>JASEVX010000003.1:131533666-132133666 GCA_031761405.1 Serripes groenlandicus | reverse complement strand
ATATAAGGCAAAATAGCCCCGCCACCCCTGGCGGCCATGTTTTTCAACCAATCAACATGGCTTGAAGGAATCTGATAGAGGGTCATCCAAGGAACATTTCTACAAAATTATTTGAAAATCGGCCTGACACTTTCGGAAGAGAAGATTTTTTAAGTTTTCACTATAGCCATATAAGGCAAAATAGCCCCGCCCCCCTGGCGGCCATGTTTTTTGACCAATCAACATGGCTTGAAGGAATCTGATAGAGGGTCATCCAAGGAACATTTCTACAAAATTATTTGAAAATCTGCCAACAAGTTTGGGAGAAGAAGAATTTTGAAGTTTTTTTTCATTTCGTTGCCGTGGAAACCAGAATTCTGCATGGATCCCAAAAATTTGAAGGAAATCTGGTGAGGTCATTGAGAGGATGCTTTCTGTGAAGTTTCATCCCAATTGACCCACTGGTTACTGAGGAGAAGAAGTTGACGGACGACGCACGACGGACGCCGGACAAAAGGCGATCACAATAACTCACCTTGAGCAAAGCTCAGGTGAGCTAAAAATGTGTAGGCACGTGCCTACAGGGAGCTATGCCCCTGTCAGTCATATAACAACATTTCCTTATTTATCTTATAATACATATCATTTATCCTGACATAATGCTATCCATCAATCCTGGGCACCATGGAGGGAAGCCACAACTACAATTATTAAAGTATTTGGTTTGAACCCTGACATACCGCTCCCAAGTTGAACACACTAACCAACGAGACATTGTGCCAAAAGGAAAACTTGCTAATAAAATAAATATGTTTTTAATTATATTCCATTAATTATACTATCATTAAAGGGAGTTTCCATCTTTTTGCCCAGATGTTCAATGTCATCTGTGCAGATTTGTTGCATGTGGGATAGGGTTAAAACCATTTACTCTCCCCATACAAAGATTAATTTTTAGTTGCCTAAATATGTCAATTTATATTCAATTTTGGTCATCGATGGAAACGATAAGCAAAGTTGTGTTGGGGTGGTTACTTCACTGTATGACTCATCTTTCATTAACAGACAGACAACAAGACAAACAAATGTGGATTTAAAGCCTGGTGTCTGCCCCAAACAAAATGGAGGTACGAAAACCCTAATCAAATCTGGTTTATTTCTTCTTTTATGAAAGGCATAAATTCCCCATAATCTGAAATCTGATCAATTTTTATCTGGGCACTTTCTACAAGCTTTTAAATAAATTGATTTGATTGGCTATTTCAGATAATGTTCTAATGATTTGAATTTCTAAAATCAAAACGGTTGCTTACATTTGAATGTGGTTTTATCACAATTTAAGGTTTGAAACTTTGAACATCAATCACTCTGATCACTTCAATTGATTAAGCAGCGGAAAGAACCTGAGATCACAATTTGTTAACTTTTTCCTAATCATAACTGTAAGTTTACAAAGGGTGAATTATTTGCTTGAATGGTCACCAGAGATATATTAAGCAATATTTTATCTCTAAGCTCTTGCAAACTTATATCTAAATAAAATTGAATCTTCTTTTAGCAATTGAAGTTTTATTAATCATTTTCCACTGGCAGAGACACTTTGACGCAAATGAAGCAGATGACTTTGAAAACTTTAGGACAATGAGCAATTGCACTTAAAGACGTAATATATACATTTAGCGTGAGAATCAAAACTGTTGCGATCGTCTTTAATGAGCAATTTCTCCATTTGTCACAATGTTTTCAAAACTTCCCATTATTTTGATTAAATGAATAACATACATGTATTTTCATTTATAGATATTTTAAAATTTAAACTAGATCCTAAGAAAGCTGTCTGCTGCAGACTTGTTGTATTTGCGAAAAGGATAAAATGCTTCTTCAGAAACACCAATTCAATACAATTATCAGGGTTTTCAAAATTAACCGATTGCCGATTAAAACTATCTGTTAAAATCACTATTTGATCTGTTAGTTTTACTCCCTTGAGCCTCCTACCAGGAAATTGCCCTTGAGCTGACACCAAGCCTGATCGGTTACTTTTCTCATTTGATCTGTTACAACAAAACATTTTGACAACCCTGGAATTATATCAGAAAACTGAAATTAAAGTCAAAAGTACTTGTCAAACTCATCTCACCTGGCTTTTACATGTACATTTTAGTAGTATATGATAGATCAGCCTAGGAACAGTATACTGAGAATCAATCCCTGCTTCTCTTTGTACAATGAGAGCTACATCACAGCAAAGTATGGACGATTGTAGAATCTCTTCTATACTATCCTTATCGGTTGGTGATTTCTTTAGCGACACAACAGAGTGTAGAAATCTCAGAACAAACTGTTTATAATATTGTAACTGCTGCTGCTTACAATGACGTTCTTTGTCAAGGGCTGGCTTCAAAAAATCCTGAAATGAATGAAAGAATAATTATTCTGGAAAAGGGAGAAATTGTTCACTAACACGAGGTACACCCTTAATATTGCCAGTCTGCAGAAATTTCATTATAAGGACATATTGACTGTATTCTTATGGGGTGAAATACAAAATGTTCATTGGTCAAACATCCTGCATGAATTAACTGGGAAACCCTACGCTGATAACTTAAGTAAACCTTCCACTGTCGGCTTCAGCTATATTTGATAACAAAATATTCAAATATAACTCAAGTTACCTTGTCCATCACAGATGAACATCAATAGTATATGACTAAAGTATGCCAATCCTAAGTGGCACAGCTTTCTCTAAATAACACAAACAGGAAATTATGAAACATGCCTCCAGTGAAAAAAGGGGCAAATATTTTTAAAATGAGGTTTAGGCCTAAGTATGTCTAGTATGCTTATCCTCAGTGGTAGATTTCTATAAATCCAGCCCACAATGGTCTTTTTAAAGATGTGCCTCCAAATTTCAATGACCTTGAAAATAAAAAGGGCACATCTTTTCACTTTAAAGTATATATCGAGAGAGAGAGACAGAGAGAGAGACAGAGAGAGAGAGAGAGAGACAGAGAGAGAGAGAGAGAGAGAGAGAGAGAGAGAGAGAGAGAGAGAGATGGCGAGAGAGAGAGAGAGACAGAGACAAAGACAGATACAGAGAGATAGAGACAGAGACAGATAGAGACAGAGAGAGAGATATAAAGAAAGAGAGATATATAGATAAAGAGATATATAGAAAGGGATAGACAGTGTGAGAGAGAAGGAGAGGGGGGATGAGATCTTTTTAATAAAAGAACTTACTATTTATAATGCTGACACTCAACTGTCCATATGTTTAATTGTTTGTTTGTTTGATTCCTAATGAAATTATATTATGATTGTATTTGTAATTCTATGATATCGTTTTAGAAGGCATCATGGGAGATTCGTGTTAACTCACTAAATGAAGCACCTTCTTAAAATAAAGTATTATTATTATTAATATTATGTGCCAAATGTGACTTCAAAGTTTTATTTGCTACAAAATGTGAACATTTGGACAATTTAATTTCTATGTGTGATATTTTAACCAGATAACAGGTGCACATGTGGAGTTGCCTATCCTTCTTATCTATGTCCCTGGTTATTGGTACAGTTTTCTCTAAATCATAAATTTTGAAAGATGCCTACAGTTAACTTGATCTTTGACCTCTGACCCACATTTTCTCACAATATTAATTAACAAGAATAATGATAAATATAATTATCCTTCAAAGTTTCCTGTCTGCAAGACCTTGCAAGGGGATAATAATAACAATGGATATTTAAGCAGATAACATAAAGCATAAATTGCCAAAAACAATCTACATAGACAACTCATAAGGGTTTTTTGATTCTCCGGAAGTTACAAATCCAAATTCCTGTAATATGACATCATTCTATTAGCGTAACGCAAATGATGAATAAATAACCAAAAGGAAAACAACAGAAATTAGAGGAAACGTTAGTTTGACTGGTCACAAATTGTTCCGTAAATTATGGAATCATTTTATTTGAAGTACTTGATGAAGGGCAAGTTGATAATAATAACAATGGATATTTAAGCAGATAACATAAAGCACTATAAATTGCCAAAAACAATCTACATAGACTATCAACACTTTTCCACATACAACACACACAAAAATATGTTACAAACCTTCATGTTTACACAACTTCTCGACTCTACTTACACATAAAATGATTGTCAAGTTTGTCAATTGCTAAACAACAAGCTGAAACCAATCCTAACATGTCAGATGCAGTCACTCAGGGAACAAATTTGGGTTTGATTTTTGTTTCCTAAGCATGAAATTACCAACAATATAATTATACGGGTAAAAAAATCGACAGTGAAGCCGGCGTTGTTTCCCGTCAATAGGTAATGTTATATAAACTTTGCAAAACTTTGCTATACCGTCTTTCCAAATATGGTGTCCAGAGTGTATTTTTCGATGCAGTCACGATTCTGCTACGTTTTGATTAGATGAAAAGAAAATATAGAAAAAAAAAAAAATCTAGAGGAAATAATTAAATATGATAATACGTAATCGATAAAGGAGCAAGCACAAGTAATTTTATGTGTGATCATTTCCGTTTAATAACACTCGTCGTCTATTTGAAATTTTCTAAAACGAGTTCAAATAACAACTCATAAGGGTTTTTTGATTCTCCGGAAGTTACAAATCCAAATTCCTGTAATATGACATCATTCTATTAGTGTAACGCAAATGATGAATAAATAACCAAAAGGAAAACAACAGAAATTATAGGAAACGTTAGTTTGACTGGTCACAAATTGTTCCGTAAATTATGGAATCATTTTATTTGAAGTACTTGATGAAGGGCAAGTTATTTTTTTGCTCATGTAACATGCCGGGCTAAAGACACAGAAGATCCCTTCAGCGAAAAGTATACTCGACCCTGAAGGGGTCCACTTGTCTTTTATATGTAGCCCTAAACTCCATCACTTCGAAACGGTGATGTAAATTTGCATATCAAATGCAACGTATACCGAACGTTTTCGTTACACTACTTCCCACTCAGAGTCTTGGCCTGGGAAACCCGTGGGTAAGGCAACTCCGGTATGGCAGTTGTCTTCATCCCACTGCTGCCACCAATGTAACGTGCCGGGCTAAAGACACAGAAGATCCCTTCGTGAAAAGTTTTTTGTTTGTTTGTTTGGAGTTTAACGCCGCTTTCAACAGCTTTGGTCATATCACGGCGGTCAGTGCACCTACCCATGTTTTCCTGGCTTTCCCACACCAGTTTCGTGAAAAGTATACTCGACACTGAAGAGTCCACTTGTCTTTTATATGTAGCCCTAAACTCCATCACTTCGAAACGGTGATGTAAATTTGCATATCAAATGCAATGTATACCGAACGTTTTCATTACACTAAGGTCGGTAGGACTCACAATTGACGTAAATAACTGATCGCTGCAAGCAAGGAGCTAACTGCAGTTTGCGGGTAATTGTTTACCGATCACAAAAGTTGATAAATGTTTAGCCGGAATAGGTAGCACCTATACTAATGAGGCTATACTCATATTATGTTGTTTTTTTCTGAAAATGTGCTGGAAATTAAAAAAAAAGATGCTGTGATAAACAATTTATCAATGTTGGGATAAGGAAAAGGTTTGTTTACCTATACTATTCAAAGAAGGAAAAACATTGCTGGGAGTCTCATATAAATATATCGATATAAAATGTCACAAAACCTCTCCGCCAGCAGATAGTGCCAATTGGCTAAATGAACGTCGCCTAGACAATTCCATCTGTTATTAAACAGACATTTGTCAAATAGTTCATAAAGACGTTTATCAAAGACCAGGTAAGACGATGTGCCAGTTAAGGCCAAGTTCTTAAACTGAAGCAGAAGACGGGTGTCAAAACGAGTTTGAAATGAATGACCATTTGTTTTATTTTGCAGGTTAGATTACCTTTATTTTAGCATAAATTCCTTGAAATTTAGATGCTGAAACATCATTGAGTATTTCCTGTGATTGTGCCATTATTTTCTTTGAAATTTATTGACGTTTACGACAGGCTATCGAACTGTTTGTCATCATTTCATTTGTCATATTCGAAACAGCCGCCATTATTGTGAGGTATTAGACTGGTTCCCCGTTGTTCATAATTTCGTAACTGGTTCCACGATTTTACGGGGATTCGTACCACCGCAATATCATATTTTTATCAGGAGACTTTTTACCATTCGGCTGGAGAGTTCGTATCACGTATAGATTATATAGACATATTTGTTATAAAATCGACAATGAATAATATCCGCTATCCGATTTATATTTTATATAAGTTCATGCATACGTGTAAATTAAATTCAGAACATTGTATACCTTGTTGTATTTTTTTTTTGTATTTTTTTTTAAGTTTGAATTATATTTATATATAACTACAAGAACATATATAGCGAGTTTATGAAAAAATGGTCCAGTTTTGCCATGTTTGGCTGACATGAGGATGCATGGCATGTTATGATAAGGTGTTCATTTATATAAGCATTTACTTTGAGAAGTATTTTTATAATAATTCCAGGGACACTATTATTGTAATGTTGTGTCCCTGTAATAACGTAGCAAAATACCTAAATGTTACATTACCCGTATTTACAAATGTTTCCTCATTTTTAAGTAAAAAGAAATACGGCCTCTAAAGTTTCCTTTTGACCCTACATGACGCATATGCGAAAATGGCCTAGATATCATCAATATAAACGTTCTGAAAAAGATTCATCAGTGCTAAGGTCAAACTTGCCTATTACATAGAGTGTCCACAAGTTAGTTCTGGCATAGGGAATCAGATTTTACCCGACACCTGTATTCGAACTTGGCTGATATTTCACCAAGACAATAATTCTGAATAAGTTTCATGAACATTGCACTGAAACTGTGGCCTCAACAGTGTACACAAGTCACAGGGTGACCACAACAGTTCACATTGAGCCCTTCGTTCTCCGGTGAGCTAAAATGTGCTCACTAGTAAGGAATGTGATAGGCTGATCTAATCAAATTCATCCGAAGACACTCATCGTTTTGAGACTGGAATCTAGACTTGTGTTTTTACAACATCGGCCTACGGTCATGGTGGAGTGCCCTTGGGCAAGGCACATTTTCTAGCATAGTACTGGTTTGTTTACCCAGGGATCATGAATAATTAAATTTAATTGCGCGCTAAATGACCTTAGCTGTCGATGCGCCATAAAACAATATACAATCATTCATTCATTACAACATCGGCATTGAATTACTTCACATCTGTCTTTCTCTATCAGCTCTCCGTGTCTGAACACCATCTCAGGTTCATAGAGATGTCTTGGTAGTTGCAGGTTGTATATAATGTCGATGAAAGTGGATGAATGGACTGTTGCCAGCTTAAACCCATGTTGTACCTTTCGAACCGCCAAATAGTTCTTGTCTAACAATTAAAAATGCGGTAACTGGTTTGCATATTAGCCGGAAAATGGATTTGTTTCGACATCACTTACCCAAAAGAAAGAACTCTAAAGAAATTTTATGTTAAAATATATGATTAAAAAATAAAATGTATTTCTACGCTGTCAACATGGCTTGATCACACGCGACATGCATGGACAAATTAAAGCAGTAGGTGCAAACTTTCTTCATATGTCATTCTCCCACTGAATAAATTAAAGCAGCATGTGCATACTTTCCGCAGGTGTAATTATGATTGAATTTGAATTGATGACTTAAAATTTGAAAAGGGAGAGTGCTGTGTATATTGTCTTAACTAATTAAATCATGAATGAAAGTATCCACTCAAAGCCACACCTCTTAGCTAGTGTATCATATTTCTATATAACCCACGTATTTCATGTTAATCTTTGTAGTATTAAATATTCTGGTTAAGCTATATGCTCTTTTTCTAGCTCCACTAGCTGTAAGCTATATCATTGTGAACTGGCTGTCGTGCGTCCGTGCGTCCGTGCGTCCGTGCGTGCGAGCGCGCGCGTGTGTGTTTATTTTTTGGTTCAAACATCTGCCCCTCTGTAACCATTTGGCTAATAGGGATGAAACTTCACAACTTCTCAATATCCTCTCCAAAATTCCTTCAAATTGTTTTGATCTATGCAACATTTTGGTTTCCATTCCAACCGAAAGAAAATACAACTAATTGTGTAGAAATGTTTCTTGGGTGACCCTCTATGAGATTTCTTTAAGCCATGTTGATTGGGCTGTATTACCTTGTATAGCTATACTGATTTACTGTTTGCCTTATTGCATTGGGGCGATAATACTAGCCCTGACTGGCGTCTTGTTTGAGTGTTTGATGTGACCCGAGATCAAACCGTGTACCACGCCCACGAGACTGACCTTCTACCAATGCACCTCTAAGCCGATGTTCTGTTTTACAATAACGATTTCATATTGCAGATGGTCATTGATGTGTCAAAATGTCGTATTGATAAGAAAACTCATGAAATGACACATCTGTAAAGGATAACGTTGGAAACATCTAGGCAAAACTATAATTATTATTGAATGGGATTGAAAACATTGTGGCAAAGGGAAAATTACTCAATATGGGCGATTTCGTATTTTGACACAACGTTTTCAAAAGTCGTCTGATAGCGTCTGCATGTGGGAAAGTGTAACACAGTTATGAGCGAAATTGGAACGTCAGGAATAAGGAGATAAGTTTGATGATCAAAGACCGTTCTCAAATTGAGCAGCGTCAATCAAAATTGTTGTGAGCAGTATCCCAATTCATCATTTTGTATAGACACACAAACAAGACAACAATAAGGGAAACACACAGATATTCATCCTCGTTTGCACGGGACATTCAATACTTAGAACTCTGTGCACGACGACGACTGCACATGTTCGTTTTGGGCTTTTCTGTTAATACACGGCAATTATACAACCTTCTGATTGCGCCATCTGCGACTGTGAACGGCTTATACCGTTCAAAACTTCTCGGACTGATACTAGGATATAAACCATGTTGACAAAGAGAATCAAAGCACTGAAAGTGCTCACAGCAAGGGGCTAACTGCAGATAACATTTGGACATGGATTTACCGATCCCAAAAGTCTAACTTGAACACTTTACACTAGCAATTTGTTAGTTAGCACTTTATATCCATATATTAAATGATAAAGGAGTAAGCAAAATACTGTAAACACAGTATGATGGTCTATCGATATACTAAAAGTTGGCATACACATGCGCATCTACTATCTGGATAGTTTCTGCTTAGCACACCTCCTGGTGTACAATGGATTTTTAGCCGTGTTTTTATTAATGCAATTAACACATATACATTTCATATTAAAATCACAATAACCTAACAATGATAATTATATTGAGAGTCCAATTTTACTTTCAAAGCAGAAATAAAATCCTGTGTTATCTACATTTTCTTCAGCGTGCAATGACTGAAATATTGTTAAAAGCGACGTAAAACACCATACACACGATTTAATAATTTCTTAGTGTTTCACAACGCATAGGTGAATAGTTTTAAATGCATTGCTTTTGAATTCTCTAACGAGCCCCTTGCTAAAAACTGCGGAGTAGAACTTTTGTTATATTCACACTCGTCTGGAAAATGTGATGGACGTGTCTACAGCTACTACAGTGGGCGCAACCCACGTCAAAATGTCGTCATTTAACAACACATACGTCAACATGACATAGACGTGTCTTTAGATACTACAATGGGCGCAAACCACGTCAAAATTACGTCATTTAACTACATAGACGTCAAAATGACAAAGGTGTGTCTACATATCGAGGGCTTGGCGTGAAACGGTTGTAACTAAAAACCTATTTTGAAAACCCTGGTTTAGGGGCAATTTTGACCCCATTGTACAAATGCAAATTTAGGTGCCATTGCTCAGAACGAGCAATGGCACCTACATTTCCATTGTTTACCAAGAAAAATGATTCAACGCTTTTAAAGACTTTATGGTGAGGTGATGAACCTTAGTAAAAAAAATACCAATTTTAGTTACAACCGTTTCACACCAAGCCCTCGATATACTACAATATGCAACCCACGTCAAAATGTCGTCATTTAACAACACATACGTCAACATGACATAGACGTGTCTTTAGATACTACAATGGGCGCAAACCACGTCAAAATGACGTCATATAACTATATAGACGTCAATATGATATAGTCTACAGATACTACAGTGGGCGCAATCCCACGTCAAAATGACGTCATTAAAGTACATAGACGTCAAAATTACGTATACATGTTTACAGATACTATAATTGGCGCAACCCCACGTCAAAATGGCGTCATTTAATCATATAGACGTCAAAATGAAAAAGACATGACTACAGATACTGCATAGGGCGCAACTAAACATTAA
Source organism: Serripes groenlandicus (assembly GCA_031761405.1). Classification (NCBI taxonomy): domain Eukaryota; kingdom Metazoa; phylum Mollusca; class Bivalvia; order Cardiida; family Cardiidae; genus Serripes; species Serripes groenlandicus. The sequence goes on along the minus strand of JASEVX010000003.1, from coordinate 132,123,361 downwards.
AATGACGTCATTTAACTACGCCGTTCTTTCTCGATAAAATAATTGCTGTTTACAAAACGATGAAATGTCAACAGATACACAATTTTACGATCTAAATCAACTATTATGTTGCTGGCTTTATGTCCGACAGTCTGACCGGTTAGTGCATATTCAACTTGTAACAGCATTGCTAGGACATGACGTTATTTAACGTGCACGTGTGTCTATTTATATATAGCAATACATATCTTTAAATCTTGATAAAGACCAAGTGGTCGAATATTTGATAATTAAAGAGTTTTAATGATTTAAAGTGTTTTATTGACTTTCTTCCCTTTGGAAGACCTACTATACATGTATATATAGCAATTTTGTAAAGATGTGTTTATTTCATTGTCTGGAGTTCATTTAATGGCTGCCGAACTATCATTATTTCTTTCATTGCAAAAGTCCGACCTCGACGATCTATAGTGTTCACTACTCATTAAGACACATTCTTTTTAAAGATAAAATTTATTAAATTTTAAAATATCGCATTAGTTGATTAGTATTGCGTTGATTTCTAATTCCATTTGCAAACTGTTAACAGTTAAGATTCGAAAAAAGTGTTTAGAGTGCACATTATATGTAGTGCTTTATTTCCCCCCTGCGTCTCAAACGTCATTATAAATAACCCGATTCAGGAACTCATTTTAAATGAAAAGTTAGTTTGATAAAATCAATCATCAAATAAGTGAGTTTCAAAATAATCTTTTATTTGCATAGGGTAGTACAAACACATCGGTCCTGCTAGGAGCATTGTTACTGAAAATCCCCTCACGACAGATACTTTGTCTGTATTCAAGGGGGAGGGGGTGTGGGGGGGGGGGGGGGGGGGGGGGGGGAATTGCAATTTCCCCTTTTGCCACAATGTTTTCAAAAGTCGTTGAATGAGCAATTTCACTTTTTGCCACAATGTTTTCAAAGGCGTCAGAAAGCATCTGTATTTGGGAGAGGGTTAAACTGCTGTTTATTACATAAGGGGTTACTACAGTGGCTCTCTTAGCACCATTTCCATATTAAGGGGGGGGGGGGGGGGGGGGGGGGGGGGGAAATTGCAATTTCCCCTTTTGCCACAATGTTTTCAAAAGTCGTTGAATGAGCAATTTCACTTTTTGCCACAATGTTTTCAAAGGCGTCAGAAAGCATCTGTATTTGGGAGAGGGTTAAACTGCTGTTTATTACATAAGGGGTTACTACAGTGGCTCTCTTAGCACCATTTCCATATTAAGGTGATAAATGTAGATAGTATATATTCGGTTTATGAGGTTGTTAACCGGTTGACGACGTCTGAGTGGGGCATTTAGAAGTGTCAGACTGGGGGTAATCGTGGAAGATCGACATCCGTCTATCTGTTTATTCCAAGGACTTAATGACGAAGCGCTCAATGTGAGTTATTGTGATCGCCTTTTGTCCGGCGTTCGTCGTGCGTCGTGCGGTGTGCGCCGTGCGTCGTCCGTCAACATCTTCTTCTCAGTAACCAGTGGGTCAATTGGGATGAAACTTCACAGAAAGCATCCTCTCAATGAGCTCACCAGAATTCCTTCACATTTTTGGGATCCATGCCGAATTCTGCTTCTCCCAAACTTGTAAGCTTTCAAATAAGTTTGTAGAAATGTTCCATGGATGACCCTCTATCAGATTCCTTCGAGCCATGTTGGTTGGTCAAACAAATGGCCGCCAGGGGGGGCAGGGCTATTTTGCCTTATATTGCTATAGTGAAAACTTAAAAATCTTCTCCTCCGAAAGTGTCAGGCCGATTTTCAAATAATTTTGTAGAAGTGTTCCCAGTGTGACATTCTATCAGATTCCTTCAAGCCATGTTGATTGGTCGAAAACAATTGCCACCAGGGGACTGGGCTATTTTGCCGTATATGGCTAAAGTGAAAACTTAAAAAATCTTCTCCTCCGAAAGTATCTGCACGGTTTTCAATTTTTGTTTGTAGAAATGATCCTGTGGTGACCCTCTATAATATTCCTTCAAGCCATGTTGATTGGTTGAAAAAATAAGACCAACAGGGGGCAGGGCTGTTTTGATTTATATGGATATAATGAACACTTAAAAAATCTCCGACGAAAGTATCTGGCCGATTTTCAAATATTTTTTTAAAAATGTTCATTGGGTGACTCTCTATCAGATTCCACCAAGCCATGTTGATTGGTCTTAAAATATGGCTGCCAGGGGGCGGGGCTGTTAGCCGTATATTGGCTTTAGTGAAAACTTTAAAAATCTTCTCCTCCTTAACTATTTGGCCGATTTTCAAATAATTTTGCAGAAATGTTCGCTGGGTGACACTCTACGAAATTCCTTCAAGCCATGGTAAAAAACATGGCAATCAGGGTTTGGGGCTGTTTGGAGATGTAATGTTTGCCTAATGCCAGTGGAGCGATACTGGCCCTCTTGCGCCTCTTGTATTAGCTTACCTGACCACAAAATGGGTTAATGTGGTTGACTGTGTGGCATGACAAGTCACATTGCATAAGTCAGGTGAGCGATCCAGGGCCATCATGGCCCTCTTGTTTTTTGTGGCGATTGGTTTGACAATCGCCACACTGCTAACAGAAACAACAACAACGAAAAATATTTACATAGTCGGTTTTGAAAAGCCCGTTGATATTTATTTTCCTTACTGCAAACCAATTTACTCACATCCGTTATAGTTCCATCATTGATGCAGAGACGCGATTAATAATAATAATGTCAGTGCTACTTTGGTACCGGATTGTTACTTATATTTGAGTTTTATCGAGACATTATCTACAAAGAGTTAAAATATGTAAATATTATCTTCGTCATGATTGGGCAGATAATAAATATCATTGCGCGTTCTATCTGCCTTGCAATTAAATAACTCTGATGATACTCAAATCTGGAAATTCAAAAAGGTTCTATAAATAGCTCGCGAGTCTGGTTCCTTAAAATTACATCCTATGATATATTTCGCAGTAATTAGACGAAGAAGCCACGTCCCGTATTCACTAAACTTTTCAATTTAGATATTTGTCTAAATCTAAATCTTAATATTTAGTCCACGTTTTAGATTTAATCCGTATTCACCAACGCGTTTTAAACCGATCTCAATTTGGTCTAGTGTGTAATTGTCGTAAGCGGCCACGCAGCGACTCTGGTTCCCGAATCAAGTTAAGAGCTAAAATAAAAGACAGTACCATTCATCTATAGTCTATTTATAGATTTTCATTTTTATCGCAATTCCACATACATTTTTCATTTGCTTTGCTTTTAATAATCTGACTTTCATGTTCAGTACATACTGGATTCAAAGTTAACTTTGAGTACAATTGTCATCGCAAAATGCAGACATGAACAGATTTAAACCACAGAAATATCTGTTTCAAGATCAGTTTCGTTCTTTTTCGCTGTCGCAGTTCAGCATTTCATGAATATCGCGGTAAACACGATATCGGTGTATTTTGCCTAGCCAACAACATGTTTTATCACGGATGCGATGTGAACATCCAGAATACTTAAATGAAATGAAATCTGGTTCTTACAAACAAAGTGTGATCGGATTAACTGAACTGATTTAACTTGTCAATGTAAATGTAGACAGCATTTCAACTCTTATATCAACTGGTAAATTTACAGTTTGAGAAATAAATTCAAGTAAATGTTCAAGCACTGGTTTAACGTTTTCAAAAAAATTGAAACTAGTTCCTATGTTAAGCCTTTCCCTTATACGTAGCACATTAAGTAAAAATTGGAACATCTTGCTAAAGGAAGGTATAATTTATGGACATAAAGTAGAAAACATTGTAGCAAAAGGATAAATTCCTCGTGATCAATTTCTCTTTTTGTCACAATGTTTTCAAAAGTCGCTGCAGCTATTGTCAGTCTTTCGGATTACGTGTACATAGAAATACGTTTACTTGATTTTCTGAATGCTAATCACGACACAAGTTCACATCAGTTTCGTCAACTCGAGATTGCGCGTTTGTAATCCGACAACTTTGATTTTCAATTGCTCAATTTGTCACAATAATTTCAACTCTTTTCAATTATCTTACTATCATTTATAGAGATTTTCTATGTTTTGTACTTGATGATTTTAAAGTCTGTGAGATTAAACATCATTGGAATCATTGTGGCAAAAGGAGAAATTTCTCATAATGAGCAATATCTGCATTTGCCACAATAATTCAACACTTTTCAATTACCATACGATCATTTATAGAGATTTTTTTTTTACTTGATAATTTCAAAGTCGTCTACTGCAGATTTGTTTTATGTGGGAAACCCTTATCCATTATCATGACTTACCGATACAAACGAAAAACAGATTTTCTGTGTGTCAGCATTATTTGATAAAAAACATTATCATAACAGGGCGTGTGTTCAATACAAATAGTTGATTGTTTTTGGTACTAATTTAAATTTATCATAACCTCTTGTCCATTTATCTTTAGTATTATATGTCACTTTTTATGATCACTTAAAACACAGAACCTGCCAGGTTAAATATCCTACATAAAACTTATATCTTCAATAATCGATATCAGCACTACTGACTACAGATTAAATTGTCCTAATGTTTGTGGATTTAAATGATCTTTTTTCTTATTTCTGCATGTGAAACGAAATATTGCGGCTTCTCTTTGATGCTTTGCATCAAACATCCGTCTTGTTTTGTAGTTGGTTTAAAAATATGAAAGCGTCTAGATGATAAGACTGGTTTACAAAGGTGTAAAGGACACACGATGTCAGTGTGTACACACGTTATGTATACACGTCTGCACGTTCTAGAGTCAATTAGCAATCAATGCTGAAAGTGTAGCCTAATTTAGTTTGGAGATCAAGCATTATGATATATGCCTATATATTTTTATAAATTGAACAGTTTGGCAAATAGTGAAATTGTGCTTTTTGTGCATGTTTTGTGTTTGTTATTGCACTCATTTTTTTCGAAGCAGTTTAACAACCTCGGAGACATTTAAATACACTGTGTTTATATGTCTCTGACAACCCTCAATCATGCAATGTGAAGGGACTAAATTGAACAGACCTGTTTAATATCGGACATCATTGAAACAAACACCAAACTAATGGATTCTGTTTTCTCTCCTTTCTTGATAATTTTGTCATTTCTAAAGTGTACAAAATATTTTATCTTAATATGGCCTAGCGACCAGGTGATGAACATGTGATTACCCGAACAATTTAGATTACAAATAGCCATTCTAATGAGCTAAAACGGTAGTCTATCGAGTACCAACTATATCTTTCATACATTTTGAACACATCATGACCAGTTTCAGAACTAAACAAATCACCGAGACAACATTCTGGCAAACTTACATTATTCTACTGTCAAAAGATGCAGGGTTGATACATTCTCAAATTTATGGTGCGGGCACTATTATTGAAAATCGCAAGCCACCGATATACTGCTTGTTACTTTGCAGGATTTTCCATACGATCGCCACTACAGTGCCATTGGCGCTTTGATTTTAATTGGAAGCCGAAACAGAATTGAAAAAAATACAAATATCGCGTAAGAACTTTAAAAAAAAAGGTATTTGGTTTCGTTGAGAAATAAGCTATGACTAAATTTGCAGCATATTGGAATGGTGTTTAAATTATTAACAATGGAGCTTTGTTTCTTGAAATATATCATCAAAGAACTATTGGAATTGATTGCATCTCAACTTTCCTTAGGAGGACGTACACTCAGTGACGAATGTGGCCACCGTCTGTGTCTACTACAGCTTGGTAGTCATACGCAGTAATAGTGTCACGTTTTGGACCCTACGTTTAGCTACGTTGGGAAACGTGGCTAAAACGTGATCAAACGTGACAAAACGTGATGTTGAAATTTTAATTTTGGACATGTTCACAATTTGCTCGCGTTTCCCCACAACGTACTACAACGTGGCGAGAACGTGGTACAGCGTAGTATAACGAAGCCGAAACGTAGCAGACAGAAACGTAATAGAACGTGAACATAGCGCGTCCCGCAGGTTGATACGTTCTGTTGCGTTTGATGACACGTTGTGCTGCGGTATTCTACGTTGTGACCTCGTTGTTATCACGTTCCACGCTGTGACACGTTGTACTACGTTATGAGCTGCGTTATGCTACGGTGTTTTACGTTGTACGACGTTGTGCTACGTTTCTGCTATGTTGTGCTACGGTTTGGTACGTTGTGGTACGCTATATATGATACGCTTTGTCGCGTCAATGGATTGTAATTATTTCAACAGTCTTGGTAGAGGGTCATCAATGCGTGACGCGTTTTAACTGAACGTGGCGGCAGCAAGGCATAACGAAGCACAGCGTGGAACAACGTAGCGACATCGAGGTGACATCGAGACATAACCCGACTTTGATATTTAAATTGTATCACAACGGGAATACAACGAGGCGACAGCGTGGCTAGCACGTGGCACATCTTGGCACCCGGCTGAAATTTGCTAAATCGTGGGTGTCAGAAACGGGGCACAACGGCGAGACCAAAACGTGACTCTATGACTGGGGCTTACGCCTCATACTGCAGATGAGACGCTGAATCTTGTCTGTGGGATGACATCCCACGCTTCTATCAGGGCATACACTTACTGTGCCTTCTTGTTCATGAAGTGGCGTCCGTTTTTTCATAGCAAAAACCCTGGCCAGGGCAGAACTTGAACGTCGTCAAGACGGCCTCCATCTACTATCATGGGATTTTGTGTTGCCACGATTTACCGGCTCACACCATTATATTGCCTTCTGCCCTCCGTGTATGCTGTGTGACACAGCAAATGAGTAAGAGTGTTTCAGTATTATAGTACCTCGTACCAAAGGTCGTGATGCGTTGGTTCTGGAGTGAGTACATTACTAACGTTTACCAGATCGACGCCAACCTAACGCCTCCCAGCATGTATATTTATTCTGCATACGTTTGCAAAATAAATAACAGATGATAAAACGAGCAAACGAATGTCTTAATGATTAGGACTAAGCACAAACGTGACTTATCAGTAGAAAAAACTCCAAACGACCATTGTAGACCTAGATGCTGACGTTGCCATAACTTAAGGTTACGTCAAATACGATTCCCACATATGTCATTGGATGATATTCCAACATCTTACAGACGTCGACTAGTTCGTTGCGGGTTATATGCCCTTGTTTTCTTCGCAGTAAGCGTTGCTGTTTGAAAACGACCTTTGAGGTGCGTAAGGTCATTACGGTGGTCTTGTTGAATAGACTTTATACTTTTGGCTCCGTTGACTACGAAGTTCAACATCAGAGCCGGTTTCTTCTTACAGCATGATAGTGGAGTGAGATCAATGTATAAAACGTGCAACAGTGTGTACTAGTATTTTGACTTATACCCCTTCCCCCCAGGGGACGTCGTCCCGTGAATCTGGAGCAGACGACTCTGAGAAGTTCTCCTTTTGCCATAAAGTTTTCAAAAGTTGTCTGCAGCAGAGACATCAATCGTCTGTAAGTGGGAGAGGGATTATTGTTATTGTTGCGTGACCCGAAAACGTGAGACAGTACCACAGTGTAGTAATATGTAAAACGATACTCTTCTAAAAGGAGGAATTATTTAACGAGACTGCCATTTGTCGTCTGCGAAAAGCTAGAAGCTAGAGATGATCTTTATCGTTATCGATGATTGTAAGTATAAAAGGTCACTAAACTGTTAAGTACAAATACATATTCACCAAAGTTAGCTTTATTTGAGAGCGTAGTTTTTGTTGTGAACCTTAATTGACATTTAAATCGTACGCGGTGCGAGAAACTATTGACTTTTACAATTCAGACCTTGGTGCACTTGAACGTAAAAATATAATTCCATTTTCTGTAATAGACGAGGAAGTTTAGGTTGTAAGTTTTCCACCATACTTCAGGGAAATTAACCTTTTCCCACTCGCAGAGGCAATTTGATTCATCTGTAGTAGACGTCGTTTGAAAAAATTCTGGCAAAGAAAGACATTGCTCATAATAAGCAACTTCACCTTTTGCAGCAATATTTTCAGCCTATCATTTGTTTGCATTTCATAGGAATTTTTAAAATATTTGCAAATTTGTTTTCAGATTCGTCTGCTGCAAATCTGTTGTAAATGGGCAAGGATTAAATGACCCACAAGGGACCTTGGCAAAGGCAACTAAAATTGCCTTATAAATCTAATTAATACTGTTAATTAGAGGCACTAGATCTGATTATCACCAAGATGTAATAAATCATAAAGCACCATAAACAGAATAAAAAAAAAGTGGAATAAGATACTTTAACCCTTTGCCTCATATAGACGCTTTCTCATTTTCTGACACCTGCAGCAGACAGCTTTTTGAAAACATAGTGACAAAAGAAGAAATTGCTCAAAACGAGCAATTTCTCTTAAAGTTGCCACAATGTTTTCCACTTTTAGTCATAGGTAATCCATTCAAATATAGAGATTTTCTTTTTTTTGACAAAATATGTTCACAAAGTCGTCTGCTGCAGAATTGTCGTATGAGGGAAAGGGTTAAAAGATCGGAGCATTTTTGTTGAAATCCAAAAGGTAGGTCATATTTCATTATTTGTTTTGAGCCAATCCACACACAAATATACATTTTCAAGGTTGTAAAAGTAATAATAAAATTGAATGAAGCATGTGGGGCTACAGATTTTACCCTTTCCAAGATGTGAAAAGGCTGCAGCAGAAACTTTGAAAACAACTAGACAACGATATGGAAAATCTCCCTAAACGAAAGTTTGATTATTTATTTGAATAGAAAACATTGTGCCTATAGAAAATGATTATGAGGGAAATGATTAACCCTTTCCCAGTTGTAGACGCATCTGCAGCAGACATTGAAAACATTGTGACAAAAGGAGAAATGAACAATTTCACTTTTGCCACTCTGTTTTCAACATTATTCAATAATTATACTTTCATTTACAGATATTTTTCAAAGTTGTCTGCTGCAGATTTGTTGTATGTGGGAAAGGGTTAACCAGATGGGAAACAGGAGGGGTACTGATCACACTGCACAAAGATGCTCACTGATCTTCATATGAATTGTCACAGGGTCAAAAGTTTTGTTTCTTGTTACATGGCTCATTTACTTTCCTAAAATGAAAGCAAAACAATCAGAGAAAAAGGAAAAACAGTAAAAAGCGTAGGACAAGTAGAAATGTTTTGAGATAAGTGATAACAAATTTGTTTTAAAGAATCGTCTGCTGTAGATGTGTTAAAATGTGTCTGCATATGGATTAACCCTTTCCCTCATACAACAATTCTGCAGCAGACGTCTGAACATATTTTGTCAAAAAATAAAAAATCGCTATGATTGCATGGATAACCTATGACTAAAAGCAGAAAACATTGTGACAAAAGAAGAAATTGCTTGTTTTGAGCAATTTCTTGTTTTGTCACTATGTTTTCAAAAAGCCGTCTGCTGCAGAGGCGTCTATATGAGGCAAAGGATTAAGGTCTATTTCCAGGCAACTTGACTTCATCATTTCCAAAAATACAAGAAACTTGTAGCAGACGATTTTGAATATATCTTTGCAAACATTTATGAGAATTTAATTCTTTTGAAAATAGTGTTGAAAACATTGTAGCAAAATAAGATATTTCTAAGACTATTCTAAAAGTCGTCTGCTGCAGAGGCAACATAAAGTGTCTGTATGTAGAAAAGGGTTAATGAAATACAGTCATAATCAAAACTGAAGGAAAACAGGATGTCCATCTAGATATATATTTTTTGAAATGCATGCTCCAAAAAAGTTAAACACTTCAAATGAAAAAAATGTAAACTCATCCAGAGATAAAATGAACCATAGTGTATTTTCAACCATTATAGACCCTGATCCGCATGCACTTCCATGCAGATTGATTTGATTCTTTACTGTTTTGCCAATTGCTTGCAGATGGTTTAACCCTTTCCCTCATATAGACGCTTTCTGACGCCTCTGCAGCAGACGGCTTTTTGAAAACATAGTGACAAAAGAAGAAATTGCACAAAACGTGCAATTTCTCCTTTTGCCACAATGTTTTCCACTTTTTGTCATAGGTTATTCGTTCAATTATGGAGATTTTCTATGTTTTGACAAAATACCTTCAAAGTCGTCTGCTGCAGAATTGCCGTATGAGGTAAAGGGTTAACCCTTTCCCACATATTGACGCCTCTGCAGTAGAGGATCTTTAATGTCAATGTTTTCAACTTAATTCAATAACTTTACTTTCACTTGCAGAAATTTGTCACATATATGTTTGCCTAGATCTGCTGCAGATTTGTCATGAAAGCGGGAAAAGATTTAAGAAGTTTTGACAACAAATTTAATTTTGATTAAATTAGAATGGACATGAAGGCAGGTCTTTTTCTGTCTTAACCCTTTCCCTCATATAGACGGTTTCTGATGCCTCTGCATCAGATGACTTTTTGAAAACATAGTGACAAAAGAAGAAATTGCTCAAAACGAGCAATTTCTCCTTTTGCCACAATGTTTCCACTTTAAGTCATATAGGTTATCCATCCAATTATAGAGATTTTCTTTTTTTTGACAAAATACATTCAAAGTCGTCTGCTGCAGAATTATCGTATGAGGGAAAGGGTTAAAGACACTGAGGTTTTTTTTTTTCAGAGCACGGCTCACATGGTCTTTGAGTCAGCCATTGTCTATTTTTATGGGTTTTTATATCACTAGGAATACAAATTGGTTTGGCCATTAGTTCGTCTCAAATGTGTCCAAGCTTGGTTTTATTACCCCTGAAGGAGATATTATGAAAGCAGGTACATTTTGTTCATGATATAAAATGTTTTCATTTGTTAGATAATATCCTGGGTTCAATTATTTAAGTATTGTTTGGTAGTGTTTGTCTGGGAGGATTGCTTTCTCCATAGTTCACTCTTTATTGGACCCTTCAAGGAATAAGTTCACCAGTATACCCATTTTACCACATAAAACAAATCTTCAGCAGAAAACTTTGAAATAAGTAGTCAAAAATGAGGAAACTCTGTACAAAAAGGAAGAATTATAATTGTATAAAGTTGAAATCATCATGAGCAAATTTTCTATTGCCACAATATAATAAAAAGTCATCAACTTCAGAGGTATCAGAAATTATCTATATGTGGCAAAGGGATAACTTGATTCATAACAAAGCTAGTCCACTACAATCCCAATGACTTATTTACCAAGTTTTGTGAGTATGTCTTTTTTGCATCTCTTTTGTTAACACTTTTCCCTCATTTTGAAGTATTCTGACACATTTGCAACAGGAAACTTTTGAAGACATTGTGGCAAAGGAGAAATTGCTCATAATGATTCATGATTCAACAACAAAAAACAGCAGACAATTTAAAAAAACATCTTGGCAAAAATATGGAAACATTTCTACAAATGAAAGAATCATTATTAAATGAAGTTGAAATCATTTTAGCAAGAGGAGACACTTGTTGCAAATCCCAGATGCTTAAAGATGTGTCTGCATGAGATTGATTGATTAATGTCTTACGCCGTGTTCAACATTTTCTTTGTCATATACCACAGCAGCCAGTTCACTTGGCTTTCTCATACCAGTACTCCACACAACAGCCTTTCCAAGAAGAAGAAGCTGGCTGTTTTACCAAATAGACTGTTAACCCTTTCCCTCATACGACAATTCTGCAACAGACGACTTTGAACATATTTTGTCAAAAAATAGAAAATCTCTACAATTAAATGGATAACCTATGACTTAAAGTGGAAAACATTGTGGCAAAAGGAGAAATTGCACATTTTGAGCAATTTCTTCTTTTGTCACTATGTTTTCAAAAAGCCGTCTGCTGCAGGCGTCAGAAAGCATCTATATGAAGTAAAGGGTTAATCCACTGATGAAAGACGAATGATGCTTCTATGATTAACTCTTGTCAAATGCATAAAAATGTTTGCAGAGTTGGGGTTCAAACTCAGGACCCCTAGATTTTCAACCCTCGTTGCTACCAGCTAAACTACCGGGGCGTAGCTTCAGATAAAGGGTAAGTCTCTTCAGATCTTAAAAACCCTTTCCCACTTATAGACTCTTTCCAACGCATATGCAGCAGAATCCTTTTGAAAACTTGTTTCAGTAATGATACCTTCTTATGTTTTATCCTAGTTCTTTTCAAAGTTGTCTGCTACAGATTTGCTGTATTCTTTATAATTTTACAACTATTTTTTTTAAAAATAGTTATTGTAGAGATTGAAATGATCTAAGTTGAAACAAGTTACTTTATATTGACCATCCTCTGTACCCAGGCTAATCATAAACTATTATCATATAGTTTATGAATGGCCTGGGTACCAAGGATGCTTATTAACAAGCATGGTACTTCTCTCAGCTGTATGAACCAATACTTACAAGTTAACAACACAATTTGATTTCACTTGTATCAAAATAGTTGTAAAAGTTACTGTAAGTATTACAGGTGTGTTGGATTTATTATCTAGAGTGGGAATGAAACGGAATGGATTTGGCATAATGACATTGTAAATGAAACAGCTTATTAGTAAATATTATTTGAAATAGAACCAATAGTTACACCAGAGAAAAATCCTGTGAATTAAGTTTGGTTGACAATGGTTTAGGAGGGAATATCCTTTGACACTCATCTTACCTTTCATAAAAATAGAATTTTGTCATGTTGGCCCATTTCTGGTGCCACCTGGCCACCATGTTTTCCAACCTATCAACACGGCTTGAGCAATTTTTGTAGGGGGTCATCCAAGGAACATTTCTACAAAATTATTTTGGAATCAAACAAGCAGATTCAGAGAAGAATTTTAAAGCTTTGTAATTTTCCCCCCTTTCTGATGCTGCAGCAACAAAAATTCTGCATAATATTGATTTGATGGACAACGAAAGAGTGATCAGTATACATCACCTTGGACCTTGAAACATGTTCAATACATTAGAAACACCAAATGATAAAATTCATTCCTCACGGAGTTGGAGTGAAACAGGTCAGACCGAACTGGGTATTAAGGCAATGTCCTCAGATTGACTTAACCCTTTCCCACCTATAGACACATTTTGACGCATCTGCAGCAGACGACTTGTGAAAACAACGTGACAAAAGGAGAAATTGCTCAAAACAAGCCATTTCTCCTATTGCCACAACGTTTTCAACTGTTTTCAGTAATTATACTTTCATTTTCAGAGATTTTCCAAAAGAGTTCTAGATGTTTTCAAAGTCGCCTGCTGCACATATGTCGTATGTGGGAGAGGGTTAACAAGTGAAGTGACTTTAATTTTTGAATCTTAAACGAAAAGCTCCTTGTTCAGGATAAGGGTTAAAATCAGTTCAAACGTTTGTTGATTTTCAATTAAACAGTTGTAATAACAAGAAGGAATGAATTATTGCTATTTACAAGGTATTGTACAGTTAAATAGAAAACATTTCAATAAAGAAACTCTCTTTACTTTAAACCCTTTTCTATATATATAAAAAAAAAAGACTGCAGCAGACAACTTTGAAAACATCAAGATAAAAAACATGAAAAATGTCTTTAACAAAAAGTATCTGTTCATTTTAAAGAGTTAAAAAACATTGTGGCAAAAGGAGAAATTGCATATTATGAGCAAGTTCTCCTTTTGCTTGATTGTTTTCAAATAAAAAGGTGTCTGCTTCAGATGAATGTTTGGGAAAGTGTTCTCCCCTTTTGCTTTTGTTGCATTTGTAAGAGACATTAACTTTCGCATAATATTGTATGACAAGGATTATTTGTTCGCAATAAGCAATTTGTTTTCTCCAAAAAGCGCCATTGTTGTATCTGCTGTGGCATCACATTGAGAATTATAGACTTGAAAGCCACATAATTACCTTTGAATACATATTGGGAAAAGGGGAAAATTCTCAATAAGAAAAAAAGAACTGCATCTAAGTGATCCATCAACCCTTTCCCTCGTACAACTTTAAACGTATTTTGTCGAAAAATAGAAAATCGTTATAATTGAATGGATAACCTATGACTAAAAGTGGAAAACATTGTTCTTTTGCCACAATGTTTTCAAAAGTCGTCCGCTGCAGAAAGTGTCTATATGAGGGAAAGGGTTAAAATGTTGTGTGCATACTCTATTATAATTTAAGATTTTTTTAAATATGTATATATTGGGTAAAATCAAATTCTAGACATGCTTGTTATGGGTTTTCTTATTTCACAGTGAGAAAATATATTGGAACTAATTGAACTGGTGAAGGAGTAAACCAAACAAATTATCAATCAATGAAAATGTGATTGGAATGGAAGGAAATAAAGATGTGGGTAAATGAGAGGTAATGTGCATGGATATAAAAGTAATGGATCTACACTTATAGTATTAAGCTCATGCCATGGCAATTTGTCTGTTGTGCGTCTGTCCTTGCATTCACTTTAAAAAAAAAGTGGTTATGTACAAAGATATAAAAGTAATAAAAGCTTATAGTTTTAAGCTCCAATGACTGAAAGCCTGTCAAGCTTATGTCATGGCAAATTGTTTGTCTTATGTCCGTCTGCGCATTAACTTGAAATTATTTCTTCTATGTAACCTCTGTGCCAATTGTGATCAAACTTCAAAGGAAGCATTCTCCCAATGTCCTCTGCAAAATTCCTTCATTTTTTCGTTTCACTTTGATTGATCAAAAATGTTGCCGCCAGGGGGCTTGACTGTATTACATAATATGGCTAGTGTGAAAACATAATATGTTGGCCCCATTTTCAAATGATTTTATAGAAATGTTACATGGGTGACACTGTACCCAATTCCTTCAAGCCATGTTGATTTGTAAAAATAACACAGGGCTATAAGACGGAAAGCTGTTTTACTCTTGATGACTATGGCATATAAACTTTAAAAATATACTCTTCAGAACATATTTGCCCATTTTAAGCTCACCTGAGCGTGAAGTGCGAGTGATCTAATGTGATCACTTATTGTTTGTTGTTGTCTGTCCGTCTGTTGACTTTTTCCTACATCTATCTTCTCCTCTTAACAGCTTGACCAATTTTGATGAAATTTCACAGGGATGAACCTTGCTTGCTGTCCTTTCAAAATTGTCCAAAGACATTATTTCCATGTAGAACTCTGATAGCAATGGCAATCGAAAGGAAAAAAAAAGGAGAAACTTGAAAACAATTCTTGACAAAATTGTTAGGTCTAAAGCTGAGGTGTTTTGTGTGTAGCATTGTGTAGTGATCCTAACAAGAGTATTCAAATTATGCACCTGGGGTCAAAATTGGCACTGCCCCCAGGGGTCACCAGTCCTATTTTACATACATATATAGGAAACAACTTTGAAAATCATCTAGTCTAAAACCAAAAGGCCTAGAGCTTTGATAGGTGGTGTGTAGCATTGTCTAGTGGTCCTCTACCAAGTTTGTTCAAATTATACCCTTGGGGTCAAAATTGGCCCAAGGCATAAGGCTTAGATTTTGGTTTGTAGTATATTGTCTAGTGGTCCTCTGACAAGATTGTTCAAATGATTGTCAGATTTTTAAAGGATTTCATAGATATCATGTTTTGAGACTGACCTCTTATTAAAGACTTCTGACAGAGTTTAGGGATATTTTGCCTTATGGAAGTGAAGTGATTTTTACCACCTTGGGCCTCTTGTTTGAAAATTTGTCTGCTGCAGATGTGTCAAAATGTGTCTGCATTTGAGAAAGGGTTAAATCTGTCATTATATTCACTCATTTATGTCTGTTTTTATATTATTCAAAGCTCAAAATCTTTATTTGTAGGTATAGGCCACTTCCAACTCAAAACATTTGAAGAAAACATAAGAATTCAGGTACAAATGATTGATATACAAAATAAAAATAATTGTTGGACAAACATATGTTCATCTTAATCAAAAATGAAAAAGTAGTTGTTACAATATATTGATAAATCACCACTATACACTAACAATCTTCGCTGATTTTACTATTAGTCATAACATTTCTCCAAGGCCATCAATGATGACCATATTATTCTTTCTTATAGAAAATAATTTATTCTAAATTTGGTATAAAAACAGTTTTAATTTAATGTCAATTGTGTTCTATAAAAATGAATTGTATTTAAGCCTTTCCCACATACAATAAATCTGCAGCAGATGACTGATAACATACCGGAAAAAAATTCGAAACTCCCTTTAACACATACAACAATTCTACAGCAGACGACTTTGAACACATTTATCAAAAACACGAAAAATCTCTATGTATGAAAATTAATTTGATGACAAACATTGAGCAATTTCTACTTTTGTCACAATTATTTCAAAAGTCGTCTGCTGCAGAGGCGTCAGAAAGCGTCTGTAAGAGGGAAAGGGTTAAATGAAAGTTCAAGAATTGAATATAAATGAAAAGATGGGGACAAAAGGAGAAATTGCTAGTTTTGAGCAATTTCTTCTTTTGTCAACATGTTTTCAAAAAGCTGTCTGCTGCAGAGACCTCAGAAAACGTCTATATGATAACAAAAGATCTTATTAACCATTATGATAAACAGATCGGATTATAACGGTTTCCTGGTACAAATGGGGACTTTTCAACATGGCATATAAGGTTTGAAAACAGTTTTGGAAAAGATTCATTTACTTTACTTGGTTTTAAAATTAATTAGTGCTTCCAACAGGGTTAACATTAATAAATTGAGTAGGTGGCTAAATTTTGAAAGTAAGAGGCAGAGCGTTTACACAGAAGCATCACAGTTACTGTCAATTTTTCCCAGTAAATATTCTAATTTAGACAGATTTGATCCCACCAGAAATTTGTTTGAGGTGGTCAATTTGGCCGCCAGCCAGCTCTTAATGAAAACCCGTAATCAAATATTCCAGATATTATATTGTTTGTAAAGCAGACAACCCCTAAAAGGCATAGCAGATAAATAGTTAAGATATTCATAAAAAAACAAAATAAATTCCTCATGAACAGAAAGAGTTTTCTCATTTCACAGTATGGAACTGTGTCTATGGTCTATATGTACTTTTTACAATTCATTCATGTTAATTATCAAAATTGACACTTCAGCTGCAGAGGATCCCACTAGCAGAGGCTTTCTGACACCTCTGTAGCAGACAACTTTTAAAAATATCTATATGGCGAAATGATGAGCAATTTCTGCTTTTGCCTCAATAATTGAACTTTCATATTGAGAGATATTTCATAGTTTTGCATAGATGTGTTAAAAATCGACTGCTGCAGATTTGTTGTATGTGGGAAAGGGTTTAGGATTTCAGTGAATGGATAAATTTCTGGAATGGTCACTTTCTACTTTTCTCAAAATTCTTTCAACTTTATATGAAAAACGTAGTCACGCTCTTTCCCTTCTTGCTGTATCAAAAATGTTATTGTATGAGGGAAAACATGAAGAGAGGTGACCTGTGTATTGAATCTGAGTACTTTCCTAGTATATTAAACCTTTCCCACATACAACAAATCTTAAGCAGACGAATTTGAAAACATAGTGGCGAAAAAACTTGAAAAAATTCCATAAAAGATGGCTTAATTGAGCATTTTCAACTTTCAGGCCACAATGTTTTCAAAAGGTGTCTGCTGCTATTGCATCAAAACGCGTCTGCATGTGGGAAAGAGTTAAATGATAGTTTTAGACCCTTCTATGTTTAAAGTTTCCTGTGAAAAAATTAGAAATAAAGACAAACAAAACCATAAGTATAGACAGACCAGTAAATATTGTAATGAAATACTCCTTTCCTCCCAATACTTTCAAATGTCAAAATTCTATGTGCAGGTCCAACAAAAGTCATCTGTTTCGAACAGTTTGTTTTATTAAGCCTTTGCCTGTTACAACAAAAATGCAGCAGATGACTTTGAAATCATTTCGTAAAACAAAATGGAAACTATAATTGAGAGGACAATTATTCTATAAATAAGAAAACTAATTATGAGCAGTTTCTCCTTTTACCACAATGTTTTTCAAAAGTTGCCTACTGCCTAGGTGTCAGAAAGCATCTACATGCGGGAAATGGTTAAAACGGAAAAATAGATCAGACTACACGAGTGATGTGAAGATGTATTTTCTGTTTTAGGTGAACAGATAGAAGTTATTAAGTGACTGAAGGACTGGATGTTTGTGACATATGAGTGGATTTCCATGGTGTCAATGTCATTTGGGTAAGTACTGCAGTATTATATATATGCTTTATCATTTCATTGATATAATTAACCCTTTCCCACCTGCAGACACATTTTGATGCAATAGCAGCAGTCGACTTTTGAAAACATTGTGGCCAAAGGTGAAATTGCTCAAGATGAGCAATTTCACCTTTGGCCACATTGTTTTCAACTTTATTTAACAATTAATGTAGATCTTTTATGTAGATTTTTCAGGTTTTTGTCACTATGTTTTCAAAGTGGTCTGCTGCAGATTTGTTGTATGTGGGAAAGGCATAAGCAGCAGACAAACCTTGGATAGTATATTGAATGGTTATTTCCATGATTTGTTATCTTACAACATTGATATTAATCTATTTAAATCCTTGATCTATTACACGTTTTGCCACAATGTTTTCAACTTTATTCAATTATCATTTGTAGAGATTTTCCAAAACATTTCAGAGTAATTTTTGAAGTCACCTGCTGAAAAAAAATTGTATGTGGGAAAGGGTTGAAGTACTTCTTTTTCTGAGGCCAGCAATTTCAGTTCCTAAAAGAATGTTGACAAGTTTAAACTGTGTTTATTAATTAACCCTTTCCCTCATATAGACGCTTTCTGACGACTCTGCAGCAGACAGCTTTTTGAAAACACAGTGCCAAAAGAAGAATTTCTCAAAACGAGCAATTTCTCCTTTTGCCACAATGTTTTCCACTTTTAGTCATAGGTTATCGATTCAGTTATAGAGATTTTCTATTTTTTGACGAAATATTGTCTGCTGCAGAATTGTCAAATGAGGGAAAGGGATAAGATTATTCAACAGTGGAGAATGTATATTGAGAAAGTATTGTGAATATTGTAGATACCAATTTCAACACAAAAGTTGGTAGCATTTTAATAGCAAGTATTTGCATGACAAAGTTATGGTCTTTCTGCAGAAAACAAATATATATTTTTTAGAAAATTCTTATTTTCAAAGCCCATTCTCACATATGTACAATGTAGTGAAAAGTAACAGGTTGTCTGGAGAATCAAATGACATTTGTATGATGCAAGAAAAAGCAGTATTGAAGACTATAGTATAGTATATAAATATCATATGGCAGCATGTGTGACATTGATATTGTCAACCCGAGAGCAGAATGTCACCCGAGGCGTAAGCCGAGGGTGACATTCTGTTTCGAGGGTTGACAATATCAATGTCACACATGCTGCCATATGATATTTATTTTATTATACCGAACACAATTAAGTGACGTCACTGCTGTATGCTGTCTGCGTCACTGCTGTATGTGTATAAGGGAGGCAATCACGTCATGATTTAGCTAAAATATTGAAGCAGTTATTTGCCCTTATATGACATTCAAAATATCACTGCGGTCACATGACCTGACAGTCAATTTTCGCTTGGTCACGTGTCAAAAAGGTTGAAAATGTTTCTGATAGTCAAAATATCTCTTTTTCGGGTAATGGGATTTTACCATTGTAGACAAAAGTGAGGTATAATAATTCAAGATAACTCATTCCCGCTTGCAGACACATTTATACGCATCCCAAGCAGGTGACTTTTAAAAACACCGCGGCAATAAATGCTGCTTACAATGAACAATTTCTCCATTTACCACAATGATTTCAACTCTATTCAATAATTTCAAGGTTTCATTTATAGAAATTATTTTTGCTTATATTTTTAGCTCACCCGAGCTTTGCTGAAGGTGAGTTATTGTGATCGCCTTTTGTCCGGCGCCTGTTGTGCGTCGTGCGTCAGATTCCTTCAAGCTATGTTGATTGGTCGAAAAACATGGCCGCCAGGGGGGGGGAGCTATTTTGCCTTATATGGCTATAGTGAAAACTTAAAAAATCTTCTCCTCCGAAAGTGTCAGGCAGATTTTCAAATAATTTTTGTAGAAATGTTCCTTGGATGACCCTCTATCAGATTCCTTCAAGCCATGTTTATTGGTTTAAAAACATGGCTGCCAGGGGAGCGGGGCTATTTTGCCTTATATGGCTATAGTGAAAACTTAAAAAATCTTTTTCTCCGAATGTGTCGGGCCGCTTTTCAAATAATTTTGTAGAAATGTTCCTTAAGTGACCCACTTACAGATTCCTTCAAGCCATTTTGATTGGTCGAAAAACATGGCCGCCAGTAGGCAGGGCTACTTTGCATTATATGGCTATAGTGAAAACTTAAAAAATCTTCTCCTCCAAAAGTGTCAGGCCAATTTTCAAATAAATTTGTAGAAATGTTCCTAGGGTGACCCTCTATCAGATTCCTTCAAGCCTAGTTGATTGGTCGGAGACTATGGCCACCAGGGGTGGGGCTTATATAGATAAAGTGAAAAAAATATATAGCAGGTGAGCGATCCAGGGCCATCATGGCCATCTTGTTTCAAATTCGTCTGCTGCAGATTTTCTCCTCTGACAGTAACCAGTGGGTCATTTGAGATGAAACTTCACAGAAAGCATCCTTTCAATGACCTCACCAAAATGTCTTTTTTTTTAGATCACCTAGAGCCAAAGGCTCAAGGTGCTCAGCTATTCTGATCATTTTCTGTCCGTCGTCCGTCTTTACCTTTTAGCTTTAAACATCATCTCTTCCTTAACCAAAAGACCAATTTCAACCAAACTTCACAGGAATGTTCCTTTGGTGGCCCTCTTTCAAAATTGTTCAAAGATTTAAATTCCATTGAGAACTCTGGTTGCCACGGCAACAAAAAAGGGGAAATTAACCAAAACTTAAAAAATATTCTTGTCTAAAAGAAGAAGGCCCAGACCTTTGATATTTGGTATGTAGCTTCATCTAGTGGATCTCTACCAAGATTGTTCAAATTATAGCCCTAAGTTCAAAAATGACCCCTCCCCGGGGTCACTTGTTTTACATAGACTTGTATAGGGAAACAACTTTAAAAATATTCTTGTCTCAAAGTAGAAAGCCAAGGCCTTTGATATTTGGTATGTAGCTTCATCTGGTGGATTTCTACCAAGATTGTTCAAATTAAGGTCCTGGGGTAAAAAATGACCCCTCCCCAGGGGCCACTTGTTTTACATAGACTTGTATAGGGAGAAACTTTAAAAATCTTCTTGTCTAAAAGTAGACGACCAAGGCCTTTGATATTTGGTATGTAGATTCATCCAGTGGACCTCTACCAAGATTGTTCAAATTATAGCCCTGGGGTAAAAAATGGCCCCATCCCGGGTCACTTGCTTACATAATATTATACTTGTTTAGGGAAAAACATCTTGTCTTGAAGTTGATATTTGAAATCCAACTTTATCTAGTGAACCTCTACCAAGATTGGACAAATTATAGCCTTGGTGTCAAGAATGGCCCCACATAGACAAATGGCTCCACATAGGTAAACACTTTAAAAATATTCAGGTGAACGATTTAAGGCCATCTTAGCCCTCTTGTTTTTTATCCATGCAGAATTCTGGTGTCCATGGCAACCAAAAGAAAAAAACTTAAAAAAATGTTCTCCTCCCAAACCAGTGGGCGGTTGTTATTCAAATTATTTTGTAGAAATGTTTCTTTGGTGACCCTTCATCAGATTCTTTCAAGCCATGTTGATTTGTTTGAAAAACATGGCCACCAGGGGTCGGGCTCTCCAAATAATGTTGTAGAAATGTTCTTAGAGTGACCCTCTATCAGATTCCTTCAGACCATGTTAATTGGCTGTAAAACAAGGCTGTCAGCGGAGGGTTGTTCTGCCTTATATGGCTATTGTGAAATTTAAAAAATCTTCTTCTCCGAAAGTATCTGGCCAATTTCCAAATAATTTTGAAGAGATGTTCATTTGATGATCTTTTACAAGAACACTTCAAGCCATTTTGATTGGTAATTGTTGCATTACTCAGGTGAGCATTTCAGGGCCATGACGGCCCTCTTGTTTGTTTGAAGAGAGCGTCAAGATAAGCCTCAATTAGACAAATTCTGTCCTAGGTTTTAATCTTTTCCCTGATACAGGCAACCTTGGACATTGGTACCTGCCGACAACTTGAGAAAACAATGTGGAAAATTAAGAAAATGCTCATGAGAAAATTCTCCTCTTTCCACATTTGTTTTATTGCTGTTATTTTCAATATTTTGCTGAGATCTATGATTTTAAAAGAGGATGAGTTTACCCTTTCTCACATACTAAAAATCCAACAGACAACTTTGAAAATCATTTGGTAAAAGTATGGACAAATTCTGGTAATGAAAGCATGATATTTGGGAAGAGTTACATTGTTGCAAAAATGGCTCTCATAATGAGCAATTTCTCTTTTTCCACAATGGTTTCACATGACATCTGCTGCAGATGCGTCAAGATAAGTCTGTGTGTCGGAAGGAATTAAATTTCATATAAGAGATAAATCAACTTTGAGCATAATGCCTTCCTTGACTGCACTAAATGGTAGGTTTTAACTAAGTGTCTTTCCAACACAGACTGTAGGAGAAAATTTAAAGAATATTGCATGACTGATTCAGATTTCTTCCTGTCTGGCAGTTTAGGTAATTTTCTGATCCAGTCATGATAGTCTCCATTTTGTGCAAGATACGCATCAAACAAGTCTTTTTACATTCTGCAGACAGAGACTGGCGGTCTGCTTTATAAATCACAAGTGCACATTGTCTGCAGTGAGTTATTGTCACAGCTGAAATGCATGCTGACTTTACCAAACAAGAATTAGGCGTAATTATATGCCTTGCCATCCCTCCCTCACTATCAAAATGTGTGTTCAAATCTGAAGTCAATCTAACAAGAAGGAAATGTTCAATTCTCAAAATTCAACGAAAAGTGTTTTAAGCCTTTTCTGCATATAGACTGATGTATATTGTACTTTTTACAATTTATTCATGTAAATGATAAAAAATGACAACTCTGCTGCAGAAGATCTCACATGCAGATGCTTTCTTAAGCCTCTGCAGCAGACAACTTTTGAAAACATTGTGACAAAATAATAATTTACAGTACTCATAATGAGGAATTTCTCCTTTTGCCACAATGTTTTCAACTCTATTAAATAATTAAACTTTAATTATAGAGATACTCACTATTTTTGTTGATATGCTTTCAAATTAGTTCATAGCGTCCATTACTAAAAATCCATGTTTTTTTACCCGAAAATAAGGCGACACTTATCATCCACAATACATTATGTAATTAAGTATTAAATGTAACTATGATCCAAGTTTGAAAACCCTTGCATTTGTACTTTTTGAGAAAAAGTAAAATAATGAAACTTAAATGTTGAGCTAAAGACAATTGTTAAAATTAGTAAAAAAACAACACAAAATTTATTGACAACAAAATCAAAATGTATAACCCCAAAACTTGTTTGATGTGTTGAAATATGTGTACAAAGTTTGAGGTCAATCTAAATTTGCCACTATGTTTTCAACTCTATTCAGTAATAACACTTTTATAAGTCCCCTACCGGTCAGAGACCGGTTTGGGGACTAAAGGTTTGGTCGTTTCAGTCCGTCAGTCTGTCAGTACGTCAGTCCCACCTAACCAAAAATTGTCCGGTCTGCATCTTAACCATTCATCATAGGATTTCCAAAAGAGTTAGCACAAATGTTCACCATGATGAGGCGGTCTGTCGCGCTTAAGACCCAGGCATGTACCACAAATGTCAAGGTCACACTTAGAGGTCAAAGGTCAAAATGAGTACTGTTTGATAAGACTGTACCTTGTCCGGCTCTCATCTCAATCATGCATCATAGGATTCCCAAGTTACTGGGCACACATATTCACCATGATGACATGTGGCGCACAAGACAAAGGCCTGTACCTCAAAGGTCAAGGTCAAAATGAGTACTGTTTGATAGGACTGTTCCTTGTCCATCTCGACAATGCATCATAGAATTCCCAAGTTACTAGGCACACATGTTCATCATGATGAGGTGCCATGAGGCACACAAGACTCAGACCTGTACCTCAAAAGTCAAGGTCACACTTAAAGGTCAAAGGTCAAAATGAGTACTGTTTGATAGGACTACCTTGTCCGGCTCACATCTCAACTATGCATCATAGGATTCCAAAGTTACTGGGCGCTTATGTTCACTATGATGAGGTGACATGTGGCACACAAGACAGGTCTGTACATCAAAGGTCAAGGTCACACTTAGAGGTCAAATGTCAAAATGAGAAATCATGCAATTGACATGACACACGTTCACCATGATGAGGTGACATGTGACACACAAGACAGGCATGTACCTCAAAGGTCAAGGTCACACTTAGAGGTCAAAGTTCAAAATGAGTACTGTTTGATAGGACTGTACCTTGTCCGGCTTAATTCTCAACCATGCATTCTAGGATTCCTAGTCAATGAGCACACATGTTCACCATGATGAGGTGACATGTGGCACACAAGACACAGGCCTGTACCTCAAAGATCAAGGTCACACTTAGCGGTCAAAGGTCGAAATGAGAAACCATGCATCATAGAATTCCCAAGTTACTGGGCACACATCTTCACCATGATAAGGTGGCATGTTGCACACAAGACACAGACCTGTACATGAAAGGTCAAGGTCACACTTAGAGGTCAAAGGTCAAAAATGAGTACTGTTTGATAGGACTGTACCTTTTTCGGCTCACATCTCAAAAATGCATCATATGATTCCCAAATTAATTTCTTCTTTTCCACAATATTTTCAACTCCTTTCAATAAATATTATTTAAAGAGATTTTCTATATTATTGCCTAGAAGTTTTCAAAGTCATCTGCTGCAGTATGTGGGAAAGGGTTACTTAGCAAATCAGTTATAAGCCTGTGGTCTACTGGTACCATAGCAAAACAAGAAAATGTGTAGTGGTCGTGTTCAATAGATTCAATATCTCAATTTGATGAGAGTTGAAAACTTTGTGGGAAAAGGACAAGTGATTTCTCCTTTTCCTGTAATGTTTTCAAATGTCGTAATCTGTATAGGTGTTTAAAAAAATTCCATCTGGGAGAGGGTTAAATAGGCACTTTGAGTAAATATATATGATTACATTTGGTATGATACTTTAAACCCTATCCTCAAAACAAAAACATGTGGAAGACAGTGGTGCAGAGGTAGAGCATCAGACTCTTGTACCAAAAGGTCCTAGGTTCGAGTCCCATGATGAGCAGATTCTGACTTTGGGATTTTTCCACACAAACAGCGTGAGTACTGGTTAAGTCTCCAGGAAGCAGACATCGAGCGTGATTAATATAAACTGAAAGCTTGTTTCGCAATCGATGTAAAATAAATAAGTTTAAACTAAAACAAAAAAAATGGAGCAGAAGATTTTGAAAACGGGCACAAATATGAAAAATCTCTATAACAAGTTGTAGTATCATTGAAATAAAAATATTGCGGCAAAAGAGAAATTGCTGTTAATTGGTAGAGTAGTTAGCATCTGAGATTTGAAACTGGGTGTCCCAGGTTCGATCCCCAGTTGTGGCACGACGGTCATTGTGGAGTGTCCTTGGCAAGGCACATTTTCTAACCTAGTTTAGTACTGGTTTGTTTACCAAGGGATCGTGAAAAAGTGAACTGTCGCCTTGATATAACTGAAATTAATGTTGAAAACGTTGTAAAACACCAATAAAACAAAAAAACATTGTGTCATTTTCAAACAAAATTTGTCTGCTATAAATGTGTCAAAAATCTCCCTGCATGTGGTAAAGGGTTAAGGCAATAACATAGGATCATTTACCATTTGAAAATGAGGCACTTAGCACAAATAAATCCATCAAACCTTTCAACAAATATCATTGCTTGGATAAAATTACAATTTGCAATTAAAAGGTAACAGTCCCTGATGTTATTGTCAGAGCAGTTATTGTCCTATGTGATTAATTATAATTAGGGTTAATTAGTTTTTAATGGGTCAGTCATGTTAATCCGCTGTCTCACATAAGACATATTAGATCATTTGAATATTTATTATTAAATGATTTCTACATTTGTTTATACAACCAAATTAAATGACCAATTACACGTCCAATCACACTTTTTTGTGTATATATATATATATATATATATATCTTGTATATTTGTATGATATTATGAAATATATATGTTTTGGTGACTTATAGGCCCATGGGGTGTCAATAATGATTGTTAAAGAATAAATGTATATTATATGTTTTGTAACACATTGTCACAATAATAAACAATTTACTTACTTACAATAAATCTGTAGCGGAGGGCGATTCCAAAAAAGATCTAGGCAAACATTTGATGGATAAATCTCTTATAATATGAGTGTTATTGAATTGAGTTGAAAATGCTATGGCAAAAGGTGAATGTATGCTCATTATGAACAATTTCTCCTTTTTCCAAAATATTTTTAAAAGTCACCAGCTGCACATGCAACAAAATATGTCTGCATGTTGGGAAGAGTGTTTAACCCTTTCGCTGCAGCAGACAGGTTTATGAAAACATGGCAACAAAAGAAGGAATTGCTCAAAACAAGCAATTCCTCCTGTTGTCACCATGTTTTCATCTCTATTCAATTATTGTAGTTTCATTTCAAGGGATTTTCCACAAAAGTTTGAGTATGTTTTCAAAGTCGTCTGCTGCAGAGTTGTTGTATGTTGGGAAGGGGGTTTAAATAAAAATGTCTGAGATATGTAAGTCACCTGTACAGTAGAATGCTTTTTAAAAGCATTGGGAAGAAAAAAGTATAAATGGAGAAATGGAGAAATGCTGAAAATTAGCAATTTCTCTCTTTCCTGCAATATTGTGTCTCCCTTGAAATATGAGGATTATTACATTCATAGAAATGTTCTATAATAAGTTTTGACTAGATGTTTTTAAAATCATCTGCTGCTGTCAGAGGAAATGTTAACCACTTCAAATGCTCCAAACTAATTATAGAACTATCAGTACACTCGATCAAGGATTAGTTACAGAACAAATTTCAAGAATTCATTATTTGAACTTAACCCTTTCCCACATAGAAATGTTGTGCAGCAGGTAAAAACCTCTGTAATGAGAACTTATATGTCAAAAAAATAGAAAATTTCTATAATTGAATGGATAATCTATGACTAAAAGTGATAAACATTGTGGCAAAAGGAGAAATTGCTTATTTTGAGCAATTTCTTCTTTTGTCACTATGTTTTCAAAAAGCTGTCTGCTTCAGAGGCGATAGAAAGCGTTTATATGAGGGAAAGGGTTAAACGAGTTGATATTATGTGGGAATTAGGAGCAATTGCTCCTTATCAACAATTTTTCCTCTCAAAAGAAAGTCATTTGATCAGGTGCATTGAAATGTTGCTGCATGTAGGAGAGTGTTAAAACTTCTCTTCACAGAGGTCCAGATAAGGAGGGGTTTGCAGCTCTTTTCCCCACAATTTCTCTCTTATTATTAAAGCAAATTCTATGTTGTGGGTTGAGATGATTCTTTTGAGTACCAACAACATAGGGTAAGCGGATAAGATGAGGATTTTAGAACAAGTAAAACGCTCCTTAACACATTTCCTCATACAACAAATCTGCAGCAGACGACTGAACATATTTTGTCAAAAAATAGAAAATCTCTATAATTGAATGGATAACCTATTACTTAAAGACGAAAACATTCTTTTGTAACTATGTTTTCAAAAAGCTGTATGCTGCAGAGGCGTCAGAAAGCTTCTATATGAGGGAAAGGGTTATCTAGAGCTCTGTCTTCACATTAGAACTTTATTGATTGATATATGAAGTGATTGCACCCCTGCAATAATTTGATAATAAAGCTAAGCTGTTATGAGATACAGCAGAAATAGTGGTACACATAATTAGACTGACAGGTTTTAAAATTATTTTTGGCAATGTTTTGAAATAGATAAACGTGCTTGAACAGTTTGAATTTGCCTGTTTCCATCTATGAAATGAAATGAATTATTTGGGATAAGACATATGGCATCTGATAACTCTTCTCAGAAGACAACTTTGAAGGACAAATGAGAACTTTCTTCTTTTCCAACAAAGAAGACAACGAGTTGGGTGAACTTTTGTTATCACTGTCTGTTCATCTGTCCATTCCTTTTGTGGTACAACTTCTCCTCCTAAATCAGAGGACCAATTTCAAAATAATTTCACAGGAATATTCCTAAGGTGATCCTTCGAATTGAATTGCATTGAACACATTGACTCTTATGGCAACGGAAAGAAAAAATGTTCTTGAAAAGACTGTGATGCAAATGCTCTTTTGGGTGAACCTCTTCTAAGACTGCTTTAATAATGCTTTAATAATGTTCATCTGTTGAAATTTTCAGAAGTGATCTGCTGCAGGAGCGTCAAAATGTGTCTATATTAAGAGTTAATAAGTATTTGAGTTAAGTTTATGAAACTTGGTATGTGCATAAAAGGCATTTAAGAGATTATACAAGTTGTCTGTTAGCTTGAAGGTCAAGGTCATTCCTTCAGAGCCAAATATTCAAATAGGGATTATCTGGATCAAGTGATAACTCGAAAAATATCCGCAAGCAAGAAAATAACTACATGAGCCAATGATTAAACTTTTCTGTTCCCTTGTAGGTCAAGGTTATGCTTCCAGGTCAAATGTCAAACAATTGGACTGTCTGGATGACATTGTAATGACTCGAAAAAGTATTTGAACTATGAAAATGAAACTTTAAATGTTCAGAGTGGAAATTTTGTAGATTCTGTAAAGCAACTTTTTATTTAGCTCACCTGAGCTATTGTGATCTCTCACCATTTGTGGTCCATCATTTGTTCAAATCTTCTTCTCTGAAACAACCTGTCCAATTTCAAAATAATTTCACAGGCATTGTCCTATGTAGTCCTAAACTTTGTCAAATAATTGAATTCCATGCAGAATTTTGGTTGCTGCAGCATCAGAAATGTATATTTTTTGAAAGATTGTTAACCCTTTCCCTCATATAGACGCTTTCTGACGCCTCTGCAGCAGACGGCTTTTTGAAAACATAGTGACAAAAGAAGAAATTGCTCAAAACGAGCAATTTCTCCTTTAGACACAATGTTTTCCACTTTTAGACATAGGTTATCCATTCAATTATAGGGATTTTCTATCTTTTGGCAAAATATGTTCAAAGTCATCTGCTGCAGAATTGTCGTATGAGGGAAAGGGTTAAACTGATTCCGATTAGTTGATAAACATGGTGATCAGGGGGTGTTGCTTGTTTTCTTTATATACTTAGATTAAGAATAGTGAAAGCCAAGTTTCTTTCTCTCTTGCGAGCATTCATAGAGATTTCTATATTTTGTACCTGATAAAAGTCGTCTGCTGCAGATTTATTGTATGTGTGAAAAGTTTTAATGAAGCTTATTATGAGCATAGTGTTAACCCTTTCCCTCATATAGACGCTTTCTGGCGCCTCTGCAGCAGACGGCGTTTGAAAACATTGTGACAAAAGAAGAAATTGCACAAAACATGCAATTTCTCCTTATGCCACAATGTTTTCCACTTTTTGTCATAGGTTATCCATTCAATTATGGAGATTTTCTATGTTTTGACAAAATATGTTCAAAGTCGTCTGCTGCAGAATTTTCATATGAGGGAAAGGATTAATTAGACAATGAAGGACATCATCCAACTTTTCTGTATACTTGTAATATTCTAAAATTCTTCTGCTGGAGATGCCTCAATATTCCCTGTGTCGGGGAAAGGGGCAAAGTCCAATTTACTTGAACTATTGAGGTCTTATTGAAGAACTTTCTTTTGTTTCGATAATTAAATCCAATGTTACATCATACTCCAGGGTTTTGATGTGGTGTCAAAGTTTTGCCAGAAGACTGCATCTGGGATCTAGGTGACAAATGTCACAGCCCGAAAAGTCGCAAACCAACCATTTTCATGATTACTAGTCCATTTTTAGCTGTAAGGTATCAGTGGGGAGTAATTATACAGGGTTCTAGTGTATGGTTGGTGTTTTCTTTGTTTAGAAGATCTTCAGTCAACAGTATAATCATGTTAGAATCATCAGAAAGACAAAGTCAAAGATAGTACATTTGTACTTTGCTGTTCTTACAAAATGCCGACATAATATAATGCAGATATTTTAGTGTCTTTCTGAGTGGAGTTTTTTTCTAATTTTGGTAATTTGATTTCATATGATTTTGAAGTTGAGTAGTAGTAACAACAAGGGTTATTGATCAGGGATTGTGAATTTGAGCCCTGGTTTGACCATGCATTCTTTCCAGTGATTTGTTATGGTGACGGATGTCATTCATCATTGAACTAATTTTCTTAATAGTTTATGTGGGCAGGTAGTCTTGCAAGATTATAATTTGCAAGTTAATTGTTAAATCTACTGGCTGCTGTATAATTATAGTACTGTTGAAAATGGAAATAAAATCCAATAAAGAAACTTAAATGTTGAAAAGAAATATGAGTATCGATTACATTTAGATATTAAACAAATATATATTGGGTTATTGTCAAAGGATTACAAACAATGCCTCCTTTCTCAAACTCTTTCCAAAACTAGTCTGCTGCAGTAACTTTATGTCTGTACAATGAAGGAGAGATTCTATTTTGATTAGGACTGCCTTTGAGGTGATGTGGTAGAGTGTTTACCTCTGGTGTGGGAGTTCACAGGTTTGATACCTGGCAGGGTCATACCAAAGACTGTAAGAATAGTAGTTATGTATGTCCCTCCTTTTGGCTTAGGATTGTGATTGTCATATTACAACTAACTCGCTGGTGTCAGGATAAATGTACCAGTAGTACTCGTAACTTACCCAGGAGAGTGATAAAACTGGAAAATTGTGCAAAGCAGTGTAAAACATCATACAAATAAATCAATTTCGATTGGCATCAAAGGCAAGTTTTGCTTTTCTCTACTAGTTTTATATGTGTGTATTTAAATTAAAGTTTCCTATCAAGATTAATCCTTGTCAAAAATGTCCTAAGCCTATCATAGGCCAATGACAATTGGTAATTGAGCTGTCATTGATTTGATTGGTTACTTATTGGGTATAGGTAATGAATTTGTATGGGCCTGTCATTTTTTTTAGCCCTGTAAAACATGAGGACCCATATATCATTGATATTCAGCTTTTTTCTGATTGGATAGATGTCTGTTTACATGAAGACAATAAATGACATATTGATTCTATTTGAGATCATGGGCTTGATCATCATATATCATATACTTTTAGTTTGATTTCTTTTGTCTTTCTTGACCATGAGTTCTGCTTTACATTGTTTTTAAATTTCAGTAATTGCTGGTTCTTTATCCACAATGTTTTAAAAAACCAGTGTAAAGCATAAGGCATCAAAAAGTTTAACAATTTTCAACTTAGCTCGGAGAAGAATCTGAGTGGTTAGCCTCCGGAATTTAGAACAGGGTATCCCCGGGTCGATCCCCTGTTGTAGCGCAACGGTCAGGGTGGAGAACCCTTGGGCAAGGCACATTTCCTAGTCTAGGACTGGTTTGTTTTCCCAGGGATCCTGAATAAGTGAACTGTTGTCTATATATAACTGAAATAATGTTGAAAATTGCATAAAACCCCAATTAAACAAACAAACAAGCAAACAGATTACATCAAATCATGAAGTGCTCTGTGTGAACCTTTTTAATCACCTAGCACCACTAAGCATCTTAAAAATGGCCCAATTTCAAAATATATTCACATAACATTTTCCTTTAGTGACCATCTACCAAAATTGTTCAGATCATTGCACAAAATGGCTGCCAGAGCTGAAAAAGGAAAAATCTTTAAACCTCTCTCCTCCTAAACCATTGGCCCATTTTCACAAAGAATTAGCACAAACGTTTCTTTAGTGACCATCTACCAAAATTATTCAAACCATTCAGTTTCTCTGCACAAATTGGTTACCTGAACCATTTTGCTTTGCTGCACAAGATGGCTTAAAGGGACTGAATCTGTTCATCTGTCCATTCCTTTTGTGGTACAACTTCTCCTCCTAAATCAGAGGACCAATTTCAAAATAATTTCACAGGAATATTCCTAAGGTGATCCTTCGAATTGAATTGCATTGAACACATTGACTCTTATGGCAACGGAAAGAAAAAATGTTCTTGAAAAGACTGTGATGCAAATGCTCTTTTGGGTGAACCTCTTCTAAGACTGCTTTAATAATGCTTTAATAATGTTCATCTGTTGAAATTTTCAGAAGTGATCTGCTGCAGGAGCGTCAAAATGTGTCTATATTAAGAGTTAATAAGTATTTGAGTTAAGTTTATGAAACTTGGTATGTGCATAAAAGGCATTTAAGAGATTATACAAGTTGTCTGTTAGCTTGAAGGTCAAGGTCATTCCTTCAGAGCCAAATATTCAAATAGGGATTATCTGGATCAAGTGATAACTCGAAAAATATCCGCAAGCAAGAAAATAACTACATGAGCCAATGATTAAACTTTTCTGTTCCCTTGTAGGTCAAGGTTATGCTTCCAGGTCAAATGTCAAACAATTGGACTGTCTGGATGACATTGTAATGACTCGAAAAAGTATTTGAACTATGAAAATGAAACTTTAAATGTTCAGAGTGGAAATTTTGTAGATTCTGTAAAGCAACTTTTTATTTAGCTCACCTGAGCTATTGTGATCTCTCACCATTTGTGGTCCATCATTTGTTCAAATCTTCTTCTCTGAAACAACCTGTCCAATTTCAAAATAATTTCACAGGCATTGTCCTATGTAGTCCTAAACTTTGTCAAATAATTGAATTCCATGCAGAATTTTGGTTGCTGCAGCATCAGAAATGTATATTTTTTGAAAGATTGTTAACCCTTTCCCTCATATAGACGCTTTCTGACGCCTCTGCAGCAGACGGCTTTTTGAAAACATAGTGACAAAAGAAGAAATTGCTCAAAACGAGCAATTTCTCCTTTAGACACAATGTTTTCCACTTTTAGACATAGGTTATCCATTCAATTATAGGGATTTTCTATCTTTTGGCAAAATATGTTCAAAGTCATCTGCTGCAGAATTGTCGTATGAGGGAAAGGGTTAAACTGATTCCGATTAGTTGATAAACATGGTGATCAGGGGGTGTTGCTTGTTTTCTTTATATACTTAGATTAAGAATAGTGAAAGCCAAGTTTCTTTCTCTCTTGCGAGCATTCATAGAGATTTCTATATTTTGTACCTGATAAAAGTCGTCTGCTGCAGATTTATTGTATGTGTGAAAAGTTTTAATGAAGCTTATTATGAGCATAGTGTTAACCCTTTCCCTCATATAGACGCTTTCTGGCGCCTCTGCAGCAGACGGCGTTTGAAAACATTGTGACAAAAGAAGAAATTGCACAAAACATGCAATTTCTCCTTATGCCACAATGTTTTCCACTTTTTGTCATAGGTTATCCATTCAATTATGGAGATTTTCTATGTTTTGACAAAATATGTTCAAAGTCGTCTGCTGCAGAATTTTCATATGAGGGAAAGGATTAATTAGACAATGAAGGACATCATCCAACTTTTCTGTATACTTGTAATATTCTAAAATTCTTCTGCTGGAGATGCCTCAATATTCCCTGTGTCGGGGAAAGGGGCAAAGTCCAATTTACTTGAACTATTGAGGTCTTATTGAAGAACTTTCTTTTGTTTCGATAATTAAATCCAATGTTACATCATACTCCAGGGTTTTGATGTGGTGTCAAAGTTTTGCCAGAAGACTGCATCTGGGATCTAGGTGACAAATGTCACAGCCCGAAAAGTCGCAAACCAACCATTTTCATGATTACTAGTCCATTTTTAGCTGTAAGGTATCAGTGGGGAGTAATTATACAGGGTTCTAGTGTATGGTTGGTGTTTTCTTTGTTTAGAAGATCTTCAGTCAACAGTATAATCATGTTAGAATCATCAGAAAGACAAAGTCAAAGATAGTACATTTGTACTTTGCTGTTCTTACAAAATGCCGACATAATATAATGCAGATATTTTAGTGTCTTTCTGAGTGGAGTTTTTTTCTAATTTTGGTAATTTGATTTCATATGATTTTGAAGTTGAGTAGTAGTAACAACAAGGGTTATTGATCAGGGATTGTGAATTTGAGCCCTGGTTTGACCATGCATTCTTTCCAGTGATTTGTTATGGTGACGGATGTCATTCATCATTGAACTAATTTTCTTAATAGTTTATGTGGGCAGGTAGTCTTGCAAGATTATAATTTGCAAGTTAATTGTTAAATCTACTGGCTGCTGTATAATTATAGTACTGTTGAAAATGGAAATAAAATCCAATAAAGAAACTTAAATGTTGAAAAGAAATATGAGTATCGATTACATTTAGATATTAAACAAATATATATTGGGTTATTGTCAAAGGATTACAAACAATGCCTCCTTTCTCAAACTCTTTCCAAAACTAGTCTGCTGCAGTAACTTTATGTCTGTACAATGAAGGAGAGATTCTATTTTGATTAGGACTGCCTTTGAGGTGATGTGGTAGAGTGTTTACCTCTGGTGTGGGAGTTCACAGGTTTGATACCTGGCAGGGTCATACCAAAGACTGTAAGAATAGTAGTTATGTATGTCCCTCCTTTTGGCTTAGGATTGTGATTGTCATATTACAACTAACTCGCTGGTGTCAGGATAAATGTACCAGTAGTACTCGTAACTTACCCAGGAGAGTGATAAAACTGGAAAATTGTGCAAAGCAGTGTAAAACATCATACAAATAAATCAATTTCGATTGGCATCAAAGGCAAGTTTTGCTTTTCTCTACTAGTTTTATATGTGTGTATTTAAATTAAAGTTTCCTATCAAGATTAATCCTTGTCAAAAATGTCCTAAGCCTATCATAGGCCAATGACAATTGGTAATTGAGCTGTCATTGATTTGATTGGTTACTTATTGGGTATAGGTAATGAATTTGTATGGGCCTGTCATTTTTTTTAGCCCTGTAAAACATGAGGACCCATATATCATTGATATTCAGCTTTTTTCTGATTGGATAGATGTCTGTTTACATGAAGACAATAAATGACATATTGATTCTATTTGAGATCATGGGCTTGATCATCATATATCATATACTTTTAGTTTGATTTCTTTTGTCTTTCTTGACCATGAGTTCTGCTTTACATTGTTTTTAAATTTCAGTAATTGCTGGTTCTTTATCCACAATGTTTTAAAAAACCAGTGTAAAGCATAAGGCATCAAAAAGTTTAACAATTTTCAACTTAGCTCGGAGAAGAATCTGAGTGGTTAGCCTCCGGAATTTAGAACAGGGTATCCCCGGGTCGATCCCCTGTTGTAGCGCAACGGTCAGGGTGGAGAACCCTTGGGCAAGGCACATTTCCTAGTCTAGGACTGGTTTGTTTTCCCAGGGATCCTGAATAAGTGAACTGTTGTCTATATATAACTGAAATAATGTTGAAAATTGCATAAAACCCCAATTAAACAAACAAACAAGCAAACAGATTACATCAAATCATGAAGTGCTCTGTGTGAACCTTTTTAATCACCTAGCACCACTAAGCATCTTAAAAATGGCCCAATTTCAAAATATATTCACATAACATTTTCCTTTAGTGACCATCTACCAAAATTGTTCAGATCATTGCACAAAATGGCTGCCAGAGCTGAAAAAGGAAAAATCTTTAAACCTCTCTCCTCCTAAACCATTGGCCCATTTTCACAAAGAATTAGCACAAACGTTTCTTTAGTGACCATCTACCAAAATTATTCAAACCATTCAGTTTCTCTGCACAAATTGGTTACCTGAACCATTTTGCTTTGCTGCACAAGATGGCTTAAAGGGACTGAATCCCATATGAGAAAAAAGCGAAAAAAAAAGAAAATTGTTAAAAATTGCTATTACCTTGATGTTTTTGCATGTAAGGCATTGAGATTTGCTGACTGGTGTACTAAAATATATGCACACTATTAATATTGCGGAGATTTTTCGTTATTTTGCATTGTAAAATCTACTGGGTTAGTAACCCAGTAAATCTAAAAATATCGCTGTATATTTATCACGTGATCACTACAACCGAATTGACAATCTCCTTTGCAGAGTTGTCGTTCCTTACACTCACGCATACATGAATGTAATGAGTCGATAGTGTTAGAGAATGCCGAATTGAATCCACAAATTCAAATGAGCAAGAGGAAATTCCACGGTATTTTTAAACAGGAAAACACGGAGCGGACGTTTTTTTAACTGCTTATTTCCTATGAAATAATGAAAAACAAGACTTGTACAACCTTCTACACCATTCCGTTACATATATATTGACGTATTTTGGATTAATTAGAATAAGTATAAAATATAATGATTTTGGACCATTATGGTGTTCAGTCCCTTTAAATAGAACTTTGAATAGCTTCTTTTCTTCCTTTCTTTCGTACTTGAATGCAAAGATAGATCTCAGGGTGAACAATACAGAACCATCACGGACTTCATTTAACTTAGATCTTAGATTATGCATACTATTCATTTACAGTTCTTATTACGTACATTTGTTGGTTTCACCCTTTCCCACATATAGACGCTTTCAGACGCCTCTGCAGCAGACGATTTTTAAGACAATTGTGGCAAAGGTAAAATTGCTCATGATGCGCAATTTCACCATTTGCCACAATGTTTTCAACTCTGTTTAATAATTTAACTGTCATTAATGGAGATTTTTCACATTTTTTGAAAAGATGTTTTCATCTGCTACAGACTTGTTGTATGTGGGAAAGGGTCAAGTCCTGTGCCTGACCTTTTTGTTATCGAAACAAGGTAGAAAGGCAACGAGTCTGGATTTAAATTTACTAATGTGATATAAAAGAAAACATTTGGTTTCACAAGAGTGCAAAAACTGTGTGTGTACCAAGGCATTATTTTTTACCCGCTTCCAACATAACGCAATTCTGTAGCAGATTCCTTGTAAAAAACATTTAGTAAAAAATATGGAAAATCTAATAAAAGAACATTTTTTGAATAAAGTTGAAAACATTGTGGCAAAGGGAAAATTGCTAACTGAGAGCAATTTCCCCTTTTGTCACAATGCTTTTAAAGGTAGACTGCTGCAGAGGCCTCAGAAAGGGTATGTATATGGGAAAGGATTAAAACATATATGGAATCAATGTTAACATAAATGTCTGTTTTGTCTTATGGAAATACAGTACTAGTAGAGAAATTCTCTCCTGCAAGTGGCAATAAATTTTACAGAAAAAAACGCAAACCAATTTCAACTTTCTAGGAATCGTTGTGGCGGGGGTAAACAGAATGGCAGACATTACAATGAAAGTGCTGAAAGTAATAACTGAAGATTTATATAATGTTTGGTTTCTGGCTCCATAAGAATAGAAAATTCTCGAAATGTCTCAGTAGAAAACTGGGTTTTTTGTCATTACTGCTCATAATTCTGTAGAATTTGTATTGTATTGTCTTTAGGAATTGGAATATAACAACAATTTACTGATAATCAATTGACATTTTAACCTTCATGAAGGTCCAATGTGATGATTTTGCTCATCGATTCTTTTCACACTTGATAAACACCAATATTATACATTCAATATCAAAGTTTTCAAAAATGGTAATAATGGTTACTCCTGATTGTGGTGTTCTTGCTGGTTGATTATTTGATTTTTTTGGTGTAAGTTACCAGTACTACTGATCGATCCATTTACCCTGATACAAACCAATCAGTTGTTATCCTGAACACAAGGAGGGTCACACATTATATAACTTGCAGGGTCATACCAAATTACTTTAAAAATGGAAGTAATGGCTTTTCCTCTTTGGCGCTCAGGGTTTAGGGGTAATAATATAAGCATTACAACTGACTCGTTGTTGTCAGGATAAATGAACCAGTAGTACTGTTAACTTATCCAGGAAACGCTGATATAACTTAACCCTTTCCCTCATATAGACGCTTTCTGAAGCCTCTGCAGCAGATGGCTTTTTGAAAACATAGTGACAAAAGAAGAAATTGCACAAAACATGCAATTTCTCCTTTTGCCACAATATTTTCCACTTTTTGTCATAGGTAATCCATTCAATTATGGAGATTTTCTATTTTTTGACAAAATACATTCAAAGTCGTCTGCTGCAGAATTGTCGTATGAGGGAAAGGGTTAAACATTGTTGAAAGCAGTGTTAAACACTATGCAAACAAACAAATAAAATCTTCATGTTTGTATATGTACTGTGAGTCATGTATGGAAATTGCGTTTGAAAATATAATAATTTCAGGCAATTGAAATGTTATTTATTCATAATTTCAATTATTTGAAAAAATTGGCTAAGTAATTGAAACAATTTTACTACATTTTAAAGTAATTAAACCTTTCCCTGTGAGTCATGTATGGAAATTGCGTTTGAAAATATAATAATTTCAGGCAATTGAAATGTTATTTATTCATAATTTCAATTAATTGAAAAAATTGGCTAAGTAATTGAAACAATTTTACTACATTTTAAAGTAATTAAACCTTTACCTGTGAGTCATGTATGGAAATTGCGTTTGAAAATATGATAATTTCAGGCAATTGAAATGTTATTTATTTATAATTTCAATTAATTGAAAAAAATTGGCTAAGTAATTGAAACAATTTTACTACATTTTAAAGTAATTAAACCTTTCCCTGTTTTTGTTGTTGAGGGGTCAGGGTATGTAGGATTATTTTGTTTGATACTAATTAAGATTAGTGTCATACTTTCTGGGAATATTAATCATTGTGTTTCATTCATAAAGAGTTTCCATATTTTTGCCTTAATATTTTCAAATCGGTCTGCTGCATATATATTTGTATATCGGAAAGGGTTTATAAACAAACACATTTATTGTTTCCTTTTTATTTAGCATATCTGGGCATGGCTTTATACGGTTCTCTAAATATCGGTTTTGGATTAGAAAGGTTTTACTGAGGCAATCATAATAACTTGCTTCTAGTTCATGTAATTTTTGGTATTTTCTAAAAATGCATGCAATATAACAAGCGACTTTAACCCAACTTTTAATGTAAAAACCAGTCTTATCCAAAAACTGATATGCAGAGTAAAAGGCACTGCCCTGACATTTCAGGCAATATGGAATTACTCCTACTAGTTTAACCCTTTCCCTCATATAGACGCTTTCTGACGCCTCTGCAGCAGACGGCTTTTTGAAAACATAGTGACAAAAGAAGAAATTGCTCAAAACGTGCAATTTCTCCTTTTGCCACAATGTTTTCCACTTTTTGTCATAGGTTATCCATTCAACTATGGAGATTTTCTATGTTGTGACAAAATAAGTTCAAAGTCGTCTGCTGCAGAATTGTCGTATGAGGGAAAGGGTCAGGGTAAATGCCAATATGGGTATTAGAACAAGGTTTGCTTGTTTATTAACTTCAAATGTAATCTTGTACAGGAAAGTAATTGAGCTATTTCTTACAGAATCTGTATCAATTCTTTGCTGATGAAACTGGGTTCTATTTGTCCTTGCCAAAGCAATCTCAAAATTCAATACTTCAAGCAGATAAACTATCACACAAAGTGTTTTAAGAAGGAAGTATAAATGTTCAGCCTTTTTCCACCTGCAGACACATTTTGACACATCTGAAGTGGACATCTTTTGAAAACATACTGGCTGAAAGCCAGCCAGTCAAGCTGATGTCATGGCGAGTTGTGTGTTGTGCATGCATGCTTCCTTGGGTGTGTTAATGTTTGATTTAAGGCAATTCTCCTTTGAAACCACTTGGCTAATTGGGACTTAACTTCATAGGTATCATCCTCTTAATGTCCTCTCCTAATTTTCTTTAAATTGTTTGGATTCTTGCACAATTCTTGTTTCTTTGTCAACAGTTAGAAGAAAATCCTTGAGTGATCCTTTATGTAAATACTTATAGCCATTTTTGTTGGTAGAAAATCATGGCTGTCAGGGGGCAGGGCTGTCTTGCCTTATATTAAAAAAAATCTCCTCCAAAAGTATCTGGGTGATATTCAAATAGTTTTGTAGAGATATTCCTTGTGCAACCCTCTTTTAGATTCCTTTAAGCCAGGGAGTGGGTGTTTTTTGCCTTATATATCTATGGTGACAACCTGAATCTTCTCCTTTAGTATCTGATTAATTTTCAAATTATTTTTAGCCTAACTGTCTAACTGTCTTTGTCAACAATTTGCTCGTTAACACCCTAAAGGCCACAACTTTCATCAAATTTTCATATAACTTATTCAGTTTGTTTATCTTGCTGATTTCTAGGTCAAGATTGAATATGAGTCAATTGAAGAAAAATCTTATTAACAATCTGGAGGCTGCAATTTTAACTTGAGCATGTTGAATCTTTGTCAGAATATTATGTCTTGTTGATATATATAGGCTATAAGTTTGAATAGAGTTCATGGGGGTCAAAAGCTAGGTCACTAGGCAATTGTTTTGTTTATCCAATCAGAATTCTGGCAGCTAAAAGAAATTCTTCTCACAAACAGGTGGGCTGATTTTCAAATTATTTTGTAAAAATTCTCTATCAAATTTCTTCAAACCATGTTGATTGGTCAAATAACATGACCACCAGGAGGGCGGGGCTGTTTTGACTATAGTGAAAACTTTAAAAATCTTCTTTTTCAAATGATCTTTCCGATTTCCAATTATTGTGTAAAAAGGTTCCTTGGGTGACCCTCTATCAGATTCCTTCAAGCCCTGTTGATTAGTCGAAAAACATGGCAGCCAGAGTATGGGGCTGTTTTGCCTTATATGGCTATAATGAAAACTTTAGAAATCTTCTGGCCGCTTTCCAAATTGTTTTGTAGAAATGATCCTTGGGTGACCTTTTAGCCAATTCCTTCAAGCCATGTTGATTGATGGGAAAATGTGGTCACCAGGCTGTTTTGCCGTATATGGTTATATTTTATTTAGAAACATTGTAAGTAATTTCTCCTTTTGTCATAATGTTATGAGCTCTTTTCACTAGTTATACTTTCAGTTTCAAATTGTTCTGCTTCAGATTTCTTGTACGAGGGAAAGGGTTAACCTTTTTAGATCACCTTGAGCTATTCTGATCACTTTTTGTCCGTCGTCCATCCGTCGTCTGTCCGTCGTCCATCCGTTGTCCGTCCGTCGTTAACTTTTAGCTTTAAACATCATCTCCTCCTAAACCATAAGACCGATTTCATCCAAACTTCACAGGAATGTTCATTTGGTGGCCCTCTTTCAAAATTAAATTCCATTGAGAACTTTGGTTGCCGCGGCATCAGAAAGGGGGCAAAATGTCCAAACTATAAAAATCTTCTCCTCTGAATCTGCATGTCAGATTCCAATATAGTTTGGTAGAAATGTTCCGGTGTGACCCTCTACAAAGATTGTTCAAGTCATACTGTTTGGTTGAAAAACATGGCATTCCGGAGGCATCAGAAAAGGGGAAAAATGACAAAATTTGGAAATTCCATTTTTTTAAGAAAATTGAATAGGAATCTTACTTCAGGGATCCTCTACTTAATTTGTTCAAGCCGTATTGATTGGTTACAAAACCATAGCACACCGCACGTCATCACAAAAGGGTAAATTGAACTTTAAGCTTCAAATGACAACTCCTCCCATTCCACTAGACCAATTTCAACGTTACTTCACAGGAATGTTCCTTTGATGGTCCTCTTTCAAAATTGTTCAAAGACTTACATTCTGTGTAGAACTTCTGTTGCTGCGGCATGAGAAATTGAGAAAAATACCCAAACGTTAAAAACCTCCATCACCATAATCCATTTGTCAGATTCAAAGATAATTTGGCAGAAAAATATTTGCTTCTAATTATCCCCCTCCTGATTTCAGGGACGGGGATATTGAAATGGCGTTGACCGTCCGTCTGTCTGTCCGTGTGTGCGTGCATCCGTCACATCCGTCCGCACCCATTTCTCAGTAACTAGCTGGTAGAATTTCATGAAACTTGAAATAAATATGAACCAGCATGGGATGATGCCCGTCCATTGTTTTTTTGGATTGGTCAATTTTCCTTAGAATTTAGAACATTTGAGCTTGTTAACACTCTACGGGCTACATTTTGCATTCAATCTTCATGAAAGTTAATCAGAACGTTCATCTCCATAAAATCTTGGACAAGTTCGAAACTGGGCCATATGAGGTCAAAAACTAGGTCACTAGGTCGAATTGAAGGGAAATCTTGTTAACACTCTGGAGGCCACATTTTCAACTTGAGCATGTTGAAACTTTATCAAAATGTTTGTCTTGATGATATGTAGGTCAAGTTTGAACATGGGTCACGTCGGGTCAAAAAGTAGGTCACTAGGTCAAATTGAAGGAAAATCTTGTTAACACTCCAGAGGCCGCAATTTTTGCTTCAGCAGTTTGAAATTTTGTCAGAATGTTTGTCTTAAAAATATCTAGGTCAAGTTTGAATATGGGTTATGCCGGGTCAAAACCTACGTCACTAGGTCAAATTGAAGGAAAATCTTAACACTTTGGATGCCGCATTTTTTGCTTCAGCAGCTTGATATTTGGTCAGAATGTTTGTCTTAAAGATATCTAGGTCAAGTTCAAATATGGGTCATATTGGGTCAGAAACTAGGTCACTAGGCCAAATTGAGGGAAAATCTTGTTAACTCTGTAGGAGCCGCATGTTTTGCTTCAGTGGCTTGAAATTTGTTCAGAATGTTGAGCTGAACGATATCTAGGCCAAGTTTGAATATGGGTAATGCCGGGTCAAAAACTAGGTCACTAGGCCAAATTGAAGGAAAATCTTGTTAACACTTTGGATGCCGCATTTTTTGCTTCAGCAGCTTGAACTTTTGTCAGAATGTTTGTCTTAAAGATATCTAGGTCAAGTTTAAATATGGATCATATTGGATCAGAAACTAGGTCACTAGGCCAAATTGAGGGAAAATCTTGTTAACTCTGTAGGAGCCGCATGTTTTGCTTCAGCGGCTTGAAATTTGGTCAGAATGTTGAGCTGAATGATATGTAGGCCAAGTTAGAATATGGGTTATGCCGGGTCAAAAACAAGGTCACTAGGTCAAATTGAAGTAAAATCTTGTTAACACTTTGGATGCCCTATTTTTGCTTCAGCAGCTTGAAATTTAGTCAGAATGTTTGTCTGAATGATATCTAGGTCAAGTTCAGATATGGGTCATGCCAGGTTAAAAACTAGGTCACTAGGCCAAATTGAAGGGTAATCTTGTTAACACTCTGGATACTGCATTTTTAATTTCAGCATGATGAAACTTTATCAGAATGTTTTCCTTGATGATATGTAGGCCAAGTTAGAATATGGGTCATGCTGGGTCAAAAACTAGGTCACTAGATCAAATTGAAGAAAAATATTGTGAATACTTTGGATGCCACATTTTTTTGCTTCAGCAGCTTGAAATTTGGTCAGAATGTTTGTCTGAATTATAGCTAGGTCAAGT
Organism: Serripes groenlandicus; assembly: GCA_031761405.1. Classification (NCBI taxonomy): domain Eukaryota; kingdom Metazoa; phylum Mollusca; class Bivalvia; order Cardiida; family Cardiidae; genus Serripes; species Serripes groenlandicus. The sequence goes on along the minus strand of JASEVX010000003.1, from coordinate 132,080,083 downwards.
TTAAATAGGGGTCATATTGGATCAGAAACTATGTCAATAAAGGAAAATATTGTTCAAACTCCGGAGGCCGCATTTTTACTTTGAGCAAGTTGAAACTTTGTAAGAATGTTGTCTTGATGATATCTAGTCCATGTTGGAATATGGCTCATATCAGGTAAAAAAAATACAGATCACTAGGCCAAATGAAGGAAAATATTGTTAACACTGTGGAGGTTGCATTCAGAATAATTGTCTTGATGTGTTTTGCATTGCAGTACATTGTATAATTAAGGTGAGCGATCCAGGGCCATCATGGCCCTCTTGTTTTCAAACTTGGTAACAAGGTTAAATGCCTTAACAGCTAGGCCAAGTTCGATCGTTACTTTTGGCGGACTTTATTCCTACAATATTTCCTGCAAGCGGTGGATATAAATTTCATGAATTTGCTTGTTAACTATCATTCAGGTGATTGATTTAGGGCCATCTTGGCCCTCTTGTTTACAATTGTGAGAAATTAAAAATTATATTCTCTTATTGCCCACACTGTTAAGATCGAGGTATCAACATCATTATGGAATTCCAGGAAGTACAATTTTGCATCTGAGACTCGAAATAATCTTTCAAGGTTAATGCCTTATTATTTGCCAGATAATATATATGTAGTAGTCGGCTGCTTTGAAAACATTTGAGGAAAAAGATATAATAACAAAATATTTCAGATTATAATTTTGATACATTTTAACCCTTTTTCACACAAATTTTTGTGATAAATCTGCAGCAGATGACTTCATTATGCGCAATTTCTCCATTTGTCACAATGTTTTCCTCTACAAGTGCTTTTGTGAAAAGAAATGATCAAGATCATCATGAGCATCTGCACAGTCTGATCAAGATCTAAACAGTTAATATTTAACTTTGACAAGGTTTTTAGAAGATTCTGTCAACTCGTCTACAATCTGATAAGACTCAGGAGGTGTACTGTAAAGTTGATCTGAACCTACATTGTTTAGAAATACTGACTTCTACCTTTTCTCATGCACTGGTTCATTTATAGATTTGACAGTTAGATCAGACAATGTTACTGTAAAAGGTTACTCGTTTTATGGGAACATCAAATTGAGAATGAAAGAGGTACAACAGTTGATGTGTTTTATAGGAAAATCAAATTGAGACACCAGAATATTGTGTTATCCCTTCCCCACATACAGACGCTTTCTGACGCAATAGCAGCAGACGACTTTTGAAAACATTGTGGCCAAAGGTGAAATTGCTCATGATGAGCAATTTGCCCTTTGGCCAAAAATGTTTTCAACTTTATTTAACAATTAAGCTATCTTTTATGGAGATTTTTCAGGTTTTTGTCTTCATGTTGTCAAAGTCGTCTGCTGCAGATTTGTTGTATGTGGGAAAGGGTTATGGGAGCAAAGAACAGAAGTGTCAGGTCACATTATGAGCAATTCCTCATTTTGCCACAATGTGTTTGATTTTATTAAAAAATTATACTTTCATTTTTTTCAATATTGAATATGTTTAAAAAAAGTCAAAGTTGTCTGCTGCAGATTTGCTGTATGTGAGAAAGGTTTAATATCTATTTTTGTCCTACTTTCTTTTCCAATGAGATCCCTGTATTTCAATGAAATAACCGTTTCCCACATATAGACGCTTTCTGACACCTTTTGAAAACACCTGTCAAAAGATCGAATTGCTCATAATGAGCAATTCCTCCTTTTGTCACAGTCTCTTACACTCTATTTGATAATTCAACTCTCATTTATTGGGATCTTCACACTTTTGCCATGACGTTTTCAAAGTTGTCTGCTGCAAATTTGTTGTATGTGGGAAAGGGTTAAACGTTCCTATATCAGCTAGAAAGTTTTATTGCATGTAAATAATAGGTGAATTAAACCACTAAACACAGAAGATCTTTTATAATAGTTTTATTCCACACTTTTTTTGTCACCCTGCGTAGCATGGTAGGCACTTAGGGATGACTTTTGATTTTGTCCAGCGTCTGTCTGTACGACGTCACACTTTTTCGTCACACTTTCAATGAGCAGGTGCAGGTGACACACGTGCTCCGCGGAGCACTCCATTCTAGTTTTATGTTTAAATTTCTACCTTCTTGAGAATTGGAATATTGAAGCAGGCATTGACAGCCATGTGACAAAGAAAGAGAACCATAATGCCACAAACCTATACTTTTATTTTTCCACTTCTTCATAAATTATGTCCATTACTCATTGAGTTTTTTAAATTTTAGAAAAATGAAAATGTTTAAGTAATGAAAATTAAAACTCATACATGTCAAACCTAGAAAATGCTAAACAAGAATGAAAAAAGTGAAGTAATCTCACTTGACAAGTTAACCCTTTCCCACATACAGCAATTCTGCAGCCGACCCCACACTTAGAAGCTTTCTGACGCCTCTGCAGCAGACGAATTTTGAAAACTTCGTGACAAAAGAAGAAATTGCTCAAAAAAAGCAATTTCTCCTTTTGACACAATGTTTTCAACTCTATACAATAAGTATGTCTTTATTTAGGGAGATTTTCCATATCATTGTTCAGGTGTTTTCAAAGATGTCTCCTGCACATTTTCTGTATTTTGGAAAGGGTTGAAATAAATGGAAGAAAGATTTCAATAAAATGATTACAATTAAGCTTTGTTTATTGCATGGAGGTGCAAGCAAATCTCTATTTACTCAATTCACAAATACCAATGGAATTTTATTACAAAACGGGTTGAGTGTCAAACAATTTTATTACAAAACGGGTTCTTTTTTTTCTTGTAATAATATGTTTTATGCAATTTTTCTGTCTTAACACGCTGAAATAAGACAATATTCATATTTATACATTGTTTTCTTGTTATTCTAAATCAAAATACCAGTTTAAATCAACTTTAAAATTTTTATTACAAAACGGGTTTTTATTACAAAACGGGTTGCTACAAACCCTTTCCCAAATACAACAATTCTGCATCTAGACAAAAGTATGGAAAATATCTCTACATAAATGTTTAAGTATTGAATAGAGTTGAAAAACATTATGACAAGATGAGATATTGCTCATAATGAGCAACTTCTCCTTTTGCCACAATATTTTTCAAGTCTCCCTCTCCCCTACCAAAATTTCCAAATCTCCCTATTCAGCTTCAGGGAAATAACACATGTATGTCTGGGGCAGAGGTTCAGCAAGTGTTTGTACATTGGAAAAGGGTTAAAACAGAATAAAAAAGAAATTTCTTGATTTTTGATGTGCTGTTAGAATTGGTGTAATGTGATTAAAGTTGTATTCCCATGATGTTCATGTGGCACAACTTAATCCTTTGAATTCCTGCAAGTGGTAACATTACCCTTGATATTTGAAAGAATCTTTAACCCTTTCCCTCATACGACAATTCTGCAGCAGACGACTTTGAACGTATTTTGTCAGATGGATAACCTATGACTAAAAGTGGAAAACATTGTGACAAAAGGAGAAATTGCACGTTCTGTGCAATTTCTTCTTTTGTCACTATGTTTTCAAAACGCCGTCTGCTTTAACCCTTTCCCTCATACGACAATTCTGCAGCAGACGACTTTGAACGTATTTTGTCAGATGGATAACCTATGACTAAAAGTGGAAAACATTGTGACAAAAGGAGAAATTGCACGTTCTGTGCAATTTCTTCTTTTGTCACTATGTTTTCAAAACGCCGTCTGCTTTAACCCTTTCCCTCATACAACAATTCTGCAGCAGACGACTTTGATTGATTGATTGATTGATTGATTGATTGATTGGGGTTTAATGCCGTTTTTAACAATTTCTCAGTTATATCACTGCGACCAGTTCACCTACTCATGCATTTCCTGGTTTTCTTACACCAGTACTCCACACAACAATCTTCCCAAGCAACTGGCTGCTTTTCAACATAGACTTAGACCATTGGTGGAAGATGAATGACGCATGTCGCATTGACTTTAGACGACTTTGAACATATTTTGTCAAAAATTAAAAAATCTTTGTAATTGGATGGATAACCTATGACTAAAAGTGGAAAACATTGTGTCAAAAGGAGAAATTGCTTGTTTTGAGCAATTTCTTCTTTTGTAATTATGTTTTTAGTGATTTTTTGATGTTTATAATATGTCTAGATGTTGCCAAAGTTGTCTGCTGTAGATTTGTCTAGATGTTGTCAAAGTTGTCTGCTGTAGATTTGTCTAGATGTTGCCAAAGTTGTCTGCTGTAGATTTGTCTAGATGTTGTCAAAGTTGTCTGCTGTAGATTTGTCTAGATGTTGTCAAAGTTGTCTGCTGTAGATTTGTCTAGATGTTGCCAAAGTTGTCTGCTGTAGATTTGTCTAGATGTTGTCAAAGTTGTCTGCTGTAGATTTGTCTAGATGTTGCCAAAGTTGTCTGCTGTAGATTTGTCTAGATGTTGTCAAAGTTGTCTGCTGTAGATTTGTCTAGATGTTGTCAAAGTTGTCTGCTGTAGATTTGTCTAGATGTTGCCAAAGTTGTCTGCTGTAGATTTGTCTAGATGTTGTAAAAGTTGTCTGCTGTAGATTTGTCTAGATGTTGTCAAAGTTGTCTGCTGTAGATTTGTCTAGATGTTGTCAAAGTTGTCTGCTGTAAGTTTGTTGTATGTGGGAAAAGGTTTAAAAAGGATAAATGTGAAACAAACTGTAGATCAATGCCGTAGATCTGTGATGCAGGTTTTTGTAACTGTCACTTATTATCCCCCGCTTTTTCGAAGAAAAAAAGGGGGGTTATTAATTTCGGTTTGTCCGTCTGTCTGTCCGTCTGTCCGTCTGTCCGTCTGTCTGTCTGTCTGTCACACTTCGTTTCCATGCAATAACTGCCACAAATGTGAACCGGTTTTTTTCAAACTTGGTAACAAGGTTAAATGCCTTAAGGACTAGGCCAAGTTCGATCGTCACTTTCGGTGGACTTTATTTAGTGGAGTTATGGCCCCTTATTTAACAAAAAATGTTGTTTCTTGCTGTTTCCGTGCAATAACTGCCACAAATGTGAACCGTTTTTTTTTCAAACTTGGTAACAAGGTTAAATGCCTTAAAGGCTAGGCCTAGTTCGATCGTCACTTTCGGCGGACTTTATTCGGTGGAGTTATGGCCCCTCATTTAACAAAAAAAGTCAATAACTGCCACAAACTTGGTAACAACCTAGGCCAAGTTCGTTTAATTTACCCTTTAATACATGTTCAATAAAAAGTCTACTGACATGTTTAAACCTAACCTCAACATTTTCCTACAATATTTCCTGCAAGCGGGGGATATAAATTTCATGAATTTGCTTGTTTTCTTACACATTTTCTTTTTATGTCAGTTCATTGAAATTTCATTTTATACTGTTCCATCTTTTCATGACGCGAAGAAGAATAATGATAGCAGTAAAGTTGCAGTTGTCTAGCATTGTTAAGTATCTCAAATAATTCAGGCAGACAAATTTGTTATAAATGTGGATAAAAACTACTGGCATATCAGCACTGTTTATCTGCAATGAGCTACGTGATTTCATGTTAACATAAAAACCTGCTAACTACTGGAATATCAGCAGTGTTTAGGTAAAAAATTGATATGATTGAAATTAAGGTTGAAAATGGTCTTAACCCTTTCCCTCAAATGACAATTCAGCAGCAGAAGACAAAAAGTAGATTTTTTTTTTTATAATTGAATGGATAACCTATGACTAAAAGTGGAAAACTTTGTGGCAAAAGGAGAAATTGCTTGTTTTGAGCAGTCTGCTGCAGAGGCGTCAGAAAGCGTCTATATGAGGTAAAGGGTTAAAAGAGCAGATTCATTATACTGGATTATAGTTTGCCCATAATAGAAAACCGGCCAGTCCATCATCAGTGTCTGCATCTTCATCCATCAACACTTTGCTTCAAACCATATTAATTCCTCATAACCACTGGCCAAATTTCAAAATATTTTCAAACAAAACTCCACTCCACTGCATGAAATGGTCTCAAGAGAGCTAACAATAGAACAAACTTTAAATGTCATCTGACCTACCAAACAACATGCTCTTTTTTCAAAATAGTTTCACACAAATATTACTTTGGTGGCGGGGCCCTTTCAAAATTCTTCAGACCTCTCAACTTAGTTGGTCATGATACTGATTGATTGGGGTTTAACGCTGTTTTTAACAATTTCTCAGTTATATCACGGCGGCCAGTTCACCTGCTCATGCATTTCCTGGTTTTCTCACACCAGTACTCCACACAACAATCTTCCCAAGCAACTGGCTGCTTTTCCACATAGACTTCATGATACTGAGTGAGACAGTTAAAATATTCAGGTGCCACTCTTGTATATGTTAATAATTAAAATAATATATCTCAAATGTTTAAAAAAACAAAAGGATGTCTGTTAACACTTTCTCAAGTACAACAAATCTGCAGCAGACGACTTTGGAAACATAGTTACAAACACCAAAAATCTCCATAAAAGATTGCTAAATTGTTAAATAAATTTGAAAAACATTGTGGCCAAAGGAGAAATTGCTTTCCATTCTGTTTCAAAAGTACACACAACTGTCTTTTTTGTCTACAATTGTTCTTCAGATGTTTTCAAAGTAGACAACTAAAGAATACTGCATCAGGTAACTGATTAATTCTTACCTTTCTCACATACAGACGCTTTCAGTTGCCTCTGCAGCAGATGACTTTTGAAAACATTGTGGCCAAAGGAGAGATTGTACATAATTAGCAATTTCTACTTTTGTATAAATATTTTGAACTCATTAATATTATTTGACACTGTTATTTATTTTGCCAAGATGTTTTCAAAGCCATATGCTGCAGATTTGTAGGATGTGGGAGAGGGTAAGGATAATTCTGTGTCACCTGGGAGCTTGTTTGTGGAAGGTAAAACTGCATTCAAACATTTAAAACTTTCCCTTATCCCTTTCCCTCATATAGACGCTTTCTGACGCCTCTGCAGCAGACAGCTTTTTGAAAACATAGTGACAAAAGAAGAAATTGCACAAAACGTGCAATTTCTCCTTTTGCCACAATGTTTTCCACTTTTTGTCATAGGTTATCCATTCAATTATGGAGATTTTCTATTTTTTGACAAAATACGTTTGAAGCCGTCTGCTGCAGAATTGTCGTATGAGGGAAAGGGTTATACAGAAGACATTTAAAACATTGTGTGACAAGGAGCTTTAATTGCTCAGGAAGGGAAATGTTTCCTTTTCACACCTTGTGGCTCTTTTGCTCAAAATGTTGAATATTACTTTTTCCTCATTTGTAAGTGTATGAGCCCTTGGCACTCTGATTGTGAGTTTAGTATTACAACTGACTCACTGGTGTCAGGATAAATAGACCAGTAGTACTGGAAACTTAACCCTTTTCCTCATACGACAATTCTGCAGCAGACGACTTTGAACGTATTTTGTCAAAAAACAGAAAATCTCCATAATTTAATGGATAACCTATGACTAAAAGTGGAAAACATTGTGGCAAAAGGAGAAATTGCACGTTTTGTGCAATTTCTTCTTTTGTCACTATGTTTTCAAAAAGCCGTCTGCTGCAGAGGCGTCCGAAAGCGTTTATATGAGGGAAAGGGTTAAAAAATTCAAAGGCTGTTATATATATATATGCACCAATACTTGATTGAAGGCTCAGTGTTTTAAAAACACTGTTTTTCTTGTTTCCAGTTTTTAGCTCTACTGGCCAAAGGCCAGAAGGGCTTATGTCGTGGCGATTTGTCCGTCGTGCGTGCGTGCGTCCGTAAACAATTTCTTGTTAACACGATACAGTCTTCACTTTTGATTGTATCTCAACTAAACTTATACAGTAGTTAGATATCCACGAGAGCTCGGTTCCTTTCGAAAACCAGCCAGATCCGCCCATGCATGACTGGATTATGGCCCTTGAAATGGTCAAAATTGCTATAAAAGAGCTTGTTAACACGATACAGTCTTCTTTTTTTATTGTATCTCAACTAAACTTATACAGTAGTTAGATATCCATAAGAGCTCGGTTCCTTTCGAAAACCAGCCAGATCCGCCCATGCAAGACTGGATTATGGCCCTTGAAATTGTCCAAATTGCTATAATTGAGCATGTGAACACAATAGAGGCTCCATTTACTATCTGATCTTCACCAAACTTAGATAGTAGTTAAATATTGATGAGAGCTTGGTTCCTTTTGAAAATCAGCCAGATCCGCCCATGCAAGATTGGATTATGGTCCATGAAATTGTAAAAATTGCTATAATACAGCTTGTGAACACAAAAGAGCCTCCATTTACTATCCGATCTTCACCATACATACATGCTCTGGATTAAAAATGACCAACGAATCATACCAGTAGAGCATAGGCCCTCATGGGCCTCTTGTTCTTGTTTCCATTTACATCAGTCGCCAAATTATACTTGCATTTCCTCATTTTTTACATTCCTTTTTCTCTCAGATGATTGTTTCTGTGTGTGATAAATAATACAGGTGTTTTTATTTTTGGAGGGATTATAAAACCTACGGGTGGAAGCAGGTAATTGGTGACAGTTGATATTTTGTCTACATAGTGTGATATATCCATGCTTATTGCGCAGTGCCAAAAATGTCGCCAAAAATGTTGAGTAATACAAATGATGTAACATTATGGATTAGACTAAACCCCTGTTGCTAAACACCATTTCAGGCATTTTGAAATTGAAAGCAAAATATTTTAAGCTCTATAAAACTTAAAGAAAGGACATTAATAAATGACATAATCTGGCAGTTATTGGTACTTAATTCTGATGTGTTAAATTTTGAATAATCTGAAAGTAGCATTTCAAGTTAGAAATATGTTAAAAGATTTCTACAGCTGATACAGGAACGAATCACTAAAAATAACAAGAGAAAGTTATAAGGATTCAGAATTAGACAAGATCTATGTAGGTATGAATGAACAAAACAAGTTTACAGAAAACAATTTAATCCCCTGTGACAGAAAAAGGGAATATTACCTCAGATGGCAGATTTTTTTGTGCTGAAGAGAGAAAAAATTATTTTGTTTCAAGATTATAAGTTATAACTGTTGAGATTTAGTTCTTTTATAGCTCACCTGAACACAAAGTGCTTGAAATGAGCTAAATGTGGTCACTGTGTTGTCCATTCAAATTTTCTTATCTATAATTACTGGTTTGATTTCATAATAATTTCACAGGAATATTCCCAGGCAGCCATCATCCAAAATTGTTCATTTTTTAGCTCTACTGGCCAAAGGCCAGAAGGGCTTATGTCGTGGCGATTTGTCCGTCGTCAGTGCGTCCGTCCGTCCGTCCACCGTAAACAATTTCTTGTTAACACGATACAGTCTTCACTTTTGATTGTATCTCAACCAAACTTATACATTATACATCCGCCCATGCATGACTGGATTATGGCCCTTGAAATGGTCAAAATTGCTATAAAAGAGCTTGTTAACACGATACAGTCTTTATTTTTTATTGTATCTCAACCAAACTTATACAGTAGTTAGATATCCATGAGAGCTTGATTCCTTTCGAAAACAAGCCAGATCCGCCCCATGCATGACTGAATTATGGCCCTTGAAATTGTCAAAATTGCTATAATAGGGCTTGTTAACATGATACAGTCCTTATTTGTTATTGTATCTCAATCAAACTTATACAGTAGTTAGATATCCATGAGAGTTTGGTTCATTTCTAAAAAAAGGCCAGATCTACCCATGCATGGCTGGATTATGGCCCTTGAAATTGTCAAAATTGCTATAATACGTACAGCATGTGAACACAATAGAGCTTCCATTTACTATCTGATCTTCACCAAACTTAGATGGTATTTGAATATTGATGACATATTGGTTCCTTTTGAAACAAGCCAGATCAATGCCAGTAGAGCATAGGCCCTCATGGGCCTCTTGTTTTTAATTCCAAGTAGAATTTTTGTTGCTCTGGCATTCATTGAAAACCATGGCAACCAAGTAGATGAGCTTATTTTCCTTAATATGTGTATAGTAAAAACCCTCTACCAAGATTGTTCAAATTGTTCAATTTGTTGTACCCGGCCGGGTAGCTCAATGTTAGCGTATCTGACTCGTGATCTGGAGGTCACGGGTTCGATACCCGGTTGCGGCGACATTCTTTCGGGCGATGTTTTCCATTGCCTCTCACCTCTGATCTATGTGAGAAAGTAGTCAGTGGCTTCGAAAGAATGTTGTGTAAGTACTGGTGTGGGAAAGCCAGGAAAACATGGGTAGGTGCACTGACCGCCGTGATATGACCAAAGCTGTTGAAAGCGGCGTTAAACTCCAAACAAACGAATCAATTTGTTGTAAAACATGACCGCCCCTCCTGGGCTGTTTCATGCTTTCCCTGTATGCATAGAGTAAGACCATTGAAAAACATTTAAGTTTTGTTATAAAGGATCATCGTGGTCCTTTAATTATACATTTCCACAAGTCATGTTGTCCACTCTCTAAGTCCAACAGTTTTCATCCAATCTTCACGCTAAACTTGGTGAAACTGTTTGCGGGTATAGCCCTTGAAATAATCCAAATTGGCCAAATTAACCTTGTCTGCTCTCTGAGTTGAACAATTTCATCCAATCTTCACACCAAACTTGGTGAAAATGCAAATTAACCTTGTCTGCTCTCTTAGTCAAACAGTTTTCATGAAATCTTCACCAAACTTGGTGAACATATTTGTGGGCTTAATTATGTAGGCTAATTTTGACAACCAGCTAAATTGCACAATACACTTTTGAATTATGGCCTCGGTGAATTTGAATTATCATATATTTGTCGAAGTAGTATTGTCTGCAGTTTTCATGAGAACTTCATGACGACTTTGAACATATTTTGTCAAAAATTAGAAAATCTCTATAATTCAATGGATAACCTATGACTTAAAGTGGAAAACATTGTGGCAAAAGGAGAAATTGCACAAAACGGGAGAAATTGCACGTTTTGTGCAATTTCTTCTTTTGTCACTTTGTTTTCAAAAAGCCGTCTGCTGCAGAGGCGTCGCGTCAAAAAGCGTCTATATGAGGGAAAGGGTTAAGTCAAAGACATCACCCAAGGCACTTTTGAATTATGGCTCTTGAATTATCCAAAATTTCTTTTTAAATAGTTTTCATCCAATCTTCATCAAACTTGCTTTGAATGTTTATGAACATAACAACACCTGGCCAAATCCCTTTAGTCCTTCCAGAGTTATGCCTTCCTGATAAGCATATTGTGTGAATGTAAGGTCACCTGAGCACAAAGTGATCAAGCCAATTAAGTTATTATGATCGCTCATAAAAGGCTTATCTTTAAAACTTCCAAAGTAGTTTGCTTCATTATGCATTGAGGTCAAATTACGCTAAATACATCCGCTGACTTGCTGATCTACAGTACTGTAGTCCCTTAAAAAAACCTTTGTTTGTGTAGAAATGAGTGTATACTATCACCAGAATGTATTGATTATATGACATTGAGTTTAAATGCATTGTGAATGTTTATAGGATGCACTGGAAATGATTCATTTGATCACTTTTAGTATAATGACCTTGTTTGAAAGTGAAAGTAGAGAATGCTAAACACCGGTTTAGTTGGTGCCCGATTTGGTCCAAAATGACGGTTACCATTTTCGCCTGGTGAGTTCTTTCTTGCATAATGCATGACCCCCACATTTTCTTTTGATTGTTTTAAAGCTAGGAGGTAACTCTTTTCAATGGTGTTCTACATGAGAAACGCTTAGAAAGTGTGACAATCGAGGACTTAAACTGGTCAATTTACATGGAAACGAAGAAGGATTTTTGTTGGTGTATTGTAACCTTGATTCCAAACAGCAAGTTGTATTGATCGTCTGTAGAGTTTATGTAAATCAATTTACCAAAAAATATGCCAGGTACCAATCAGACTGTGCTCTGCAAGTTGCCATTGTTGGTTAATGCCAGACATTCTTATTTACTATATTATCCTGGATACCAGACTAAGTAATTGACCTGTATGACTGTCTGCCTGAGGCAAACCGTTAGTTAATGACCTCTCAGAGATAGGGTTTGAAGGTCAAATGAGACTTTAACCCTTTCCCACATACAGATGCTTTCCGAAGCCTCTGCAGCAGACAACATTTTGAAAACATTGTGGCATAAGAAGAAATTGCTCAAAACGAGCAAAATTATTTTCAACTCTATTCAATATTTAAACTTTCATTTATAGAGATTTTCCATATTTTTGCCCAGATTAATTCAAAGTCGTTTGCTGCAGATTTGTTGAATGTGGGAAAGGGTTAAGAATATGAATTATGCCTATCCACTGTGCAAAGTTATGCTCTCTTCTGTTCCATCTGTTTCTCATGGCGTGGCACAATATGAAACATTTCCTGTTAGATAATTGGTTTATTGAAACAAAGGACTGGTTACTGGATACAAATTGACAATTAAGGGCCATTACATGCCATTGTATATCTTGGTACATGCCATTAGGATCTGTTGGTCAATATTTATTAACCATAATTATTGTATAAAGTGGCGCCTCTTAAACCTTTCCAACTTGTAGACAGATTTTGAAGCATCTGAAGCAGATGACTTTGTAAACAGTTAGGGCAAAAAAGATATTGCTCATTAAATAATCAATTTTGCCTTCTGCCACAAAGTTTTTTACTCTTTTCAATAATTATAGTTTCATTTATAGAGATTTTCCCTGGGTTTGCACAGACGTTTCCAAAGTCATCAGCTGCAGAGTTGTTGTATGTGTGAAAGGGTTAAAAACTAATTCTATGAATATTACGTACTAGCTTAGTTATTTTCCAAATAAGAAGTTTTGTCTATTTAAACCCATAGAACGATATTTGTTTGAACTTGAAGGTCTCATGTTAATGAGCTTTACCCACATGCTCTGTGGGAGGTAGCATGTTTGATCCCCGGCCAGGTCATTCCAAAGACTTTAGTAATAATAATGCTCAGGGTTGCAGGGTTAGCATTACAACTGAGTGGTTTGTTTATGGATTAACAGACCATGACATAACTGAACATTTGTTGAAAGCAGCATAAAACACCAAACAATCAATCAATCAACCACATGCAGATGCATACACAATAGACAACTTTTAGAAAAATTGTGGTAAATGAAGCAATTGCTCAATATTTTCTACGGTGTTCAATAAATAAACTGATTTATTCTTTGGTTTTTAAATATTTTTTTTAATCAAGTTTGATCATAAGGAGCATGTGTAATTTATTGTTTGATCAACCTTGGTCCTTCCTATCTTATAGGCTGTTTGCCTTTATTTAATATAAATTTAGAAGTACCTTTTAACAAAATTGCAAACAAGATCCCTTTTGGCCTTGTGTTTACCTTATTTATGGGTGGATTTGTTTAAGACAGATGTAACATATACTTATCGGATTGCATGTAGATTCTTTGTGTGACTTTATTTTGTTTTACGGGATTGTCCTCAGAAAGAAGTTTGTGGTAGAAGTTTAACACTCTAGTTGATGCAGACGACTTAAAATGTCTCTGCTTCAGAAGCCTTTTTAAAAAACACTTTATATCAATAAACCTTTTAAATTATAAAATTTAGGGCCACTTGGGTCATTATAGAGATTTAACAAAACAACTGAAATTTAAGTGCAGTCGATTCTGCTGTTCAAGCAGGGGTGTAGCTGGGTCGAAATGTGGACTATGCACCATTCTAGGGGGTCCCCTGGGAAAAAGAATTTGTCTATATGGGCTCAGGTGACTTCTGGCGTATATTTCACAATATCTAAATGAGCCTACTTGATACCCTTATGTACGGCATATATACACATAATACCCTTAAAACATTTGCAGCATTCGGAATTTATTCGTTCTAACATTGACTGTCACTTCAACAAAAGTGAAACCTCAAAGACTCAAACTCGAAGGGCCCACAGTTAATAGTTCGATCTATCACTACTTTGTGCTTTAATGTAGCCGAAGGGACCGTGTTTTAGGTCGAGAAATCGAAAGAGCAGTTTTTCAGGTTAAAAAACATTAATTTTATAAAGGTTTGGCCGGGACCGAGGGAGGAGTTTGAGTTTTCCAGGGTGTTTGACCTTTCCCATGTTCGAGCCAACGAGGTTTTACTGTACTTTCAGTTCTTTTCTTTAAGCCTACATGCGAAATAGAACACATCTATCACTAAATCAGTGTTTATGTCACGACCACGGCGAATGTTCATCAAACCAAGCCCGGATAATCTACCGGTGGTAATGGTTGGCCGCAGATTTGTTTTCACCCTTCTCATAGTGCTAAACGACGTTCCGCAGTGGCGGTCGAAACGGGCATTGATAGTAAAATGTAGAGGCATGTTGACAGACTTGTTATAAAGGGCATCCCATACAGCTGGGTTGTTCTGTTCGGCTTCATCCTGTCGAGTTACCGTTCGCGCTTCTTTCACGGCCAGACCAGATCACAGATTTGTTTGTAACAACTGGGATAACGGTACCAACCCTAACGGCACATTTAAGCGAATGTGCATGTCTCTTGCACTTAATGTGAGTGGTGATGACCTTGCTTAGATTGCTTGGGTCGGTTGCTAGTTGCAGGTTGCGACACTAGCGATCTCTTCTCAGATCCAAATAAATGGCACGGACCACAATACGCTCCACCAATAGACTTCGAATATCGTACTCCCATGTACAATATGAAAAATACTATATAACTGTATACAAACTACATGTATAGGGCATCTAACATTATCAATAAATATAGATGCTTCATGAAATTGTGATGGGGAGACATCTTCAAGACATTGTGATGTCATTCCTGTCGCGGTGTCATACAATTCCTGTACTTTTCAATCTGATGTTGGCAACTTTTTATGGATTAATGAATCCTCTTTTTCTATGGTTGATTGCGTGTTTTATTATCAGTAAGGAATGGTGAGGATCATTTCGTAGTAAATTTTTTCCAGCATAAGTAAAGAGTCGAAGATATCAGGCAGAAGTATGTACAAAACATTATGACACGAAAGTACTTAAAACAAACAACTTTCACATAATGTTTTCAAGCCTGTAAAATAAGATCATTTATAATTTTGATTCATTTCCCAAAAACTCATTCCAGGTAAACAACAAAAAACTTTGAAATATAATATCAAGTTAAGCATACCACGGTATGATAAAACAAGTTTTAAACTAAAAAATGCCCCAATTGAACATTTCCTTCATTATATTTTAAAATTTCAATAGACATTTCAGCTATTTATTTTTCTTCCTACAATGTTTTTGAAAAGCAGGCAACTGTTAAAACATCATATCTGGTAAACAGTAAAGAGCAAAATTCAAGAAAAGCTATCACATTTTGAGAATTTTCCATACATCATTGCTCACTGACTCTAAATTGAGCTTATAATTGAGCACACAAAAAACCGACCTTTGAATTTTTGCAACCATTGAGGATCCAGATCAGCCTGCGACGCTTTGCTGTTTAACAAGGATTTTTGGAGCCTCTAGATGAGATCTTTTATGACCAACTAAAAATATCACTGAAGGTGATGAATACCTCCAGCTGGTGCCTGACAATATACATATGTATGAGAAATTCAAGGGGCCATAACTCATTTAAAAATTATTCCAGTGCAACATGCCGACAATATGCACAACTAGACTTGGTATCAATCATTCTTGTGAAGTTATATTGACTTTTGACCAAGGGTTGCTGAGAAACGGTGTTTACAAGAAATGTCCACAGATCAACAGACCGACAAACCGACCGACCGACAAGCGTGACTCCTATATAGCCCCCTTATACTATGTATCTAGGGGTATAATAACCCTTTCCCACATACAACAAATCTTTATCAGACAATTCTGGAAATATTGAGGAAAAATATGAAATATCTGCATACATGAAAGTGTTCATGTTGAATAGAGTTATAAACATTGTGACATATGGGGAAATTGCTCAATATGAGCAATTTCACCATTTGCCACAATGTTTTCAAAAGTTGTCTGCTGCAGAGGCATCATAAAGCATCTGGATGTGGGAAAGAGATAACAGGTGTGTGGTTCGAGACTAATTATGTCTCCCTCTGTATACAGGGGAGATATATTGTTTTTGTCCTTGGGGTCTGTCTGTCTGTCTGTCTGTTTGTCTGTTTGTCCCAAATCGTGTCCGCTCCATATCTCCAAGACGGCTTGAAGGATTTTCATGAAACTTGGGTCACATGTTCACCTTATCAAGGCGATGTGCAGAACCCATGTGTTCAAGGTCAAGGGCACGCTTGAAGGTCAAAGGTTTGAGGCTTTATTTCGTGTCCACTCCATATCTCCAAGACGGCTTGAAGGATTTTCATGAAACTTTGGTCACATGTTCACCTCATCAAGGTGATGTGCAGAACCCATGTCTCGATCATACGGTTCAAGGTCAAGGTCACACTTGAAGGTCAAAGGTTTGAGGCTTTATTTCGTGTCCGCTCCATATCTCCAAGACGGCTTGAAGGATATTCATGAAATGTTACAGCTGCAGTAAAAAGATGTGTTATTGTAAACCATTTGCTATCATGTCCACTTTATACAAGGTCAAGATAAAATTGGTAATTAAAAGTTTAATACTGTCCGACTCGGCCAAATTATTGTCTGCTTTATAGGTAGGAATGTTTTGAGAGATTTTGAGAGGGAGACATCTGTTTTTGTGTCAAAAACAATTCTAGTTTGGTTTTATTTCGATCATAAACCCGTTCCTACCTGCAAACTCAATTTTATGCCTCTGCAGCAGACATCTTTTGATAATGAGACAAAAGGGGAAATTGCTCATAAAGAGTGATTCTCCTTTTAAGCCACAATGTTTTCAACTCTTTATAATAATTAAACTTTAATTATTTTCCAGAATTTTGCCTTTGTAATTTCAAAAGTCATTTTCTGCAGATTTTCATATGTGGGATAGGATTAAGGTTGATTTTCATGTATTATTACTGGTATGATAAAAGAATGATTAAATGTGGGCTAAAGAATTAGGTCAAAATGCTTTTAGATGTCATGTACAATAATGCAATATTTGTCTTGGAAATGAATTTTAGATTAAATATGAACAGCTTGTTAAGCAAATGAAGAGAATTAACCCATCAGAAATTACATGAGTGTTGTTCCCAAGGTAACCCTTTCACCCATACAGAAAATCTGCAGCTGCAAACAACATTGAAAATATCTTGGCAAAAACACGGAAAATCTCTATAAATGAAAGTAGAATTACTGTAAAGAGTTGTATTAGAAGTTGCAGAAAAAAAAAATTGCTCATAATGAACAATTTCTTCATTTGCTGTAATGTTTTCAAATATCGTCTGCCTCAGATGTTTTTTACAGAAATCGTCCTTATTGATAGATTGTATTCCGACACTAGACTTGCTTTCGAGCAATATATTAAAAACTGAACTTGAGTTATCAATCCTTTCCCAGATACAAATTACTCTTGATGGCTCTTCAGTAAACTATTGAAGACATGATGGGAAAAGGTGAAATTGTTCATGAAGTGCAGTTTATTCTTTCCTTATGTTGTCCTACTATTTTTGAGGGAAAGCGATCAATGTGAATGTTTTTGTTTGATACAATCTGAAGTAGGCCATAAAAGGTTCAACCCTTCTCAACATACAACACATCTGCAGCAGACATCTTTGAAAACATCTTGGCAAAAATATGAAAAATCTCTGCAAAAAACCCATGATAAAAATTGATGGAGTTGAAAACATTGTGGCCAAGAGCAATTTTTCCTTCTGACACGATGTTTTCAATAGTTGTCTACTGCAGAGTCGTAAAATTGCGCCTGTAAGTGGGAAAGAAAAGGCCTTCTTCTCCTAATTGATAATATGGAACAAAACATGTGTCTGTATTACTTGAGTCACACCATACATCAATCAGACAAGTGTAACTTTTCAATTATCATTACCAGAGACAATTTAGATCAGCATGTGTGTACCCTGGTGAAGTCTGATCAAGATCTTCACTGTTTGTTATCTAGTTGTACAAGCCTCAAAGAAGCTTCTGTAAAATAGTTATGGCAAGAATCTAACTTGACAAATATGCAGTTGGATCGTAATTGCAATTCATGTCAATCCTCCGAAGATCAATCTTAAATCCTACATTAGTTCCCAAATAAACAAGAGGATAAAACACATGCTGCACAATAGAAATAAAACATGATTTGTTAATGGGATTTAGGAATAAAATAAGATGGGCCACAAGAAAAACACCTACTTTTCACGTTTTAATCCTGTTCCTTTTACAGACTTTAGAAAACATTGTGAGTAAAGGCTAAATTGTCCAAACAAACAATTTTCGTTTTCCTACAATGTTTTCAACTCTTCCAAAGTTATACATGTGATTTTTTTTTTGAAAGAATATTTATTTCCTTGGATAATTTCAAATAGACGATCCTAAAATGTTTTAACCCTTTCCAACTTGCATACACATTTTGACGCATCTGCAGCAAACAACATTTCAAAAACATTTTTGGCAAATGGAGAAATTGCTTATCATGAGCAGTTCCCTATTTTCCGAAATGTTTTCAACTCAGATAAAAATGATACTTTATTTTACACAGATTATGCCAAATATGTTTCAAGTTGTCTGCTGCAGATTTGTTGTATATTAGAATGGGTCAGCCTATTACACGTTTTGAACTAACTGAATTCCCACAAATTTAAGCTTTGTCAAATATTTCCTTTTACCCTTTCCCACCTGCAGCCGACTATTGGCTGGTGTCCGGATAAAAGGCCTCTGCAGCAGACGGCTTTTTGAAAACATAGTGACAAAAGAAGAAATTGCACAAAACGGTAGAAAAAGATGCCCTGTTACGCTCACTTGAAAATGTCAATATAAGGGAGACGAGCCCCCACCATGGCAGTCATGTTTTAGTTTACAAATCACAATGACTCAAAATGAGCAGTTTTGGTAGAAGGTCTCTTAACCCTTTCCCTCATACGGCAATTCTGCAGCAGACGACTTTGAACCTATTTTGTCAAAAAATAGAAAATCTCCATAATTGAATGGATAACCTATGACAAAAAGTGAAAAACATTGTGGCAAAAGGAGAAATTGCACGTTCTGTGCAATTTCTTCTTTTGTCACTATGTTTTCAAAAAGCCGTCTGCTGCAGAGGCGTCAGAAAGCGTCTATATGAGGGAAAGGGTTAAAAAGGGTAAAATCATTCTTGTCCTAAAAACATGATTATATGCATTTGATAAGACTCTACAATGGCCCACAGTTGCCTGTTCTTGGCTCATATAATTTAGCATTTTCCCACATCTACACATCTGCAGCAAATGACTTTGAAAGCAACTTTGCAAAAGAGTGACACATTTCTTTAAATGAAAGTATAATAATTGAATAGAGTTGCAAAAAGAAAAAAATCTGATCATATGACCAATTTCTCCTTTTGCCGCGATGTTTTGAAAGTTGTTTGCTGTAGAGGCGTTAAAATAGGTATGTTAATGGGAAAGGGTTAAAATTAATTCTTTATGGATGTTAAATGAGGGCTAAGGAATTAAATGCTGATGATAGGAAGGGAGATAGTTGCTGTATGGTCAGGTCATTGCTATGGATCATTTACAATACATGATTAATGACCACAAAGAATGCTGTACTGCATTGTCTTGCTAATTCCCATATCTTTTTATGCCAAAGATTTATTTTCTTAATCCTTTCCTACATACAACAAATCTGCATCAGATGACTTGGAAAACATGTAGGCCAAAATATGGAAAATCCCTTAAAATTTAAGAATTAATTATTGACTAAAGTTGAAAAAATGTTGCTAATGGAGTAATTTCTCATTATGAGCAACTTCTCCTTTTGCTACAATGTTTTCAAAAGTTCTCCGCTGCAGAGTTTCAGAAAGTGGCTATATGTTTGAAAGGGTTAAACCTTTCCTCCATTCTACAGCAGGATCATTTTGAAAATATGTAAAGCTCCTGAGTTAACATAGATTCTTGATCTTTTTTGGTAAATTGTAATTTGTGCATAATGTACCATTTCTCCTTTTTACAGAATGTTGTCATCTCTGGACCTGAATAATAATTCCAATTACTATTTTACATTTCTCACTCAGATTAATTACTAGACAGAAGTCACTAACTTTATTTAACAATCCTTCTTTGGTTTATAGTCTTTTGCTGCAGATTTGTTGTATGTTGGGACTGGTTATTATAAAGATTTAAACATGAATGGTGGAATGTATTCAAGTAAATGACTAAGTTGACATAAAAACATGTAGTTACCATGCTGACTAACAAAAAATTTTAAGAAATTAAATCTTTTTGGCATTATTATTAGGGAAACGAAAATGATAAAATATGCTTTTCAGTATTTAACCCTTTCCCTCACAATTCTGCAGCACACGACTTTGAGCGTATTTTGTTAAAACATAGAAAATCTCCATAATTGAATGGATAACCTATGACAAAAAGTGGAAAACATTGTGGCAAAAGGAGAAATTGCACGTTTTGTGCAATTTCTTCTTTTGTCACTATGCTTTCAAAAAGCTGTCTGATGCAAAGGAGTCAGAAAGCGTCTATATGAGGGAAAGGGTTAAGTATTACTTTGTGCTAAGTAAGGTTGGTGGAATTGGACCCAGTTAATGGTTTATCCATTGGTTGGTCTATATTTCAACATATAAACAGTAAAACACAGATTTTGGACTAATTTGGTTGTGACTGTAATCAAGAGGTGTGGAGAAGTAAAATATTCATTCATTTTGCTATAATCTGAGAAATATTTACCTTTTTCAAAAGCAAACGCATTTTGAGGCTTCTTACACAGGCAACTTTTGTAAAAAATTGTGTTTAAAGGAGAAATTGCTCATGATGACCAATTTCTCCTTTTTCCACAATGTTTTTTTTATATTTTATCATATTTTTACCTAAATGTTTTCAGAGTTGTTTGCTGCAAATTCGTTGTAGGAGGGAAAGGGATAAACTGTGAATTTTAAACCTTTTCCTGACACATATTTTGACACATAAGGAAGGCAATGTTTGAAAAAATTATAAAAAGGGATTTCTACCCAAAATGTTTTACAGGAGTCTTCTGTATCATGTAAATGAAGATTGAAAAAAACAAAAAACCTGTCAAACCCTGGTCTCCCGCATGCCAAGGTAACATGCAAACCACCACCTGAGACTGACTATTTCATTGTATTGTAGAGTAAACTTATATAATTAATATTTAAATTGCATACATATGATTTGTTACTGAAAATAGCTCAACCTTTTCATTTTAAAGTTTATATAATATAAAGCGTGTCAATTTGTTATATCTTTATAAAATATCACCTATTATTTACTATCATTTCAATTATTTGATTCTCTTTTGGTATATATTTTATCACTGGGATTTGACTATCTGTAAAATATAATGCTTGAATAGAAAATTTGCTTCGACTCAATGTACATGTATTTCCATGAATTTGTTTGTTAACAGCGCAGAAATACATTTTACATTTTCAATTCTGTAATTCATATGTTTTAACAGCACGGCACATTTCTTTGCAGTTCTTTCTATTGCTGTGATGTCAAATCAAATCCATTTTCAGGTTGATATCCCAATAAGTTAATGCGTTTTGTTTTGTAAGTGACAGACTTGTTGGCAATACGATACTGCAAGAATGGGTAAACTGAAATTAGTTAATTCATTTAAAAAAAATATTCAACATATGCATGTGCTTCCACAGACATTATTATACAATCTACGAATGTCAAGACATCTCTTTGAACATGAAATGGTGTTCAGAAATGGAGAGCTACTGTAGAAAGAGATATTTGAAGGAATTCATTCCCGAATTGTAATAAGACTTTAACAATAGGAACTGATTCCGGTCTAGATTTTAACGAGTTTCTTTGGAATTCCCCTTCTATAGCAATTGGCTCTAAAAAAGCACCCAAAATGAGCTGTTGTGATCATTCTGTGTCCATTGTCTCTGCAGTTTCATGAATCCTGTCCAACGCACAATAAATATTCAATAAAAAAAAGACCAAAATCAACTTGCATATAAATTAAGCGTATAATGATTTGAGGTTAATTTATATACCGACATGCTTCTGTAATAATCCTACTATTGCAAAATTCAACTGTCTAATGAGCCAAACGAAAAGAAATGTCATAACAAAATTAGGAATGTATATTTGTTATTCACTAGAAAGACGAAAGTCTCTTATATAGTCTGTTATATATGTATGTCACTTACCTGTTTGTTATAATTTTGATGTGTATTGTGTTTGGGCCGGTGGCCATATCACTAATAAAGATGTTTGAGTTTGAGTTTGCATGTTGATGCAGTCTTTTGTGGTCTACATTGTTTAGTACATCAGAGCTCTAGATAAGGAGCTTGTTCTGAAATCCTTTTTTTATCCACTAACCCTATGTTGGGGGAACTGAAATGACAATTCTTTTGAGTACCTACAACATAGGGTTTAGTTGAATAATAAGAGAGATATTGTGGGGAAAAGAGCTGTAAATCCCTCTTTATCTTGACTTCTCATGTAGTCATATATCAATCTTTAGTAAAGACTTGTCCATCAACATGTTTGTAAGAACTTAACAAAAGTCATGGTTGATGAAACAGGTTGCAGGCATCAATTGGGGTAAGGGTTAATGAAAAATATATTTATTGAATAGAGTAAATAAATATTGTTACAAAAGGAAAACCTGGTCATTATTACTGGGTAAATTTTGATAAAACATCACAGGAAGTTCCCTGGGCAATCAGCTAAAAGAATTTTTAAGAGTTCCATGAATAACTTGAGATGCTTCCGCAGCAGAAAGGGAATCAGAGACCAAAAAATGAAAATCATCTCATGTGAAAATTATGTGAATATTTCTTTTCCCTTTATAGACCAGGTCTACCATAATAGTTTGAGCTATCTTGGTTGGTCAAACATCATTGCCGCTAGGGGGCTGGTAGTCTTTATTTGCGAATAGTGTTATTGATTTAATTTGAAAAAATTGGACTGCTTTCAATATAATTTCAAAGGAATATTTCTTAACCCTTTCCCTCATATAGACGCTTTCTGATGCCTCTGCAGCAGACGGCTTTTTGAAAACATAGTGACAAAAGAAGAAATTGCACAAAACGTGCAATTTCTCCTTTTGCCACAATGTTTTGCACTTTTTGTCATAGGTTATCCATTGAATTATGGAGATTTTCTATGTTTTGACAAAATACGCTCAAAGTCGTCTGCTTCAGAATTGTCGTTTGAGGGAAAGGGTTAAGAGACCTTCTACCAAAACTGCTCATTTTGAGTTATTGAGATTTGTAAACTAAAACATGACTGCCATGGTGGGGGCTCTCCTCCCTTATATTGACATTTTCAAGTGAGCGTAACAGGGCATCTTTTTCTACCACTTACAGTACCCAACGACCCAAGACATCAATCCAATATCATGTAAAATGGCATTGTTTTTTTGGGAACAGCAACTTTAATGGTTATTTTATTTTTTTGTTAGTGACTCTCCCTGTCAGAAGTGCTTTTAAATTGACAAGGTAATGTTGTTACTCAGTTTTAACTCATTCCCTAATGTTGTGTTTTATGGCAACAAATTCAATTTATATCGAATACAAAAAAGGTTAATCCCTTCACTTCAGTTTTTCTATAGATCTACAATGTATGTGATTAGATAAAAAATAGGAGAAGAAATTACAAAGCCCTTTCTTATTACATTAAACCCTTTCCCTCATACAGACATATTATGATGCCTTTAAAGCAGATAGTGTGACAAAAGGAGAAATAGCTCATTTTATCAAAATGTTTTTAACTCCATTCAGTTAATATACTTTTGTTTACAGATATTTTTCATATTTTTGCCAAGATTTTATCAAAGATGTCTACTGCAGATTTAGTGTATGATGTAAAAGGTAAAAATTTGCCAGAAGAAAGGGAATTGAAAAAACAGTAGCCTTTCTGTGAGAAAAGGTACAAGGTGGACTTTCTTAACACTTTCCGTCATATAGACGCTTTCTGACGCCTCTGCAGCAGACAGCTTTTTGAAAACATGTCGACAAAAGAAGAAATTGCTCAAAACAAGCAATTTCCCCTTTTGTCACCATGTTTTTCAACTCTATTAAATTAGCGCACTTTCATTTAAAGGGAGTTTCCATTTTTATGCCCCCGGAATCACCGATTCTGTGGGCATCTAGTTTTTGGCCTGTCTGCACGTCTGTCTGTCTGTCTGCATGAAAAAAACTTTAACCTTGACCACTTCTTTTGAACCATAACAGGTAAGGCTACCATATTTCACATGTGTATACCTTGTGACATGACCTTTCTGTCAGTGCCAAAATCTTTCACCTTGCGACCTTGACCTTTGACCTAGATGTTGCCATTCTCGATAAAAACTTTAACCTTCACCACTACATTTGAACCATAACAGGTACGGCTACCATATTTCACATGTGTATACCTTGTGACATGACCTTTCTGTCAGTACCAACATTTTTCACCTTGCGACCTTGACCTTTGACCTAGATGTTGCCATTCTCGAAAAAAAACTTTAACCTTGACCACTACTTTTGAACCATAATAGGTACGGCTACCATATTTCACATGTGTATTCCTTGTGACATGACCTTTCTGTCAGTACCAACATTTTTGACCTGGCGACCTTGATCTTTGACCTAGATGTTGCCATTTGGGGGCATCAGTGTTTCACAAACACATCTTGTTTTAGGGTATGTTTTCAAAGTCGTCTGCTGCAGTGCAGATTGTTGTATGTGGGAAAGGTTTAACAGTGTAGGTTCATATCACCCTATCAACCTGCTCAGTCTCATCATAATCTACACAAGTTGACCAGCTTATGTAAGAAATATGATCAGACTGTGAAGATCAACACAAAAGCCAACTAGCTTCTTTTCCTAAAAATGAGCTCATACAGAAAGTTCTATCGAAAGAAAGTTCTACTTCGGTAGAACTTTCATGTTAATTCTAACCACCTTAGGTTGTGTTCTTCTTTCGCTGTGGTGTGACTGTCAATGCTTAGGATAGAATGCCATATATTGCATCATTTTCCCCATAAAATAGTTTCTTATTGCAATATAAAGATGTATTATGATAACAAAAAAGCCATTGATTAAATTTGCACCTGATCTAAATATACCAAAGTTTACTGTGAACAATTGCCAGTTAAACTTTCCAATACAGATTTTGATTACTGCCCTATCATGCAGTCCAACAGTCCAACAGTCCTGGAGAAAGGGCTTACAACTATTCATGAAAATGTTAGTGTTTGTTCATTTTGGATCTTTTGTACAACTAGATTACACAATCTTATACATACACTCAACCAATTTAAATCAAATTTCACATAAAGGTAGCTTATGTAGAAAGCAACCTTAAAATTGGGATAATCTTTGAAGTTAGGGTTACGGTCAATGTTTTCATCAATATTTCAGATATATCATGGTAGCCAGAGTTCACCTACTAATGTGTTTCCTGACTAGCTCCAACTAGTACTCCACACAACACACCTCTGGCTTTCACAAACTAGTAATCAGTACAACATATTTCTGGCTAGCTCAAACTGGTACTCCACACAAGAAACTTTTGGCTTTCATGAACTAGTACTCCACACAACATACTGTTGGCTTTCTTGAACTAGTACTTCACACAACATCCTTCTTTCTTTCTTGAACTAGTACTCTACACAACATACTTCTGGCTCTCTCCAACTAGTTTTCCACACAACGTACTTCTGGCTTTCTCCAACTAGTTTTCCACACAACATACTTCTGGCTTTCTTGAACTAGTACTCCGCACAACACACCTAGCTTTCACGAAATAGTTCTCCATACAACATGCATATTGCTTTCATGAACTAGTACTCAACACAACATACCTCTGGCTTTCTCCGATAGGTTTTCCACACAACATACTTCTGGCTTTCTTGAACTAGTACTCCACACAACACACCACTGGCTTTCACGAAAAAAGTACTCCATACAACATACATGTGGCTTTCATGAACTAGAACTCTGCACAACATACTTCTGGCTTTCTTGAACTAGTACTCCACACAACACACCACTGGCTTTCACGAAATAAAAGTACTCCATACAACATACATCTGGCTTTCATTAATTAATACTCCACACAACATACTTCTGACTTTACAAAACTAATACTCCACACAACATACTTCTGCCTTCGTGAACCACATGACATACTTCTGGCTTTTTTTAACTAGAACTCCACACAACATACTTCTTGCTTTCTCGAACTAGTACTCTGCGCAACATACTTCTGGCTTACTCAAACTAGTACTTCAACCAACATACTTTTGCCTTAATGAACTAGTGCTCCACACAACATACTACTGGCTTTCTTGAACTGGTACTCTGCACAACATACTTCTGGCTTTCTCAAACTAGTACTCCATACAACATACTTCTGCCTTCTTGAACTAGTACTCTACACAACATACATCTGGCTTACATAAACTAGTACTCGGCGCAACATACTTCTGGCTTTCTCAAACTAGTACTCCATACAACATGCTTCTGCCTTCTTGAACTAGTACTCTACACAACATACATCTGGCTTACATAAACTAGTACTCGGCGCAACATACTTCTGGCTTCCTCGAACTAGTACTTCAACCAACATACTTTTGCCTTAATGAACTAGTGCTCCACACAACAAACTACTGGCTTTCTTGAACTGGTACTCTGCACAACATACTTCTGGCTTTCTCAAACTAGTACTCCATACAACATACTTCTGCCTTCTTGAACTAGTACTCTACACAACATACATCTGGCTTACATAAACTAGTACTCAGCACAACATAATTCTGGCTAGCTCGAACTAGTACTCCACACAACATACTTCTGGCTTTCATGAACAAGTATTCTACACAACAAACTTCTGCGTTCTTAAACTAGTACTCCACACTACATACTTCTGGCTTTCTCAAACTAGTACTCTACACACCATACTTCTTGCTGTCTTGAACTAGTACTCAACACAACACACTTCTGGCTGTCTTGAAATAGTACTCGACACAACACCACACTTCTGGCTGTCTTGAAATAGTACTCCCCACAACATACTTCTGACTTTCTTACTTCTGACTTTCTTAAACTTAAACTCCACACAACATACTTCTGGCTTTCTTAAACTAGTACTCTACACAACATACTTCTGGCTTTCCTGAACTTGTACTCCACACAACATACTTCTGCCTTCTTGAACTAGTACTCCACACAACATACTTCTGGCTTTCTTGACCTAGAACTCCACACAACATACTTCTGGCTTTCTCGAACTAGTACTTCACACTACATACTTCTGGCTTCCTCAAATTAGTACTCCATACAACATACTTCTGCCTTAATGAACTAGTACTCTACACAACATACTTCTGGCTTTCCTGAACTTGTACTCCACACAACATACTTCTGCCTTCTTGAACTAGTACTCCACACAACATACTTCTGGCTTTCTTGACCTAGAACTCCACACAACATACTTCTGGCTTTCTCGAACTAGTTCGCCACACTACATACTTCTGGCTTCATCAAACTAGTACTCCACACAACATACTTCTGCCTTAATAAACTAGTACTCCACACAACATACTACTGGCTTTCTTGAACTAGTACTCTGCACAACATACTTCTGGCTTTCTCAAACTAGTACTCCATACAACATACTTCTGCCTTCTTGAACTAGTACTCCACACAGCATACAACTGGCTTTCATAAACTAGTACTTGGCACAAAATACTTCGGGCTAGCTCGAACTAGTACTCCACACAACATACTTCTGGCTTTCATCAACAAGTATTCCACACAACAAACTGATGCGTTCTTGAATTAGTACTCCACACAACATACTTCTGGCTTTCTTTATAGTACTCTGCACAGCATACTTCTGGCTTTCTCCAAATAGTTTACTACACAATATACTTCTGGCTTTCTAAAACTAGTACTCCACACAACATACTTCTTGCTTCCTCAAACTAGTACACCACACAACATACTTCTGGCTTTCTAAAACTAGTACTCCACACAACATACTTCTTGCTTCCTCAAACAAGTACTCCACATAACATACTTCTTGCTTCCTCAAACTAGTACACCACACACCATGATACTTCTGGCTTTCTCCAACTAGTATTCCACACAACATACTTCTGGCTTTCCCAAACTAGTACATCACACAACATACTTCTGGCTGTTTCAAACTAGTACTCCACACTAAAAACTTTGGAGACAACTGGCTTCCTTTATATATATATATATATATATATATATACTTTGTAAAGGCCATTTGTGGAAAGAATGATGCTAGTCACTAGATAACTTCTGTCTATTATTTGAAACAATGTTGGTTGTGCCTTACTGGGTAAGTGTACCAGATAACATATCATAACATGATTATAGAACAAAATCGTTTTCAGGTTTCTTTTAATGACCTTCATGCTTGCAAGACAGAAAACACCATTAAATATTTATTAGTATTCCCAAGATTATACTCTTAGATACATTGAGCT
The DNA here is from genome assembly GCA_031761405.1 of Serripes groenlandicus. Lineage (NCBI taxonomy): Eukaryota > Metazoa > Mollusca > Bivalvia > Cardiida > Cardiidae > Serripes > Serripes groenlandicus. The sequence goes on along the minus strand of JASEVX010000003.1, from coordinate 132,051,662 downwards.
TTGACATGATACATGAATCATATGTACTCGAGACATCTGCACCTGCTATTTCTAGTTAAAACCTTTTCCTACATACAACACATCTGCAAAAATAATTTTTTCTACTGGAAAAATAATTTTAAGCTTTACAAAACACTTGATCACATACTCAATGTGAGCTTTTCTTATCTCTCACCGCTGGTTGTCCATCCATAAGTTTGTTTTCAACCAACAACTCCTCCTATAAACTGTCTCGATTACATTTTAACTTTGCATAAATGATCATGACATGGTCCTTTGCCAAAATAACAAAAATAAATAGATCCATGCAGAACTCTGATTGCCATGGAAATGGAGAGGGAAATCTTTAAAAATCTTTTCCTCTGTAACTGGTGGTCAGAATTCATAATATTTTGGTAAAACGATCATCTTGTCACAATCTATCAAAATAGATCAAATGATGAACATTCTTTTAAAAAGTGAGGCCACAAGGGGGTTTGGTAGTTCTTCTTCTATAGGCTTAATAAAAACTTTAAAATTCTACATCTCTTAAACTGTCAGAATTCAAAGTTAATTGGTACAAATGATCATCGGGTGACCCTCCTCAAAAAATGAAAATGAGGCCCCCAGGGATAGTTTTTTTGTCTATAGGTCTAGATATAGAAACTCTTAAAAATCTACTACTATTAACCCTTTCCCACATACAACCAATATACAGCAGACAACTGTGAAATCATGAGGGCAAAAATATGGAAAGTATCTACATCTGAAAGTACATTTAGTGAATACAGATGAAAACATTGTGGCAAAAGGAGGAATTGATCATTATGAGCAATTTCTTCTTTTGTCACAATGTTTTCAAAAGTCATCTCAGTTAAGCTAACAACAGGGTGTTATACAATATATTTACTGAATTGCAAGGTCCAACAGAGAACTACCATGCTAAATATAATTTCCAAAAAGAATATAATGAATTTGAATGGGATTATCATTCCAGAATATGTAAAAGATTTTCTAAAGAATCTTGGGTTTGGATTTGGTATTGGTCAGGAAGTATAAAAAACTAAGTAAAGAAATTTTATATTATATACTCAATGATAAAATATAGAGATTTCCCAACTTGAGAAAACCTATAACATGCTTTTTGTCTACTGAGCAATATCGCCTAGTGAGCGATATAGCTCACTAGCCGGATTTTTGGAACTACTTTTTTTAATCTCTAATTTTTATGCCCCCGGAATCTCTGATTCGGTGGGCATCTAGTTTTTGGCCTGTCTGCACATAAAAACCTTTAACCTTGACCACTACTTTTGAACCATAACGGCTACCATACTTCACATGTGTATTCCTTGTGACATGACATTTCTGTCAGTACCAAAATTTTTGACCTTGCGACCTTGACCTTTGACCTAGATGTTGCCATTCTCGAAAAAAACTTTAACCTTAGCCATTACTTTTGAACCATAACAGGTACGGCTACCATATTTCACATGTGTATTTCTTGTGACATGACCTTTCTGTCAGTACCAACATTTTTGACCTTGCGACCTTGACCTTTGACCTAGATGTTGCCATTCTCGAAAAAAACTTTAACCTTGGCCATTACTTTTGAACCATAACAGGTACGGCTACCATATTTCACATGTGTATTCCTTGTGACATGACCTTTCTGTCAGTACCAACATTTTTGACCTGGCGACCTTGACCTTTGACCTAGATGTTGCCATTCTCGAAAAAAACTTTAACCTTGTCCATTACTTTTGAACCATAACAGGTATGGCTACCATATTTCACATGTGTATTCCTTGTGACATGACCTTTCTGTCAGTACCAACATTTTTTACCTTGCGACCTTGACCTTTGACCTAGATGTTGTCATTCTCAAAAAAAACTTTAACCTTGGCCATTACTTTTGAACCATAACAGGTACAGCTACCATATTTCACATGTGTATACCTTGTGACATGACCTTTCTGTCAGTACCAACATTTTTGACCTGGCGACCTTGACTTTTGACCTAGATGTTGTCATTCTCGAAAAAAACTTTAACCTTGGCCATTACTTTTGAACCATAACAGGTACAGCTACCATATTTCACATGTGTATACCTTGTGACATGACCTTTCTGTCAGTACCAACATTTTTGACCTGGCGACCTTGACCTTTGACCTAGATGTTGTCATTCGGGGGCATCAGTGTTTCACAAACACATCTTGTTTAATTTTTAAAATACTTTTAAGCTCCGTTTTCACTTCTTAACACTTTATTTCTATGATGAACAGTTAAATAATCCACAATTGCACTTTTAAATCCGCAAATAAGAGCTTGAATCGACATGACACATTTATTTCAATCAATGTACACATTTGTCGGTGCACGCATAGTGACGTCACTGCAAAACTGGCAGATTACGTCATTCAGATCTCTCCGCTTCTGAGCTAAAAATAAATGAGCTGCACAGGGGTATATGTTTTTTTTCCTTCACAGGTAACAGGTGTGAGAATATATATTCAAAGTTGTCTACTGCATATTGGTTGTATGTGGGAATGGGTATTTTTTTTTTTCAATAACCCATGAAGCTTTCTGAAAATCATGGGAGTCGCCATTTTGGGTATGTATAAAATGAGACGAAAAATATGGATTGAAAATTATTGTCGTCTTTTTAATCATTTTTAGCTCCACTTCAGCCAGTCGAGCTTATGTCATGGCGAATTGTCTGTTGTGCGTGCGTGTGTGCGTTATTTGTTTTCCTTCAAACAATTTCTCCTCCCTAACTACTTAACCAATTAAGATGAAACTTTATAGGAAGCATCCTCTCAATGTCCTCTCCTGAATTCCTTCAATTTTTTTGGATCCATGCAAAATTCTGGTTTCTATTGCAACCGAAAGAAACAAATAGTGTAAACTTAAAAAATCTTCGCCGATTTCCAAATAATTTTGTAGAAATGTTCCTTGGGTGACCCTCTTTCAGATTAGGAGATAAAATATCTTTAAATGAAAGAATAATTATTTATCCGACATTGCTGCAAAGGGAAAACTTTCTCATAATTCGCAATTGTTTCTTTAGCGACTATCTCTTCCTAAGTCTTCCTAAGTCGTCTGCTGCAAAGGCGTCAGAAACCATCTCTATTAGGGAAAGGGTTAAGCAGAAATGTGACACATTACATAATTTGTTCCAGTCATATTGAAAAATGTCCAGTACACCCTATACATATTAGCAAAGAATTTACACCCATTGTCACATATTCAATGCAGTCCTGGGTAGATATACAACCATTTCTAGGCAAACAAAGGTTTTTTTAGGGACTATTTGGGTGTAGATAAGACTGGCCCAAGTATGTACATGTATTTAGTGTTATTTGACCTATAATATAACTTTCTGATGCCTTTGCAGCAGAATTTCTTTGAAAATGAGATCAGTACTAAGCTCTGCTCTGCTGTGTCAAATAAACCAGAAAATACCTCATATGTAAACTATCTTGAAATATACATTTGATACAACAGTTTTAACTCTTTGACAAATAAAACAAATCTGCAGCGAACGACATTCAAAAAGATTGTGGCAAATGAAACTTTATTATTAAAAATGTTTCGGGAAATTTCTATGAGCAATTTCTGTTTTTGCCACAATATTTTCAAAAGTCGTTTTTTGCGAGAGTGTCAGAAAGCATCGTCACATGGCAAAGGGTTAATTGACTGATTTGCATTGAGATTAATTGTTTGGTGTTTTATGCCCCTTTGAACAATTTTTCAGTTCTTGGGTAAGTTACCAGTCCTACTGGCCATTATTTTGACACTATAAAAAATCTCAATAATTAAAAGTTTTGAATTGAATGGAAAACATTTAGACAAAAATGAGAATTTCCGCATTCTAAGCAATTTCCTCTTTTGCAACAATGTTTTCAAAAGTTGTCTGCAAATAGGAAAGGGTTAATATATATGGTAAAAAAATGTATTAAACAGATTTAACTGCTACAAAAATAGAGTGCTGAAGTAAAAATAAATCACTGCCTGGGTGGTGTCGGGTTAGAGGTCATTGATGCAAACCCTGGCCATGTCATACCAAAGACCAAAGAGAAATGGTAGTAATGGCTCTTTCCCTTATTGGCGCTCAGCATTGTGGGTTTAACATTAGGACTGACTAGGTGGTGTCTGTATGAACTGACCTGTAGTACCGATACTTATTGAGGAAACGCTGTGATATAACTGAAAATTGTTGAAAGCAGAGTAAAACAACAAACAAAACAAACAAAAAGAAACAATTAGCAGGGTCATTATAGTCACTTCTAACCTTGTATACAATAAGTGTTCACTAGTCACCTCAGGAGGGAAAAGATGGTAGATAATATATAGAAGCAATATAATTATCTCAGCAGAAAAGCACTTGAAGCAAATGTCTGGAACCTAATAATCTATTTGTCAATGTTTACTTATATCGAAGATGGAAGTCTCTCAAGCCGTCCAGTTTTATGATGAAAAATTGTTGTTGTTATGGTAATTGGTGTCTATAAGATGGTTTTTCCTATTAAACCTAATGTCTTGATTGTAGAGAATCATTGACAGAAATATTGCTTTAACCATAGACCTGGTGTTATTGCCTGAATCATTAACCAGATAGGATGTTTTTAGGGCCGTCTTCTTATAAAAAAAAAAAATAGCTGAAGTAAAAATATTTACATTTTGATAGAGAATAATAATTTGTATAACCCTTTCCCTCATACGACAATTCTGCAGCAGACAGCTTTGAACGTATTTTGTCAAAATATAGAAAATCTCAATAATTGAATGGATAACCTATGACAAAAAGTGGAAAACATTGTGGCAAAAGGAGAAATTGCACGTTCTGTGCAATTTCTTCTTTTGTCACATTGTTTTCAAAAAGCTGTCTGCTGCAGAGGCGTCAGAAAGCGTCTATATGAGGGAAAGGGATAATACCTTTACCATAATGTTTTCAAGTCTTTTCTAGGTGTAGTGGTAGAGCATCCCTCCGGGTACGGGAGGTCGTGGGTTCAATCCTCGGCCGGGTCATACCAAATACTTTAACAATGGTAGTATTAATGGCTGCCCTCTTTGGCGCTCAGGGTTGCGGAATTAACATTATGACTGACTTATTGGTGTCAGGATAAATGAACCAGTAAAACTGGTAACTTACCTAGGAAAAGCTGTGATATAACAGAACAATGGTTGAAAGCGGCATAAAGTTTCAATAAAATCTTGTCAACTAGTTAGTGTGTGGGGTTACTGTAAATCGAGGGCTTGGCGTGAAACGGTTGTAACTAAAATTGGTATTTTTTTACCAAGGTTAATCACTTCGCCATAAAGTCTTTATAAGCGTTAAATCATTTTTCTTGGTAAACAATGGAAATTTAGGTGCCATTGCTCGTTCTGAGCAATGGCACCTAAATTTGCATTGTTTACAAAAGGGTCAAAATTGCCCCTAAACCAGGGTTTTCAAAATAGGTTTTTAGTTACAACTGTTTCACGCCAAGCCCTCAAAATGTTCTCCTTGTCTTTCTGTCTGACTTTATTCTATTTTCTATACTATGAGATAGATCTACAATATATCAATATTTGGTACTCACAATATTTTGAAGAGGTTGTGTCACTTTCTAAAACTAGGTTACTATGAACTTGACCCCTTTCGAGGAAAAATATTTATATTTTGTTTGGCATAATATAATTTGGTTTCTGTGTCCTTTATATTTGATACTATTTATTTAGTTTAACCCTTTCCCACATACAGCAAATCTGCAGCAGACTACTTTGATAACATCTAGGCAAAAACATAGAAACCCTCTATTAACCCCCTTTCCCACAAACAGCAAATCTGCAGCAGACGACTTTGAAAACATCTAGGCAAACATGTGAAATTAATCTCCATTAATGAGAGTTGAACTATTAAATAGAGTTCAAAATATTCAGGCAAAAGGTGAAATTGATCATTATTTTTTCAACAATCGTCTGCAATACAGGCATTAGAAAGCATCAATATGCTGCGGGAAAGGGTTAATGCAAGAATAATTATTGAATGAAGTTGAAAACATTGTGGCAAATGGAGAAATTGCTCATTATGAACAATTTCGACTTTTGCCATAACTATTTTAAAAGTTGTATGCTGCGGAGGCCTCAGAAAGCGTCTTTATGTGGCAATGAGTTAAGTTTTCATCTTGTTGAAATGCATGTCTCAAAATTAACTTCATTGTTGCAGAAAGATTTACGTTCATGGCCACTACAGTAATTTTCTATACATAGTGACTGGAAATGTTCTCATTTTAAAGTCACAATATTGAAAATAGATTAGAGTTTTAGACAATCTCTCTTTCTTAGCTAAATGGCTCTTGCTTTTTGAAATTGCAGTTGCAATTAATGGAAGAGATTACCCTAGATACTATTTGTATTTATGTCTCCCCCAAAAATATCATTTAGAACTCCTGATTTTTAGCAACTTGTGCAGTTGTGCAACTAGGGTTTTTATTCCAGATTCTAGGCTGAGTAGTTAGTGTCTGTGAATTTGGAACTGGGCATCCTGGGTTTGATCCCCGGTGGCAGCGGTCGTGGTGAAGTGAAGCAAGACACATATCCTAGCCTAGTACTGGTTTTATGACCCAGGGATCATGAATGAGTGAACTGTCGCTGTTATACAATATAATTTAAAATAATGTTAAAATGGTGAAAATCCCCATTAAAAAAAAAATCAACAGAGTTATGACCCTTGACGTAGTAAGACTTAGTAAGAATTAGCTTAATCCGTAGGGAACATTTATGTCCCATAGATTCTCAAAAGCATATGACACTTTACAGAAATGTTTTTCAGCTTGTGAAGATGTGCTCCTGGGTTTTTGATTGCTCGATCAAACCCTTGAATTTGTTAAATTTGTTAAATTATGAGAAGCCTTTCTCCAAAAGCATTTGAGTTAGGGTCAAGAAATATCATACAAATGTTATGGTGCTTGATTTTGTGTCACTTGAATCTCCGAAAGTACTTGAGGTTTGCTTTTTAAGTTGTGCAATTAAGGTTTCGTTTTCACCAAGTTCAATTTCAGAAGAGTTATGGCCCTTGACTTTGTTGATTAAGTTTGAAGATTGGAAAAAATTGTGGCGCGTATAACTACAGACATTCATGTAACTTTTCAGGATGTGTGTCAGATTGTGAAGATTAGCACCTTCAGTTTTGTTTTCACTGAAGCCAAGTTTCAGTATAGTTATGGCCCTTTACTTAGTAAGAATTTAATTAACACTTTCCCTCATTCAGGCGCATTCGGAAGCTTCTGCAACCGAATACTTTTGAAAACATTGTGACAAAAGAAGAAATTGCTCATAATGAGCAATTTCTCCTTTTGCCACAATGTTTTGAAATATTTTCAATAATTATTTTCTGAGATATTTTATAATTTTACCGAAATGTTTTCAAAGTCTTCTGCTGCAGATTTTTTGTATTCAAGAAAGGGTTAAACCCTTTAATTAATTACAAGACTTTTGGAAAATTTGTGTCACACATAATTCCAAAAGTATGGTTGCAGCAGAGCAGTTTAAGGATGGGGGAAGACGTGCTTTTGTTAAAAACGACCCATTGGTTTTTGTTTTGTTAGGGTTTTACAATTTGTTCAACATTATTTCAGTTATATCACGATGACCGTTCACTTATCCATGATCCCTGTGTAAACAAACCAGTACTAGGCTAGGAAATGTGCCTTACCCCTGGGCACTCCACCATGACCACAGTGCCACGACTGGGGCCAGCCCTCTAGTTTGGTAGGCATTCAGTATCATTGCTTTATCCATGTTTTATATTAACCCTTTCCCACATAAAACTAATCAGAAGCAAACAACTTTGGAAACATCTTTGTAAAATATGAACATTTTCTATTAGAGAAAGTTGAATCATTGAAAAGATTTTGAAAATATTGTGGCAAAAGGAGTAATTGCTCATGATGAGCAATATCTCCTCTTTCCATAAAATATTTTCTTCATAAAGGCATCTTCTGCTAATGTTAAGGAATCAATTTGAGACCAGTTAAATACTCAATAGAATGAGAGGGCATTTTTTTTTCAGTCAAAACAGAATCATATTTTATTAATATTTTTATTTACAGATTGCTGTTGCGGGCGAGATAGAATGAAGACATAACAAAGCTCTGCTACTCAAAAAGCTATGACACTTTGACGAAAATTGTCTGTATCCAGTTAGAGTAAGTGACAGTACTAGATTGATCAATAGACCGGATCACCAATGTGACTTTTTTTTAACGCTTTCCCACCTTCAGACGCATTTTTGAAGCAATAGCAGCAGACGACTTTTGAAAACATTGTGGCCAAAGGTGAAATTGCTCATGATGCAATTTCTAATTTGGCCACTATGTTTTCAACTTTATTTAACAATGTAGCTCTCTTTTACAGAGAATTTTCTGGTTTTTGTCACTATGTTTTTAAAGTCGTCTGTCGCAAATTTGTTGTATGTTGGACATGGTTATACAAAGTATGTCAGGGTTTATCCCCATGCAGGCTGGTTGGTTGGGTGGTCAATCTCATTAGCCCTTTCTGACGCCTCTGCAGCAGAAGACTTTTTAAAACATAATGTAGCAAAATGAGAAAATCCTTACAATGAGCAATTTCTCCTTTTGCCCCAATGTTTCAAATTTTTTGTTCAATAATTAAACGTGCCCTTTTAAAGCTTTTCTTTATTTTTGTGTAGATGTTTTAAAAGTCATCTGGGTGTATATTGGATCTGAGGATACCACATAAAAGGCAGTCTCTATGCATTTGAAAATACATGAGCTGGGTTCTGCTATCAAAATGGTTATTATACAATTGGAACACTCGGCCATCACCTTTTCTCTATCTTATTTATTTTATATGGATTATCTCCCCTGTTGACACCTTATGATTTTGTAGGTGACATTTTGATTGGCTAGCAGAAAGGTCATTCTTAGACAGCATTGTGATTGACTGGCGGAAGGGTCAATCTGAGATGACCTGTAATAGACAGTCATTCGATCTATACAATATTTGCTATTGCGGCAAAGTTTTTAGTCTGGTTTTAAAAATTTGGGTTGGTTACTCTGCTAGTATTAAGACATTTAACTTCATGTTGAAAAATATGTCATCAATTTAAAAGTTATTTTTAATGAACATTGGTATACATATTTATGAATAATAGCGGCTTTTTCTACAGTGATAACAAATAATTATTGGCTTTAATGCTGAGGTTTGCATGTATTTGATCTTTCCCAGATACAACAAAACTTTGAAATGATATAGGCTTAAATATGGAAAAAGATATGTGTATATAAAAGTTTATTTGTTGAAAAGAGATAACAAATATTGTGGGTAAAGGAGATGTTTCTCATCATGTTCAACTTCTTCTTTTCAAAAGACTTATGCTACAGATGTGATAAAATGTGTCTGCATTCGCAAAAGAGTGAAACAGTTAAATGATGAAGCAAGTTAATTAAGAGATGAGAAGTTACCAGGGCACTCTGATATCATTCACAATCTGTCTGTTTGTCTGTCCATCAGATGTTTAACATTTCCTGCTCTTCATATACAACTTCTTGTCAACTGATAAAATTAATCCCCCTTTCCAACATACAGACGCTCTCTGACTTCTTTGCGACAGACAACTTTGAAAACATTGTTGCAAAAGGAGAAATTGCCCATGATGAGCAATTTCTACATTTGCAACAATGTTTTTAACTCTATTCCATAATTTTTACTTTCGTTTATAGAGATATTCCATATTTTGCATATATGATTTCAAAGTCGTCTGCTGCAGATTTGTTGTATGTGGGAAAATGTAAATTGTTATAGTATTCCATTTGGCAAACATTACAGGGTTAAAGACCTGAAATTATATTAAAGAAAATAGATGAGGGTATGTAATGTATGATCAATACAAACTTCAGACCAGATTTGCAACAGTGTCAATTTGATATCCATTTTGTGTAACTTTAATGGAGGTGCGCCTGATAACATCGTCAATTTGTTAAAATTAAACTTTTCAAGGATATATCATTCTGAAAGTTGATGATGTGATAACAAGGGTCAATATCAATCAAGTTCAATCTGATCCTTTCAACTATAGACTATCAGTCAGTTTCTTTCTCTGATGCAGAACAAATTCTCATATCCCCATATTTTATTCAAGTCTATTTAAAATTATACTAGACCAACTTGATGGTGTAGTGGTAGGGCGTTCATGGGTCACGGGCTCGATCTCCCGCCAGGTCATATAAAAGATTTTAAAAGTGGAGTAAGGTCTTTCCCGCCATGGTATTCTGCATTGTGGGATAAGCATTACGAATGACTTGCAGGTGTCAAGATAAATGGACCAGTATTACTGGTAACTAACCCAAGATTTGACATGTCATATATAACTTGAATTGTTTTGAAAGTGGTCTAAAACACAACACAAAAAGATAAATTTATACTTCTTACTTTCCCCCAGATGTTTTCGAAGCAGACGACTCTTAAAATATCATATCAGGTCAAACGATACGGAAATTGGTAAAGTTGACTCTTTAGAGCACATCCAGAGAGGCATCTCCATCTTTTGATGGAAAAATTAATTTCAGACATGGCAGGTAGTTTGTTTTTCAGAAGTTCAAATCAAGTAGAAAAAAATTGATGAAGCAGATTATTAATCTTGTTGTGCGTCTCAACTCTGCCAGTTGAGTGTTAATTGAAATCAATGAAATGTTTTCTTTATCAAGTTTCCGGGAATAAAGGATCACAAAATTGTCTTCTTAATATTTGTCTAAGAATTTTATTGAAATTTTCTACATCATAACTTGAACATATTACATTAACCCTTTCCCACATACACCAAATCTGCAGCAGACGACTTTGAACATATTTTGTCAAAAAATAGAAAATCTCTAGAATTGAATGGATAACCTATAACTAAAAGTGGAAAACATTGTGGCAAAAGGAGAAATTGCTTGTTTTGAGCAATTTCTTCTTTTGTCACTATGTTTTTAAAAAGTCGTCTGCTGCAGAGATGTCAGAAAGCGTCTGTATGAGGGAAAGGGTTAAATGATAGAACACCCCATTGGAAATCTCACCTTATTGACTGTTATCATCAAATTTCTTGCTCAGGCTTCTCCTCAGTCTGATCAGGATCTTTATTGTCATTCAATTATTGTTGAATCCTCTTGAGGATGGTTTTGACAAGGCTATATATAAAAGCATGTGTTTCTGATCTGAATTGCCATAATTTCTTAAAAAAAAATAAGGTTGGTTTTTATGTACGTTATGTAGCTCATTGTCCACAAGTGAAAAATCATAATAGAAGATTATAAAGTTGCATAGTAGGTGCACAGTATAGTTTATTAAACAAGAGAGCCAGAAGGGTCAATTTCAGCATTTACAGGACATTTAATCAGTCTTATCAAGGCAATATAGCCTTTTCTTATATGGAAGGCCCATGCAATGAAGCATATAAGTGAAACCACATTTTTATGTCAAAAATACATTACCAGTCATTTAATACCTGATATATAATCTCTACACCCTTAATTCATCCAGAAAAAGAACTCGCCTTGCGTATTCCTCACATATATGTGATATACACGGTCGCCCGTAAGAGCGGGAGAGCACGTGATATCTGGTCACTTTCATTTCTGGATCCACCAGCTAGACAGGCTAAGAAATTACATTTATTTTCTAATTATTCTTTTCTTGGTTTTTTAAGGCCTATTGCCTTATTAAGTTGTTTCATTCAGTTATTTAACTGCATTGACAGAGATATTCAACTTAAATTGTTAAATTATTGTTGTAATTGTTGTTTTTGTAGTCGACAACTGGCTGAAAAGCACGAGGTGGTTACCCCACCCATTATTTTCAGTTAATGTCGTCGGGTGCGGAACGTAATACTGAGTTCAAGACTTAAAGTTTAACGATGAGTTCCCCAATCCCGTTATAAATGATATTTATGATTGATTGTTGTACATTACATGTGTTTATAACATAGACAAAAATTTATTATTTTTGTTTATCAATTATATATATACGTTCCGGGTTTTCACTCGGGTAGAAAAATAAAAAGTAGAAAAAATTTATAATTTTTTTTGTTTTTATTGTTGTGTTCAATTCGTATATATTTTTGTATCATAAATATGTCACATAAAGGTTAACGGAGGTGTGGCTCGTGTGGTCATGCTGTGGACGCATGGGACACGCATCCGAACTGTGTGGTTTGCTCAAAGTGCACACAGCTTTCACCGTGCGAGTATTGCTCTTCTTGGACTGTTTCTATTTGGAAACGGGCTGGGAAGGGTAAGACTAGCAAAAGCAGGAAGGGTAAGAGTGCCCCTAAAAAGGCTTCTCTGATCTCTTCGAGTGAAGCGGAGTTCGAGGGGTTCTCCCAATCGGACTCCGCGACCGTGTTGAGTGGATCAAAGGTTAAGGCTGTTCCTTCTCCACTTAGCACAACCGCACCCCTAGTCTAGCTAGAGACACGGAGGAGCGGAAGGTAGCTTTGGATGCTCGTTGTTCTCTCGGGAAACAAAAGCCTTCGGGCCAGACACCGTATAGAAACAGGGTGGAATGTGCTCAAGAGCTGGAGTCTTCTACACTTGAACGTCATTATCTGACGCCTGGTGTTGGGGCTCAACCTTCGAAAGAAGGGGATGCCGGAATCACCCGCCGGGAAACCGAGCGGGTTGGTTTGTCAGACCACTTGCAGGGAAACCTAGCGAGTTGGTCAATTCCAACACCACACTCTGAGCTACAGCAGTCTTCGGACGGCTGCAGAGTGCCGGATTACAATGTCTGCGGACAAAGTTTTCCGGAGACTTTTGGTAGGTCAGCCTCACAACTGCCTATCTCTAGTCAACCGGGTATTGCTAGTGCTGGACAGCAAAACCCATATGCCGAGGCGCGACAGGTCCCCGGGCAACCGGGGCGACCTGTCACCGGTCAGTCATCTAGCCATGACACGACCGGGCCGGTCAGTCATTTTGCCATGGCTCGACAAGGTATTCATTCACTTAGCGGTGACATGACAGGTCTGCAGTCGAATAGCTACGACGCGGCCAGGCAAACTGTCAGTCATTCAAATATGACGCGACCAGGCAGTCACTCATTTCACGATGACGCGGCTAGCCAATCAGTCACGCATGTAGCCATGTCGCGACAAGGCGGGGGTCAATCAGTTAGCTATGATGCGACCAGCCAACCGATCATGCAGGTGAACATGACGCGGCAAGGAGAGCTAGTCTACCTGTCGGTTATGAAAACATCGCACGACCAGGCAGTCTGTCATTTGGTAATGACGCGACTAGCCAGCCAGTCGCTTATGCAAACATGGCGCGACCAGCCAATCGGTCACGCATGTGAACATGATACGACCAGGCAGTAGTCAGTCATTTGGTAATGACATGGCTAGCTTGCCTGTCGGTTATGTAAACATCGCACGACCAGGCAGTCTATCATTTGGCAATGACACGACTAGCCAGCCAGTCTCTTATGTTAACATGGCGCGACCGGGCACGGGCTCTGTACTGGCTGACCGAATTGATACTATTATCATTCTATCTCAGGTCAACAACAGAGTGGTGTTATGAATATTCAGAGTAGGTTAAGCACCGAACTCTAATATTCAGCCGTATAGCTCCGAGTACGGGAATTATCGGTCAGAGAAATCCTTCCGTTCCCCAAAGGGAACTGTGTACTTCATTAAAGAAGACACTCTTCCCCATTGCCAACCACCGGTCCATTCAAATGGTTAATCATTTAGATATGACACAACCGGGCAGTCAATCATTGTACAATGACACGACTAGCCAACCAGTCACACATGTAGCCATGTCACGACAAGGCGGAGGTCAAGCAGTTAACTAATAGCAGTCATTTGGTAATGACGCGACCAGCCTACCTGTCGATTAAGTAAACATGGCACGACCAGGCAGTCCATCATTTGGCAATGACACGACTAGCCAGCCAGTCGCTTATGTAAACATGGCGCGACCAGGCACGGGCTCTGTACTGACTGACCGAATCGATACCAATTATCATTCAATCCGGGTCAACAACAGAGTGGTTATACGAATATTCAGAGCGTAGGACGCACCAACTCTAATATTCATCCGTCTAGCTCCGGGAATGGGAATTATCGGTCGGAGAAATTCTTCCGTTTTCCCCAAAGGGAACTGTGAACTTCACTAAGAAGACACTCTTTCCCAATACTAACCACCGGTCCATTCTATGGATCCGGTCGGTAATAGACGGGAATACCAAGCCTACCGGGGTTCAGCAATACCCAATCGTGGGATTTCACTGTACCCGGAGGGACACCTATATAGTAGGCAGTCCTTAGAAAGGCAACCCCTGGACCAGAATACACTAATTCATTCTGGGAAAGGGAGGTCCATGTCTGAGTCAGATGTAGATCAACCGGTTGTAAGACCAGTTAGGCTATGTCGGAGGATTAGACACTCTTCCAGCTCTTCGTGTTAAGAAGATGAGGGAAGTCAGTCGCTTTCAGATAGCGACTCCTTAGACTCTAAGCTCCTCTTCGGTGGAAGGATAGCTGCGGGACTGTGTCTGATGCGTCAGAACAGTCCAGAAGTCTTTCGGCGAGCGCAGTTAATACATTTGCACAGGGCCAGAAACACTCTGTGTCTTCTGCGGTTAAGAAGCCTTACCCTGCAAAGAGCATAAAAGGGAAATTAAGGCGTTAACGCCGAGACAACCGATTTACACATGTCATACGTCGGCTAACCGAAGGCCCCTTACCAAGGGGCTAAGAATCGGCAGCCTTCTAAGTACAGCACAACCCCTAGGCATCAGCCCAAGGGAGGCGCACCTTTCTATGATCGTCCCAAGGCTGGAGATTACAGTCGGGTCCGCCTGTTGTTTTCATAGAGGAATGGGAAGTGTCACAGAGGATCGTTGGATCTTATCTGTGATACAGGAAGGGTATCCAATTCCCTTCATTTCTTCTCCTCCTCTGACAAGTGTGCCTATCGACATGTCGTCACGTCATCCGGCCATGTCAAAAGTGATTTCATCGCTTCTGTAAGAAGGCCATAGAGAGGGTTCTCAACCCCAATTATCGGGGTTGATACAACCGTCTTTTCCTCGTCCCGAAGGAAGACGATCGGTGGAGACCGGTTATAGATTTATCAGCTCTAAATCTATTGATTCCGGTCGAGAAGTTCAAAATGGAGTCGACCCGCTCCATCCGAATAACTATTCGGGAAGGCGACTGGGCGGTCTCTCTATACCTCACAGACGCCTATTACCACATTCTGATCTCTCCCTCGTCGAGGAAGTACTTTCGTGTTGTGGTAAATGACAAGGACCAGAGGATATTCACTTTGTGAACTCTGAGACAGGGAGGTCAAGACCATCTCATACGTGAGCTCGGCCCGATGGTTGATTTCATACGATCTCATTCTTCTTCGGAAAAGGGATCAATTCCTCGGTCATGACTCCTTCATAGGATTCCATGTCGAATCGGACACTGACCTTCCGGTTCAGAACCGGCTATAGTCAATCCTCATGTCTTCGGGGAAAACCCACGAACCCGTTTTGTCTGACAAATAAAGACATATCGGGATCACTGCCCCATATGATGATGAAACAATTTCGATCTGGACTCTAAATAAGTTATCATTGGCGGAAGGTTACTGCATTCACTGCGGCTATAAGGCACATTTCGGCGTAGGCGGCAACATCGTTTAAACAGGGACAGAAACGTACAGCGACTTCTGCAAGGGCATTCTTAGAAGCCAACCTGTGAAGACGCAAAGAGACAGGCTAAGTTCGAGCCTATTGTTACGGGAGCTAAGTTGGCATACAACCAAGTAGAGCACTGTCCCTAATCCGCAGCGATAGGGAAGCACTCCTCTCTATTAAATCTTCTAACAAAGAATGATATAGAGGGGGGGTATCAACCTTCCATTCGGGGTTGCTACAACTGTCTTTCTTCTTGTTCCTAAGAAAGACAGCCAGTGAAGACCGGTAGTAGACTTATCGACTCAGTTCGCGGCTAGTACGGTCGAGTAATAGAATGGAACATTCCGTTTCACCAAGATCACAATCCGGAACAGCTGTCTGGGCGAATTGTCAGACGCCTATTTCCACGTACCGATTGTTTTGTCATCGAGGAGTTACCGTCGATTCATTGTAAACGGGGATGTGTTCCTTTCAAACACTTCACTTCGATTACCTGCGTTTGGAATTATTTCCCAAAACAGGCAAGTCGGATCTGATTCCCTCCATAGACTCGTTGTAGGATGTTCCTCTTCGATCTGGCCCTTCGGATAGACTCGATTCGTTATATGCGAATCCGATTCGTTTTCTGGTTCAGGATCAGTAAGTAAGGGAAACAGCCCGATACATGCTTCACACCACACCCGAATTGTTTGCAAATATCGGGGCAGTGCGTTACAACTACAGGGCTTAACAGCCTACGGCATGTGATCAATAGAGTAGACAACTCATATTCTGCTCATTCGGCAGTGGACGATCAGAATTCGCAAAGGAATAATAATAATTACTCCCTGAGGTGATAATGAGTCAACTTCCGGTTTCAGTTCTGAAAAGAATTCTGAAAAGTGAAGATGATAATAGAAACACTTCACTGGCCCAGAGACCGTGGTTATACGTCCTGCTGGCCTGCCTATCTTCATAACCGTTACGTCTTCCTTAGATATAGACAGTTCTTACCGATTGATGTTAATAAGGTAGGTCAATCTCTCTGAACTTTCGTCGACGGCTACCGCTTCTTAAGTTTTACTGAGAATTATAAATTCGTATTGCTTGGCGAACACTAACAGGGAAGTGAGTTCTTTGCTTTCAGTAGAAACGAATTACATTAAGTTCCACAGACTGATGGTTAGAATTAGAAAAACCCAATTGTAGGAGTTTAACTCCAAAATAGGATTTGTCTTGCGTCCTCTGGTCGCTTACAAGAGCTCCATACGAACCTCTTGAATCGACGTCTTTAAAGTTCCTTACTTATAAAACCGTCTTTTTATTAGCTTTAACTACAGATCATCTCTGTAGAAACCGGGCATATCAGATTCAATGAATCTGATGGCTCCTTACTCTACTGTGTCAACAAGGGTTTCTTGCTAAGAAATAGTTGCAGTCGGTCCTTCCTGATCCGATTCAGTTTCTACTAATTCAGTCATTCTGCGATCTGTGGTCCTTCGGATTCCGACAGATCCCTTGTCCTGTCAGAACTCTTAAATATTATCTTAAGAGAGTTGAAGGGAATAGGGGTCGGAGAAAGAGGTTATTTCTCCCTCTTAAAGGTCGTTAAGATATATCAGCAGCTTCTTTTTCTCGCTGGATATCCATTACGATTAAATTAGCGTACAAGATTTGTCAAGTCGAGATTTCTCTTTTTTCGGCGGATACGCCCGCATGAAGTTAGAGCACTTTCGGCAAGTTGGACTTTTTTCGAACAATACTCCCCTTGAAGAATTCTTCGCGCTTCAGTTCGAAAAACTCAGTCAACTTTTTCATCTTTCTACTTGCGTTCTATGTCTGGTCAGACAGAGAACTTGTACTCTCTGGGCCCGTTGGTTGCGTCCCAGCGAGTTGTCCGCTAAATTACTCCCAACATATCAATGAAGTGAACACTGATTGAAATTAATCAATCCCTGCTCTTACCTTTTACTGTTGGGTTCATAGTACTTTGTAAATATATTAGAAAATAATACACTACAAGGTGCTGCTACCTGGTACGACAGTAAGTATTGGCCGAACCTCCCGTCCGATGCTACAAAGTCATCAGGTATTAAATGACTGGTAATGTATTTTTGACATAAAAATGAAGTTTTTCAAAGTAAAACATATTTTTATTAGAAAATACTTACCAGTCATTTATAGAGTCCCGCCTCCCATCCCCGCGTCGTCACCCAACACTTAATGTTGAAATAAAAGTGACCAGATATCACGTGCTCTCCCGCTCTTACGGGCGACTGTGTATATCACATATACGTGAGGAATACGCAAGGCGAGTTCTTTTTCTGGATGAATTAAGGGTGTAGAGATTATATATCAGGTATTAAATGACTGGTAAGTATTTTCTAATAAAAATATGTTTTACTTTGAAAAACTTCATTTTAACAATAACAAAAAAGTTAACACACTTTTTAGACGGTCAACCAGGGAACATTTCTTTTGTAATCTGACAGTCACTATTTGATGAGATTACTTACTAAGTTTGTTCTTTTGGCAAAAAAGGAAAAGAAGTCCCGGCTCCTAGCAGCCATGTATTTCGACCAATCAAGATGACCTGAACATTCATTGTAGAGTTTTACCTAAGAAACATTCTGCCAAATCATCTTGAATTCAAATAAAAACTCACAGAGCAATGATAATGTTAGGTTATGCAAATATTTAAATTGATTGAATAAAGACTAACAGCACAAAGTCTGAATGTCCTTTCTATTGCTGATCAAATCAAGTTTTATTTTTACTGATAAATTTTGTCCTTATTATCCCCTCATCTAACGGAGTTAGAGAGGGGATATAGTAACGGGGCTGTCCGTTTGTTTGTTCGTCCTTCCACAACAACCTTGTGACCACTCTACACTGAACATCCTTCTACCGATCTTAATCGAACTTGGTATACAGTTAGTATATGGCAAGGTCTAGAAGCCTATTTATTTTCAAGGTCATAGGTTAAAGGTCAAGGTCAAAATTGGACTTTGACTATTTTCCCATATCGATAACCTTGTGAGCACTCTACACTGAATATCCTTCGACCGATCTTAACCAAACTTAGTATACAGTTAGTATATGGCAAGGTCTAAAAGCCTATTTATTTTCATCAAATGAAATCACTAACTATTATGTAACTTGACCTTACCAGCTGGTTATGTTTATTATGTCTCCCCCCATACATGGGGGTGACATATTGTTTTTGCTCGCTCTGTCCTTCCGTCCTTCCGTCTGTCAAACTTGTTTCCATTCAATAACTGAAGAACGTTTGGGTGTAGGAACTTCATACTTGGTATGTTGGTAGGTCATGACCAGTAGCTGACCCCTATTGATTTTGATGTCAGAAGATCAAAGGTTAAGGTCATGGTGATCTTGTGAGGTAAAAAATGGTTTCCGCTCAATAACTGAAGAACGCTTGGGCCGAGGAACTCCATACTTGGTATGCAGGTTGGCCATGCCCAGTAGAAGACTCCTATTGATTTTGAGGTCAGTACGTCTAAAGTCAAGGTCACAGTGACCTTGAGCTGTAAGGTCACAGTGACAATGAGCTGAAAAATAGTTTGCTTGGGCCCAGGAACTTCATACTTGGTGTGCATGTTGGTCACCACCAGCAAATGACCCCTATTGATTTTGAGGTCACTAGGTCGAAGGTCAAGGTCACAGTGGTCAAGGTCACATCCGTCACACTTGTTTCCGCTCAATAACTGAAAAACGCTTTGGCGTAGGAACTTCATACTTGGTATGCAGGTTTTTCATGACCAGTGGATGACCCCTATTGATTTTGATGTCAGAAGGTCGAAAGTCAAGGTCAAGGTGACCTTGGGCTGAAAAATGGTTTCCGCTCAATAACTGAAGAATGCTTGGGCCCAGGAACTTCCTACTTGGTATGCACTTTGGCCATGCCCAGTAGAAAACGCCTATTGATTTTGGGGTCAGTACATCTAAAGTCAAGGTCACAGTGGTCAAAGTCACGATGACATTGGGCTGAAAAATGGTTTCCGCTCAATAACTGAAGACTGCTTGGGCCCAGGAACTTCATACTTGGTATACAGGATGGTCATGACACCTTGACCTGAAAAATGGTTTCCGCTCAATAATTCTTAAAAAAATAACCACTAGTCTTGTGCATCTTATGCAATACATGTCCACTATTGTCTACAGGTTAATAGGCCAAACTTCAAATTCACAGTTACTTCATCTCCAGTCCAAAATTACAAAATTCATCTCTATCATTTCTTTTCCTCCCCTACAAATGGGGAGACAAACGCTTTTTCAAAAAAAAAAACTCTAGTTAAAATTTGTAGTAAACAAAGCGATTATTGGGCATATACTCTTCTTGGAAAATCATAAATAATTTTTTATTTCAAGCAATTTCCTTCATATAAAGTAAATCAAAGTGATTATCAAAGTATTTTATAAATGTATTAACTGCAAAACAAGATCTGTAAGTAATATATTGTCCTCAATTAGACTCAAAATACCATCTTTGGTCAACTCATGAATGACATAAAGCTTTCCAGTCTCTCTGAATCAATGCACACTGATTAACATTTAACCGCGACTGATTAACTGGTAATTAGCTAGCATATAGACACAATCAGTGTCCAACAGTTTATCACATAGCCCAAGGGAACAATGACAGAACACAATGGTCACAATTGATTGGACCAGCGTATTTCCTTGTTTGTTTTCAATAATTATACCATCATTTTAATCTAACCTTACATTTGCATCCAATCTTCATGAAAGTTTTTCAGAACATTCATCTCCATCAAATATTGGACAAGTCTGAAAAAGGGCCATATGAGGTCAAAAACTAGGTCACTAGGTAAAATTGAAGGAAAATCTTGTTAACATTTTGGAGGCCGCATTTTTAACTTGAGCATGTTAAAAAAAAATCTGAATTTTTGTGTTGATGATTTGTAGGCCAAGGTTGAATATGGGTCATGTTGAGTCTGAAACTAGGTCACTAGGCCAAATTGAAAGGAAAACGTGTTAACATTTAGTGGCCGCAATTTTTGTATCAGCAGCTTGACATTTTGTCAGAATGTTTTTCTTCATGATATCTAGGTCAAGTGCAAATATGGGTCATGTTGGGTCAAAAACTAGGTCACTAGGTCAAAGTGAAGGAAAATCTTGTTAGCACTGGAGGTTGCATTTTTAACTTGAAAAGATTGAAACTTTGTCGGAATGTTTGTCTTGATGATATGTAGGCCATTTTTGAATATGGGTCATGTCTAGTCAAAAACAAGGTCACTAGGCCAAATTGATGGACAATTTTGTTAAAACTCTAGAGACTGCACTTTTTGGGTCATATTGGGTCAAAAACTAGGCCACTAGGTCAAATTGAAGGAAATTTTGTTAACACTCTGGAGGCTGCATTTTTAACTTGGAAATATATAACTTTGTAAGAATGTATGTCTTGATGACCAAGTTTTGAATATGGGTCATGTACTGTCTTAAAGTAGGTCACAAGGCCAAATTTAAGGAAAGTCTTGTTAAAACTCTAGAGGCTGCATATTTTGCTTCAGCATCTTGAAATTTTGTCAGAATGTTTGTTTTAATGATATCTAGGTCGAGGTTAAATTGGGGTAATATTGACTCTACAACTAGGTCACTAGGCTTAATTTGTCATGTGTTTTTCATAACAAATCTCATTGCATAACTCAGGTGAGCGATCTAGGGCCATCATGGCCCTCTTGTTTTTCAATATTTTTGCAAAGATGTTTTCAAAGCTGTCTGCTGCAGATTTGTTATATGTTGTAAAACGGATAAAGAAAATAAGGTATTAGCAATGTTTGAAAATATGGAGAAACTTTCAGACGTACAAATAATTGAGGCCAGTTTGTGTAAAATTTGCACAACTTTTAGCCACAAAATTTAAAATAGGTATAGGTCAAATTTCCTGTGCAAATTATTACAAACAAATCCTTGTAAAGATGTCAATGAAAGCGGTTGAACACTGAACAATGCTAAATCAGCATAACCTTACATGATGACACATTTTGACGCATCTGCAGCAGATGACTTAAAAACATTGTGGCGACTTTATTTTATAGTTTTGAGCTCTAAGTAGGGGTTTTAAAAGCTATAGTGATCACCCATTGTCTGTGTTGTTTTCCTACAAACAACTTCTCCTCAAAAACTAATCAACCAAATTCAAAACTATTTTACAGGAATGTTTCTCAGGTGGTCCTCTTTCAAAGTATCAAAGATTTTAATTTGATAGAGAACTTTGGTTGCATCAGAAAGGGGGAAAACTAACAACACTTAAAAACCTTCTTATTCAAAAGTACTGGCCCGATGAAAACAATTTATTCAGCACAAATGGTTCTTGGGGTCTAATAAGGTGGTTCAAATTATTCTGATCTGTCAAAAACATGGCTGCCAGGGAGCAAAGCTTTTCTTTCCTTATATGTTTATAGTAAAACCTATAGTGAAATTGTAGCAGCTCTGAGCAATCCTTTTACCACAATGCTTTTAAAAACTATATGCTGCAAAATGTATCAAAATGTTTCACTTTCAGGAAAAGGGATAATTAATGAGAACTGGAATTTCTACATTCACATTTGATTGTTGTGTTTTTATATTGTTATAATAATGCCTTTGTCCTGGATAAATTTTAACACCAGAATTGCTAGAAATGAATCAACAAAGCATCGTTTTGTTGATCCTCAAATGTGAAATTAATATGGACTTCATCCTAGTTTATTACTGCATTGGAGTTGCAGTAACATGTTTTATCAATGATTCTTGGCTTCCAGTTATTTTTATTGAAGACTGTGAGGAAAATATGTAACATATATACAACAATGCATTTTCAACCTTATTATTCCACCGCATGAATGAATGGAGACGCATATTTTGTTCCATTTGGTTAGTTCTAGATTTTCTTTTGATTTAAATGTTTCTTTGCCTTGCATGCAGTTATTTCAACTTTTCTTATTGGGGGTAGTTTCATGATGAAATGATTTAATAGATATAAACTATATACAATTGGCAACATTCTGGGCAATGGAAAAGTTGCCAGTTTTCAAAATAGCACACTGCAGAAGCATAAAAAATAATTTGGAAAAGGTTTCCTTTGATGCAGACATCTTTTGACACATTTTCAGCATACCACTTTTAGTCATACTGTGAAAATGGAGAATAAGCTTAAAAGAAGCTATTGACCCATATACCCACAATGATTTCAACTCTGTCAAAATTGTACTATCAATTTTCAAGATTACAGATTTAATACCGCGAATATTTTCAAAGCAAATAACTCAAATTTTTTATCACATCAGTTAAATGGTTTATGGAATAAGAAATACCAAAATTTGTTTAGGAAAAATAAGCAGTATTCCCAAATGGAATATAATTTTGTCTGCAGCTTTACCAGTCATGAAATTATTATGCCTTCAAATTGAACTGAACAACAATTTTGCTCAGTTTTTCTTTATCCAACAATATATCAACCTTGGATTGAAGCAGTGTTCATCAGTCTTGTATGAAGTACAAAAGAGCAATGTAGTCACAGTTGGGTTCATTTAAGATTAATTTAGTTTGTGTCAAACTTTCAACATTCCAAATTTCACTTTGCAGTTGTAGATTCCTTGCACATTTAAATAAGATAAGATAATTGTCTGAATTTTAACCCTTTCCCTCATATAGACGCTTTCTGACGCCTCTGCAGCAGACGGCTTTTTGAAAACATAGTGACAAAAGAAGAAATTGCACAGAACGTGCAATTTCTCCTTTTGCCACAATGTTTTCCACTTTTTGTCATAGGTTATCCATTCAATTATGGAGATTTTCTATGTTTTGACAAAATACGTTCAAAGTTGTCTGCTGCAGAATTGTCGTATGAGGGAAAGGGTTAAGTAATATCACCTCCACTTCATTAGTAACATTGAACTCAATGGAATGGTTTGGTTTAATCCCCTTTTCTACACACAACACAATTGTAGATGACTTTGAAAACTCCAATGCAAAACTATGATTAAGATCTACATAGGAAGGCTTAATTATTGAATAAAGATGAAAACATTGTTGAAAACATTGTGACAAAAGGAGAAATTGCTCAATTGTATGTGGGAAAGTCATGTTTCCAGATTTTACAGCTTGTTCTGCTTTTTCCACTTTGGCTAAACCCTGGTAGCAGCGATGCGGGCTGTCAATCCAGGCGGTGTGAATTTGAACCCAACTCTCTCCTTTCTCTCCTTGGGGCTCAGGGTTGTGTGTTTAAACATCATTGTTAACTCCCAAAGCCTTTGTCCTTCCCAAGCTATCAACAAGGTAGTGGAACTATTTACAAATAGTTGGAAATCTGATTTGCAGGCACCAGGACATTTCCACATGCAGATGAACCTTTCATGTCATAAATTTTAGGATTCTGCCTGGGGCCACACATTACCTAGTGATTCTGCTTGGGCCACACAGTAATAGGTGATTCTGCTTAGGGCCACACAGTACCCAGTGATTCTGCTTTGGGCCACACAGTATCCTGTGATTATACATTGGGCCACACAGTACCCAGCGATTCTGCTTAGGGCACACAGTAACAGGTGATTCTGCCTAGGGCCACACAGTACCCAGTAATTCTGCTTTGGGCCACACAGTATCCTGTGATTATACCTTGGGCCACACAGTATCCAGTGATTCAGCATTGGGTCACACATTACCCTGTGATTCAGCCTTGGGACACACAGAACCCAGTGATTCTACCTTGGGCAACACAGAACCAATGATTCTTTCTTGGGTGACACATTACCCAGTGAGTCTGCCTTGGGCCACAAAGTACCCAGTGAATCTACTTTGTGCCACACAGTACCAAGTGATTCTTCCTTGGACCACACATTACCCAGCGATTCTGCCTGGGGCCACATATTACCCAGTGATTCTGCTTGGGACCACACATTACCCAGTGATTCTACCTGGGGCCACACACAGTGCCCAGTGAGTATGCATTGGGCCACACAGTACCCAGTGATTCTGCCTTTGGCCACACACAGTGCCCAGTGATCCACATTGGGCCACACAGTACCCAGTGATTCTACCTTGGGCCACACAGTACCCAGTGATTCATCCTTGGGCCATACATTACCCAGTGATTCTGCCTTGGGCCACACATTACCAAGTGATTCTACATGGGGCCACACAGAGTACCCTGTAATTCTGTATTGGGCCACACAGTGCCTAGTGATTCTACATTTGGCCACACAGTACCCAGTGATTCAGCCTTGGGCCACACAGTTCCCAGTGATTCTACATTGGGCCACACAGTACCCAGTGATTCTACCTTGGGCCACACATTATCCAGGGATTGTACCTTGGGCCACACAGCACCAATTTATTCTGCCTTGGGTCATACATTACCCAGGGATTCTGCGGTGCCCAGTGATTCTGCTTTGGGTCACACAGTACCCAGTGATTCTACCTTGGACCAAACAGTACCCAGTGATTCAGCATTGGGCCACACAGGACCCAGTGATTCAGCCTTGGGCCACACAGTACCCAGGGATTCTGCATTGGGTCACACAGTACCCAGTGATTCAGCATGGGGCCACACATTACCCAGTGATTCAGTTTGGGCCACACAGAACCAATGATTCTGCATTGGGCCACACAGTACCCAGTGATTATACCTGGGGCCAAACATTACCCAGTGATTCAGCTTGGGCCACACAGAACCAATGATTCTGCCGTGGGCCACACATTACCCAGTGATTCTACCTTGGGCCACAAAGTGCCCAGTGATTCTGCCTTGGGTCCCACATTACCCGGAGATTCAGCCTGGGGCCACACATTACCCAGTGAGTATGCTTGGAGCCACACAGTACCCAGTGATTCTGCCTTGGAGCCACACATTACCCAGTGATTCTGTCTGGGGCCACACAGTGCCCAGTGATTCTGCCTTGGGTCACATATTACCAAGTTATTCTGCCTTGGGCCACACATTACCCAGTGATTCTACCTTGGGCCACACAGTTCCCAGTGATTCTGCCTTGGGTCACACAGTACCAAGTTATTCTACCTTGGGCCACACAGTTCCCAGTGATTCTGCCTTGGGTCACACAGTGCCCAGTGATTCTACCTTGGGCCACACAGTACCCAGTGATTCAGCTTGGGCCACACATTTCCCAGTGATTCTGCTTTGGCCACACACAGTGCCCAGTGATTCTACCTGGGGCCACACATTACCCAGTGAAAGATCTCCATATATAGTTACTGTATAGAATTGAAAACATTATGGCAAATGAAGAAATAAATCTCTCAACATGAGCAATTTTTGCTTTTACTACAATGTTTTCAAAATTGGTCTGCTGCAGATGCGTCAAAATGCGTCTACACATGGGAAAGGGTATATTATCTACAGGTACTCTGGGAGGATCCTATATCTAAGCCACATAGGTCTTACCATTTGAGAGGCCATAAATGTGATTGGTCAATACAACTAACCAAACCTAAGGTTACAGAATGAAAATGCATTTTTTTAATAGCACAATTTATGTTCTGTCTTCATGGCCTTCAAACTAGAAAGACTTCGTCATCAGAGCTGTAACTATATCATGCATTTTGTGTGAATTATTGACTTTTAATAAGTAAGATTTTTGGTTAAGCTTTGCATTGAAGTTCACATTTCACTTCAGTTAAAGGATTGAATAATGCATACTTATTAGCATTCCCCCAGTGGATAGGTGGGTTGGGGTCTATAGGTTTGAACCTTCTCTGTCCTACTGACAAACTGTGTCAGAGCAATCTAATACTATAAAACTCACATACACAAAATTTGACAAATCTTGTCTTCTTTTTAGAATGGTTGCTGGGTGCAGGAACCAGTCAATTCAAATAACTATCACATCAAGACGGATGATTTACTGGTTCCATTTGACGAGACGAATTCATATCTATTGCAAATGTAAATACTTATCTAGATCGTACCAGATTGACAAATATAGCAACTAAAAAGTCATTTCAGGGCCACTTCACATGTTTATTATGCAAATAGTTGACGCCATCATTATTTTGTATTGCTCAGGGCTTATATACCAAGACAGATGGCATATCGGTCTGTAACCTAATGTGTTATGTGACCTCGGTCGAGTGGTGAGATACTGGCCTTGGTTTCAAGAGGTCTTTGGTTCAAATCCTTTTAGGTCCATCAGAATCTTTCAATCTTAAGGATTGCTCTTAATTGATATACTCCACCAAACAGACAGCATATCAGCCTGTAACCTAATATGCCACATCTGATATGAAAATCTGATAAACAAAATGGAGCTATTAATGATCCTTTTGCCAGAAAACCAACATTCGTGTTTTAATGACAAGTGAAGGAAAAGCTCTGCCTGAAGTATGCTTTTAACACTTTCCCAAATGCATCAAATCTGTACCAGATTTAGTAAACATGTAAGTCAAACAAAGAAAATCTTTATAAATGAAGATATTATTGCTTAAAAACGTTGAAACCATTGTGGCAATAGGTAAAATTTCTCCTTTTAAGCAATTTCTCTCCAAAGACGCCTATTACAGAGGCATCAGAAAGCGTCTATAAGTGGGAAGGGTTAATCTTATCAAATGACAATATTGGTACAATATTGGTCAGAGGTTGCCTAAAACCATTTCTGCCATATTTGCAAGCAGTGAGGAGCCAGATCAAACTGTGCGGATGTGCTGATCATATCTGCACCTCCCTGCAGTCTTGTCAGATCTTATCTTTTTCCCACATACAACAATTCTGCGGCAGACAATTTTTAAAACATCTAGGCAAATACCAAATACTAGATGAAAAATAGATGAATAGAGATGGAAAATATTGTGCCAAAACAAGAAATTGCTCATTAGGAACAAATTCTTTTTCTGCTACAATGTTTTCTAAAGGCATCAGAATGGGTCAGTATGGAGGAAAGGGTTAAACTTCCCTGTTTCCCTGTAAGTTGTTCAAACATACTGGAAGCCCCAGGACGAAAACTTGCCTATACAAGTAAGCAATTAGATCATAGTTGCTATATATATATATATATATATATATATAATTATTTTGATACCCTCAAAGTTATTTTTTTGTCTGACATGTCTCGAATTGATCTGTCCATGATGGTGTCTCTATTTTGTAATTTTCATGTCTGATCTGAAAGTTTTGTCTGGAAATTTTTGATATATACCCTCACTTCTGACTCACAGAGGTGATAACACTTCTGATATTTGCATGTTTCTGAAAAGAACAAATCAGTACTGCTTGTGAAGGGGTTTCATTTCATCAGTTATATAGGTTCAGGTTGCAACATCAGCCCAAAGGAAGACTATTGATCTATTCTCGTCGTCTATCGGTTGTTAACTTTAAGCTTTAACCCTTTCCCTCATACGACAATTCTGCAGCAGACAACTTTGAACATATTTTGTAAAAAAGTAGAAAATCTCTATAATTGAATGGATAAACTATGACTAAAAGTGGAAAACATTGTGGCAAAAGGAGAAATTGCACGTTTTGTGCAATTTCTTCTTTTGTCACTATGTTTTCAAATAGCCGTCTGCTGCAGAGGCGTCAGAAAGCGTATATATGAGGAAAAGGGTTAAGCATCATCTCCTCCTTAACCACAGGACCAATTGCAACCAAACTTCTCATGAATGTTCCTTTGGAGATCCTCTTTCAAAATTGTTCACAGATTTAAATTCCATGGAGAACTTTGGTTGCTGCGGCATAAGAAAGGGGGCAAAATGTCCAAACTTTAAAACTCTTCTTCTCTGAATCTGCTTTTCAGATTCCAATAAAATGATTCAAGTCATATGATTGGTTGAAAAACGGCAGCAAGGCACCCGGCTGTAGCTTTTCCGGGGAGACTTACCAAATTCCATGGAAAATCCCCGGAGTATTCGGACAACTTTCCAGGGATAATCTGACACTTTCCATGGAAATTCCAGGACATTTATGTGGAAAACCCGGAAATTCCATGGACAACCCGGAAAAGTTTCACGGAAACCCGGGAAAGTTCCATGGACACCCCGGAACGGTTCCATGGACATGCTGGAATGGTTCCGGGACCCCGGAGTATTCGGACACATTTCCAGCATTTCCGCATTTTAACATTAAATTCCTTGTTTTTTTCCATGGTTTTTCCATGGTTTCCGTGTATTTTTGTATTTTCTGTTATGAGTCCCCGGAAAAGCTACAGCCGGGTCTAAGCATCAGAAAAGAGGGGAATTGATTAAACTTTATATTTTCTTGTCAGATTTCAAGAGAATTAAGCAAAAATGTGCCTTTACTGACCCTTTGCATAATTCATTTGGTTAAAATAGATAGCCGCTATGTGGCATCAGAAAAGGGGTAAATGAACATTTAGCTTTAAACAACTTCTCCGGAATGTACCTTTACTGATAATAAGTTATTTCATTAACAGTGTCCACTCCTTGCAGTTTAATTTGCACTCCTGATCAAATTTTCCCAAAATTTTTGTTGCTAATTTACTATCATTCAGGTGATGGATTTAGGCCCATCTTGTCCCTCTTGTATTGTTATTAGTCCCCTACTGGTCGTAACCGGTTTGGGGACTATAGGTTTGGTCGATTCCGTCTGTCTGTCTGTCTGTCTGTCTGGCCCGCATCTTAACTATGCATCATAGGATTTGAAAGAAACTTGGCTCAAACGTTCACCATGATGAGGCGGCATGTCGCGAACAAGACCCAGGCCTGTACCTCAAATGTCAAGGTCGCACTTAGAGGTCAAAGATAAAAATGAGTACTGTTTGATAGGATTACCTTGTCCGGCCCGCATCTCCACCATGCATCATAGGATTTCCAAGAAACTTGGCACTAATTTTCACCATGATGAGGCGGCGTATCATGTTCAAGACCCAGGCCTGTACCTCAAATGTCAAGGTCACACTTAGAGGTCAAAGGTCAAAATGAGTACTATTTGATAGGACTACCTTGTCCGGCCCACATTTCAACCATGCATCATAGGATTTCAAAGAAACTTGGCACACACATTCACCATGATGAGGTGGCGTGTCGCGCACAAGACCCAGGCCTGTATCTCAAATTTCAAGGTCACACTTAGAGGTCAAAGGTCAAAATGAGTACTGTTTGATAGGGCTGTACCTTGTCCGGCCCACATTTCAACCATGCATCATAGGATTTCAAAGAAACTTAGCACAAACGTTCACCATGATGAGACGGCGTGTCGGGCGCAAGACCAAAGCCTGTACCTCAAATGTCAAGTTCACACTTAGAGGTCAAAGGTCAAAATGAGTACTGTTTGATAGGACAGTACCTTGTCCGGCTCACATCTCAATCATGCATCATAGGATTCCTAAGTTACTGTGCACACATGTTCACCTCAAATGACAAGGTCACACTTAGAGGTCAAAGGTCAAAATGAGTACTGTTTGATAGGACTACCTTGTCTGGCCCACATTTCAACTATGCATCATAGGATTTCAAAGAAACTTGGCACAAACGTTCACCATTATGAGGCGGTGTGTCACACAGAAGACCCAGGCCTGTACCTCAAAGGTCAAGGTCACACTTAGAGGTCAAATGTCAATATGAGAAACTATGCATCACAGAATTCCCAAGTTACTGGGCACACATGTTCACCATGATGAGGTGACATATGGCGCACAAGACACAGGCCTGTAACCGGAAGGTCCAGGTCACACTTACATGTCAAAGGTCGAAATGAGAAATGTTTGATAGGACTGTATCCAAAATGTATGCAGTGCATTGCTGTTTTTGTCAACAAATGCACATACAATACACAATGTGCTGTCCTTGTCCGGTAGGGAATTTTTGTATTGCTTGCAATACGACATTAACTTGTTATTTGGAGAAGTGTCTAGTGATGTTGAAACCTTTTGACTAGCTCTCTGTAAAGGGATCTTATAAAGGTGCATTGATGTACAACTCGAGGGCTTGGTGTGAAACAGTTGTAACTTAAATCGGTATTTTTTTACCAAGGTTAATCACCTCGCCATAAAGTCTTTATAAGCGTTTAATCAATTTTCTTGGTAAACAATGGAAATTTAGGTGCCATTGCTCGTTCTGAGCAATGGCACCTAAATTTGCATTGTTTACAAAGGGGTCAAAATTGCCCCTTTACTAGGGTTTTCAAAATAGGTTTTTAGTTACAACCGTTTCACACCAAGCCCTCGATTTACTTGTGGTGTTACACTTCTAGATCTTTGGCAAAAGATCAATTCAGGTCTATATAACCTATATAGACAGTGAAGATTGGTGAAATATTTCTTGAACATTTATGAGTCTTGTTGAAAGGCATTAACGGGAATAACCCTTTCCCACAAACAACAAATCTGAAGCAGACGACTTTGAAAACATGCCCCCAAAAAATTGGAAACTCCCTTTAAATGTCTTTAAATGAAAGTACAATAATTGAATAGAGTTGAAAACATGGTGACAAAAGGCTAAATTGCTTGTTTTGAGCAATTTTTCTTCTGTTTCCATGTTTTCAAAAAGTCGTCTGCTGCAGAGACAGCAGAAAGTGTCTATATGAGGGAAAGGGTTAAAAACAATTCACAATTTCAGTGTTTGAAAGCACCCTGATGAAACCCTTCCAAACAAAAGACTTTGTAGAAAAGATTGCAAAATGTAGGTAAATAGTAGATTGGGTATAGTTTATGGACTATCTGCTTCTGTTTCCCACAATGCTTTCAAAAACCCTCTACTGTTAAACCGTTCCCTCATACAATAATTCTGAAGCAGACGACTATGAACATATTTTGTCAAAAAATAGAAAATCTCTATAATTGAATGGATAACCTGTGACTAAAAGTGGAAAACATTGTGGCAAAAGGAGAAATTGCTCGTTTTGAGCAATTTATTCTTTTGTCACCATGTTTTCAAAAAGCTGTCTGCTGCAGAGGCGTCAGAAATCGTCTATATGAGGGAAAGGGTTCAGTCATCATTCAATAAAGGGGAAGGCATCCTTGGAAAATAAAAATCTGTTTATATATTCCTATATTGCATCACATGTTGCACAAGTACTTTTAGGAATTTACATAATATGCCTGCTGTATAGGTGTTAGTAGGCGGGGATGATTACAGGAATGAATATTAATTAACCCTTTCCCTCATACAGACGCTTTCTGACGCCTTTGCAGCAGACGAATTTTGAAAACACTTAGGCACATGGAGCAATTGTTCATAATGAGCAATTTCTCCTTTTGCCACAAATGTTTTTAACTCCGTTACATTATTAAACTCTCATTTATATTAGAGATATTAAACTTTTTTCCAAAATGTTTTTAAAGTCGTCTGCTGCAGATTTGTTGTATGCAGGAGAGGGTTAACCTATATAATAAGAGCCAGATTACAAGAAAAGTCGACTACATTGCAGTTGCAGACTGTTTAGATTAGGACCCATCTGTACATATGCACATCAATTCTCATTGCAGGCAGCGTGTGGAATATTTGATATTTGATGTGGAGATTCTAATCAGGCTGCATTTGTTCAGATATATTGTGGGCTGCTTAAACCTGGTCTCCCCAAAAATCTGAAGCAGATGAACTTGAAAACGTCTGGGCAAAAATATTGAAACCTATATCATATAAAGTTGAATTATTGGATAGATTTGAAAACATTGTGGTAAAAAAAGAAATTGTTGATCATGAGCACACTATCATAGTGAGTTGAAAACTTTATGGCAAAAGGAGAAATTGTATGTTTGAAGCAATTTCTACTTTCCAACATTATTTTGAAAAGTGTTTGTTCCCACTTTCCCAACCTCTAATTTTCACACTTACCAATTATCCCTAATTATCTCTTCGCACCTCAAACTTTCCAGGTGTATTTTCTATACTGTTCAAAAAGTAAATGAACTACACACTTGTACTTGCAGTGTATTATTTCACTGTTCTTATTTCAGAAATTGTGTTTCATTCTGTTTACTTATTCTAGAATGAATAAAACTATTTGTATGTCATTTTTGTTTTCAGTGCAAATTTATAATAATTATAAGACCTGATTAATGAAATTAACACATTACTGATTACATTACTGATAAATAACAGTTGAAAACTAAGAAAAACAGGTCACTAACTGTAAGTTATTGTTTAACCTGGTATAAAAAGAAGGTCAGTTTCCTCTATTGATAACCCTTCAAAATGGCAAATGCACTAGTTAATATACGGTTCATAGAGAATAGCAGTCAGACTCTGGTTGTAAATGGCTACATGTACAGCCTGAAAACCAGAAAACGTGAGAGTCGCTACTGGAACTGTGTCAACAAAACCTGCAATGCAAAAGTCAACACAAGGAATGATATTCCTACCAAAATCGCTGGTGAACACAATCACCAAAGAGATGACAGCAGCATCGTTGCTGCGGACATCAGGGTGGTGTCCGAAAGCAGGTCCGAGGGTCAACACAGCCGGTGCCCTCCATTTTAAACGA
The DNA here is from genome assembly GCA_031761405.1 of Serripes groenlandicus. Lineage (NCBI taxonomy): Eukaryota > Metazoa > Mollusca > Bivalvia > Cardiida > Cardiidae > Serripes > Serripes groenlandicus. The sequence continues at coordinate 132,018,613 of JASEVX010000003.1, read as the reverse complement.
TATGCTGGCAGAAACAAGACTGTTGGAGTTAGATAATACCACCCAAGAGGTTGTGGCTTATCTGCCAACATTCTACGAAGGCTAATCCAGTTTATATAGACAGCGGTCTAAGACTAGGCCAGTGCTGCCGAAGACAAAGGATGATGTCAACTTGAATGGAAAGTGGACACAGTCGCTAGCAGGAAAGCCATTTCAAATTCCCAATGACGGTGATGAGGAGCGAATTCTCATATTCGCCACCGCTGACAACCTGACCAAGCTGTCTGCATTCAAAACCTGGTATATGGACGGTACCTTCTACTCTTTGCCCTCATACTTCTACCAGCTCTATACCATCATGCCATGATCGATGGGTATATGTGTTCCCTAGTGTTGAGTGTTGGCTCCATAAAATCAACAACCAACTACGACACTGCCATCCTAATATATGCACTCTGATATACATGGTCCAGAAAGAGCAGGCTGGTAATGAGGCCAAGGTGTTCCAGCACGCCAACGGTGGAAAGCAGCGACCAAGGAAGCGGGTATACCATAAGCTAGAGCAAATGCTCATCAGACTGAGGCACCAGCTGCGAATAGGCAAAATGGACATCATAATGTATGTGGATGCCGCTTCTCACTTAGTTAAATTAAAGACAATATGTACAAATTTAACATTAAAGTGTTGTATCAAGAAATAATATGAGTTCATATATGTTTCAAATATTTCAAGATGTGCTATTTATTTATCCATTTTTATATCCAAATTGTGTTTCAATGTTTTTTATATATAATTATATATATATTGTGCTATGCATGCTCATCAGTTTATCCCATTTCTTTGTTATTCCATGTTTTAATTCATAGTGGGCCTATAGTACATTCTTGCAAATAAAAATCAGCTCTTAATATATTTGTGTTTGTGTTATATTTATGTACAACTTTCCTAAATTTAGAAACACAACTTTTCAGTACAGTATAGCAATTCTCACCTATCAACTCTATTGTTACACCAAACATTACATCCCCCCAACCCCAACCTATATTTCTATAGGAAAAATTAGCGGTTGGGAAAGTGGGAACACACCTTCAAAAGACATCTGCTGCAATCAGACATCAAAATTAATGTATGTACATCAAGGAAAAATTTAAAATGAGCATAATAACATATCAGACTGACTTTTTCATGGCATTGCTTGTAGACATAATTAATTCAAGATGATACTTAAGTGCATGTCACTACAAACAAGACTTAACACTTATCCCTATGTACACAACTTGAATCCCTTCCCACATACAACAAATCTGCAGCAGACAACTTTGAAAAATGTTTGTTAAAAATATATCAATTCTTTTAATGAAAGAACAATTTGTCAAAAGTCGTCTGCTGCAGGTGTCAGTCAGATTGTTGCGACTGTATGTGGGAACCGTTGAACAATATTTGCTAATCATACTATACACAACTTTAATCCTTTTCCACATACAAAAAACCATGGCCAACTTTCAACTAATTCTGTAGACATGTTCCTTAGTTGTTCTATTATAGTCCTTCAAGCCATGTTGATTGGTTGAAAAACATGGCTACCAGGGAGGCATAGTGAAAACTTTAATATAAATCTGCCCATGGCCGAGTTTCAAACAATTGTACAGAAATGTTCCTTGGTTGACCCTTTACAAGATATCCTCAAGCCATGATGATTGGTTGAAAAACATAGCCACCAGGGGTTGATTGGCTTTTAAATATGGCTGCCAGGGGTTGTAGCTATAAGCATCATATTGGCTTAATTGAAAACCTGAAAAATCTTCTCCTCAAAAACTATTTGGCTGATTTTCAAATTATTTTGTATAAATGTTCATTTGGCTACCCTCTATGACTTTCCTTCATTCCATGCTGATTTGTCGAAATAAATGACCTTATATATTTTTCCTTATATGGCTCTATAGTTATTGCATTTTTGCCTAATGGCAGTGGAGCGATACTGGGCCTTTTGTTAATAATTAACCCTTTTACACATGCCGACACATTGATGAATCAGCAGCAGACAAATTTTAAAAATAATGAGCATTTTCTTTCCTTTTGCCACAATGATTTCAAGTTTATTTAACCCTTTCCCTCATATAGACGCTTTCTGACGCCTCTGCAGCAGACAGCTTTTTGAAAACATAGTGCCAAAAGAAGAAATTGCACAAAACGTGCAATTTCTCCTTTTGCCACAATGTTTTCCACTTTTTGTCATAGGTTATCCATTCAATTATAGAGATTTTCTATGTTTTGACAAAATATGTTCAAAGTCGTCTGCTGCAGAATTGTTGTATGAGGGAAAAGGTTAATAATTTAACATTAATTTATAGATTTTTTTTTATTCTTTTGTCTCGACAATGTTCAGTCATCTGCGGCAGATGAGTTGTATGAGCGAAAGGGTTATATATATAATATTTTTGTTGTGCGTGAATGGAACAATATTGGCTGCCGTGCGTGAATGGAACAATATTGGCTGCCGTGTTTCATCATCACCTGGCTAATAGATTCGTAATTAAGAAAGAACTATTACTATCATCCTTTAAGCAACAAGTTGATGAATGCCTCATGGATACTGTTAACTCTTGAAATAGGCTTGTCTGGAATTTTAAATGGTTGCAGATTAAACAAATTATTAAGCCATATATGAGTCTAACTTAAATATACTAACAAATTGTATGCACTTTAATAATTTACCAACCACCTGAAATAGGCTTTTACTTTCTTTAAAATTTTCCAACGAACATCAAGTCTGCAGCTGACAACTTCAAAAACATCTTTGCAATGTATTGAAAATTCCTATATATATATATAAGTAAAATTATTGAATAAAGATGAAAACATTGTTGCAAACGGTAACAAAATGCTACAGATGAGTTAAAAGGTGTCTTTATGTGGGAAAGATTTAACCGTTTACCTGATGATTACTTGTTTTAGAGTCGGACTGCTTTCTAAGTATCTGAGGGAAATTAGACGTATATCTTGTATGTTTGTAGATTGAAAACAATTAGGGAAATGGGTGTAACTTGTTTATTTTTCCAAAAAAATTATACATAAATTTTATATAATCATTAGCAGCGTCATTGGTCAGATTTTTAATGCTTTTCTCTGGATGTTTAAACCCTTTTCCACATACAACAAATCACAGCAGACGACTTTGAATGCATAAAGACAAAATATGGATATTCTCATTAACTGAAAGTACAAGAAGAAAACATTGTGACAAAAGGAGAAATTGCTTGTTAGGATCAATTTCTTTTTGTCAGAATGCTAACAAAGGTCGTCATCTGCAGATTCATTAAAATTGGTATGCAGGTGGAATAGGGTTAATATGGAGGAGTCTAATAATAGCAGATAAATCGACTGAAGTGTCACTGTAGGAGACACATTCAGGGTGTCGGATCTTTCTCTGCAATGTAAGCCACTCTGAACCCTTTCCCATCTGCAGACGCATTTTGACGCGATAGCAGCAGACAACTTTTGAAAATATTGTTGCCAAAGGTGAAATTGCTCAGGAATGATCAATTTCACCTTTGGCCACAATGTTTTCAACTTTATTTAACAATTAACCCTTTCCCTCATATAGACGCTTTCTGACGCCTCTGCAGCAGACAGCTTTTTCAAAACATAGTGACAAAAGAAGAAATTTCACAAAACGTGCAATTTCTCCTTTTGCCACAATGTTTTCCACTTTTTGTCATAGGTTATCCATTCAATTGTGGAGATTTTCTATGTTTTGACAATATATGTTCAAAGTCATCTGCTGCAGAATTGTCGTATGAGGGAAAGGGTTAAGCTATCAATCTTTTATGGAGATTTGTCACCATATTTTCAAAGTCGGCTGCTTGTTGTATCTGGGAAAGGGATAAACATTTAACACTTTCTCTGAATTTATTATACCCCCTTCAAAGAAGAGGGGGTATATAGGAGTCACTGTGTCGGGCAGTCTGTCGGTCGGTCGGTCGGAAGCCATATTTTGTCCAGCCTATTTCTTACAAACCACTAAGTGGAATTCAATACAATTTTACATGTATGAGTTATGGCCCTTTTACTAATTAAGTTTTGGTGTAGGTCAAGGTGCTGTTTAGGGGGTATTCTGTCCGGCCTATTTCTTGCAAACCACTGGGTGGAATTCAATAAAAATTTACATGAAGCTTCTATACCAAGTGGAGATGTGCATATCCTAAAGGGGTTACAATTGTATGATCTTTTACAGAGTTATGGACCTTTTACTAATTAAATTATGGTGTAGGTCAAGGTGCTGTTTAGGGGGTATTTATCATCTTCCGTGATAGTTCTAGCTTTGTATGGTCTGGCAAAAATTCATCTGAGGGTTAAAAATCTTGATTTGGACGAAGCTGAAAACATTGAAGAAAAAGGAGAGAATTTGTTCACCATGAATAAAATATATCTCCTTTTACCTCAGTGTTTTCAGAACTTGTCTGCAGCCTCTGTGGCAAAAGTTGACAGTATCATTTAAAATATATATAAACGTGAATCCAGAATAATTGATGGAATATGAAATCAAATAGACGTATTAGAGTTTTGTTTTGTGATGCATGAACCATGCTTAAAGTGAGCGTCATTGATGCTGTAGTATGGTTCACCTGTCTTCTATTGTTTGTGATATTCTGCTTAAGTTTTTGTCAGCTTACTGTGTAGAAGGTTATCAAACTTGTTTAACTGGTTTCTGAATGGATATTTTGTTATGAAGATAATATCACAGGACTCACACAGACAAAGGTGGCTCTGATCTATTCTCTATTTATAGGTAGTAACTGGATTTTAAAACATAAACTTATATCCTGTGCTGTAAATCATAACTCATTTATGATATTCCTAATTGTTTCTGACATACAGCAAACCTGCATCTTAAGACTTTGAAAGCATGTTCGCAAACACCTGGAAATTCTATATACATGTAGATAAACAACAGTTGTACATAACTGAAAATAGTTGAAAATATTTTGGCATGTAGAAAAATTGCTCGATTTTATATGAGGGAAAGGGTTATTTGTTTCTGAATTGAAAATGTCTCAGAAAAATATCAGAAAATATTATAAAAAAGTTTTCAGTGCAGAGTGCCAATTTTAAATTGGTTGGAATTGTTTTCATTTTCGTTTAATGTTTTCAAAAGTTTTCTGTAGCAGAGTTGTTAACAAAGTTGCGCCTTAGTCTTCAGTAGAATAATGATATACTCCAATCAGTCACTTAATCAGGAAAACAATTCTTACTTTATTTGTGGCTCTACAATGTTTAAGCCTTTCCCACAAAATTACATCATATCTGCAGCAGACAACTTTTAAAATTTCTAAGCAAATGAATGTATATTGTTTTATGGCGCATCGACAGCTAAGGTCATTTAGCGCGCATTTAAATTTTATTATTCATGTTCCCTGGGTGAACAAACCAGTACTAGGCTAGAAAATGTGCCTTGCCCAATGGCACTCCACCATGACCGAATTGCCGCGACTGGGGATCGAACCCTGGACACCCGGTTTCGAAATCCCCGACGCTAACCACTCGACCACAGCGGATTCCTCTAAGCAAAAATGTTGCAAATCTTTATAAAAGAAAGAATGATTAATGAATAGTTAAAAACATTGTGAAATTGCCTATTATGAGCAACTTTTTAGCTCACCAGAGTGCTCAAGGTGAGTTTTTATGATCGCCTTTTGTCCGTCATTCATCGTTCATTGTCAACATTTGCTTGTTAAAGCGACTGAAATCCAGATAAAAAAAAATTCGCCCTAAATGTTATTCTTTATGTTATCCAAGTAAAACCAGGGTAGAAAATGTATCGTTTTTTATCAATAAAGTGAGCTTGAGTCGTTTTCAATTGTCCCGATGAAGGGGTTTCCTATTTAAAAATACTTACCCCGTTACTGACAGGTTAGAATTTGCGATGGAAAAAGTATCGAAAACAAGAAAATCTCACCGATTATAGGGGTATGTAATATGTCAGTTATCATATTTTAATGCCCCAAATACAAAAATAACACTTATTTTCTTAAAATTGGATTTTTTTATTTTTTTCGACGGTTGGGTATCTGGAGTTCAGTCGCTTTAACACTCTAGAGGCAACATTTTGCATCCAATCTTCATGAAAGTTTATCAGAACATATATCTCCATCAAATCTAGACCAAGTTCGAAACTGGGTCATGTCGGGTCAAAAACTAGGTCACTAGGCCAAATTTAATGAAAGAAATATTGTTAACACTTTGGAAGCCACATTTTTGGTTTGAGCATGTTGAAACTTTGTCAGAATGTTCGTCTTAGTGATATCTAGGCAAAGTTCGAATATAGGTTATGTCGGGTGAAAAACTAGGTCACTAGGCTAAATTGAAGGAAAATCTTGTTAACACTCTTGAAGCCACATTTTTGACTTGACCATGTTGAAACTTTCTCGGAATGTTTGTCTTAGTGATATCTAGGCCAAGTTCGAATATAGGTTTTGTCGGGTCAAAAACTAGGTCACTAGGCCAAATTGAAGGAAATCTTGTTAACACTCTGGAAGCAACATATTTGGCTTGAGTATGTTGAAACTTTGTCAGAATTATTGTTTTAGTAATATCTAGGCCAAATTCAAATATAGGTCATGTCGGGTCAAAAACTAGGTCATTAGGTAAAGTTGAAGGAAAATCTTGTTAACTATCTGGATGCCGCATTTTAAACTTGAGCATGTTGAAACTTTGTCGGAATGTTTGTCTTAGTGATATCTAGGCCGAGTTCAAATATAGGTCATGTCAGGTCAAAACTAGGTCACTAGGCTAAATTAAAGAAAAAATTTGTTAACACTCTGGAAGCCACATTTTTGGCTTGAGCATGTTGAAACCTTGTCAGAATGTTTGAATTAGTGATATCTAGGCCATGTTTGAATATAGGTCATGTCGGGTCAAAAACTAGGTCCCTAGGTCAAATCTAAGGAAAATCTGGTTAACACTCTAGAAGCTATATGTTTGGTTGAGCATGTTGAAACTTTGCCAGAAAATGTGTCTTGATGATATCTAGGCTAACTTCGAATATGGGTTTGGTCAGATCAAAAACTAGGTCACTAGGCCATATTGTAGAAATATCTTGTTAACACTATAGGGATTAAATTTGTTACTTGAGCAGCTTGAAACTTTGTCAGAAAGTTTGTCTTGATGATATCTAGGCTAGGTTTGAATATGGGTCATATCAGCCCAAAAATTAGGTCACTAGGCCAAATTGAAGAACAGTCTTGTTAACAATCTGGAAGTCGCATTTTTGGCTTGAACATGTTAAAACTTTGTCAGAATATTTGTCTTGATGATATCTAGGCTAAGTTTGGATATGGGTCAGGTCAGGTCAACAACGAGGTCACTAGGCCAAATTGTAGAAACAATCTAGTTAACACTATATAGATCGCATTTTTGACTTAAGCAGCTTGAAATTTTGTCAGAAAGTTTGTCTTGATGATATTGCCATTGGTGCTGAAAGAGTTAAGTCTTAAATAGCCCATTCTCAGGTGCTCATGCCCCTCTTGTTTACTTTGGCATGTTTGCATAATGTTGTCTGGTATAGATGCATCAAATATAGACTGCATAAGGTAATGAGTAAAATGATAAGTCGAGGGAACTCTCGTCACGTTTCTGGCAAATAGTGCAGATTTCTCCTTTTGCCACAATGTTTTCCACTTTTAGTCATAGGTTATCCATTCCATTATAGAGTTTTTCTATTTTTTGTCAAAATATCCTTTTACTGCAAGTAACAAATGTGCAGCAGGCGACTGAAAATAACTAGACATAAATCGGAAAAGAATCTAAAAATGATATTATAATTTCGAGCAATTTCTCCTTTTGCCAGAATGTTTTCAAAAGAGGCATCTGAAAGCTTGTCTGCTTGGGAAAGGGTTAAATGTGTACCCAGTGTGATATTTGTTGACGTCAGCTGTGAAATAATCTCAGCAAAAATAATTGAGTATCATGATTCCACTAAACAGTTGAAAACAATGTTAGAAAAAGAGATGAGCTTTTCTCACAGAGTTAAAAATTAAAAAAGCATCTTTAGTTGTCTATATCTGTGAAATGGTTCATGAAATAAAGGGTGACTGTATGATATTTCTATTTGTTTTGGTGATGGTAGGACTAAATTGATCTGAAACTCAAGACATCAGTTGTGTTATCCAATGTTGTCTGTATTTTGTTATCAGGTTTGGAACTGAAGACCTCCTTATACTGCTGTAATATTTAAACTGTCATAGTGGGGAAGTAACAGGAATCTCAGTGTAATGACGTTAAAGGGCTATTCATAGCACTGGTAAGTTATTTATTTTTATTCCATGACCCTTTTCCTGTGACTGATAAACATTCGGCACCTTTTTGCATCAGACATCCTTTGAAAACATTGTGAAGGAGGAGTAATTTTTTTAAATGACTCATGATCCTTTTCTTACGATGTTTCAAAAGAACTTTCTTTCTAAATAATGATTCCTCTATTACCACTAATCATCAGAAAACTCGAAATATTGGGGAAAAAGTTTGAAAAGTTTGAAAAATAGACATATCAAAATTGATCTATAACTCTTCGAGACTCAAGTTAAAATACATAATGTATGTATATGTTTAAGGTATGCACTTTCTTATTTCCCTTAACCCTTTCCCTCATAATACAATTCTGCAGCAGACGACTTTGAACAAATTTTGTCAAAAAATAGAAAATCTCCATAATTGAATGGATTATGACAAGAAGTGGAAAACATTGTGATAAAAGGAGAAATTGCACGTTGCAGCTGTGCAAATATGTGGAAACTCTCTAAAAATGATAACATTATTATTTAAAAGAGTTGAACAAACTATAGCATAATGCTAAATTACTGATAATGAGCAATTTCTCAATTTTACAATAATCATCTGCTGCAAAGGCATCAAAAAGCTGACATATTACATACCCCTAAAATCGGTGAGATTTTCTTGTTTTCGATACTTTTTCCATCGCAAATTCTACCCTTTCAGTAACGGGGTAAGTTTATAAATAGCTTTCGATGCTTTTAATCTCATTCATCACGTGACTTGAAAAGTCGTCATGTGAATTGAAGAGTCGTCACATGACCGATAGGACGCATGCGCATTAAATGAAACATTTTTATACCATGAAGGTTTTATGCAAAATCACGAGGAGCTCATTACAATCACAAACAAATCTCTATGATTACTGTCGTTCGACTCCGCCAAACGTGTAAATTGTGTATAACTGTACACGCCTGTCAGAGTGAACCGTTATATCACGTGATTGTTGCAAGGTGCCCGTCTGAAGGATTCCGTGGTATTTTTAAATAGGAAACCCCTTCATCGGGACAATTGAAAACGACTGAAGTTCACTTTATTGATAAAAAACGATACATTTTCTACCCTGGTTTTACTTGGATAACATAAAGAATAACATTTAGGGCGAATTCGATTTTTTTTTTTTTCGTGTCATCTGGATTTCAGTCGCTTTTCAGTTTTATTTATTAAAGGCATAATACCGCAAATAAGCTTTCAAAATTGTTCAAAGAATTGAATTACATTGAGAACTTATGTTGCTGCAGCATCAGAAAGAGGAAATTGTCTGCATTAAATATTTTAACACCCCTTGCCGCATGTGTGTGGAAAAGCAGCCAGTTGCTTGGGAAGAATGTTGTGTGGAGTACTGGTGTGAGAAAACCAAGAAATGCATGAGTAGGTGAACTGGCCGCCATGATATAACTGAGAAATTGTTAAAAACGGCGTTAATCACCAATCAATCAATCAAACCCTTGCCGCATGTGATTTTCATGTGATAGAGCCCTCTGAGCAAGCTGATTATTGTGGTTACTGTGTAAATAAATCTTAAATAGCATAAATATAATAGTTTGTTTAAGTTCTGGTATTTATAAACATCTATTACAGAAAAAGTAAGAATAAAGAAGTCGAGGTTTGTTCAATTCAAAATATGCTTTAAATCGACAGTCACTTATAGATACTCCATTTTTCCAAAATTTTGTATTGATTTCGTAGACTTTTTAAGCACTAGTATTCTTATGACATTGTATCTACAAGATATTGGTTGGTATGTATTACAACAAGATGCAGCTAAAATTTGAATTTTGTTCCTGTCGAATAACTTACTTAAGCCCTTGAGACTTCCAGGCAATTTCCCAATTTAGCATTTGGTTGCTGCAGGCATGTGCATTCGTGTTGTTCATTTTGTTAAAATGTAAAAATAGCATGATTGTACACTGCTATGGGAGGAGACATGTTGTTGTATAAAAACAACCATCTAGTTCACTTGGCCTTTGAAAATGGTCAATCCTCCCTTTCCGTTATATGAACAGCTTTTGACTTCATATTTGAACATATTTTGTCAAAACATAGAAAATCTCCATATTTTAAAATAATGAGCAATTTCTCCTTTGGCCACAACTTTTTCAACTTTATTTAACAATTAAGCTATCTTTTTTGTAGTGGCGTGGTGTCCGTCGTCTGCGTGCGTCCGTAAATAATTGCTTGTGAACGCAATACAGTATTTAGATTTGATTGTATCTAAATCAAACTTATACAGTAGTTAGATAATCCATGAGAGCTCGGTTCCTTTCGCAAACCAGCCAGATCTGCCCATGCAAGACTGGATTATGGCCCTTGAAATTGTCAAAATTGCTATAATAGAGCTTGTGAACACAATAGAGGCTCCATTTACTATCTGATCTTCACCAAACTGAGATAGTATTTAAATATTGATGTGAGCTTGGTTCATTTCGAAAACCAGCCAGTTTTGCCCTTGCATGACTGGATTATAGCCCTTGAAATTGTCAAAATTGCTATAATACAGCTTGTGAACGCAATAAAGTCTTCAGTTTTGATTTTATCTCCATTAAACTTATACAGTAGTTAGATATCCATTCCATCCTTTCGCTAACCAGCCAGATCCGCCCATGCAAGACTGGATTATGGCCCTTGAAATTGTCAAAATTGCTATAATACAGCTTGTGAACACAATAGAGCCTCCATTTACTATTCGATCTTCACCAAACTTAGATAGTAGTTAAATATTAATGAGAGCTTGGTTCCTATTGCAAACCAGCCAGATCTGCCCATGCAAGGCTGGATTATGGCCCTTGAATTTGCCAAAATTGCTATAATAGAGTTTGTGAACACAATAGAGGCTCCATTTACTATCTGATCTTCACTAAACTTAGATAGTAGTTAAATATTGTTGAGAGCTCGGTTCCTTTCGAAAACCAGCCAGATGTGCCCTTGCATGACTGGATTATGGCCCTTGAAATTGTCAAAATTGCTATAATACAGCTTGTGAACACAATAGAGCCTCCATTTACTATCCGATCTTCACCATACATACATGCTCTGGATTGAAAATGACCAAAGAACCATCCCAGTAGAGCTTAGGCCCTCATGGGCCTCTTGTTTTCAGGTTTTTGTCACTATGTTTTCAAAGTCATCTGCTGCAGATTTGTTGTATATGCCATGTTTTCAAAGTCGTCTGCTGCAGATTTGTTGTATGTGGGATTCAGGTTTTTGTCACTATGTTTTCAAAGTCATCTGCTGCAGATTTGTTGCATGTGGGATTCAGGTTTTTGTCACTATGTTTTCAAAGTCATCTGCTGCAGATTTGTTGTATGTGGGATTCAGGTTTTTGTCACTATGTTTTCAAAGTCATCTGCTGCAGATTTGTTGTATGTGGGATTCAGGTTTTTGTCACTATGTTTTCAAAGTCATCTGCTGCAGATTTGTTGTATGTGGGATTCAGGTTTTTGTCACTATGTTTTCAAAGTCATCTGCTGCAGATTTGTTGTATGTGGGATTCAGGTTTTTGTCACTATGTTTTCAAAGTCATCTGCTGCAGATGTGTTGTATGTGCCATGGTTTGAAAGGGTTAAAGAAAATTTAGATAAAAATGTTGAGTTGAGCAGCCAGAGCAGTACAGAGCCTGGTCAGACTGCGTGGATGCACCAGCTGGCCTGGCTAGATATATACTGCTGACACAGTGTTTATAAAAGTGTTCCTGCCTTTCCTACTTGTAGACGCATTTCTAGCAGATGACTTTTGAAAACATTGTGGCAAAAGGAGAATGAGCAATTTCTCCATTTGCCGCAATGTTTTCAACTTTATTTAATGATTATACTATCATATATAGAGATGTTCAATATTTGTGCCCATATGTTTTCACAGTCGCCTGCTTCGGATTCGTTGTATGTGGGAAAGGGTTAATGTGTCTATAGTGTGCAAGTTTACTAAACATTGTTGGAATAGCCAAAATTGTTCATTAACAGCAATGAATAGGAATTAACATTCCCACGTACAATAAATCAAAGCATAATTATTGAATAAAGTTGAAAACATAGTGACAAAGGTGAAATCGCCTTAAAGTCGCCTGCTGTTGTGTGGCTATGAAATCCAAGAAACATTGTGGAAAAATCCAAGAAATATTGTTACACTAAGCAACATTTAACCCATTAACTCATTCAGTCAATAAAATATTTTCTGTTATGATGAAAACATAATTATTAGTCGCCGGGCAGAAGCCTGCGACTTATATTTTTAATAGCTTTTCGGAAATGACATGGGAGAAAAGTTATTATTAGAAAGAAAAAAAAATTAAATGTCTTGAACATATTACAATTGTGTTTGTTTAAAAACACTGAGTTATGGCACATCTTAAATGAAATAAATATAATCCGATGTTTTAAGTATTTGCAGTTTCTTTATTTTGACTCGCCTTTATGTTTTTTTTTATTTATTTACGAAGACAAAAGAGTCCCTGCTAGACTCGCTGCAGACTGTTATGTGTCAATATCGAGATAAAAATCACGTTGAATTCTCCTTTTAATAGCAATTTTAACTTACTGAATGTTATTTTCATGTTCAAAGAGATGTCTTGATTTGTGTAGAATTCATTTGATAATGTTAATCCATGTATAGCTAAATAAAGTGACCTTTAACATCGATTTTCGCGCATGCGCATTTCGATATGAAGAAGCGAGTGGTCTAAATATTATTTTATTTTAGATAAGTATCGACATAAACTGGTAACATAAACAAAAATAAGAAATATTTTGTGAAAAAGTGATGAGTTATGCCGACAAAAAATGTCGCTCGAAAAATTGATTTCTTATACGTCACAAAACGAGTGCATGAGCCGAATGTAGGAGAAAGAAAGATAATATAGAAATGCTTTTTTTCTCTCGAATACAGTGGAATAAAACATGCACTAAAGCTTTGCCTGATTTTTTATTCACTTTCTTCGATGTCACAACGATTCGATCTTGACATGAGATCAACATTTCGAAATAATGCTCAAAAACCTAATATTATAGATAGATAGCTAATTTAATACACTTAAATGATTAAATATATGTGATATTAAATGTTTATTTGGCTTGAAATAAATAAAGAAAAGAACAAACTCTGATAAACAATAATTTTAGAAATAAAGAAAATCTGGTCTTTCGCACCAAATTAATTTCATACTTGCCACCTTTTAAATAGTAATGGGACTCGCAACTGGCATTTCTCTTGCGCTATACAATTACATATATTGTTTGCATCAATAATTTAAATATACAATTTAGCTGATATGTTGTTTCAAGTGTGGTCTACTTTTTAAACATATGAGGATAAATTTTAACATCTGTGAAATACTTATTATAATTATTATTAAAAAGGAAGAAGTTCATGTCTTCAGCAATTGAACCGTTTTCTCAATGTTTTAAACGTTTAAAGGTTCATTGTTGCTTCTGACATGGAAAGGGTTAAATAGCTTTTTATTGCATGCAGATTTAAATCCCAAACTGTATTTGTTGTGGTTTTATTGAAACATACAACAAAATACAAAATCCTGACCAAAAGCAATCCTGAAATTTGTATCTGGAATTTCAAAAATCCTGGAATTAGTCCTTAATGAAAACATTATATACATGTATGTTTAGACTAATGAAATTCAAGAATACATGTGTGTTAAAAAATATATCACTGCAGTCTTTTCCGGCAATATTGATGCCTTGCATCAACTTTCTCTTGTAGCAGATATAGATAAGTTTGGTCTAGACTTATCATGTTTAGCCATATTTGAGTAGACACTGTTGAAAGGTACTTATATACAAGTCATGTCAGAAAAAAAGGAGCAATCTGCTGTGATGACAGAGTGGGGGGTTTAGAACCGGGCATCTCAAGTTTCTATCCTCGCTTGCAGCTTTCATAGTGGAGTACCGTGCCCTTTGTCAAGGGACATTTCCTAGCCTAGAACTGGTTTGTTTACTCAGGGGTCATGAATGAGTGAACTGTAGTCTCCTGATTTTACTGACATAATGTTGAAAAACAATCAAACAAACAAATTTGAAAAGAAGTGCTCATGTTGCATCCAAGCGGGTGCAGACTCTGATATGCTTGTGCATAAGTAAGGTCTCACAAGATCCTTCACTGTCCATCTACAATTAATAGAACTATTGTTTTAACATGTCATCAAAAGTCTGGAGGTGATGCTCCGCTTTTTACACTAAGTTCATCTTTATTTAACCCTTTCCCTCATACAGCAATTCTGCAGCAGACGACTTTGAACGTATTTTGTCAAAAAATAGAAAATCTCCATAATTGAATGGATAACCTATGACAAAAAGTGGAAAACATTGTGACAAAAGGAGAAATTGCCCGTTTTGTGCAATTTCTTCTTTTGTCACTATGTTTTCAAAAAGCCGTCTGCTGCAGAGGCATCAGAAAGCGTCTGCAAGTGGAAAAGGCTTTAACTAGTTTTAATTCTGTCCAAAGGTGAATTAAATTTTGATAGCCTTTTGAGTTGTTCAGGCGTCTGTCGACATCTTCTCCTCTGTAACCATGTAACCATTGGGTCAATTGGGATGAAATTAGGAGGGGGGGGTTTGCCTTATAAGGCAATTGTGAAAACTTTAAAAATCACCAAAAATTGAGCAATTTTTATCTCAAGGCGAGTTAAATTGTGATTGCCTTTTGAGCGGTTTCAGGCGTCTGTCAACATATTTTCCTCTGTAACCATGTAACCATTGCGATGAAAAATTGGGGGAGGGGGGATGTTTTGCCTTATAAGGCGATTGTGAATTATTTTCCAAAAGTTTGTGGCCGATTTCCAATTTTGTAGAAATTATCCTTTGGTGATCCCCTATGAGTTTCTTTTAAGCCATGTTGATTGGTTGAAAAAGATGACCACTAGGGGACCTTACATGGCCTAAGTTAAAACTTTGAAGAAAGACTACTGCGAAAGTATCTTGCCAATTTTCAAATAATCATCTGGATTTGTCGAAAAACATGGCCGTCAGGGGGAAGTGTCTGTTTTGCCTTATATGGCTGTAGTGATTTAATTTTTGCCTTATGGCTTTGGAGCGATATTTGGCCTCTTGTTTCCAAATCCAGACAACAATTGTGGTTGGTAAGGAGGATGGATACATATGTTTTTGTCCAAAACCATTACAAATGTCAGGAAACTGTTAAAGGTTGACATTATTATTAAGTATTAGAACAATATGCTAAAATAAGATCTATTAATTTATCTCACATGCAGACGCTTTTAGCAAACATTATGGCAAAAGAAGAAATTGCTCATTCTCCATCCAATAATTAAATCTTGAGTTTTAGAGATTTACCACATATTTACCTTGATGTTTTAACCCTTTCCCTCATACGACAATTCTGCAGCAGACGACTTTGAACGTATTTTGTCAAAACATAGAAAACCTCCATAATTGAATGGATAACCTATGACAAAAAGTGGAAAACATTGTGGCAAAAGGAGAAATTGCACGTTCTGTGCAATTTCTTCTTTTGTCACTATGTTTTCAAAAAGCCGTCTGCTGCAGAATGTTTTTCTCATTGGAAGAGGTTAGACATTTGAAGATTTATCAGTCTAACTGTGACATAAGTAGTTATAGAAAACTTGTAACAAATCCTTGAAGGGATGTAAACACATGCCGGGGCTCTGGGTAAATCTTTCTGATTTGACTTTTGGGTTAAAACATACCACTAGCCGATGTACTGTCTGACATGATCAATGGGAATTGATCCATGTCAGGCATTCATTAATATTGTCTTGGAATATTGGAAGGATAATTAATTAAACAACTCCCTCATGACGCAAATATCAATGCAGCCAAACAAAAGACAACAAGTTTTGAAGACATTTTTATAGAACTATTTTGTAACGGGTGTCAGAAAACAAAGCTATTAATCAGATGTTGAAGAGCAATTTTAGTTTCAATGATATCTATTATCAGATAGACCCCTAATTTGTTTCAACTGAATGTGAGCTACTTCATGCAATAAACCTTTCACACATACAATAATTCGAGGGCTTGGCGTGAAACAGTTGTAACTAAAATTGGTATTTTTTACCAAGGTTAACCACCTCGCCATAAAATCTTTATAAGCGTTAAATCATTTTTCTATGTAAACAATGGAAATTTAGGTGCCATTGCTCGTTCTGAGCAATGGCACCTAAATTTTCATTGTTAACAAAGGGGTCAAAATTGCCCCTAAACAAGGGTTTACAAAATAGGTTTTTAGTTACAACCGTTTCACGCCAAGCCCTTGATATATCTGCCTGCAGACGACTTTCAAAATAACCACGTAAAGTTTGAAAATGCACTATAAATGACTGTATAATTATTGTATAAAGTTGAATACATTGAAGCAAATGGAGCAATTGCTCATCATGAGCATTTTCTACTCTAGCCAAGTTGTTTTCAAAAGTTTGCAGATGAGTTAAAATGGGTCTCTACATGTCGGAAATGGATAAACAAATTTAGAATCTTTTGAAAATGATGTTACTTATTGGTCATATTGCCTACATTGATAGTTGAATATTTCCTATTCCGCTTGTTTGACTATATTGCGAATGAGGAGATCCTGATCTGCTGTATGGAGGTAAAGGCTCATCTTGAGGTTTACAATTCATGAAGGTCTAGTTTTGTGCAATCTCACTGAAGTCAGACCAAATTACTTGGCTCAGAGGTCCAGATAAGGAGGAGTATTCAGCTCTTTTCCCCACAGTATCTCTTATCATCCAACCAAACCGTATGATGTGGTTACTCAAACAAATCTCATTGAGATGATCTGTTTGAGTACCCACATCATAGGGTTAGAGGGTAAAATTAGATTTTTAGAACGAAAACACAGTTTAAAACATTGTCTTGGATTTACATTTACATCTCATTTAATTATATGGATTATCTCTTGATACCTAACAATTTTGTAGGCAGCAATTGATTGGCTGATACAAAGGTCAATCTGAGAAGACCTGTAATAGGCAGTCATCAGTTCTACATGAGCATTTGCTTTCGCAGCGAAGTTTAGGTCTGTTTTTTTCATGAGATTCGGATTTGTGTAGCCATGGTGACAACTTTGGTGACTTTATGCAAAACAGTTAGAACTGAATGGTTGTTTTTGAAACAAAAACATATGCCTCCCCTATCGCAGTTTGTCAGTAATACTAATAAAGGATGTTTGATTCAAATTAGACATAAATAAGTATCACAGAGACATTTGCAATATGGTGAATAATTCAAAATCCTTCAAGCAGTACAAGAGATATGTAGTGGACATAAAATAAAGTCATATGACCTTTGACCTCTAAATGTTACCTTGACCTTCAACTGAGCTGGCAGAAACATGAGCTCTGCACATCACACATTTTCTCCTTTTGCCATAATGTTTTCAAAAGTTGTCTGCTGCAAATGCATCAAAATGCATCTGTAATTTGGAAAGGGTTAAATTAAATATCAAAGTGTTACAGTAAGGTAACTCGAGTATGTCTTTGGATTTTATTCCAAAAAGTGTATGCACATCCTCAATCCATGATTAACCCTTTCCCTCATATAAACGCTTTCTGACGCCTCTGCAGCAGACAGCTTTTTGAAAACATAGTGACAAAAGAAGAAATTGCACTAACGTGCAATTTCTCCTTTTGCCACAATGTTTTCCACTTTTTGTCATAGGTTATCCATTCAATTATAGAGATTTTCTATTTTTTGACAAAATACGTTCAAAGTCGTCTGCTGCAGAATTGCCGTATGAGGGAAAGGGTTAATTGATATCTTTGCCATAGTTGGATCAAATATTCTGAAAATTGGAAAATGAGTTACTTCACAAAGATTAAAATTAAGTCAGAATAAATAGATATGTAAAACAGTAAAGCACTAAGATCATGTAACAGTGCTTTACAAAGATTAAAATTAAGTCAGAATAAATAGATATGTAAAACATTAAAGCACTAAGATCATGTAACAGTGCTTCACAAAGATTAAAATTAAGTCAGAATAAATAGATATGTAAAACAGTAAAGCACTAAGATCATGTAACAGTGCTTCACAAAGATTAAAATTAAGTCAGAATAAATAGATATGTAAAACAGTAAAGCACTAAGATCATGTAACAGTGCTTTACAAAGATTAAAATTAAGTCAGAATAAATAGATATGTAAAACAGTAAAGCACTAAGATCATGTAACAGTGCTTCACAAAGATTAAAAATTAAGTCAGAATAAATAGATATGTAAAACAGTAAAGCACTAAGATCATGTAACAGTGCTTCACAAAGATTAAAATTAAGTCAGAATAAATAGATATGTAAAACAGTAAAGCACTAAGATCATGTAACAGTGCTTTACAAAGATTAAAATTAAGTCAGAATAAATAGATATGTAAAACAGTAAAGCACTAAGATCATGTAACAGTACTTTACAAAGATTAAAATTAAGTCAGAATAAATAGATATGTAAAACAGTAAAGCACTAAGATCATGTAACAGTGCCCCTTTTTCGTTGACACAATTCGAATATGTATGTAACTGCCTCACTGTTTATAATGTAATTAAATGAAGAGGCATTGATTTAACTTTATTTTTACTTTAACCCTTTCCCTCATATAAACGCTTTCTGATGCCTCTGCAGCAGACGGCTTTTTGAAAACATAGTGACAAAAGAAGAAATTGCTCAAAACGAGCAATTTCTCCTTTTGCCACAATGTTTTCCACTTTAAGTCATAGGTTATCCGTTGAATTATAGAGATTTTCTATTTTTTGACAAAATATGTTCAAAGTCGTCTGCTGCAGAATTGGAGTATGAGGGAAAGGGTTAAGTTAGGGTTTTATTATGATCTGTTGGATCTGACACCCATATTACTTAACCTTTTCCTAAATCAAAGAACGCTTTTGACGCGTTTGTAGCTGATAACTTTTGAAAAAATTATGAAACAGGAGAAATTGCTCAGGATGAGCTAATTTTCCTTTTGCCATAAAGTTTTCAACTCAACTCAATAATTATAATGTCAATTATAGAGCTATTCCATCCTAATGTATTCAAAGTTGTGCGCTGCAGATTTGTTACAAGTGGAAAAGGGTTAATGGACAAAAACCTGCTCTGAGTGGTATCTTCAATTAGCTAAATTCCTCTCACATCTTTGATATTTGAAGTAGTTTGCTATTCTATTGCTCTGGTCATGTTTTCTGGAGAGAACAATCATAAATATTTAGCTGAACTGAAGACAAAGTGCTCAATGAGCAATTTCTCCTTTTCCCACATAATTGCATACTGCATTCCATAATTGCACTTTCAATTATAGTAATTGTGTATATATTTTTGGCCTCATCAAATTTTGATCCTTCTGTACCAAGAGGAGATGTATATATATTGGTTTGTTCATATTTGACATTTTTTTTACAGAGTCTTGGCCCTAATATAGTTTACAACCCACTTGGGACATCCATCCGTTCTACAGATTCTTAGCTCTCCTGAACTCAAACTGCTCAGGATGAGTTATTGTAGTCACTCGCCATACATGATAACATCTGTTCACATTTTCCTTCAAACGACTTCTCCCTAATTTCACCTTTATGCTCCGTTGCACAAGATTGTCACCAAAGCTAAAAAAAATAGATATAAAATTCGACAATATCTCCTCATAAGCCACTGGTTCAATTACAAAATATTTTCATGTGAATGTTCCTCAGATTATCCTCTACCAAAGGTGTTCAAACTGCTTTTCCTCTCTGTTGCACAAAATGGCCTGCATCTCCTAAACCACTAGCTAAATTTCAAAAATGAATTCCCACAAATATCCATACCAGAACTGTTAAACAATATGGTCACCAGATCTAAAAAAGAACTATCTTTTAATGACATCTTCAAAACCATTGGTCTAATGACAAAATATTTTCGCACACAATTTAATGTTCCTTTATATAATATGGGGCCCTCTATCCAAATTGTTCAAACTATTATACTATGTTGCACAAGATGTCTGCCATAGCTATAAAAAAGAAAAAGAAATCTCCATATAATCTATTGGCTCAATCTCAAAATAAATTTGCACAATTCTTCCTTTAGTGGCCAGGTCTCAAACTAAAGCCACCCTGACACTGGCACGACTTTTGTTCATGCAATGCCACGCAATGCGTCGTGGCAATGCGTGCCATTTTGGTGCTACGCAGCGGAGCAAGAAGCTATGTTTGCGGACTGTTAGCGCACTGTACACGTATAAGTTACACACTGTCTACGCACTGCGCGGCCAAAAATGGGCCGCATTGACACTACTTGTTTACGCATAGGTTAAGTATTGTTCGCGCATTGTTCACGTCTACCGTACCACATTATCCCGCAGTGTCACGCACAACACACATAGTTCCCGCTGTCTTTCCGCATTGCAACGCATTACCTCGACGAGCAAGTTTTAGTCCCGCTTTGTCCCGCTCAGCGTCAGGCTATATATATAGTGTGTAGTTTAACACCTTTAACTTCATTCCTCGACCTGCTGTGGAAGATACATGATGCAGAATACCACTGCTATTGCAGAACAGAAAAAGTGCCTATATCTGGCAGCTGCAGGATTGCTACTTCTTGAAGAGCTGGACAAAAGGAAGCAAGAGGCGACTCCAACTAGAACAAGGAAATCAAGGACAGTGTGGGTTAGGAAATGGTTGACTAGAAGATATGATTTCGGACATTATGATCAGCTATTGACAGAACTCCACAAGGAAGATCCCATAGGTTACAGGAATTACCTGAGAATTACACCTGACTTGTTCCAAGAGATGTTTGAGAAGTTAGCCCCTCACCTTCAGAAACAGACTACACCATTTAGACGACCGCTTGAAATTGGACTCAAATTGGCTGCCACCCTCCGCTTCTTAGCCACTGGAAATTCCTATGCAAGTCTACAGTACAGCTTTAGAGTTGAAGGAAGTAGAATCTGCAAGTTCTCACCAGAGGTGTGCAAAGCCATCATTGCGGTCTACAAGGACGAAGTGCTCAGCTGCCCCAAAACTGTAGAAGAGTGGAAGGAGGTTGCTGAAAAGTTCAGCTCCAGATGGAACTACCACAACTGTCTGGGGGCACTGGACGGCAAGCACGTTGCTATGAAGAAGCCACCAAAAGGAGGCTCCTTCTATTATGATTACAAGGGCTTCAACAGCATTGTACTCATGGCAGTTGCAGATGCTGGGTATAAAATCTTGTATGTTGATGTTGGGGCAGAGGATGGTGCCCCAGATGGAGGAACATGGAAGAACTGCACGTTGCATGATGCCATAAAAGAGAACAGAGCCGGACTGCCTGAACCAAATGGAAAAATGCATACCAATGGTGGGAGGTTCCTGTTGTTCTCCAGCCTCTTTCCATAAGTGGGATTTTGCAGCCACGTTGAGCCAGTCCTTTTGTCTCTTGTCAAACAACATTGGGCAGTCTTTTACATATTCGGCTAATTTTCAGGCACCCTCATCTGTCCACGGATACTCAGGAATGTCTTTCTTGGACACTCTGGTTCTCTTCTTCTGAGGTACTGTGGGCTCTTCATCACTTGACAGTTCTTTTTGAGTCTCTGTTATAATTTCAGGTTGTGTCTCTGAAACAACATCCACACTTGAGGAGGAGGAAGGAGAAGGAACATCCCTCTCTTTCTCTAGTATCTCTCTCTCTGGCCTGTCCTCTTTTTGTCTTTTCTGCACTGGTCTTAGCCTTCCACTGGCATTCTTCCTGGTAGGCATGTTGTCTGTTCGATGGCGAGTTGCGTTGTGGCCATATTTCGCGATTGGCCCGCGTGTATGTCATTGGTCGTGAACTATGCATGAACACTTCGTGAGCAGTCCGTGCAATGCGCGAATGGTTCGTGATGTGCACGAACTATGTGTGAACTGGGCGTGCCATGATCACGTGAACAACTCGTAACAACACCCTAACGACCGCACAACCACTCCATGACACACTCAAATGCGTGAACGCGGCGCAGACTTGCGCATCCACAACATGAACAGTTTGTGAACAATGCGTGGCAATGGCATGTAGTGGATTCCGATGGCATGCATTGAAACGCAATGACACACACCGTCGGCAGTGTTCACACGAGTGGCACACACATTGTAAGAAATTGATGTGTGCCAATTTTTTGAAAATTTCAAAATTCTCTCTACGACATGGCACGCACCCCCACACCGTTCACACACTCCTCACACTCGTTCATGAAGACTTCAATCATTAGCACAACACATTGCGTGGCATTGCGTGAACAAAAGTCGTACCAGTGTCAGGGTGGCTTAATACTGCTCAGCTGAACAAGATGGCCCGAGCTAAACCAGAAACATATAAGAATTACATTCATCTTTTAAACCACTTGCTCAATTCCACTCATGTTCCTTAAGTGGCCCAACCAAAATTGCTGTCCCCACTGAAATGATAACTTTTCCTTTTTCCTCAACCAAAGGTTCTCTTGTCTTTTAATTTCAATGGCTGTGCATTGTTAGAGGACAAAACATGTATCTGGGATGAAAGTCTTTTTTAAAAGATAATAGGACAACCAAACATCCCTATTTCTGTCCATTAACCCTTTGCCTCATATAGACGCTTTCTGACGCCTCTGCAGCAGACGGCTTTTTGAAAACATAGTGACAAAAGAAGAAATTGCACAAAACGTGCAATTTCTCTTTTTGCCACAATGTTTTCCACTTTTTGTCATAGGTTATCCATTCAACTATGGAGATTTTCTATGTTTTGACAAAATAAGTTCAAAGTCGTCTGCTGCAGAATTGTCGTATGTGGGAAAGGGTTAAATGACTCTAGAGAAATGTTGTATGTGGATCAGGTATCAAAACAATTTACACCGGTAATCTGTTTCCTAGATATTATGAACAACAATGTACTAAAAAAGCTATGTTAATTTTGATTTTCTGTAGAAATTTCCTTTTAACCCTTTCCCTCATACATCAATTCTGCAGCAGACGACTTTGAACATATTTTGTCAAAAAATAGAAAATCTCTATAATTGACTAAAAGTGGAAAACATTGTGGCAAAAGGAGAAATTGCTCGTTTTGAGCAATTTCTTCTTTTGTCACTATGTTTTCAAAAAGCCGTCTGCTGCAGAGGCGTCGGAAAGCGTCTATATGAGGGAAAGGGTTAAGAGTAACATTAACTCATTTTATTTTTTGTGACAAAAATTATCACACAATTACATTTTGACATTGAAGTTGATATGCTATTCTTAACTCTTTCCCTCATACAACAATTCTGCAGCAGACGACTTTGAACATGTTTTGACAAAAAATAGAAAATCTCTATAATTGAATGGATAACCTATGATTGAAAGTGGAAAACATTGTGGCAAAAGGAGAAATTGCTCGTTTTGAGCAATTTCTTCTTTTGGTGCTATGTTTTCAAAAAGCCATCTGCTGCAGAGGCGTCGGAAAGCGTCTATATGAGGGAAAGGGTTAATCTTGAACGTAGAGAAAAACAATTTAGGTACTTATTGATTGGCATGACATTCAGATTATTATACCCCCAAAAAACAAAGTTTTGGGGGGGGGGGGGGGGGGATATAGGAGTCACTGTGTCGGTCGGTCGGTCGGTCGGAAGCCATATTTTGTCCGGACCATATCTTAACAATGCAACATAGGATTTGAACAAAACTTCATAGGATGATACAACACATTGAGAGGAAGTGCGGTGTACAGGAACCATAACTCTATTTTATCTAAATACAGAGTTATTGCCCTTTGTTACTTTTTCTTGTCCGGAGAATTACTTAATAACTAACAGATGGAATCTAATAAAACTACATACAATGGTAGAGCATAATGAGAGGAAGTGCAGTGTGCAAGAACCATAACTCTAATTTACATAATTACAGAGTTATTGCCCTTTGTTACTTTTTCTTATTCGTAGAGTCTTGTCCAGAGCATAACTTTAAAACAAATTGTTGGAATTTAATAAAACTTCATAGGATGATACAAGACATTGAGAGGAAGTGCGGTGTACAGGAACCATAACTCTATTTTATCTAAATACAGAGTTAATGCCCTTTGTTACTTTTTCTTGTCCGGAGAATTACTTAATAACTAACAGATGGAATCTAATAAAACTGCATACAATGGTAGAGCATACTCAGAGGAAGTGCAGTGTACAAGAACCATAACTCTAATTTACATTATTACAGAGTTATTGCCCTTTGTTACTTTTTCTTGTTCGTAGAGTCTTGTCCGGAGCATAACTTTAAAACTAATTCTTGGAATTTATTAAAACTTCATAGGATGATACAACACATTGAGAGGAAGTGCGGTGTACAGGAACCATAACTCTATTTTATCTAAATACAGTGTTATTGCCCTTTATTACTTTTTCTTGTCCGGAGAATTACTTAATAACTAACAGATGGAATCTAATAAAACTGCATACAATGGTAGAGCATAATGAGAGGAAGTGCAGTGTACAAGAACCATAACTCTAATTTACATAATTACAGAGTTATTGGCCTTTGTTACTTTTTCTTATTCGTAGAGTCTTGTCCGGAGCATAACTTTAAAACAAATTGTTGGAATTTAATAAAACTTCATAGGATGATACAACACATTGAGAGGAAGTGCAGTGTACAGGAACCATAACTCTATTTAATCTAAATACAGAGTTATTGCCCTTTGTTACTTTTTCTTGTCCGTAGAATTACTTAATAACTAACAGATGGAATCTAATAAAACTGCATACAATGGTAGAGCATAATGAGAGGAAGTGCAGTGTACAAGAACCATAACTCTAATTTACATAATTACAGAGTTATTGCCCTTTGTTACTTTTTCTTATTCGTAGAGTCTTGTCCAGAGCATAACTTTAAAACAAATTGTTGGAATTTAATAAAACTTCATAGGATGATACAACACATTGAGAGGAAGTGTATTTTGTTGGTCGGTCGGAAGCCATATTTTGAATCAAGGTGCTGTTTTGGGGGTATTTATCATCTTCAGTGATAGTTCTAGTTAATTTTGTTGTCTTTTATTAGTCGCCGGGCAGAAGCCAGCGACTTCTATTTTTAATAGGTTTTCGGAAATCACATGGGAGGGGGGATTATTATTAGAAAGAAACACATTTAGATGTCTTGAACATATTACAATTGTGTTTGTTTAAAAACACTAAGTAATGACACATCTAAAATGAAATAAATATTCCGATGTTTTAGGTATTTTCAGTTTCTTTATTTTGACTCGCATTTATGTTTTTTTGTTTTATTTACGAAGACAAAACAGTCCCTATTAGCTTCTAATTTATTTACATACCCGCACCTGCTTAAAGCAGACTGTTTGTTATGTGTAAATATCGAGATGAAAATGACCTCGAATATTCTCCTTTTATTGGCAATTTTAACTTACTGAATGTTATTTTCATGTTAAAAGAGATGTCTTGATTTGTGAAGAAGGCATTTTATAATGTTTATCTATGTATATCTAAAATATGAAATGTTTCTAAGCTAAAACTGTTGATCGCGTAACTCGCGAATACCAACTGCGTATATCAATCTCCTTTGCCGCTCTTTACACTCACTTACAAACAGTAAATCGTAGGTGATTTAAAATGTTTATTAGGTTCGAAACAAATGAAGAAAAGAAGAAACCGAGATAAAACTAGTTTTAATAGAAAATTACTTTGAACGAACACTCTCTGCCTATAAAGAGAGTTTCAAGAACGACACCTCTGCGAATAAGAAAGAATTGGGTCTTTCGAACAAAATTATTTCGTCCTTGACAATTTTAAATGTGTCATTTAATTGCCTAAAGGCATATTGCTTCCGATCTGCATAGTGTTATGCATCATTGACACAAGGGCGCTCATCATAACATAATTTTAAAACATGAGTAGTTTGTTATTTTCATTATAAAAAAGGAAGGAAAGAATTAAAATAAATTAACATTTTGTAGGGCTCAGTTAATGTTCGAAATTAAGTTTAAATTATACAACAATTTCAATGAGATTTAACTGTTTAGTTGATATTATATTTCGAAGGTGGTCTAATTTATAAATATTGGACTACACTTCAACATTTGTTGAAGTATGATATAATTAGGATGCCAAGCTAATATCATTTTGAGAAAACGAGAAAACTCATATCTTCAGTGATTTAACCCTTATCTCATTGTTTTAAAAGTAGATTGCTGCAAAGGTGTCCACTGTTGACTTTAATAGAGGAAAGGTAAAATGACGTGCTATTGCATGCAAATCCTAAATTGTCTGTTTTGTGGTTTTATTGAAAAATAATAAAATTCAAATATTCTGACAAACATCTTGAAAAGTGTATGTGGAATTCACAAATCTTATAATTATCCCTTAATGAAAGCACTATATACATACTAACAGGCGCGTAGCTAGGCTTACGCACGTACGCACGTGCGTAAGAAATATTTTGAGAGTTCCAAAAATGAAAATGAAACAAATGCGAAAAATGCAATAAAAACAGGACCCTATGGAGGGTAAAGATGAAAACGGACAAATCAGTACAATTCAGACATGATCAAATTGTCACATGAATAATCTATATTTATTGATAATATTAGATGTCCTATGTAGTTTGTATACAGTCATATAGTATTTTCATATTGTACATGGGAGTACGATATTCGAATTATATTGTTGGAGCGAATTGTGGTCCGTGCCATTTATTTGGATCTGAGAAGAGATCGCTAGTGTCGCAACCTGCAATAATCAACCGACCCAAGCAATATTGGCAAGGTCATCACCGCTCACATTAAGTGCAAGACACATGCGCATTCGCTTGAAGCGGCTGAACATTTCACTACAGTTATGTCTGGAATTAAGAAAAGCATTGCCCAATCAGTTTCCTATGCCAATAATAAGCAAGAACATACATGTATTACAAGGCACAATTGATACAACTATATCCTTTGTTGTAAACACAATCTAGCTATAGTATACGTGGTCATGAGGATACAAATAGGAACTTCAAAGCACTTTTAGAATACCATGCCAAATATAACCCTGTGCTGCGTGATCATTTGAAGATTGGTGACGCGATACATTTCATCCGCTATACAAAATTAAGTAATCACGATATGCGGGGATTAAATCAGAGAGGAAATTTTGCGCAAATGCAAAAGTGTTCCGTTCTTTGGGTTAATTATAGACGAAGCCACTGACGCGTCTACAATGGAGCAAGTGACGCTCCGTTTGAGGTACTTCGACCATACAACCAAGTCGGTAAGGCTACGATGGAGCATCCAACATGTCCGGAAAGTTCCATGGTGTTCGAGCGAGTTCGGCAGATAATTCCTGACGCAGTGTACAACCACTGCAAAGCTCACTGTCTTAACATTGCTATATCATGCGTCCGAGGAGCCACTTGCCAGAAACATGATAAAGACCGTTCAAGAAGTGGCGTTCCTGTTTTACTTCTCGGGCAAACGATTGTTGTGTTTTCATGAAACTAAGTAAGCATAAAACACATGGAAAATCGGACTAAATTACAGTCGTACTTAACACTTTCAAATGCTCGTATACGACGGTCGTTGACAGCTTAGATGACCTCTTCCATAACTATGGTGATGCCAAAGCCGGGGCATATGAACTGCGATCACTCAGTTCGTTTCTTCGAGGTTTCACTTTTGTTGAAGTGCCAGTTAATGTTGGTAAAAATAAATTCTGAATGCTGCAAACGTTTTAAGGGTAGTTTGTGTAGATGTGCCGTACATAAGGGTATCGAGTAGGCTCATTTAGATATTGTGAAATATACGCCAGAAGTCACCCGAGCCCATATAGACGGACCCCCCTAGAATGGTGCGTAGTCCACAAATCGACCCAGCTACGCGCCTGACTAAGACTAATGATTGGCAAAATTTCTCCTTTCCATTACTGTTTATGATCAATAATTAGTTGGTTGTGTGTATGGTCAACCTACTTTGGAATGGAGATTGATCATAAACAATGAAAGGCTTCAATTATCATTCACTTCGTTGACAAAACAATGCAAGTTATGATACATTTTCACTTGACCCCCACCCCTGATGTTCCAATATGCACCTCAGTTGATAACTGTTTATTCAACTACTATAATGTTAGTGTTATGCATAACTGCACTATGGATATCCGGCGACATTGATGCGTTGCATCAACTTTCTCTTGTTTAGCTATTGTGATCACCTTGTGTCCGTCATGCGGCCTCTGTAGTAAAATATTTCTTTAAATAACATCTATTCTTAAATCACTAGGTTTATTGCAGCCAACCTTCATTGGAATGTTTTATCTGATTTTTTTTTTACAATTTGTTCAAAGAATTATATTCAATCACTGATGTTGGTCGACACTGCAGCACCAGAAAGGGGGTAAAATGCCCAAATTTTAAAAATCTTCTTGTTTCAAAATACTGGCCGATTAGAAAATCATTTGGCACAAAACTTAAAATGTTGTTTTCTTAGAAGAAGTTTCTGCCAAGCCACGGTAGCAACAAACCCAGCTGGATTAACCTTCTTTCCAACATTTGAAAAATGTCAATTCAACAAACATCATTCGTCTTCCATCAGTGGGCTAACAAGTCTATGTGAAAAAGCATTCAGTTGCCTGGAAATTCTCTTGTGTGGAGTACTGGTAGGAGAGACAGGAAACACATTGGTAGGTGCATGATATTTGCTGACATAATATGACTGATAAATTGTCTTAACCCATTCCCACAATATAGACTCTTTCTGATACCTCTGCAGCAGATGCTTTTTTGGAAAACATTTTGACAAAAGAAGAAATTGATCCAAAACTAGTAATTTCTCCTTTTGCCACAATATTTTCAACTCTTTTCAATATTTAAACTTTCATTTATAAAGATTTTCCATATTTTTCCGTAGATGATTTCAAAGTCTTCTGCTGCAAATTTGTTGTAACAACATATCTGCAGCAGAAGACTTGGAAAACATTTAGAATTATTTGGAAAATCTCTGAAAATAAAAGTTTGCCTGCATACTGAAAAGAGTTGAAAACGTTGTGTCAAAAGGAGAAATTGCTCATTTGAGCAATTTCTCCTTTTGTCAAAATATTTTCAAAAGTCGTCTGCTGCAGATGCGTCAAAATGTGTCTGTAGGTTGGAAAGGGTTAAACCCCAATCAATTAATAAAGAAGTTACCGCTTTACAGAGGTGAGTGAACATGTCAAATTATTACATTGCAGTCACCATTGTTATTCATGCATGAACATGTCCAATTTTTACATTGCAGCCGTCATTGTTGTTCATGCATGAACATGACAAATTATTACATTGCAATCACCATTATTGTTCATGCATGAACATTTCAAATTATTACATTGCAGTCACTATTGTTGTTCATGTGTGGCCCTCTTTGGCCTCTTGTTCAGTTATATTACAGTGTTTCCTAGGTACGTTACCAGTAATATATACTGGTCCTTTTATCCTGACACCAGGAAAACAGTCTTAATGAGTGACAAGGAGGGAAAGCCATTTGTACCATTTTCAAAGTCCTGGTATCCTTCAGTTAGAAAAAAAATTAAATTTAGTTTAACTCTTTCCAACTTATCAATAAACTGCAGCAGATAATTTGTAAATATCTAGATAAATTACAGAAAAGCTCATTTATTTAATGTATATAATAATTGAGTAGGATTTTTCTTGGCAAAAGTAGACTTTTTAATAATGAGCAATTGTGTCAAAATAAGTGGGACACAGGGTTAATCAATATTTCAACAAGATTGGATATTAGTTATCCTTTTTATAACCCAGGGTCAATTTCTTTATTACAGTTTATCTCAATTTTTGTAAATTTATTTACGCCATCTATGATGTGGATAATTTGGTCCTAATATTCATAGTCTAGGAAAAAATTGAATTATTATTACCGGATGATTTGATACAAACTTAATATTTGTAGAAATTGAGAGCGTACGGTTTTGTCATAGAGGACTGGTAGGCTTATGAGATAACATCATCATACCTTTCCATGTAATGTGCATCTTCAGCTGGTGAGCTATTGCGATGGCCTGATGTCCGATGTCAACTTTTACTTTAAAAGACATCTTCTCCTAAACGGCTCTTTGGATTTTGACTAACTGCTGTAGGAATGATCCTTTGGTGGTCCTCTTTCAAAATTGTGCAACGAAAGTAATTCCATGTAGAACCTTGGTTTCTGCAGCATCAGAAAAGGAGGAAAATGCCAAAACATTAATAAAAATCATCTTGTCCAAAAGTATTGGCCCAATTAGAAATTATTTGGCACAAATTCTTCTTGGGGGACCCTCCACTAAGAGTGTTCAAATTATTCTGATCCATGGTCCTCTTTCAATATTGTTTAAAGAGAGTAATTCCATGTAGAACCTTGGTTGCTGCGGCATTACAAAAGGAGGGAAATGCCAAAACTTCATCTTGTCCAAAAGTATTGGCCCAATTAGAAATAATTTGGCACAAATGTTCCTTACGTGAACCTTTACAAACTTTGTTCAAATTATACGATCAATTGACAAACATGGATGCCAGGTGGCGGAGCTTGTTTTCCTTATATGTATATATATAGTGAAAGCTTTAAAATCTTAATATCCAAAAGTATTGGCCTGATTTCAACATAATTTGGCACAAATGTTCCTTGGATGCATCTCTACAGAGATAATTGTGTTCCTTTGGTGACCCTTTACGAAGACTGCTGAATACCATGGCCACCAGGGGGTGTTTTCTTTGTATGCATAGAGTTAGAAGATTAAAAACTATTCAAGTTATATTAAATCAGGTGAGCAATAAAGGCTCAACATGGTCCTCTAGAATTGTTTTACCCTAATATGGTTTCAAAACGCAACCCTGCAGACATGTTTGAATTTGGGAAGGGATTAAGGAGTAGTTATTTGCTCTTGGTTCAACAATTTCTCAGTTAAAACTGAATGAAGCTTGACATGGTACTACTCAGTTATAACTGAATGAACCTTGTCAAGGTACTCACACACAGTTATCACAGAGTGATCATTCTTTGGTGTACCAAACATCATCTCTTAACCCTTTCCCTCATATAGACGCTTTCTGGACGGCTTTTTGAAAACATAGTGACAAAAGAAGAAATTGCTCAAAACGAGCAATTTCTCCTTTTGCCACAATGTTTTCCACTTTTAGTCATAGGTTATCAATTCAATTATAGAGATTTTCTATCTTTTGACAAAATATGTTCAAAGTCGTCTGCTACAGAATTGTCGTATGAGGGAAAGGGTTAATAATGTAAGCTCTTCAGGAGTTTGCAGCAGATAACATTTAAATGAAACTTTAACCTTCCTCATCACCATTTCCCACATACAGACAAAATCTACAGCAGACGACTATGAAAACATCTAGGAATAATTATGGAAACCCTATAACCTCCCTATTGATTGAAAAGGTTGTTAACATTGTGACAAAATTAGGTGCATTTGCTCAATATGATTGATTTTTCCTTTTGTCATAATGTTTTCAAAAGTTATCTGCTGCAGAGGTGTCAGAAAGCACCTCT
Organism: Serripes groenlandicus; assembly: GCA_031761405.1. Lineage (NCBI taxonomy): Eukaryota > Metazoa > Mollusca > Bivalvia > Cardiida > Cardiidae > Serripes > Serripes groenlandicus. Next base: position 131,986,874 of record JASEVX010000003.1, on the reverse strand, counting down.
CTGTGGGAAAGGGTTAAATCAATCTTGTAAAGGAATAGAGAACAAGAAATATAACCTTTATTATATGAACCTCTGACTGGTAAAAGGTTTCTAGATTAAAAAAATGATTGAATGGCATTTACTTGTGACTTGGCATGACATGTGTCATTTTACACCTATTTTTGCTTGTTGGTTGGTCTGTTGCTATGACACATGTGGAACTGTCATTATACCCCTTTTTGCTTGTTGGTTGGTATGTTGCTATGACACATGTCAAACTGTAATTTTACACCTTTTTGCTTGTTGGTTAGTCTGTTGCTATGACACATGTGGAACGGTCATTATACCCTTTTTTCTTGTCGGTTGGTCTGTCACTATGACACATGTGAATCAATGTCAAACTGTTTGTTTGTCGGTTGGTCTATTGTCATGACATTTGTCAAACTGTCATTATACCCCGGTTTGCTTGTCTGTTTGTCTGTCACTATGACACATGTTTCTCAATGTCAAACTGTCACTATGACACATGTGTATCAATGTCAAACTGTCATTATACCCCTGTTTGCTTATCAGTTGGTCTGTCACTATGACATATCAAACTGTCATTATACCCTTGCTTGTGTGTCAGTTTGTCTGTCACTATGACATATGCTTATCATTGTAAAACTGTCATTATACCCATGTGTGTTTGTCATTTGGTCTGTCACTATGACACATGTGAATCATGAATCACAGACCGACACAAATCTTCCCCTGAACTTTGACTTTTTGTATGTTATCAATTAGTATGACATGAAGTTTTAGGAGCGAGCTTAACTTCTTCAGTTTTTCCAGGTTTTTTTTAATGAAACTTTATAAAGACATAAATTTGCATTTAATATCCGTTTGGCTTTTTAGAGTTATTTCCCGTTGATCTTTTACTTTTATTTTATACTTTCAAACCAGTTGGGGGGGGGACAGTTTGTCATTAAATCACTGTAAGGGATAGTTTTAGTTTTCTAGACGGGCAATTCTTATGAAAGTTTACTTGTTTGCTATACATAGTGGAAATATTTATGTATAAGTTTGACCCCCAAACAGGCACTTTGTCTGTTTGTGTGGACACGGTTCTTTTGTTGTTAGTCCATTACTCCACACTAGTTAATAAAATGTACTCTTTTATATAATAATGAAGACGCATGAGTTTATGATACATTTAATAGCCCAAACCACTCTGTTAATAAACCTGCATTCTTGTCCAATTATTCGGTTGATTTGGTTGCTAGGAAATAAACGCCTAAAATGCCATGCAATTTTGACAACTGAATGCCAATAATTGTTTCAATCTTGCCATGCTAGCAAGCAGTCTTTGACAGCGTTGTAGGAGAATATTACTATTGTTCCTTGTTTCTTCTCTTTATGCAGGAATTCTTCTGTGTGGGTTCTCAATATTCACAACAATTTCTGCAGAGCTCCTGAGATAATGGGCGTTTCGCATGTTCTAAAATCCTTATTTGACCCTCTAACCCTATGTTGTGGCTACTCAAAAGAATCATCTCAATGAGACGATTCTTTTGGGTACACACATCATAGGGTTTGGTTGGATAATAAGAGAGATATTGTAGGGAAAAGAGCTGAATACTCCTTCTTATCAGGATCTCTGCTTTCTGTCCTCAATCTCAACCCTTTCACACATACGGCAAATCTGCAGCAGTCTAGGCGAAAATGTTAAATATTTCTTTATTGGACACATTGATTATTGAGATGAGTGGCAAACATTGTGGCAAAAGGAGAAATTGCACATTATGAACAATTTCTCCTTTTGCCACAAAGTTTTCAAAAGTCACCTGCTGCTGTAGGAGTACCTTATTTAGACTTAAATCTTTACCTCATATTATACTTGTTGTCTGCCTTTGAAAAATCTCCAGACAGAAGATTTTAAAATAAATGTTGGAAATGGAGATCTTGCTAGCTTTGAGTAAATTCTATTTTTATATCAAAAATACATTACCAGTCATTTAATACCTGATATATCATCTCTATACACCTTAATTATCCAAAAAAAACGCCCACGCTAGCATATCCCTCACGTATCCGTGACATACACGGCCGCCCGGAAGTACAGGCGCGCACGTGAGCGGGTAGTCACTTTTCATTTTTGGATTCACCGGAGTAGTCGATAAGAAAAATTTATATTATTATTTCTTCTTCCAATTAACTCTTGTTTTATAAGGCCCTGCCTTATAATCATTTAATTGTCCAAAGATATTTTGTCTACATTAACGTCACAGCCGTAAATTATTTACTTTATTGCTGTATTTATTGTTTTGTAGCAGACGATACGCTGAGAAGCACGTGGATTACCCCACCCGCTAATTTCAGTTACCGTCTTCGGGTGCGGAAGTCTTGCTGTTTTCAATACTTTTTCCCTACCCTGTTAGCGATAGTACATTAACTATTGCTGTATGAATTATTGACTGTCCTATTCAATATTTGTGAAAAAAATTTGAAACAAAATTTATTTCAATATACGTGTCCAAACTACCGGTGTCACCGTGGTGTGGATATATTAAAACGGATTATAAACGGATTATATACGGATTATTTACTGTTTGGTGAGTATTTTTGAATTATGTCAATGTCAATTACTGGTGAAGGGATGCGGAGCCCATGTGGTCATGCTGTGCACCTATGGGATTCGCACCCGACCTGCGTTGTGTGCACCAAATGCACACAGGCTTCACCTTGCGAGTACTGCTCGACATGGCCTATTTCCATTTGGAAAAAGGTCGTGCGGAGTAAGACTCGTAAAAGCAGGAAGATAAAGAAGACCCCTAAGAGGGTGCCTTTATCTTCATCGAGTGAGGCAGAGTTCGAGGGGTTCTCCCAACCGGACTCTGCAACGGTGTTGAGCGAGTCGAAGGGCAATGCTGAGCCTTCTTCTCCGCTCAACACAGCCGTTTTTCCGCGCGCTGAGGAAATTCGGATGGTAGCTTTGGGTGAGAGTTGCTCCGTCGGGAAACTTCAGAAACCGTACGGAAACAGCGGGGAAAATGCTCAGCTGGATCATTTAACCGCTGAACCTCACCATCTGTCGCCTGGTGTCAGGGCTGGGCCTTCGAAAGAAGGAGTGCCTTTGGTAGCTTTCCGGGAAACCGCAGGTTGTACCAATCCGACACCATACTCTGGGCTACAGCGGTCTTCGGACAGCTGCAGAGTACCGGTTACTTACGTCGGGGGACGTAGTATTCCGGAGACTTTGTATAGTGCAGCTTCACTCCTGCCTATGCATAGTCAACCTGGGTTTTGTTGGGCTGAGCAACAAAACCCAAATACCGAGGCACGTCAGGTCACCGGGCAACCGGAGAGGAGTCATTCGTTAATGACGCGACCTTTCACCAGTCAGTCCGGGTTGGACTGGACTGGGCCAGTCAGTCACGTTGCCATGACTAGACCAGGTAGTCGCTCACGTATCTGTGATGCGACAGGGCAAAGGTCCGATTGCAAGGACCCAGCCAGGCAAAAGGTTGATCGTTTAGCACCGATTCATCCTGGCAGTCAGACTATCTTAATTGATTCGACGACTAGCCAAAATCGCGCGCATGGAGACATGCCGCATCAGGTCAGTAGCCCATTTCGTTATGGTGCTACGGGCCAATCGGTCACGCCTGTGAATACGACACAAACACCAGTGTCTTATGTAAACACAGGCCAACCGAGTAGTAGGGCATTTTTCAATGCCTCGTCTACACTGCCAGACGACTGTGTAAACATGGCGCGGGTTCTGTGGTGATAGACCGAATTGATGCTAATTATCGATCGATCTCTGCTCCACTACAGAATCAGAATAATTTAAAGCCTGGTGTTGCACCGGGTTCGATTATTCCTCTGTCTTCCATCGGGTATGGGGGTTACGAAAAATCTTTTTCTTCCCCTGGGGGGACAGTGTATGTCGCAAGACAATATGCTGCTCCTCAATACCAGCCACCGGTCCATAATATGGAACCGTTAGGTGTTAGACAGGCCTACCGGGATCAGCATTACCCATCTCATGGGGATTCACTGCTCTCGGGGGGGACACCTATTTGATAGGCAGTCCGGTTATAGGCAACCTCGGGATGGTAGCTTTGGGTGAGAGTTGCTCCGTCGGGAAACGTCAGACACCGTACGGAAACAGCGGGGGAAATGTTCAGCTGGAACGTTCAACCGCTGAACCTCACCATCTGTCGCCTGGTGTCGTGGATGGGCCTTCGAAAGAAGGAGATGCCTTTGGTAGCTTTCCGGGAAACCGCAGGAATTGTACCAATCCGACACCATACTCCGAGCTACAGCGGTCTTCGGACAGCTGCAGAGTACCGGTTACCTACGTCGGCGGACGTAGTTCTCCGGAGACTTGGTATAGTGCAGCTTCACTCCTGCCTATGCATAGTCAACCGGGTTTTGTTTGGGCTGCACAACAAAACCCAAATGCCGAGGCTCGTCAGGTCACCGGGCAACCGGAGAGGAGTCATTTGTCAATGACTCGACCTGTCACCAGTCAGTCCTTTTTGGACACGACCGGGCCAGTCAGTCACGTTGCCATGACTAGACCAGGTAGTCGCTCACTTAGCCGTGAGGCGACAGGGCAAAGGTCTTATTGCAAGGACCCAGCCAGGCAAAAGGTTGATCATTTAGCAACGATTCATCCTGGCAGTCAGACTTTCTTAAATGATTCGACGACTGGCCAAACTCGCGCGCATGTAGCCATGCCGCATCAGGTCAGTAGCCCATTTCATTACGGTGCTACGAGCCAATCGGTCACGCTTGTGAACACGACACAAACACCAGTGTCTTGTGTAAACACAGTGCAACCGAGTAGTCAGGCATTTTTCAATGCCTCGTCTACACTGCCAGACGACTATGTAAACATGGCGCGTCCAGGCACGGGTTCTGTAGTGATAGACCGTATTGATTCAAATTATCAGTCGATCTCTGCTCCACTACAGAATCAGAATAATTATAACCCAGGTATCGCACCGGGTTCTATTATTCCTCTGTCTTCCATCGGGTAGGGGGGTTACGGAAAATCTTTTTCCTCCCCTGAGGGGACAGTGAATGTCGCTAGAGAATACACTGCTCCTCAATACCAACCACCGGTCCATACTATGGAACCGTTAGGTGTTAGACAGGGTTCAACGGCCTACCGGGATCAGCATTACCCATCTCATGGGGATTCACTGCTCTCGGGGGGACACCTATTTGATAGGCAGTCCGGTTATAGGCAACCTCGGGATCAGAATACATTGCGTCATTCAGTGAAAGAGAGGTCGAAACCGTACAATACGGTCAGTTCGGCCCCGGCAGAAGTTTTTGCATGGCCGTCCTCTGCTGCGGAGAGGGGGCCTGCTTCGCAAAATCTTCGGCAGAACATGGATTTTCTGATTTATCCCTGTCTGAGTCGGACATAGATCTACCGGTTGGAATACCGAGTAGACAACCTCAGAGGAGTACCTACAACCCTACATCTTCGTCTGACGATAATGAGGGAAATAGGTCAACTTCCGATGAGGAGCCAGCTGTAGAGCGTTGGTCTCTTCAGCAGGCTATTGACGAAGTATTTCGGGTGGTGCCGAATACTTCATGCCCTAAGGTTGACGCTCCCCACGTCGCAAAACCTTTCGAGCCTAGAGGAACTTAATGTACAAGCTTTTCGCCAGTGCACTTGCTTCCTCAAACTAACAACTTGGGCAGGTTGTTAGACCAATTGCAGTCGGCCAGGTCTCTGGAGGCTATACCTCCAGGCTGGTCGGTCCCAGGACCCATTTCTAGGAAATGGGTCAACTCTAAGGCGTATTCTACGTCTAAGGAGTTCTTCCCGGTCAAAGTGCCAGCTTTAGACGGGGATGCAGCTACACTGGGGTTAACTGCACCCGCTTCTGTCCAGGTCTCTTTTAAGATACTAGAGAAGTGGGAGGCCAGAGCAAGACTGGGTGTATTGGTGTCATCTCATGACAACCATTTCGCAGTCGCTCTGTCTTTGTTGTTGAAAGAGGAGAATATCTCTAGCCTAGGGGCTAACAGAATTCTCGAAGCTTTCGACACAGGCAACAGGCATCTCATGGCACTGAATCTTCAGACCATCACAGAGATACTGTCCATGAGGAGGGACGCAGTTATAGTTGCTCCTAACTCATTGCTACGTGCTAGCAAGGACAGCCTGAAAGCCGCACCATTGGAGTCGAAACAACTCTTTGATGGAAGGATTGCTGCGGTGACAGCTTCTGATGCTTCAGAACAGTCGACGCCTTTCGGCGAACGCAGCTAAGGCTTTTGCGCAGGGCCAGAAACGTTCAACGTATTCTGCGAATGTGGGTAGTTCTAAGAAACCCAACCCAGGAAAGAAGCCAAAACGGTATGTGAAGGCGTTTCAGCCTAAACAAACCCCTTCCACGGGTCAGAAATCGGCTAAACCGAAGCGCCCCTATCAGGGTACTAACATCGGCAGCCTGCTAGAGTTAACACGAATCCGAAGCCGCAGCCCTAGGGATTCGCTCCTCTCTATGACAATCCCAAGGTCGGAGATTGCAGTCGGGGGCCGCCTGTCATTTATCACGGAGGAGTGGGAAAGTGTCACATAGGATCGTTGGATTTAGTCTGTGATACAGGAAGGGTATCTGATTCCCTTCATTTCCCCCCCTCCTCTGACAGGCGTGCCGATCGACATTTCGTCTCGTCATCCGGCCATGTCAGAGGTGATTTCATCGCTTCTGAAAAAGAATGCCATAGAGAGCGTTCTCAACCCCAATTTTCGGGGTTTCTACAGCCGTCTTTTTCTTGTTCCGAAGAAAGACGGCAAGTGGAGACCGGTTATAGATTTATCTGCGCTAAATCTATTGATTCCGGTCGATAATTCAAAATGGAGTCGACCCGCTCCATCCGAGTTGCAATTCGGAAGGCGACTGGGCGGTCTCTCTAGACCTAACACACGCCTTTTTATCACATCCCCATCGCTTCCTCCTCGAGGAAATACCTTCGGTTTGTGATAGAGGGAGAAGTGCTCCAATTTCAGGGCTCTTCGGCCTCAAGTCCGCCCCTCGAGTGCTTACGAAGATATCAGGGCATGGGAGCCTTTCTTCGTATGAAAGGACCCCAACTTCTTCAATACTTCGACGATTGGCTTCCCCACAGGACGGATCGTGTACTTCTATTTCACGATCTATCCCTAGCCTGGCGGACCATTCTGCGGTTGGGTTTAATACCCAACACGCAGAAGTCGGAATTAATTCCGTCAAAGAGGTTCACGTTCGTGGGTATGACGTTTTTCACCGACTTAGCGGTAATTCGAGTACCTTCGGACAGAGTCGATTCACTAATACAGAATAGACAACTATATTCCACTCATTCGGCAGTGGACGTTCAGAATTCGCAAAGGAATAATAATAATTACTCCCCGAGTTCATAATGAGGCTGAGAACCAGTTCGTCAACTTCCGGTTTCACTTCTGATAGGGAAGATGATGACAGGACACTTCTCTGGCCCAGAGACCGTGGTTATACGTCCTTCTGGCCTGCCTATCGACATAACCGTTACATCTTCCTTAGATATAGACAGTTCTTACCGATTGATGTTAATAAGGTAGGTCAATCTCTCTGAACGTTTGTCGACGGCTACCGCTTCTCAAGTTTTACTGAGAATTATAAATTCGTATTGCTTGGCGAACACTAACAGGGAAGTGAGTTCTTTGCTTTCAGTAGAAACGAATTACATTAAGTTTCACAGACTGATGGTTAGAATTAGAAAAAAACCAATTGTAGGAGTTAACTCCAAAATAGGATTTGTCTTGCGTCCTTTGGTCGCTTACAAGAGCTCCATACGAACCGAGACTCAGTTTAGAGAATCTTGACGTCTACTGTACTTGATTGTTTTGTAATCGTATAAATATAAACGTCTTTTTATTAGCTTTAACTACAGATCGTCTCTGTAGAAACCGGCAGATCAGATTCAATGAATCTGATGGCTCCTTACTCTTACTGTGTCAACAAAGGGTTCCTGTCTAAGAACCAGTTGCGAGTCTGTCCTGCCTGGTCACCTTGTGGCTTCACAGCGAGTGGTTTGCTAATTTACATAATCCAACACATAAATAAAGTGAATACCGATTGAACCTGTATTCAATCCCCTCTTTCCCTTTATACATCCGTTGAATCAAGTATGTTGTTCTTAAAAAAATATGGAATATATCTACTACAAGTACCTGGAACGACTAGTAATTAGGTCGAACCTCCGTCCTTGCTACGAAGTCATCAGGTATTAAAGACTGGTAATTGATTTTTGATATAAAATGAAGTTTTTAAAGTAAAACATATTTTTATTGAGAAAATGCTTACCAGTCATTTATAGAGTCCCACCTCCCAACCCCGCGTCGTCACCAATACTAACGGAGAATGAAAAGTGACTACCCGCCACGTGCGCGCCTGTACTTCCGGCGGCCGTGTATGTCACGGATACGTGAGGGATATGCTAGCGTGGGCGTTTTTTTTGATAATTAAGGTGTATAGAGATGATATATCAGGTATTAAATGACTTGTAAGTATTTTCTAATAAAAATATGTTTTACTTTAAAAAACTCATATTCCCCAATGTTATCAAGGGAAGTGTTGAGCTAAAAACCCTCCTACATGACTGATGATTGTTTGGTTTATAAAATTCAGTATATCACATGTTTCCTTAGTGTATAAAATTCAGTTATATCACATGTTTCCTTGGTAAGTTTCCAGTACTACTGGTTGATTAATCCTGACACCAACCAGTCAGTTGAAATGCTAACCCTGCAACTCTTATCACCAAGGAGGATTACTATAATTTTTAAAGTCTTTGGTATGGCCAGGCCAGGGATCAAACCATGCAGTGACCTTCTGGAACCGAGGTGGACGCTCCTACCACAAAACCACAATTAACCCTTTCCATCATACAACAAATCTGCAGCAGACGACTTCCAGATAATAAGGCAAAAATATCTAAAATCCTTTTAAATGAACATATAATTATCAAGTAATTTGATAATTGCCCGTTATGATTAAAGAAGATAAAGAAGCACATCACCTGGAACTTCTTCACAGAAATTATATTTGAAAGATTGTTGTACACAATCAAATTGAGCATCAGAGCAATTGCTAGCTCCACTGGCCAAAGAAAGCTATGCCGTGGCATGTGTCCGTTGCGTGCGTGCGTCTCCGTAAACAATTTCTTGTGAACCTGATACAGTCTTCAGTTTTATTGTATCTCAATCAAACTTATACAGTAGTTAGATATCTATGAGAGTCGGTTCCTTTCGCAAACCAGCCAGATCCCCCCAGCAAGACTGATTATGGCCCTTGAAATTGTCAAATTGCTATAATACAGCTTGTGAACACAATAGAGACTCCATTTACTATCTGATCTTCACCAAACTTAGATAGTAGTTCAATATTGATGAGAGCTTGGTACCTTTCGAAAACCAGCCAGATGTGCTCTTGCATGACTGGATTATGGTCCTTCAAGTTGTCAAAATTGCTATAATACAGCTTGTGAACGTGATAAAGTCTTCAGTTTTGATTGTATCTTCACCAAACTTAGATAGTAGTTAAATATTGATGAGAGCTTGGTTCCTGTTGCAAACCAGCCAGATGTGCTCTTGCATGACTGGATTATGGTCCTTCAAGTTGTCAAAATTGCTATAATACAGCTTGTGAACGTGATAAAGTCTTCAGTTTTGATTTTATCTTCACCAAACTTAGATAGTAGTTAAATATTGATGAGAGCTTGGTTCCTTTTGCAAACCAGCCAGATCCGCCCATGCAAGGCTGGATTATGGCCCTTGAATTTGCCAAAATTGCTATAATAGAGCTTGCGAACACAATAGAGACTCCATTTACTATCTGATCTTCACCAAACTTAGATAGTAGTTAAATATTGATGAGAGCTCGATTCCTTTCGAAAACCAGCTAGATATGCCCTTCCATGACTGGATTATGTTCTTTGAAATTGTCAAAATTGCTATAATACAGCTTGTGAACGTGATAAAGTCTTTAGTTATCCCCTCGGCTAACGAAGTTTGCGAGGGAATATAGTAACAGGGTTGTACGTTTGTTTGTTTGTTCGTTTGTCTGTGCGTCCGTCCGTCTGTAACAACCTTGTGACCAGTCTACACTGAACATCCTTTGACAGATCATAACGAAACTTGGTATACAGTTAGTATATGGCAAGGTATAGAAGCCTATTTATTTTCAAGGTCATAGGTTAAAGGTCAAGGTCAAAATTGAACTGACTATTTTCCAATATCAACAACCTTGTGACAACTCTATACTGAACATCCTTCGACAGATCTTAACCAAACTTGTATACAGTTAGTATATGGCAAAGTCTAGAAGCTTATTTATTTTCAAGGTCATAGGTTAAAGTTCAAGGTCAAAATTAGACTGACTATTCCATATGAACAACCTTTTGACCACTCTACACTGAACATCCTTTGACCGATCTTAACCAAACTTGGTATACAGTTAGTATATGGCAAGGTCTAGAAGCCTATTTATTTTCATTTATTTACCAAATTTCAATGCATTGGATACAGAGGTTTTCTATTTTTTGACAAAATATGTTCAAAGTCGTCTGCTGCAGAATTGTCGTATAGATGAGGCAAAGGGTTGATAATTATACACTCATTAACCCTTTCCCTCATACAACAGATATGCAGCACACGACTTAGAAAACATCTAGGGAATAATATGGAAACTCTCTAAAAATGAAAGAAAAATTATTGAATAAAGTTGATAAGCAAAAAAGTTGATAAACAATTTTTCATTTAGCCACAATGATATCAAAAGTTGTCTGCTGTAGTTTTGTTGTAAGTGTGGGAAATGGTTTATCCCTTTCCCTCATACGACAATTCTGCAGCAGATGAATTTGAACATATTTTGTCAAAACATGGAAAATCTCTATAATTGAATGGATAACCTATGACTGAAAGTTGAAAACATTGTGTCAAAAGGAGAAATTGCTCGTTTTGAGCAATTTCTTCTTTTGTCAGTATGTTTTCAAAAAGCTGTCTGCTGCAGAGGCTTCAGAAAGCGTCTATGTGAGGGAAAGGGTTATACAATATTCTTTTCTGCTCATCTACAGCCCTGTCTGGAGAAGGAATTCTTCACATGTGCAGTGTTAGGCGGAGAGGATTATCGGATATGTATAAAACACTGATGTAATGTTTGGCAACGGAGACACCACCATTGTCTGGAACAATTATTGTCTTCTGTTCACTTAGCAGGAGATTAAATTCAATTCTGCTCTAAATCCTACAACTGTTAAGGGTTTGACTCTTCCTACCTATGAACCCCCCAACTTGATCATATTAACCCTTTCCCTTATATAGACGCTTTCTTGACGCCTCTGCAGCAGACAGCTTTTAAAATCATTGTGACAAAAGTAAAAATTGCTCAAAACAAGCAATTCCTCCTTTTGCCACAATGTTTTCAACTTTTGTCAGTAAGTTAACCTTCATATACAGATAATTTTCGTGTTTTTTTCATGAGATGTTTTAAAAATCATCTCCTACTGATTTGTTGTATGTAGGAAAGGGTTAAAGCTATGGAAAAAAAGAACATAAGAGAAAAAGTGGAAACATATTGAGAAAAGAAAGATTAATTTTAATAAATTGAGTTGAAAATATAATTGGAATTTCAGCTATTTCCCTTTTCACCCATTCCAACATTCAACACATCTGTAGGATACAACTTCGTAAACATCTATGCCACGTCTATGAAATATCTTTGTAAAGGGTAAGATTATTTAACTAAGTTTTTTCAAAAAGTGGTCTGCTGTAGATGTGACAAAATGTGTCTTCAATTTGTAAAAGATTTACAGATTTTTTTGTCCCTGTGTGAGGCAAAAGAACTTTAGTCAAGACTCGTTTGTGATGTGAGCTAGGGTTGTTTCTTGGGACAAAGGTGTTAATAAAAACAATACAAAAAGTTACAATACCTCAGGGCATGGCTTTCCAGAACATAATGATCCCTGCTTAAATTGGCACTTCTAAAAAAGGAATATGTCTGTAAAAATCAAATAAACCAAATGCATAATGGACAAATTTGGATGTTCATGTTAGCTTGGTTCTGTAGATTCAAGGAAGGATTACATATTTGTGGAGATTGTTTTGCAATTGCCACTGTGCCAAGACGAACTTAAATTTTATATACAAGTTTTCTGCAGCTCATGTGGCTGTTACGGCCAACTAAATATGTCCATGATTTTTGCAGAGACATACATAGAAAAAGATGCAAACATTAATTTAGAACAATGTATGTGCATGCTAGACTATTGACAGTATTAGATTATACTGCTAACTAGTTTCTTTACAAATTTTTAAAAAACAATAACATTCTCTAGTTATAAACGGAATCTTTTCCCACAGAATAATGTGTCAGATAATGACTACATTATATAACAATGCATATGAGCTGTCCCACAAGAAAACCAACATTGTGGACTCTGTGTTAAGTATCGACCCGGATCAGCTTAAGCATGCTGCGCCAACTAACCAGGACAGACGTTTTTTGCCTCCTGTGGATTTTCTGTTTCAGGAGTCATATTACTCTATACCTCTATCTCCCTACGGAATGTTTCGGATTAGCCTGCGCAGGCTGATCTGGGTCGATATATTACGCAGAGTCCATAATGTTGTTTTTCTCGTGGGACGGCTCATATGTTGTAGAGTCTCTACAAATCAATCACAACAACTCAATTTATGAGGAACAAATAATTTTAGGTTTGATAAACAAAGTGACAGATGTGAACGCATTGAAATTCAGAAAAAAAAAAAATTGAAGATATTTTCTGTGCATCAAGCATTTAAATTCAGATCAACAAAATGAAAATATTTATTCTGCGCGTTATACGAAATGAAATTGAAAGTAAGGAATTTGAAGAAAAATAAGGTTTTTTGAAATATACAATAATTTACCGTAACACCAGTATGGGTAAATGACCGTGGTGTTATTTACCATTTCACCTGTATGTGAAATACTTACGCTGTAAAAATTGATGCATCAATATGTCTACCTCGAGGATGCCAAAGATCGTCTACACAACCAATTAAACCTGGTTCTTTACTAAAGTTTTTCAGATTAGAAGAACTGAAATAGCAGAACATATTTTAAATTTTAATTTTTAATTGTTGTCATGGTAAATAAATCAGAATCAATTGAAAAAGATTCACAAAAACAATCATTGGTAGGAAATGGGAGTTCCTGAGGTTGATTATGAACGATGCAGGTATGAATTGTCGTAATGGCCTATTGTCTTTTTGCCTCTAATACTCGCGATGTGTCCCTCAAAAGATAAACTCAATCCTGCTCCACCTGCTGACACGTTTTGACGCAATATCAGCATGATGAGCAATTTCTCCTTTGGCCACAATGTTTTCAACTTTATTTAACAATGAAGCCATCTTTAATGGAGATTTTTCAGGTTTCTGTCATTTAATAATGTTTTCAAAGTCGTCTGCTGCAGATTTGTTGTATGGGGGAAAGGGTTAACAAGCCTGTTTGATTGATATAATATTTAGTATTTATTTCACCATCCTACCAATAAATATTTCTGGAGACCTTACATTTTACCCCCTTAGACGCATTTTGATATAATATCTGCAATAGATGACTTTTTAAATCTTTTGATAAAAGTAGAAATTGCTTGTGATTAATGTGTCATTATCCACAGGAAGTGGTGTATAGTGTTTATGAATTCGAAGTTCTAAATTCACTGTTTATGTTGTTACATGGATACACAGGAAGTGCTTGGTGAAAGTTGGCTCTTTAATGGTAAGAAGCATACTAAATAAGTAAAAATCCATTTGACAATTCACTCTTTCTTCTTTTGGGGTGGTGGGCTTTCGGTAGGGATTCACTCTTTGATAATTATTTTAGTGAGTGTTAATATTTGACCCAAGTAATTATCTGGAGCTCTGATAGTGAGATAGAAGCCATTTCATATGAATCAAGAAAATATAACATGTTCATTAGAATCTATAAACTGTTAAAGGGAGGTAATTGAACCAACCTCTAGTTATATTTACCCCGTTACATAACAACTGGGTGAAAATGTGAAGTTTTTTGGAAAATCTTGACGTGCCTTTATGTTTGTCAACCTACAAGATTTTATTGATAATTGCCACAATAGTGCCAACAGCGCTTTGATTTACAAATGATAGCATACTGAGATGAATAGTTTGATAATGCAAACTATATCCTAACAAACAACTTTATTTCTTTCAATTTAAAAAGAGATACCTCTTAATAAGTTGTTTGCTAACTAGTAACAGAAATTGGCATTTTATCGAACATAAGAATCGGTGATGGGCATTTAGCCGTTTAAAGCAAGATGTGTGGAGCCAGTATGTCTAGAGCTGTCTACAAATTAGGATTTCCTCAAGAAAAAGAAGACATTTTGGGAGTTAAATATTGAACAAATTTTAGCCTTTGTTGATTAATTGAATGACCTTTGCACTTGAAATGTGACCCTTGAGATTCATACATCCCTAATATGTTGTAAGTGGTTTGAATCAATTCAAATAGTTCTCAATTAGTATATATTTTCGAACAAATCACCAATTCAATGTTTTCAACTCTAGGATTATACTTTTATTCATAGAGATTTTTCATATTATTTTGACTGCCTTGGGTGGTGTAGTGGTACAGCAACATCTGCCTCAGGTGTAGAATGTTGCGGGTTCAAACCCCAGGCCGGGTCATACAAAAGACTTTAAAAATGGTAGTAATGGCTGCCCTCCTTGGCGCTCAGGATTATTGGTTAGCATTTCCTCTGGCTGGCAGGATAAATGGATCAGTAGCCAGGAAATGTATTGATATAACTAAAACAATGTTGAAAGCAGCATAAAACACCAAACAATCAATGATATTATTTTGTTTATGTTGTTAAAAAAGTTGTCTGCTGTAGATTAGTTTTGAAAAAAAGCTGATGACACAAACAATTATATTACATGTTATCTTAACCCTTTCCCTCATACGACAATTCTGAACATATTTTGTCAAAAAATAGAAAATCTCTATAATTGAATGGATAACCTATATAATGACTAAAAGTGGAAAACATTGTGGCAAAGTGAGAAATTGCTCATGTTGAGCAATTTCTTCTTTTGTCACTCTGTTTTCAAAAAGCTGTCTGCTGCAGAGGTGTCAGAAAGCGTCTATATGATAGATATGAAATTCATTTCCAAACATATAAGTTGTTTTAATCATTTACAAGTAATTACTTCAATTTTGATTTAAACAATATTTTGTATGAAATATTTACATCATCATTCAATAGAGTAACATTTATAATACATTCAAGGGTAGGGGAAAACTTTCGAAGCTCCGTTATAAGATAATTTAATTGCATTGTTAATTAACCCTTTCCCACATGGAGTCTCATTTTGGGGCATCTGCATCACATGAAATTTGAAAAAACTGTACGAAAATGAGAATTTTATAATAATGAGCAACTTCTCCTTTTTGTCAAAATGTTCTTCAATTGTATTCAATAATAATAATGAAATAGAAGTAGAAAATAAAAATATTTGTCGTTTTTGGGGAAAAGACTGGCAATTTTAGTAACATACAGACATTATACTTTGTTACTCCACACACTTATCTCGTAATTATTGCAATTATGTAAAGGTGACAATAAATTTAGTTTAAATTTTTGACATTCTACTTCCGAAGATGAACTCTCTACCAAATCATTACAAATGTTAGCTCAGTAATGAGTTTTCAGAGCCCTGGTAGCTGTGTTATTTGAGTTACAGGTTGTGAGTTTGAACCCCTGCTCAGCCAACATTCTATCAGACATTACATCAAGCTTCATTCATCTTCCATCAATAGGTTAGCAGTCTATGTAGAGAAACATGATATGACTGAAAAAATGTAGAGCCAATTAAGCACTTATCAATCATTCAATCTAACATTAATGAGGCACTATATACTGTATGTACACCTGGCTAGATCTACTTACATAAAAAAAAATCTGTATAGCAGCTTATATCATCATATTGCTTTTTATAATGTTGAATAATTCAGTCCTGAGTGCTATTGAGGAACAGAACATTTATTTCATAATCTCTTTGTATTTTGCAACAGCATCCTTATTAAAAGAGAAGTGAAATCATTAAATTGGATGACTTTAATCTATTTCCTGAATTAGCACAACAATCCTTTGATATGAATGACAGGATTTGCCCTCCTGATCCATGCTTGTTTTATGATAGATGAGGTCGGAATAATGGGAATAAGCCGCAGGCCCAGCATTTGCTTTACTGTCATCAGGAATAAAATAGACAACTTTATGATCATTATAGATTAGCCCTGTCATACAAATGAGGGAACGACATGTCAGCATGATTTTGACTTTTCTCTGCAGTTATTGTCCCTTTCCCACATGCAGCAAATATGCAGCAGGCGACTTTGAAAACATACCGTCGAAAACCTGAAAAATCTCCATAAATGATAACTTGATTGTTAAATAAAGTTGAAAACATTGTGTTCAAAGGAGAAATTGCTCATCATGAGCAATTTCACCTTTGGCCACAATGTTTTCAAAAGTTGTCTGCTGCTATTGCATCAAAATGCATCTGCAGGTGGGAAAGGGTTAATATATAATATGACAAAAATGATGAGAAGAGGAAAGATGTCACAATGACTTTAGTCGCTTTAGTCAATCAAGAGTTATCGCCCTTTAATTATAGAAATTACCCAAAATTGGTCTTGTCAGCTCAATAACTTTAGAAGCCTTTGTCCAATCATCACCAAATTTAGTCAGAATGTGTATTGGCATAATATCTCGGACAAGTTCGATAACTAGCCATATCGCTTTAGTCAATTGAGAGTTATCGCTCTTTAACTATAGAAATTACCTAAAATTGGTCTTGTCAGCTCAATAACTTTAGAAGCCTATGCCCAATCATCACCAAATTTGGTCAAAATGTGTATTGGCATAATATCTTGGACAAGTTCGATAACTAGCCATATCGCTTTAGTCAATCAAGAGTTATTGCCCTTTAATTATAGAAATTACCTGTAATTGGTATTGTCAGCTCAATAACTTTAGAAGCCTTTGTCTAATCATCACCAAATTTGGTCAGAATGTGTACTGGCATAATATCTTGGAAAACTTTGATAACTAGCCATATCGCTTTAGTCAATCAAGAGTTATCGCTCTTTAATTATATAAATTACCTAAATTTGGTCTTGTCAGCTGAATAACTTTAGAAGCCTTTGTCCCATCATCACCAAATTTGGTCGGAATGTGTATTGGCAGAATATCTTAATCAGGTTTGATTACTAACCAGGTTATCTTAGTCACTCCACACTTATATCCCTCGAAATGGCCCAAACTATATCAACAGTGTCCGCTCTCTATATTTGCCTGACGTACAACCAATTATCACTATACTTGGTCTCGTAAAATAAGACGGGCGTATTTTGTGACATTTGGCGCTCTTGTTCCATAATGTTTTCAATTTTTAGCTCACCTATGCACGAAGTGCAAGGTGAGCTATTGTGATCACATTTTGTCTGGCGTCCGTCCGTCGTGCGTCATCAACATTTGAGCTTGTTAACACTCTACGTGCTACATTTTGCATCCAATCTTCATGAAAGTTTATCAGAATGTTCATCTCCATAAAATCTTGGACAAGTTCGAAACCATATGAGGTCAAAAACTAGGTCACTAGGTTGAATTGAAGGGAAATCTTGTTAACACTCTTGAGGCCACATTTTCAACTTGAGCATGTTGAAACTTTATCAGAATGTTTGTCTTGATGATATGTAGGTCAAGTTCGAACATGGGTCACGTCGGGTCAAAAAGTAGGTCACTAGGTCAAATTGAAGGAAGATCTTGTTAACACTCCAGAGGCCACAATTTTTGCTTCAGCAGTTTAAAATTTTCAGAATGTTTGTCTTAAAAATATCTAGGTCAAGTTCGAATATGGGTTATGCTGGGTCAAAAACTAGGTCACTAGGCCAAATTGAAGGAAAATCTTGTTAACACTTTTGATGCCTCATTTTTTGCTTCAGCAGCTTGAAATGTTGTCAGAATGTTTGTCTTAAAGATATCTAGGTGAAGTTCAAATATGGGTTATATTGGATCAGAAACTAGGTCACTAGGCCAAATTGAGGGAAAATCTTGTTAACTCTGTTGAAGCCGCATGTTTTACTTGAGCTGAATGATATCTAGGCCAAGTTCGAATATGGGTCATGCCGGGTCAAAAACTAGGTCACTAGGTCAAATTGAAGGAAAATCTTGTCAACACTTTGGATATTGCATTTTTAATTTCAGCATGATGAAACTTTATCAGAATGTTGAGCTGAATGATATCTAGGCCAAGTTCGAATATGGGTCATGCCGGGTCAAAAACTAGGTCACTAGGTCAAATTGAAGGAAAATCTTGTTAACACTTTGGATGCCGCATTTTTTGCTTCAGCAGCTTGAAATTTGGTCAGAATGTTTGTCTAAATGATATCTAGGCCAAGTTTGGATATGGGTCATGCCAGGATAAAAACTAGGTCACTAGGCCAAATTGAAGGGTAATCTTGTTAACACTCTGGATACTGCATTTTTAATTTCAGCATGATGAAACTTTATCAGAATGTTGAGCTGAATGATATCTAGGCCAAGTTCGAATATGGGTCATGCCGGGTCAAAAACTAGGTCACTAGGTCAAATTGAAGGAAAATCTTGTTAACACTTTGGATGCCGCATTTTTTGCTTCAGCAGCTTGAAATTTGGTCAGAATGTTTGTCTAAATGATATCTAGGCCAAGTTCGGATATGGGTCATGCCGGGTTAAAAACTAGGTCACTAGGCCAACTTGAAGGGTAATCTTGTTAACACTCTGGATACTGCATTTTTAATTTCAGCATGATGAAACTTTATCAGAATGTTTTTCTTGATGATATGTAGGCCAAGTTCGAATATGGGTCATGCTGGGTCAAAAACTAGGTCACTAGATCAAATTGAAGGAAAATCTTGTGAACACTTTGGATGCCGCATTTTTTGCTTCAGCAGCTTGGAATTGGTCAGAATGTTTGTCTGAATTATATCTAGGTCAAGTTTGAATATAGGTCATATTGGATCAGAAACTAGGTCAATAAAGGAAAATATTGTTTAAACTCCGGAGGCCGCATTTTTACTTTGAGCAAGTTGAAACTTTGTCAGAATGTTGTCTTGATGATATCTAGTCCATGTTGGAATATGGGTCATATCAGGTAAAAAAATATAGATCACTAGGCCAAATGAAGGAAAATATTGTTATCACTGTGGAGGTTGCATTCAGAATAATTGTCTTGATGTGTTTTGCATTGCAGTACATTGTATAATTAAGGTGAGCGATCCAGGGCCATCATGGCCCTCTTGTTTATAGTAATTATACTTATATTTATAGAGCTTTTATGTGTTTTTGCCTAGTTATTTTCCAAGTCGTCTGCTGCAGGTTTTTTGTATGTGGGAAAGGGTTAAGGCTAGACTTATAGTCTTATTAAGATATTTACAGCTGAAGGTTAACCTAGCTGTTCCCACAAACATCTAATAGGCGACAGATGGTATTGACTACATCTAGGCAAAATATTGAAAATAAAATTTATGGAAAATATTACAACTGATATAGGGTTGAAAACAATTTTGATAAAGGAGATTTTTCACTGTGACCAATTCCTCATTTTTCCACAAAATATTCAAAAGGTGTTATAAATTACACATGTATGCCAGAAAATGTAAAAAGGAGTTTTTGTTGGAGACTGTTCCTGTTTTATTGGAAGCCGCCAGGAGGTGGCTTCCTGTAGAGATGCTTTTAATTTTCGGTCAAGGAGAATATTTAGACCTGCCCGCGTGACCACATATCTTTATTTCTCTTTGTCCTTTCTAAGTACATTACTTTAAGGTAATGACTTTTAAAACATCCCTGTTACACTCTATATACATGTGTGAGTTTTACAAATTAAAAACAAAAGACAAAGGCCAGGATATTAATTGAATGTATGTACATTTTTATTTAAGCGAAATTCATACTGTATCTTGTCTAAACAGTAAACTGAATTGGTTACCTGCCTCATACGCTTTTTTTAGTTCGATAGTAAGTTAAACCGGGAACCACGAACAAAAGAATGTACGCAGTAAATGTAATCTGTTTCTTGTTGTTGTTGTTTGGCGTTGTTTACCCTCGCGCTCGGCATTAATGCCATTCCGTTCCTTACATGCTATAATATAGTACGCAGTAATTCTAGATGAAGAAGTGCAGACATGAACAAAATATCTGTTTCACAATAAATGTTGCCGTCTAGTTGAAATGTTAATGTTTCACAAACTTATTCATACAAATCACAAGAAAAAAATCCTAGTAGTACTTAAAGGGAGGTAATTTGAAGTATATATGCACAATTTAATTAAGTTCCCATTTGGTCTGACACCTTTGTCTAATAATACACATGTATGACAATTTAAATAAACAATTTAAAGGGAATACAAATATTTTAACACAGTTAAACATTTATTTAAGCGAAATTCATACTGTATCTTGAACAGTGAACAAGAGAAGGCACGCAGTAAATGTAATCTGTTTCTTGTTGTTGTTGTTTGGCGTTGTTTACCCTCGCGCTCGGCATTAATGCCATTCCGTTCCTTACATGCTATCATATATTACGCAGTAATTCTAGATGAAGAAGTGCAGACATGAACATATATAAACCACAGAAATATCTGTTTCACAATAAATGTTGCCATCTAGTTGAAATGTAAATGTTTATCAAACTTATTCATACGAATCACAAGAAAAAAATTGTGGTAGTACTTAAAGGGAGGTAATTTCTAGTATATACGCACAATTTAACTAAGTTCCCATTTGGTCTGACACATTTGTCTAATAATACACATGTATGACGATTTAAATAAACAATTTAAAGGGAATACAAATATTTAACACAGCTAAACATTTAAATACATGTTCAGCAGCTAACCATTTCCCACATACAACAACCAATTTGGTAGAGGAAAGTTTACGTTGTGCCAGGTTAGCTAGTCGCAATATAAAATGGCCAATATATACTTATGCACAAATGGACGTTTCTAGTTTCAGTACATACAAAAACGGTTCATTCTTTAATTTACTTTAACATGTTGGTATATTGAAATGGGTGTTTCTGTGAGATTCACAGACTTAGTACGTTGAAATGAAAATTTGTTTATAACATTATAAATTTTATATTCATACCTATACATTAGGGTATCTACAAACAATTAATGAAATGTGTACACATTTATCTTGGCTTAAATTTGATTTTGATGTTGTTACTAATTTAAATAATAGTTTTCATTCATATAATTTCAATGTTTATTAATCTTAATCATACGAATCACAAGGTAAATATCCTTGCATTGCTTAAAGGGAGGTAATTTGAAGTATCCAACAGTCTTCAAAGGGATAAATATGTCAGCGTATTACCGTCTACAGTTGTTTGTGGATTTAAATGTTCTTTTTTCTTATTTCTACATGAACAACGAAAAGTTGCGGCTTCTCTTTGACGCTTTCAAACATTCGTCTTGTTTTCCTATAGATTGTAGTTCTTTTACATTAAAGAGCTTTTTAACCCTTTCCCACACACAGACGCTTTCTGACGCTTTTGCAGCAGTTGACTTTTGAAAACATTTTGGCAAAAGGAGAAATTGCTCATCATGAGCAATTTCTCCTTTTTACCACAAAGTTTTTGTGTCACCTGCGTCTGTTTGTCTGTCGTCACACTTTTTCGTCAATTTTTCAAATAACTTTTTTTCTACTCAAAGGATTACATTGAAACTTCTGACAAATGTTTATATCAATGTGTGTGAGTGGTTCACAAAAGGGGGATAATCCAAATATTTTTTTTATATCAGAGTATTGCCCCTTTTCTGTCAAAAATTAAAATTTTCTGACAAGGCCCCGGCAGGTGACACACGTGGTGCGGGGAGCACTCCATTCTAGTTAACTATTCAATAGCTATACATTTAGTTAAGGAGTTTTTCTATGTTTTTGCCTCATCATATTCAAAATCGTCTGCTGCAGAAATGTTGTATGTGTGAAAGAGTTATACTTCAGAATTTTGAGTTTGGTCAATATTACCTAAATTCTGTTCAGACTAAATAGACTCACTCGAGGCTTCACATGCTAACTATGATACATCCCACAGGCGTCAAAAAGCGTCTTTTTTATGGGAAAGGGTTAATCTTGTAAGTCCATTCTCTCATATAGACAACTCGGAGGTCCTTGCAACAGATGACTTCCCAATATGTTAAAATAGGAACAATTTATAAAATCCTAATCTGCCATACAAAATCCCAAACATTGTGAGGAAAGGGCTAATTGCTAGCATTTTCAGTAGTCATTTGTCCATGTGTTTTGATATTTCCTAGAATATACCCATGCAAAAAGTTCTAGAAATATGATGACATAGCATTGGATTTGTCCCCTTTCAACATTCAACAGATCTGCAGCAGACAACTTTAACCCATTACTTCACACAGACGACATTTGACGCCTGCTGTTGCAGACGACTTTTGATAACATTGCAATAAAAGGTGAAATTGCTCGTTTTGAGCAATTTCACCTTTTATTGCAATATTTTTCCACTCTTTATCCATATAAATCTTTCAGTTTTCTAGATTGGTGAAATTGTTTGTCTGATGATTGTAAAGCAGACGACCTATGAAAAAGTCATGTGAAGTAATGGGTTAAAAAGCCTTGGTAAAAATATATAACATCTCTTTTAGTGAAAGTATAATTATTAAAAACAGTTGAAAACAGTATGGCATAAGAAGAAATTTGCTCATTATGAACTTTTTTGGGCTTAGCTATATTTTTTTCAAATGCGGTCTGCAGCATATGCGAAATAGTCCATATCCAAGATATGATATTATCTCTTGGATATACTCCAATCTTAGTATCAATCCGGTACTAAAATAGCACTGACATGATTATTCTTAATCATGTCTCTGCATCACTGATGGAACTATATATTTGGCGGTCTTGGATATAAAAAGACAGAAAACGTACCTACAGAAGTATACATATGAAAAGTTTATAAATTGTGGCAACTAAAAAATTAGAAGTTGCTTTTAGTTAAAAGAGTTGACAGCATTTTGTTTACACCAAGCAATTTCTTCTCCTTTTCCTATAATGTTTTACAAATTCATCTGCTACAGAGGCGTCTGTATCAATCTTGGGAAAGAGAAGGCAGTATAGTTGTTAATATACCCATGTTTTTGTGTCTTGTAGGACTGACTTAATGGAAGAGTAAAAACATCTACATGTCTGAAGAATTTCATTGGGTCAAAGGTCAAGGTCACAGTGACCTTGAAGACAAAAACCCTTTTTAAGCTTGTCCGAGTGATAACTAAACAATGCCTGGACCTATGGTCCTCAAACTTGACTTGAAGGTTGGGCCTGACCAGTAGATGAACCCTATTTATTTTGAGGTCATTGGGTCAAAGGTCAAGGTCACAGTGACCTTGAACACAAAAAACCTTTTTAAGCTTGTCCGAGTGATAACTCAACAATGCCTGGACCTATGGTCCTCAAACTTGATTTGGAGGTTGGGATTGACCAGTAGATGAACCCTATATATTTTGAGGTCATTGGGTCAAAGGTCAAGGTCACAGAGCTGGAACACAAAAACCTTTTTTAAGCTTGTCCGAGTGATAACTCAACAATGCCTGGACCTATGGTCCTCAAAGTTGACTTAGCGGTTGGGCCTGACCAGTAGATGATCCCTATTTATTTTGACTTCATTGGGTCAAAGGTCAAGGTCACAGTGACATTAAACACAAAAACCTTTTTTAAGCTTTCTGAGTGATAACTCAACAATGCTGGACCTGGAGGATACATAATATCTGCAAATATCAGTCATCATCACAATGGGATTAAGAACTGTACCTACCATCCTCAAACTTTGAATGAATATTGTTCATAATCTTAAAACTGACTCATAGACATCCAATGTGAAATGACAAATCAACTGGCATTTCGGTCCATGCAAATTTTACTCAATTGTCCTAATATTCCTGACAACATGGCGCTCAGGGGGGGGGACATAATGTTTGACAAACATCTCTTGTTATTGGATAGAGCTGAAAACAGCATGTCAAATGGAGAAATTGCTCATCATGAGCAATTTCTTCATTTGCCACAATTATTTCAAAAGTTGTCTACTGCAGGGGTGTTCTCTGTATGTGAAAATTAACCATTTTCCACTTGCAGATATATTTTGGGGTCAATGCAGACCCCTTTTGAAAATATTAATCGTAAAAGAGGAAATGTCTCAATATGAACATTTCTCCTTTTGCCAACTTGTTTTAATTCAGCTCAATAAATAAGTGTTAGACCGGTTTTCAAATAATATTGTAGAGATGTTCCTTATTAGATTCCTTCAAGCCACGTTGATTGGTTGAAAAACATGGCCGCCAGGGGGCGGGGCTTTTTTGCATTATATGGCTATGGTGAAAACTTAAAAAAATCTTCTCCTGAAAGTATCAGGCCGATTTTCAAATAATTTCGTAGAAATGTTCCTTAGGTGACCCTCTATCAGATTCCTTAAAGCCATGTTGATTGGTCAAAAAACATGGCCACCACAGGGCGGGGCTATTTTGCTTTATATGGCTTTAGTGAAAACTTAAAAAATCTTCTCTTCCGAAAGTGTTTGGCTGATTTTTGTAGAAATATTCCTAGGGTGACCCTCTATCAGATTCCTTCAAGCCATGTTGATTGGTCGAAAGCTATGGTCGCCAGGGGGGCGGGGCTTATATGGTTAAAGTGAAAAAAATAATAATCAGGTGAGCGATCCAGGGCCATCATGGCCCTCTTGTTTATCAAAC
The DNA here is from genome assembly GCA_031761405.1 of Serripes groenlandicus. Classification (NCBI taxonomy): domain Eukaryota; kingdom Metazoa; phylum Mollusca; class Bivalvia; order Cardiida; family Cardiidae; genus Serripes; species Serripes groenlandicus. The sequence continues at coordinate 131,962,023 of JASEVX010000003.1, read as the reverse complement.
TTTTGAATGAAATAGTCATTCATTTGAACTGACTTCTTCCAGTGTAGTGTCCCAAGTGTTGTGAATTGATTTATGAAAGCGATCAATCAAGAGAGAAATTGCTTGTTTATTTTTCTGTCTTCTGAGACAACAAGGCCTGATGGGCAAATGAACTCAGCTGTGAGATACAGACAGGGACTTTCTTAACCCTTTCCCACATACAACAAATCTGTAGCAGACGACTCTGAAAACTTCTTGACAAAAATCTTAGTAAACAAAAGTAATATAATAGAATACAGTTGAAAACATTGTGGCAAAAGGAGAAATTGCTCATCATGAGCAATTTCTTCTTTTGCCAAAATGATTTCAAAAGTCGTCTGCTGCACAGGTGTCAAAAAGCGTGTATATGTGGGAAAGGGTTAAGCTTGTTAGTCCTTTCCCGCATGTAGACATTTACTCGAAGGCCCTTGCAGCAGATGACTTCCCAAAATGTTAGGAAAAAAGGTAAAATTGCTACAAATTATTTATTTATAGTCATTTAAGAGAAAACTTAAGGTTTGCACAGGGACTTTATAAATCATGAACAAATGTGGGAAAAAAGGAAATTGCTTTTAACTGCAATTCTGCAGCAGACAATTTTGAAATTATTTATTAAAAATACGGAAACTCTCTATGAATGAAAGAACAATTATTGAATAAAGTTGAAAACATTGTGGGAAAAGTAGAAATTGCTCATTAACTTCTCCTTTTTTCCCAATGCTTTGATTAAAAGACGTTGTCCGCTGAAGAGACTTCAGAAAGTGTCTGCATGTTGGAAAGAGTTAAACTTTTACCTGATACCCAGGTTATCTCCTTAACCCTTTCCCTCATACGGCAATTCTGCAGCAGACGACTTTGAAAGTATTTTGTCAAAAAATAGAAAATCTCCATAATTAAATGGATAACCTATGACGAAAAGTGGAAAACATTGTGGCAAAAGGAGAAATTGCACGTTTTGTGCAATTTCTTCTTTTGTCACTATGTTTTCAAAAAGCCGTCTGCTGCAGAGGCCTCAGAAAGCGTCTATATGAGGGAAAGGGTTAAGGATAATATTATGCTGGGACAAATTTATTTTAATATCTTGAAAGTTTCATGCATTATTAGAACAATTTGGCAAACGGAATAAATTAATGATAATTATGATAAATTTTTGGTTTTCCAACGATGTTTTCAAAAAAGTTCTCATTCTCTTCCTGATCCTGACTTTCAAGTATAGTAACCAAAATCATGTTTATTGGACGGTTTGTTCGTGTAGTATGACAGAGAAATGCTTAAAGCCTCAGTTCTGGTCCCGGTATCTCCCGCTGTAAAAAAGCCGGTATACCATGTCGATCTGAGAATATTTTTGCAGAACAATCGTTCGCATTCTAGCATTCCTGTCATTATGTCCCAGATTGCCTCTCGGTTAAGAAGCTGGATGTCCCTGTGATTTCAGATAAGCCAGGTTTAAGTTGCCATTTTTGGCATGGTCATTTAGGGTGTCACGCCAGTGTGTTTCCTGGTCCAATCCGGTATTACCCAATGTGACCAAGGTCTTGTCCCCGTGGCTGTAGGTCCAACCCTGTATAGCCCTGGTTATGCGCTAGTGGAGCCCCAGTGGTAACCTGGTGGGCCCTGTTGGTAACCAGAATCCCGACCATCCCATGATTACCACGGATTACCTGCATTGTGCAGGACATGCACGGATCAGGCTAGTTCTGGATATTTCTTCAGATGGCACCGGCATACTGGCCTTGTGCCAAACATGCCCGGATCACACCTCTGGATATTTCTCCCAGTGTCTCCTGGTTGTATTAACCCTTTCCCTCATACGACAATTCTGCAGCAGACGACTTAGAACGTATTTTGTCAAAACATAGAAAATTTCCATAATTGAATGGATAACCTATGACAAAAAGAGGAAAACATTGTGGCAAAAGGAGAAATTGCACGTTTTGTGCAATTTCTTTTTTTGTCACTATGTTTTCAAAAAGCTGTCTGCTGCAGAGGCGATAGAAAGCGTCTATATGAGGGAAAGGGTTAAACATTTTTAAACATCCAGGATGCGTCTATCGGATCGAGTCAGAACAACAGGGTTCATTACCGACCTTCCCCAACTTCTACTGTTCAAATTTGGTATTTGTTGTAAAGGTTTACAAAATCATTGAAATCAGCATTATTAAGTCACATCGTGATCTATGCAATTGGGTCGTTGGTATATGTATTTGTTTTCTATTTGTCATTGTCAACACCCTACTGATAGAGGATATATTCATCAAACTGAGATTGCTTATTATCAGCAAGTTTTTCTTCTCCAAGAATATCTTTCAATTTCCTTTTCTGGGAAAGGGTTAAACAGCATGAGATATTTGTTTTAATCATGAGCAGCATCTAGTGATCTGGGTTTATTGTTGCATCTGCATACAATGAAGACTCACAGCCTTTAATATCCACCTGTAGGTTATATAAAACCTTAACCCTTTCCCACATACAGATGCTTTCTAATGCCTCCGCAACAGACGACTTTTGAAATCAGTGTGAAAAAGGAGAAATAGCTCATTATGCAATAATGGTGCCATTATTGCATAATGAGCTATTTCTCCTTTTTCACTCATTCAGAGATATTTTCCATAGTTTTGCCAATTTGTTTTCAAAGTCATCTGCAACAGAATTGTTGTATGTGGGAAAGGGTTAATGCATCTTTTGACAAAATTATGGAAGTGTAGCCCCCAAATACTTGTATGTTAACCCGTTCCCTCATAGATGCTTTCTGACTCACTGTAGCATTCCACTTTTGAAAACATTCTGACAGAAGAAGGAATTGCTCAAAACGAGCAATTTCTCCTTTTGCCGTAATGTTTTCAACCTTTTGTTAGTGATGATAGCTACATTTTGAATGATTTCTGTGGTTTTGCATATATAATTTCAAAGTCGTCTGCTGCAGTTTTGTTGCATGTGGAAAAGGGTTAATGTTACTTCCAATGATGCCAAATCAGAGATTTAACCCTTTCCCTCATACAATAATTCTGCAGCAGACGACTTTGAACATATTTTGTAAAAAAATGGAAAATCTCTATAATTGAATGGATAACCTATGACGAAAAGTGGAAAACATTGTGGCAAAAGGAGAAATTGCTCGTTTTGAGCAATTTCTTCTTTTGGCACTATGTTTTCAAAAAGCTGTCTGCTGCAGAGGCGTCAGAAAGCGTCTATATGAGGGAAAGGGTTAATATGACCCTGCTCATAAAGTTCATAAGCCCTATCCAACTGTACGTTTATCCACACACCAACTCCTTCAATCATAATGCTGCTATCCTTGAAATCCTGAGCGCCAAAAGGAGGCAAGCCACATCTATTGTTTTTAAAAACTTTGGTAGGACCCAACTTGAATCGAACATCAGATATAGATATGTGCAAAGAATCTATATTGATTAATACTTTCTATATTTCTGCATCATGTTAATAGGCTACAAGTAGTAGCTGTCTTTTCAGATATAATATTTTAAATCCTTTGACAATATTAAGCTAAGTGTCTAAAAGCTTTGGATCAGTGCCTTTTGCATATGTAATTGGGTATTTTTCATGGCATAGTTGGCCAAAATTGTATAAATGACTGATAGCTCACTTCCTGAATACCGACTATTTACTCCTTCAAGTGGAAGAAGCATGAGTAGTTGACTTTTCTGCAAATATGCAATCTGTCTGCAACAAAATATCTTGTTTTTAACCCTTTCCCTCATATAGACGCTTTCTGATGCCTCTGCAGCAGACGGCTTTTTGAAAACATAGTGACAAAAGAAGAAATTGCACAAAACGTGCAATTTCTCCTTTGGTCACAATGTTTTCCACTTTTTGTCATAGGTTATCCATTCAATTATGGTGGTTTTTTATTTTTTGACAAAATACGTTCAAAGTCGTCTGCTGCAGAATTGCCGTATGAGGGAAAGGGTTAAAGTAATTATGCTCACCTACTAACGAAACTTAAATGACACCATAGCAGAAAAACACAAAACACCACAAAACACCTGATACAAACAAATAAATACCATAGCAGAAGCTTTACCATAAAGACTACCATAAAAGACAAAAGCAACTGTTTACCTGATACATTTTTATTGCCATCTGAAGAAATTTTTGTCTCAGAAAATTAGAAATTTTGTGGAAAAAGTAAAAATTGCTTTTTTAAACAGTCTCCTTTTTCACATAGAATTTTCCAAAAGTCGTCTATATCATGGCAAGGGTAGTCTAAAAGTCCATGTTTTGTATTGCCATGAATCAATGACCCAAAAGGAAATAGCTGCCTGGAAATGCAGCTTGTTTTATGACCACGATAGGACTAAGCTCAAACTTTGTGTGGTATTAACGGTAAGAGTGTTATATCAATTACCCTTGTTATCACCCTGTACTGATTTATCAAGCATGATCTATCTATTTACATAAGTATGATATGTAAATATGTGTTGTTATCTTTTCACCGATCATAACAAAGTGTGAGAAAATATGCCAGACAATATTGCTCCTCATCAGTATGTTATTAAATGCAGATGATCTTCTCTCATGGATTCAATTGGACTTGGTTCTAGAGTGGATTGGGTTTGTTTCACACAGCATACCATAGTTATTTCCCACATACACATGCATTTTGATTCATCTGCAGCAGAAGACTTTTGAAAACATTGTGACAAAAGGAGCAATTATTATAGCTTATGATGGACAATGTCTCCTTCTGTCACAATGTATGCAACTCTTTTCAATAATTATCCTTTCATTTCATATCTAAAATGTTATTCGTGTCCGACCTGTTAAGTTTTATCGTTAGTGTTGTGATTTTAAATTTCGGTTATTTTGTAACCATATATAAGTTATTTCACAATCTTGTGTCCGTTATTTCGTAACCATAAGTAAGTTATTTCGCAATCTTGTGTCAGTTATTTCGTTACAGCCTTTGTAACCAACATTATGTTCAAGATAAATTCGTACAAATCATACATTTGTCTAAACATGTATATCTAATTTGTTTAAGTACCGATGATGTTTAAAGATGATCGCTACATCGCTACAGTTTCATCATTTTTTGAAAACATTCAGAATTTTACGAAAATTGGTGTGTTGATAGCAAGCATATTACCTTATCTACAGAAATATGAAATAAAAATATGGGGTAACCGGGCTTGGAAAAGGTTCCAGGCTCTTTCTTCTGTATACCCCATACTTGCTGTTTGAGTCACTGATATTTGTAATATATATATATTTTTTAGATTTTCATTTTCAGTTTTACATCATTTGTTTGGCAACACTTCACTCTTTATATGACTAGAAGAAATAAAGGTAAAAATGTAGCCATCACGAAAAAATGACACCATTAAAAATAATTAAATAAAATTCAATGCATAATAAATCCAATGATCCAACATTTTTTGATTTTTAGCTCCAGCTTATGTCATGGCGAATTGTCTGTTGTGCGTCTGTGCGTCCGTCCATGCTTCCGTTAACTTTTTGCTTCAAACGACTTCTCTTCCCTAACCACTTGGCCAATTCGGATGAAACTTCATAGGAAGCATCCTCTCAATGTCCTCTCCTAAATTCCTTAAAAATGTTTGGATCCATGCAAAATTCTGTAAAAAATAGTGTAAACTCAAAAAATCTTCTTCTCCAAAAGTTTTAGGCGGATTTTCAGATAATGTTGTTGAAATGTTCCATGGGTGACGCTCTATCAGATTCCTTCAGGCCAAGTTGATTGGTTGAAAAACATGGCCGCCAGCGGGCGGGGCTCTTTTGCCTTATATAGCTATAATGAAAACTTTAAAAATCTTCTTCTCCGAAAGCGTTTGGCCAATTTTCCTATTTTTTTGTAGAAATGTTCCTTGGGAGACTCTCTATCATATTCCTTAAAGCCATGGTGATTGGTCGAAAAACATGGATGCCAGGGGGCGGGGCTTTTTTTGCCTTATATTGCTATAGTTGAAACTTAAAAAATCTTCTTCTCCGAAAGTGTCAGGCCGATTTTCAAATAATTTTGTAGAAAAGTTCCTAGGGTGACCCTCTATCAGATTCCTTCAAGCCATGTTGATTGGTCGAAAAACATGTCCACCAGAGGGCGGGGCTATTTTGCCTTATATTGCTATAGTATAAATTTAAAAAATCTTCTCCGAAAGTGTCAAGCTGATTTTCAAATAATTTTGTAGAAATGTTCCTTGGGTGACCCTCTATACGATTCCTTCAAGCCATGTTGATTGGTAAAAAAAGATGGTCACCAGAGGCTGTTTGGAGAGTTAATTTTTGCCAAATGGCAGGGGAGCGATACTGGCCATCTTGGGCCTCTTGTTTTTAAAATTTGCATGAATATAGTTTAACTCTATCAAAACTTCTTTTAAAAAAAATCAAATCTTGTACAAAGCGCGTTGTGTTTACATTATCACCATTTGTCCGAAGACCATAACACTTTTAAACCAGTGTTTAGGTTATAGTTATACGTAATATATACATTTAACGTGAAAATCAAAACTGTCGCGATCGTCTTTAACTTAATTTATGTCATTGATTACGGGAAAAAAGTCAGCAAAATGTTGAAATTGTTTAAAAATGCTGCAAACTTTGCAATGATTGAAGGTGAATAAGATTGCTAATTTGATGGTGGAATATTGTGTATATTGTGAACAGAAACATAAAAGTAAACTTAATTGTCAAGGACTAAATGAATCTTAGGACATCAGAAAATTGTGACACATTTCTATATTGACTTCTTATACAAAGTCATTGGAGAAAGGACTTAAAATAATGACGTCAGGAACTAAGGTAGATCACAAAGTTGCAAGGCTCTACGATTCATTCTGGTTAATATAGGGGGCGGGGAATAATTTGTTTCCTGCAGAATTATGAAAATAGTAAATTACAATACTTTCTTTAACCCTATGCCTGATATAGACAACTGAAACTTTTCCAACACAAATACACTTTCTGATGCATTTTTGACAATATTAAAAAGAAAAAAAACCACACACACAAAAAGTGACCACTTTTCTTTAAAAAATAATTTTGAATTTCCTATTCATAATAGTTTAGTTAATAGACAACTTTTCATATATATAGTTGGCCCATTACCTTATATAGCAATCCTAGGCTCTCCCAAATTGGGTACCATCAAGTAACGAAAGATCTAACAAAAGAAAACAAATATTGGTGTTTTTATAAACTATGGCTGCTGCAAAGGCATGTGAAGATTTTTATGTCAGACAAAGGGTTAATCTGTTCTATTGACAGTCATATCTTTAACTCTGTCCTACTTGCAGACGCATTCCGATGCATTTGAAGCAGACAACTTTTGAAAACATTGTGGCAAAAGGATTAATTGCTCATGATGAGCAATTTTCCCTTTTGCCACAATGTTTTCAACTCTATTTAATGATTAAACTCTCATTTATTGAGATATTTCAAATTTTTGCCAATATGTTTTCAAAGTCGTCTGCTGCAGAATTGTCGTATTCGGGAAATGGTTAACCCTTTCCCTCATATAGACGCTTTCTGACGTCTCTGCAGCAGACGGCTTTTTGAAAACATAGTGACAAAAGAAGTAATTGCACAAAACGTGCAATTTCTCCTTTTGCCACAATGTTTTCCACTTTTCGTCATAGGTTATCCATTCAATTATGGATTTTTTTTTTATGTTTTGACAAAATACGTTCAAAGTCGTCTGCTTCAGAATTGTCGTATGAGGGAAAGGGTTAATGCATCTGTGGTGGCTGACCTTGATAATCTTCTGCCTCAATAAAATGGCTGCTTTGAAAATAATTGGGAGAGGGGAGATATTAAAGCTTGTTAAAATTGTTAGATCCCACTGAATAAATGGAGTTTTGACATGCTAATTGATTTTACAGCATCACCAATTGGTATTAATTGGTCACTAATTACCTTTTTCAACTTGATATGGTTGAAAAAACAGTACAGAGCAGATTTGTAACTCAAATCAATAAAGTATTCATTGTTAAGCCTATTATCCCTTTCCCAAATACAATAAATCAGCAGCAGACAAAATTTTGGAAAGTTTGATTATTGAAAAGAGTTGTGAGCAGAATTCTCCTTTTGCCAAAATGTTTTCAAAATGTGTTTGCCAAAGAGGCACTAAAAAAACGTTTACATGTGGGAACGGGTAAATTGGCTCCCAAAATGTTAATTGCAATCATTCAGTGATATGAAAAATATCCAAAGAAATAACTTTTTTATTGGAATTTCATATTATGGATGAAGTTCAATACGCTGGAGGCTCGATACACAACAGTACTTTGGAGCCATAGTCTCGAATCCGCGGTATAAACAGGGTTTAATTTATAACAATGTTATAATTCGCAGAAACTTTACCCCACCCATCCAACTTTAATGCATCTTCTAATTCAACTGCACTAAAGATAGTATATTTATGCCAAAATGAGCTTGCAATTACATATAATTTGATTGTGAAATGAATTCATTTGTATAAACTAATTTCGAAAAAAAAATTACAGGAATGTCATAAAACAGTCTTTTAACATTTTTCTGGTTCATTTACCGGTGCAAGTCATATTATTTACATGTTGTGAAAATCAGTAATATATGCCGTGAGTACCATTTTATAGAAAATATAAGTTATTTTTTCTCAGAATCAACTTGAGTAAATACAGAGATCGACAGCACTGCGAGATAACGGCTTATCTTGCATTGTTTTGATAGTTTTTCTTGTGGATCAAGCAGACACTCAGTTACCATAAACAAGGTTTACTTATCCCAATTATAATATTGATTGATTGTTGGGTGTTTTACACCGCTTTCAAATATTTTTCAGTTATATCACAGCATTTCCCGGGTAGGTTATCAGTACTTAACTGGTCCAAGTAAAAGAGACAGTTGATCAAAACCATCAATGAAAGACCTGCATTCATTTCTGTTTACCACACATACAGCCAGCTGTTCATCAATTATTGATCATATTGAAAGTTATGTAATTGGGTCATTCGTCTAAATATAAACATATGGCTTTCATGAAGGACTAATAATGTCCCCCTCCCCATATAATGGGGAGACATGTTGTTTTTGCTCTGGGTGTCTGTCTGTCACAAATCGTCTCCGCTCCATAACTTTTGAACCGCTTGAAGGATTTTGAAATAAATCGCCACTGATGTTCACCATACTGCAACGATGTGCGGAACACATGTTACAACAACTTTGGTTCAAGGTCAATGTTACAATTAGTGGTCAACGGTCATATGACTAAATATTTCGTGTCCACTCCATAACTTTTGAACTGCTGAAAGGATTTTGAAATAAATCGCCACAAATGTTCACCATACTTAGAGAATATGCAGAGCACATGTTACAATCACTTTGGTTCACGGTCAGGGTTGCAATAACAGGTAAAAGGTCATATGACTATATTTGTGTCTGCTCAATAACTTTTGAACTGTTTGTGAGATTTTGAAATAAATCACCACAAATTTTCACCATACTGAGACAATGTGCAGAGCACATGTTACAACCACTTTGGTTCAGGTCTAGGTTACGATTAAAGGGCAAAGTTCATATGATTTTATATCTGTCTGTTAAATAACTTTCGAACCATTTGAAAGATTTTGAAATATTTCACCACAAATCGTCACCATACTGACAGCATTTGCAAAGTGCATGTTACAACAACATAGGTTTTTTCTCTTCTTTTCAAGGTCAAGGTCGCAATTAGAGGTCAAATGTTGTATGACTATATTTCGTGTCTGCTCAATAAAGGTTGAGCGGCCTGCAGGATTTTGAAATAATTCACCACAAATGTTTCCCATACTGAGACGATGTGTAAGAGTACATGTTAAAACCACTTTGGTTCTAATCACTCTCTGTCCGTCGTCCGTCGTTAACTTTTAGCTTTAACCATCATCTCCTCCTAAACCACAGGACCAATTTCAACCAAACTTCACAGGAATGTTCCTTTGGTGGTACTCTTTCAATTTTTTTCAAAGATTTAAATTCCATAGAGAACTTTGGTTGCTGCGGCATCAGAAAGGGGGCAAAATGTCCAAACTTTAAAATTCTTCTTCTCTGAATCTGCTTGTCAGATTCAAATATAATTTAGTTGAAAAGATCCTTGGGTGACCCTCTACAAAAATTGTTCAAGCCATATTGATTGTTTGAAAAATATGGCAACCTGGCCGCATCAGAAAGGGGCAAAATGACAAAATTCCAATTTAATGAAAGTTCTTGTCTAATTTTAAGAAAAAATTAATAGAATTCATACTTCAGTGATGATCTTTACTTAAATTGTTCAAGCCATATTGATTGGTTACAAAATTAAGCAACCAGGCGTCATCACAAAAGGGGTAAATTTAACTTTTAGCTACAAATGACAACTCCTACCATTCCACTGGACAAATTTCAACTTTACTTCACAGGAATGTTCCATTGTTGGTCCTCTTTCAAAATTGTTCAAAGACTTACATTCTGTGTACAACTTTGGTTGTTGCGGCAGTGAAATCGAAAGTGAGAAAAATGCCCAAACTTTAAAATCCTTTTCCTTCAGAATCTACTTGTCCGATTCCTAAATAATTTGGTAGAAATGTTCTTTGAGTGACCCTCTACAAAATCTGTTCAAGCCATATTTATTCGTTGAAAAACAGGTCAGCAAGGCGGCATCAGGAAAGGGGCAAAATGTCAAAACTTTATAATTCCATTCTTTTTAAAGTTCTTGTTAGATTTCGAGAAAATTTAGCAGAGACCCTTTACATAATTTTATTTGGTTAAAATAGATATGCTATGTGGCATCAGAAAAGGTGTAAATGAACTTTTAGCTTCAAATGACATCACCTCCCAAACCATTGGACCGATATCTACCAAACTTCACAGGAATATTCCTTAGGTAAGTCCTATTTCAAATTGTGCAAAAATTTAATGCCTTATTACAAATGGTCTTTACTGATAAGCTCTTTCTTAGCCATACCTTGCAATTTCATTTGCACCCTTGACAACATTTTCAAGGTATTTGCAGTTAAATATTTGCTTAATTTATTTTCTATCACTCAGGTGATCGATTTAGGGCCAGCTTGGCCCTCTTGTTTGTTAAGGTTGTTTGACGCCAAATAAGCATCTTATATCAGCTATATTTAATCATTTTATGGTGTAATATTAGGTTTTTGAGCATCTTTGGAAGTTTTCAACTCATGTCATCCTAGATGATAAACATTGATAAAGAAATTAAGCGAAGTTCAATGCATTTTTTCCAAAGGGCATTGCATAGGGGAGAAAAAAAGCCAAATATGTTTTCTTTTATCTAAATAATATATTTTGTGTCTTATAAATTGATTTTAGTCGTTGTGGTATTGTTAAGTATCTTAAACAAAAGTATTAATTAGAGAGGAAGCTGCTATCACATGTTTTTAGTTGTGTTCAATTGAACCGGACTATTGCGGTCGAAACGGTTTTAACGGATATTGACCGTACAGCCGCCAAAACACTGATAAATAGTTTACAAATTATTATTGAATACTCAAAAAATTGAATACTCAAAAAAGGCAAGTTACTTCCCAATTATCACATCAGGATACGGCTTAACCCTTTCCCACATACAGACACTTTCTGACACCTGCAGCAGATGACTTTTGAAAACATTGTAATAAAAGGAGAAATTGCATATAATGAGCAATTTCTCATTTTACCACATTTTTTTCAACTTCATTCAAAATTGTTCCCTCATACAACATTTCTGCAGCAGACGACTTTGAAGGTATTTTGTCAAAACATAGAAAATCTCTATAATTGAATGGATAACCTATGACAAAAAGTGGAAAACATTGCACAAAACTTGCAATTTCTTCTTTTGTCACAATGTTTTCAAAAAGCCGTCTGCTGCAGAGGCGTCAGAAAGCGTCTATATGAGGGAAAGGGTTAAACAAAATTTGGTTACTTCCGTAAGATGGCCGGAGACACCTGAGTCACTTACATGTAATCAGGCCCGTAGGAACAGGGGGGGCACATACTAATGATATTATCATACTAATACTTAAAGCAGGCCCGTAGAAACTGGGAATCCCCCCGCTTTTCTTTGTTGAACGTACGTTGCAATACTTTCAACATCTTTAAATTTATTTGATTATTTGATTATTCCATATTTATCAAATAGACTAGAGTAGAAACAGTCCATGCATGCACTTTACTACTTTAGAGAAACATGCATTAACATTTTTTGAAATCTACACAAATATTAATAAAGACATCTCTTTGAATTTGAAAATAATATTCAGTAATGTGAAGCTTCTGCTTAACCCTTTCCTTCATATAGACGCTTTCTGATGCCTCTGCAGCAGACAACTTTTTGAAAACATAGTGACAAAAGAAGAAATTGCTCAAAACAAGCAATTTCTCCTTTTGCTACAATGTTTTCCACTTTTAGTCATAGGTTATCCATTCAATTATAGAGATTTTCTATTTTTTGACAAAGTATGTTCAAAGTCGTCTGCTGCAGAATTGTAGTATAAGATAAGGGTTAAAAGAGGTTATGATGTTATTTATTGCTGGTTTTGTACTGGTGAATAATAATTATTGATTAGAGAGGAAAACATTGTGGCACAATGAGAAATTGCTCATGATGAGCGAGTTTTCTCCTTTGGTCTCAATGTTTTCAAAAGTTGTCTGCTGCAGATGTGTCAAAATGTGGCTGCATGTAGGGTAGGGTTATGTACTTACTCTAAATCTTCAGCTAGAAATAGTAATTGACATACTGCTAAAACAGTATTGTTTCTAGGTAAAGTGGGTGGACAGTTATATGATGTTATTTGTGTCATGTGTACGCTGTAGCGGATTTACGCTCAACCGTACATTCAATTTTTAAATAAGTCATCTTGGGGGGAAAAGAGGTTACAATTCTAGGGAAGTCATAACATTGCTATTAACCCTTTCCCTCATATAGACGCTTTCTGACGCCTCTGCAGCAGACAGCTTTTTGAAAACATAGTGACTAAAGAAGAAATTGCACAAAATGTGCAATTTCTCCTTTTGCCACAATGTTTTCCACTTTATAGAGATTTTCTATTTTTTGACAAAAATATTTTCAAAGACATGCAGCAGGAGACTTTGAAAACATCAAATGTGATAAAGTAGGATGGTAAAAGGAGAACTTGCTCACGTCAGTTACTATAACAAAGAAAGCTAACAAAGTAGACTCAAATTTAGTCTTCGCATTAGTGTACTGGTTGCTCTAGGTTTACCTTAAATGTGTAAGTAGTTCAGAATTAATCTTGAATTACTTAGTCAACATAAATGATGTTAACCCCATTCCCACCTGCAGCCACATTGACGCATCTGTAGCAGGTGACTTTTAAGAAACATTGTGGAATAGGGTGAAATTGTTCATAATGAGCAATTTCTCATTTGGTGAAAAAAAAATCCAACTCTATTTCATATTTAAACTTTCATTTATAAAGATTGTCCATATTTTTGCCTAGTTGTTTTCAAAAACATCTGCTACTGATGTGCTGTATGCTTGAAGTTGTGAACATCAGGATACGGCTTAACCCTTTCCCACATACAGACACTTTCTGACACCTGCAGCAGATGACTTTTGAAAACATTGTAATAAAAGGAGAAATTGCATATAATGAGCAATTTCTCATTTTACCACAATTTTTTCAACTTCATTCAAAATTGTTCTTTCATACTCATAAAGAGATTTCATATTTTTGCCAAGATGCTTTCAAAGTTATCGGCAGCAGATGACTTTTGAAAACATTGTGACAAAATAAGAAATTGCTTATATTATGAGCAATGAGCAATTTCCCCTTTTGCCTCAATGTTTTCAACTCTATTAAATGATTAAACTTTTATTTATGGAAATATGAAGTTTTTTAAAGTAATACTTACCAGTCATTTAATACCTGATATATCATCTCTATACACCTTAATTATCCATAAAAAACGCCCACGCTAGCATATCCCTCACGTATCCGTGACATACACGGCCGCCCGGAAGTACAGGCGCGCACGTGAGCGGGTAGTCACTTTTCATTCACCGTTAAGTATTGGTGACGACGCGGGGTTGGGAGGTGGGACTCTATTAATGACTGGTAAGTATTTTCTAATAAAAATATGTTTTACTTTAAAAAACTTCATTTTTATATCAAAAATACATTACCAGTCATTTAATACCTGATGACTTCGTAGCATAGGACGGGAGGTTCGACCAATACTTACTGTCGTTCCAGGTACGTTGTAGTATATTATTCCATATTTTTTTAAGAACAAACATACTTGATTCCAACGGATGTATAAAGGGAAAGAGGGGATTGAATACAGGTTCAATCGGTATTCACTTTATTTATGTGTTGGATTATGTGAATTAGCAAACCACTCGCTGTGAAGCCACAAGGGGACCCAGGCAGGACCGACTGCAACTGGTTCTTAGACAGGAACCCTTGTTGACACAGTAGAGTAAGGAGCCATCAGATTCATTGAATCTGATCTGCCCGGTTTCTACAGAGACGATCTGTAGTTAAAGCTAATAAAAAGACGGTTTTATAAGTAAAAAACTTTAAAGACGTCGATTCAAGAGTTCGTATGGAGCTCTTGTAAGCGACCAAAGGACGCAAGACAAATCCTATTTTGGAGTTAACTCCTACAATTGGGTTTTTTCTAATTCTAACCATCAGTCTGTGAAACTTAATTTAATTCGTTTCTACTGAAAGCAAAGAACTCACTTCCCTGTTAGTGTTCGCCAAGCAATACGAATTTATAATTCTCAGTAGAACTTAAGAAGCGGTAGCCGTCGACAAACGTTCAGAGAGATTGACCTACCTTATTAACATCAATCGGTAAGAACTGTCTATATCTAAGGAAGATGTAACAGTTATGTCGATAGGCAGGCCAGAAGGACGTATAACCACGGTCTCTGGGCCAGAGAAGTGTTTCTGTCATCATCTTCCCTTTCAGAAGTGAAACCGGAAGTTGACGAACTGGTTCTTAGCCTCATTATCAACTCGGGGAGTAATTATTATTATTCCTTTGCGAATTCTGAACATCCACTGCCGAATGAGTGGAATATAGTTGTCTATTCTGTATTAGTGAATCGACTCTGTCCGAAGGTACTCGAATTACCGCTAAGTCGGTGAGAAACGTCATACCCACGAACGTGAACCTCTTTGACGGAATTAAATCCGACTTCTGCGTGTTGGGTATTAAACCCAACCGCAGAATGGTCCGCCAGGCTAGGGATAGATCGTGAATTAGAAGTACACGATCCGTCCTGTGGGAAAGCCAATCGTCGAAGTATTGAAGAAGTTGGGGTCCTTTCATACGAAGAAAGGCTCCCATGCCCTGATATCTTCGTAAGCACTCGAGGGGCGGACTTGAGGCCGAAGGGAAGAGCCCTGAATTGGAGCACTTCTCCCTCTATCACAAACCGAAGGTATTTCCTCGAGGAGGAAGCGATCGGGATGTGATAAAAGGCGTCTGTTAGATCTAGAGAGACCGCCCAGTCGCCTTTCCGAATTGCAACTCGGATGGAGCGGGTCGACTCCATTTTGAATTTATCGACCGGAATCAATAGATTTAGCGCAGATAAATCTATAACCGGTCTCCACTTGCCGTCTTTCTTCGGAACAAGGAAAAGACGGCTGTAGAAACCCCGAAAATTGGGGTTGAGAACGCTCTCTATGGCATTCTTTTTCAGAAGCGATGAAATCACCTCTGACATGGCCGGATGACGTGACGAAATGTCGATCGGCACGCCTGTCAGAGGAGGGGGGGAAATGAAGGGAATCAGATACCCTTCCTGTATCACAGACTAAATCCAACGATCCTCTGTGACACTTTCCCACTCCTCCGTGATAAATGACAGGCTGCCCCCGACTGCAATCTCCGACCTTGGGATTGTCATAGAGAGGAGCGAATCCCTACGGCTGCGGCTTCGGATTCGTGTTAACTCTAGCAGGCTGCCGATGTTAGTACCCTGATAGGGGCGCTTCGGTTTAGCCGATTTCTGACCCGTGGAAGGGGTTTGTTTAGGCTGAAACGCCTTCACATACCGTTTTGGCTTCTTTGCTGGGTTGGGTTTCTTAGAACTACCCACATTCGCAGAATACGATGAACGTTTCTGGCCCTGCGCAAAAGCCTTAGCTGCGTTCGCCGAAAGGCGTCGACTGTTCTGAAGCATCAGAAGCTGTCACCGCAGCAATCCTTCCACCAAAGAGTTGTTTCGACTCCAATGGTGCGGCTTTCAGGCTGTCCTTGCTAGCACGTAGCAATGAGTTAGGAGCAACTAGAACTGCGTCCCTCCTCATGGACAGTATCTCTGTGATGGTCTGAAGATTCAGTGCCATGAGATGCCTGTTGCCTGTGTCGAAAGCTTCGAGAATTCTGTTAGCCCCTAGGCTAGAGATATTCTCCTCTTTCAACAACAAAGACAGAGCGACTGCGAAATGGTTGTCATGAGATGACACCAATACACCCAGTCTTGCTCTGGCCTCCCACTTCTCTAGTGTCTTAAAAGAGACCTGGACAGAAGCGTGTGCAGTTAACCCCAGTGTAGCTGCATCCCCGTCTAAAGCTGGCACTTTGACAGGGAAGAACTCCTTAGACGTAGAATACGCCTTAGAGTTGACCCATTTCCTAGAAATGGGTCCTGGGACCGACCAGCCTGGAGGTATAGCCTCTAGAGACCTGGTCGACTGTAATTGGTCTAACAACCTGCCCAAGTTGTTAGTTTGAGGAAGCAAGTGCACTGGCGAAAAGCTTGTACATTAAGTTCCTCTAGGCTCGAAAGGTTTTTGCGACGTGGGGAGCGTCAACCTTAGGGCATGAAGTATTCGGCACCACCCGAAATACTTCGTCAATAGCCTGCTGAAGAGACCAACGCTCTACAGCTGGCTCCTCATCGGAAGTTGACCTATTTCCCTCATTATCGTCAGACGAAGATGTAGGGTTGTGTGTACTCCTCTGAGGTTGTCTACTCGGTCTTCCAACCGGTAGATCTATGTCCGACTCAGACATGGATGAATCAGAAAATCCATGTTCTGCCGAAGATTTTGCGAAGCAGGCCCCCTCTCCGCAGCAGAGGACGGCCATGCAATAACTTCTGCCGGGGCCGAACTGACCGTATTGGACGGTTTCGACCTCTCTTTCACAGAATGACGCAATGTATTCTGATCCAGAGGTTGCCTATAACCGGACTGCTTATCAAATAGGTGTCCCCCCGAGAGCAGTGAATCCCCATGAGATGGGTAATGCTGATCCCGGTAGGCCGTTGAACCCTGTCTAACACCTAACGGTTCCATAGTATGGACCGGTGGTTGGTATTGAGGAGCAGCGTATTCTCTAGCGACATACACTGTCCCCCCAGGGGAGGAAAAAGATTTTCCGTAACCCCCATACCCGATGGAAGACAGAGGAATAATAGAACCCGGTGCGATACCTGGGTTATAATTATTCTGATTCTGTAGTGGAGCAGAGATCGACTGATAATTTGAATCAATACGGTCTATCACTACAGAACCCATGCCTGGACGCGCCATGTTTACATAGCCGGCCGGCAGTGTAGACGAGGCATTGAAAAATGCCTGACTACTCGGTTGCACTGTGTTTACACAAGACACTGGTGTTTGTGTCGTGTTCACAAGCGTGACCGATTGGCTCGTAGCACCATAATGAAATGGGCTACTGACCTGATGCGGCATGGCTACATGCGCGCGAGTTTGGCCAGTCGTCGAATCATTTAAGAAAGTCTGACTGCCAGGATGAATCGTTGCTAAATGATCAACCTTTTGCCTGGCTGGGTCCTTGCAATAAGACCTTTGCCCTGTCGCCTCACGGCTAAGTGAGCGACTACCTGGTCTAGTCATGGCAACGTGACTGACTGGCCCGGTCGTGTCCAAAAAGGACTGACTGGTGACAGGTCGAGTCATTGACAAATGACTCCTCTCCGGTTGCCCGGTGACCTGACGTGCCTCGGCATTTGGGTTTTGTTGTGCAGCCCAAACAAAACCCGGTTGACTATGCATAGGCAGGAGTGAAGCTGCACTATACCAAGTCTCCGGAGAACTACGTCCGCCGACGTAGGTAACCGGTACTCTGCAGCTGTCCGAAGACCGCTGTAGCTCGGAGTATGGTGTCGGATTGGTACAATTCCTGCGGTTTCCCGGAAAGCTACCAAAGGCATCTCCTTCTTTCGAAGGCCCAGCCACGACACCAGGCGACAGATGGTGAGGTTCAGCGGTTGAACGTTCCAGCTGAACATTTTCCCCGCTGTTTCCGTACAGTATCTGACGTTTCCCGACAGAGCAACTCTCACCCAAAGCTACCATCCCGAGGTTGCCTATAACCGGACTGCCTATCAAATAGATGTCCCCCCGAGAGCAGTGAATCCCCATGAGATGGGTAATGCTGATCCCGGTAGGCCTGTCTAACACCTAACGGTTCCATAGTATGGACCGGTGGCTGGTATTGAGGGGCAGCGTATTCTCTAGCGACATACACTGTCCCCCCAGGGGAAGAAAAAGATTTTCCGTAACCCTTATACCCGATGGAAGACAGAGGAATAATCGAACCCGGTGCACTACCTGGGTTGTAATCATTCTGATTCTGTAGTGGAGCAGAGATCGATCGATAATTGGAATCAATCCGGTCTATCACCACAGAACCCGTGCCTGGACGCGCCATGCTTACATAGCCGTCCGGCAGTGTAGACGAGGCATTGAAAAATGCCTGACTACTCGGTCGCCCTGTGTTTACATAAGACACTGGTGTTTGTGTCGTATTCACAGGCGTGACCGATTGGCTCGTAGCACCATAATGAAATGGGCTACTGACCTGATGCGGCATGGCTACATGCGCGCTATTTTGGCCAGTCGTCGAATCAATTAAGATAGTCTGACTGCCAGGATGAATCGTTGCTAAATGATCAACCTTTTGCCTGGCTGGGTCCTTGCAATAAGACCTTTGCCCTGTCGCATCACGGCTACGTGAGCGACTACCTGGTCTAGTCATGGCAACGTGACTGACTGGCCCAGTCCAGTCCAACCCGGACTGACTGGTGACAGGTCGCGTCATTAACAAATGACTCCTCTCCGGTTGCCCGGTGACCTGACGTGCCTCGGTATTTGGGTTTTGTTGCTCAGCCCAACAAAACCCAGGTTGACTATGCATAGGCAGGAGTGAAGCTGCACTATACAAAGTCTCCGGAACACTACGTCCCCCGACGTAGGTAACCGGTACTCTGCAGCTGTCCGAAGACCGCTGTAGCTCAGAGTATGGTGTCGGATTGGTACAACCTGCGGTTTCCCGGAAAGCTACCAAAGGCACTCCTTCTTTCGAAGGCCCAGCCATGACACCAGGCGACAGATGGTGAGGTTCAGCGGTTAAATGTTCCAGCTGAGCATTTTCCCCGCTGTTTCCGTACGGTTTCTGAAGTTTCCCGACGGAGCAACTCTCACCCAAAGCTACCATCCGAATTTCCTCAGCCGAATTTCCTCAGCGCGCGGAAAAACGGTTGTGTTGAGCGGAGAAGAAGGCTCAGTATTGCCCTTCGACTCGCTCAACACCGTTGCAGAGTCCGGTTGGGAGAACCCCTCGAACTCTGCCTCACTCGATGAAGATAAAGGCACCCTCTTAGGGGTCTTCTTTATCTTCCTGCTTTTACGAGTCTTACTCCGCACGACCTTTTTCCAAATGGAAATAGGCCATGTCGAGCAGTACTCGCAAGGTGAAGCCTGTGTGCATTTGGTGCACACAACGCAGGTCGGATGCGAATCCCATAGGTGCACAGCATGACCACATGGGCTCCGCATCCCTTCACCAGTGATTGACATAGACATTATTCAATATACTCACCAAACACAAGACTAAATAAAATTGTTATTATTTATCTATATCCACGCCACGGGGACACCGGAAGCTTGGACACGTATATTGAAATAAATTTTGTTTCAAAATTTTTTCACAAATATTGAATAGAACAGTCAATAATTCATACAGCAATAGTTAATGTACTATCGCTAACAGGGTAGGGAAAAAGTATTGAAAACAGCACGACTTCCGCACCCGAAGACGGTAACTGAAATTAGCGGGTGGGGTAATCCACGTGCTTCTCAGAGTATCGTCCGCTACAAAAACAATAAATACAGCAATAAAGTAAATAATTTACGGCTGTGACGTTAATGTAGAAAAAAATATTTGGACAATTAAATGATTATAAGGCATGTGCCTTATAAAACAAAAGAGTTAATTGAAAGAAATAAATAATATAAATTTTCTTATCGACTACTCCGGTAAATCCAAAAATGAAAAGTGACTACCCGCTCACGTGCGCGCCTGTACTTCCGGGCGGCCGTGTATGTCACGGATACGTGAGGGATATGCTAGCGTGGGCGTTTTTTTTGGAAAATTAAGGTGTATAGAGATGATATATCAGGTATTAAATGACTGGTAATGTATTTTTGATATAAAAATTTCACATTTTTTCAAATATGTTTTCATAGTCATCTGCTGCAGATTTGTTGTATTGGAAAGGGGTTAATGTCCATATAATGTTTCAATGAAAACTAGAATTGATGTTAATCATGATATTTTAAATTTGTTAAGATGTTACATCTGCACTAATGAAAGAATATTTTTTAAGACACTAGAAAACATCATTATGTAGTTTCAAACATACAACAAATCTGCAGCAAATGACTTTGAATACGAAAACAAAAATTTGAAAGATCTAAAAAAAAAGTAAGTATAATAATTGAATAGGGTTGAAAGCTACATGGCAAATGAGAAATTGTTCATGTCTTTAAATGTCATCTGCCACGGAATTGTGTCAAAAATGCATCTGCATGTGGTTATGGGTTAGAAAAAAACTACTGTCTTTCACACTTGGATTTCAAGGGTTGGTGAAAAAAGTTTTTTTCAATCATGGACGTGGTAAAGTGTATTGTATCCCGAGGGAAATAGGCCAGCGTAAAGTGGAAGTGTCCTGGTCTGTAATTGGATTCAAATGTCAGTTACGTTTAGCGAGTCTTCTCTATTGAAAATAGATTTTCTCTTGTTGTCTGGTTCTGCTGTGCTGTCTGTCATAAACATTTTCATGTTCTTTTAAATTGTGTCTGAAAAAAGCCAATGTTAGCCCTTTCCCACATACACGAAACTGCAGCAGACGGCTTTAAAATCATCTTCACAAAACAATGAAAATTCTCTACAAACAAATGTATTATAATTGAATAGAGTTGAAAACATTGTAAGAAAATGAGAACTTGTTGATTAAGAGCAATTCATTCTATTTCCAAAGAGGCCTGCTACAAAAGTGACAAAATGCGTCATCATGTAAGTAAACCATTTACCTTTCTAGTTATACCCCCGGTTCCGAAGGAAAGGGGGGGTATACTGTTTTACCCATGTCCGTCCTTCCGTCCGTCCTTCCATCCTTCCGTCCGTAACACTTTCGTTTCCGGGCTATTTCTCTGCAACCGCTTTTTGGAATTTGATGAAACTTCATAGGAAGGATCACCACCAAGTGTAGATGCGCATATCGTGTTTGCGTTCCGGTTGGATTATTTTTCACGGAGTTATGGCCCTTTACCCCTATGTATGACTAAATTCATTTCCGGGCTATTTCTCTGCAACCGCTTTTTGGAATTTGATGAAACTTCGTAGGAAGGATCACCACCAAGTGTAGATGCGCATATCGTGTTTGCGTTCCGGTTGGATTATTTTTCACGGAGTTATGGCCCTTTACCCCTATGTATGACTAAATTCATTTCCGGGCTATTTCTCTGCAACTGCTTTTTGGAATTTGATGAAACTTCATAGGAAGGATCACCACCAAGTGTAGATGCGCATATCGTGTTTGCGTTCCGGTTGGATTATTTTTCACGGAGTTATGGCCCTTTACCCCTATGTATGACTAAATTCATTTCCGGGCTATTTCTCTGCAACCGCTTTTTGGAATTTGATGAAACTTCATAGGAAGGATCACCACCAAGTGTAGATGCGCATATCGTGTTTGCGTTTTGGTTGGATTATTTTTCACGGAGTTATGGCCCTTTACCCCACCATCAGGCTATGTATGACTAAATTCATTTCCGGGCTATTTCTCTGCAACCGCTTTTTGGAATTTGATGAAACTTCATAGGAAGGATCACCACCAAGTGTAGATGCGCATATCGTGTTTGCGTTCCGGTTGGATTATTTTTCACGGAGTTATGGCCCTTTACTCCACCATCAGGCTATGTATGACTAAATTCATTTCCGGGCTATTTCTCTGCAACCGCTTTTTGGAATTTGATGAAACTTCATAGGAAGGATCACCACCAAGTGTAGATGCGCATATCGTGTTTGCGTTCCGGTTGGATGATTTTTCACGGAGTTATGGCCCTTTACCCCACCATCACATATGTCTTTCAAAACATGAGCGGGGGTATCACTAGTGAGCAGTAGCTCACATATTTCTTGTTTTATCTGCTTTGAAGATACTTGAGTAAAAACTGTGACATTTGGAAAAAATTAATTTTGAATTTTGAATCAAAAACATTGGAGAAGGGTAGAAATTGTTTAAGTTTTTTGAATATATTTTGTTACATTTTCTTTTGTATAGACTTTTAATATTTTAATCTAGATGTTTTCCAAGTTGTCTGCTTTCAAGACTGGTTGTATATTGGAAAGGAATGATCTACCATTGATACCTGCTGATTGATTCCGCAGTCAATTACCATAGATAGGTCTAATCATTACCTTCTGACACCTTTTGTTGCTCAGAAATGTCAATTTATCTTCTCATGCAATGTCCTTTATTTTGTTTCTCTGACAAGAAACTGTACAGTTTACGTCAAATAAAATGATTGTCTATTGTATTGTCTTGTCCAGGTAAATATGCCTTCCATTTAATGGGGGAGATATAAGATTGTTTTACTTTGGTTATCTGTTTGTCTGTCTGTCTTACTTGGGATGTGTATTCTGTCACAAATCATGTCCACTCCATAACTTTTGAACTGCTTGAAAGAATTTGAAATCACTCACCACAAATGTTCACCATATTTAGACAATGTACAAAGCACACGTTTGAAGGTCAAGGACACATTTGAGGACAAAGGTCATAAAAGTATTGTGAAATAATGCACCACACATTTTCAATGTACAGAGCACATGTTTCTGCCAGCTCAGTTGATGGTCAAGGTCACACTTAGAGGATGAAGGTCATATAACTGTACATGTATTTGTTGTCCACTCTATAACTTTTGAACTGCTTGAAAGATTTTGAAATAACTTGCCACAAATGTTCACCATGTTAAGAAAATGTATAGTATGTTCCACATCTTTCTGCCAGCTCAGTTAAACTTTAAAAACCTTCTTCTCTGAACAAATACACCCAATTTCAAAATAATTTCATAGAAATGTTCCTATAATTGACCCTACCAGATTCCTTCAAGCCATGTTGATTATGAAAAACATGGCGCAAGGGGTCGGACTGTTTAACACTTTATGCGCAAGTGTATAGATTTATTTTTGCCGTATGGCAGTGGAGCGATACTTGCCCTCTTTGGTCTCTTGTTGTCGTTCTTGTCTTGGCAGGGAGAATAACTGTGTTTTCCACTTACTGTCATTTGTGCAGGTGACTTGTTTTCTCGCTCTCTGCAATGTCTTGACCCTTTCTCACATGCAGCAAATCTGCAGCAGACGACTTTGAAAACATGGTGACAAAAACGTAAAAAATCGTCTGCTGCTATTGCGTCAAAATTTGTCTGCAAGTCGGAAAGGGTTAAGGAACCTTATACAACAAATTTTACGCAGGTGACTTTGAAAGCTGCTAGGTAAAAACATAAATAATCTTTAAAAAATGAAAATATAATTATTGAATAGAGTTGAAAACATTGTGGCAAATGGATACATTGCTAATTATTTCTCCTATAGTCAGAATGTTTTCAAAAGACTTCTACTGTAGATGGGAGCCGGACAAAAGATCCCATGGACAAAAGATCCCAAGCTATTTTTGGCAGGGTGGACAAAAGCTCCCACATCATTTTTACAGGGTAGACAAATGATCCCATGTTATTTTAACAGGGTGGACAAACGCTCCCACATCATGTTGGCTTAAGTACTTAAGAGATTGAAATGAATAAACTATATGAATATATAATTCCTACCATATTATGGATGTGAATTTCAAGGTGAACAGCCAATTAATATTTTTAAGACTGTGTGTTGATTGAAGATGTCTGCATGAACTACTTTGAAAGCAGTTTTGTTTGTAAATACATGTATATCCACTTTTCATTGTTTTATTATCATGATGTGCTACACTAGTAGTTACCATATGCTATACTTTGTATGCTATATATTTACTCATAATTTTAATTTACAGGAAATAAATATGACTTTATCAATCTTTGTGTTTTTTTCAGGTTTATTTTTCTATGAAATCATTTAATAAGAAGTAAATGTACTCAACACCTTTACTGTCTGTCACCTTATGACATTCAAATCACTACAAATAAAAAATGCTCCAGTAAAGATGAGCCGTTCCGAGAGAAAACCAGCATTGTGGACTCTGCGTAAAGCATCGACCCGGATCAGCCTAAGCATGCCACGTAGACTAACCAGGACAGATACATTTCGCCTCCTGTGGATTTTCTGTTTCAGGAATCATAACTCAATACCTCTATCCCCTTGAGACGGAATGTGTCTGTCCAGATTACCCTGCTCGGACTTGATTGCGAGTACGAAAAATCCTTAAGGTTGGTTTTCGCAGAGTACCGCTCAATCACATGTATAGATAGTCACACAATTCAGCTTCACTTTGGATGTACATGTATCATTGGTTATATCTGGGACATATATAAGTCTTTATCTACGTCCCTGGTTACATTTCTAGTTTCCATCGTTCAGGGCGGCCTCCGGAAATTGAACAATGTTTTCCTTTATTGACCTTGTTTCTGACCCAATATGACCCATATTCGAACTTGACCTAGATAGAAATCAGACAAACATTCTGACTAAATTTCAAGCTGCTGAAGCAAATAAATGTGGCATCCAAAGTGTTAACAATATTTTCCATCAATTTGGCCTAGTGACATAGTTTTTTACCCTACATGACCCATATTCGAACTTGGTCTAGATATCATTTAGATAAATGTTCTCAATAAATGTCAAGCTACTGTAGCAAAAAATGTGTCTTCTACAGAGTTAACAAGATTTCCCTTAAATTTGGCCTAGTGACCTAGTTTCTGACCCAATATGACCCATATTCGAACTTGACCTAGATATCATTAACACAAGCATTCTAACGAAAATGCCCTCAATACCTCCACAGCACTTGCGGGCACCTACACAGCACGATTGGGGGAGAGGTTTGCGTTTGCACGCTTCCTCTTCAACTTAGTTATTGGTGCATTGGTGGCTAAAGGGAGAGGTCTCATTATACCCCCAGATACATAGTATATGGGGGCTATATAGGAGTCACACTTGTCGGTTTGTCGGTCCGTTGGTCTGTGGACATTTTTTGTGAACACTATTTCTTAGCAACCCTTGGTCAGAATTCAATATAACTTCACAAGAATGATTGATACCAAGCCTAGTTGTGCATATTGTCGGCGTGTTGCACTGGAATTATTTTGAAATGAGTTATGGCCCCTTGAATTTCTCATACATAGTTGGTCTGTAGACATTTCTTGTGAACACTATTTCTCAGCAACCCTTGGTCAGAATTCAATATAACTTCACAAGAATGATTGATACCAAGCCTAGTTGTGCATATTGTCGGCATATTGCACTGGAATTATTATGCCCCCTTCGAAGAAGAGGGGTATATTGCTTTGTACATGTCTGTCGGTCGGTCCGTCGGTCCGTCTGTAGACCAAAGCTTGTCCGAGTGATAATTCAATAATGCCTGGACCTATGGTCCTCAAACTTGACT
The DNA here is from genome assembly GCA_031761405.1 of Serripes groenlandicus. NCBI lineage: Eukaryota > Metazoa > Mollusca > Bivalvia > Cardiida > Cardiidae > Serripes > Serripes groenlandicus. The sequence goes on along the minus strand of JASEVX010000003.1, from coordinate 131,936,141 downwards.
TGGAGGTTGGGCCTGACCAGTAGATGAACCTATTTTATTTCGAGGTCATTAAGTCAAAAGTCAAGATCACAGTGACCTTGAACATTAAAACCTTTGTTAAGCTTGTCCGAGTGATAACTCAACAATGCCTGGACCCATGGTCCTCAAACTTACCTTGGAGGTTGGGCCTGACCAGTAGATGAACCCTATTTATTTTGAGGTTATTGGGTCAAAGGTCAAGGTCACAGTGACCTTGAACACAAAAACCTTTTTTAAGCTTGTCCGAGTGATAACTGAACAATGCCTGGACCTAGGGTCCTCAAACTTGACTTGGAGGTTGGGCCTGACCAGTAGATAAACCCTATTTATTTTGAGGTCATTGGGTCAAAGGTCAAGGTCACAGTGACCATGAACACAAAAAACTTTTTTTAACCTTGTCCGAGTGATAACTCAACAATGCCTGGACTTGGAGGATACATGTTTATCTGCAAATATCAGTCATCAGCTGGCATTTCGGTCCATTTTTTTCAATTGTCCAAATATTCCTGACAACATGGCGCTCAGGGGGGACATAATGTTTGACAAACATCTCTTGTTTTTAAATGAGTTATGGCCCCTAGAATTTCTCATACATATGTATATTGTCAGGCACCAGCTGGGGGTATTCATCACGTTCAGTGATATTTCTAGTTCCCTTTACTGCCACTCTCCCTCTCTTGTGGGTACTGCCCTCTCCTTCTCCTTCAGTCCTCCCTTCTTTTATAGGGCATCTTGTAGTACTGTTACTCTGACACTTTTGCGATAAACTGTGTGTTAAATTGCTACCTTCTGTGAAGAGCGCAACTGGAATCTGATTAATGATGCGGTGACCCAGCTTTTATAACCTGCGAGACACATTGGATGGTCGGCCAGACGACACCTTTCCCCGGTCAATGTCTACCCGTTGTACGGCCAGGCTCTGAGCGGCGAATTTGGCCCGGCGCTCGCCAGATATGTGTGATGCCTGACCTGGTCGGGGTGTCGTGGGGTAGGGGGAGTTGGGCATGGGCCCTATGGGCCCCCGCTAAATCCGCCACTACATTTGCCACGCTTTTTCTTTATTTACCATTAATATTTCAATGCACGGGCCCTATGACCCCCGGTTAATCCGCCACTGTGTATTTCATGCGACTTCTTTCTTTTTTTCCGTTCCTCTTCGCGAATGTTAAAAATGTTAACAAGCGTCCATATTTGACCTCTCGGCGCATTAATTTCTAAAGCATTTCTTAAAATTATATTGGAGTACTCACGCCTTAAGTTTTGACTGATGTTCCAACAACATTAAAATTATATTTATGGGGGAGATCCTAACCTTTTAAATGCAGTTTTGTTGAATCCATGATGAACTATTTTTCTTACGCAGTCTCAACCTAAAATGCGATGTTTAGTGCTAACAGCAATTGGCAGGCTGCCAACTCCGAAAAAATGGTATTACTACTATGACAAGGGGCTAAGGCCCCAGGCCAAAAACCGGGATGGCTCATCAATATGGGATCTTTTGTACACCCTGTCAAAATAGGCTGGGAACTTTTGTCCACCCTGTTAAAATAACATGGGATCTTTTGTCCACCCTGTTAAGATGATATGGGACCTTTTGTCCACCCTGTCAAAAGTTGCCTGGGAGCTTTTGTCCATGCTTTTGTGGGAGTAGACACTAGATATACCTAATTGGTACCAGACAAGTGCTAAAAGTGAATGCCAACAGTATTGGTTATTACAGTATTTATTGACTTTTTCCTGATAGTTTATGGTCTATTGCCGTGCAATGCAAGATCCTATTTGCCCTTTTGTCCCATAGGTGTTCATGGAAATTATGAAATATATGAAATGAGAGAATCTTTCTGCACACTTCCATTAACCCCTGCCTTTCTTTTGGGGCAATCTATTGTGACATCCACTAAAAATATCCATCTGAAATATTGGAATTCACTTTTTTGCTATGTAGAGTGTAGAAAATATGATAGAATATATAAGAAATTGCAAGATATGAATATTTTGTATACAACACAGGTGTCAGAAGTGAGCTTCAGGAATAGAGTTAAAAAGAAGAAGATAGATAGATATTCAATGATTTTGACAAATTTAGATAGCCAAGTCACAAAATGTTCTAACAATGTTTCTATAGAGGCATCAGAATGAATGAAATCTTTTATTAACACTTTCCCACATACAGAAGCTCTCTGATGCCTCTGCAGCAGACAACTTTTGAAAACATTGTGGCAAAAGGAGAAATTGCTCTGATATTCTGACAACCTTTTGCATGTAAAATTTTCAGAAAATATTGACAACAGTGTATACTGTCAAATAGTAATTTACTGTTTCATTTATAGAACTATTCAATAATTATTGGATCGTTTATAGCTATTTTCCATATTTCTGCGAAGACATTGCAATGTTGCTTTTGGATAGAGTTCAACATTGTCCTGAATTTACAAAAATGAAGTCTGTTTCCAGAATGATTGCTGCAAGTGTTATATTATTTATAAATATTTTGTGATGAAAAGAGAAAGGAATGTTCTGCATTCAAACAAGTTGTAGACACTTTCAAAGGAAAGACTGTGTGTGGTTGCTTTTTTAAGATTTGTCTGTTTTCTGTTAAACCATTCCTTGATACAGACGCTTTCATATGCAACATTTCTTATCAAGAGTAAATTTTACATTTGTGCCTAGATATTTTCAGTCATCTGCTGCAGATTTGCCGTATGTGGGAAAGGGTTTATATCCGGAAAACACTTGTTCTCAGTTTGCAGTGATTTCCAGATGTACCATATAAACAACCTTTCTCATCATGGAAAATATTTTACATCCAAATTCGAAACTGCATTACTTTTTATTTGGACAGAGCTACTAAGAACTGCTCAATTGTCATTACAATTTAAGCGAAAAGAAGAATAAACCCTTTCCAACATGCAGATGCAGTTTGACTCACCAGCAGAAGACGACTTTTGAAAATATGGTTACCAAAGGAGGAATTATTCATAATGCTTAATTTGTTCTGTAACCACAATGATTAAAATCTTTACAGTTACAAATTACACTATCAATTCCACAGATATGACATTTTTATGTCAAAAATACATTACCAGTCATTTAATACCTGATATATAATCTCAACACCGTTAATTCATCCAGAAAAGAAGCTCGCGCAGCCATGCATAGCCCTCACGCGTGTGTGATACACACGGCCGCCGGTAATACCGGCGCACGGGCCATGTGACCCCCACTTTTTAATTTCTGGACACACCAAACTGACAGCTAAGAATTTATTTCATTTTTATATTTTATTTCTTGGTCTGTTTAAGGCATTCGCCTTAAACAAGTTATTTTCATTCAGTTATTCAACTACATTAACAACCTAACAACATAATTGTGTAAATTATTAATTGTAATTAAGTTGTTTTTTGTGAACACAACTAACTGAGAAGTCACGGGTGGGTTACCCCACCCACTATTTCAGTTACGTATCGGGTGCGGTAATGGCCATTCATTCTTTCAACGGTTATAGTTACACCGACCCTATTAGCGATAATATATTATAATCGCCTTGTATTACATTATGTATATTAATTAAACATGAACAATTTTGGAAAATATTTGTAAAATCTTTTTCATTGAAATACGTTCCGTGATCAACGGGTATAGTAGAAAATAAAAAATAGAATTTTTTTTATATTTTTTGTTGAATCGTATAAATTGTTTTGTTTCATATATATTCTATGTCACATAGTGGTGATCAGAGGCGTGACTCATAACGGCTGTATGAGACACGCGTCTGTCCTGTTTTGCGTTCACTAAGTACACACAGGATTCACCCTGTGAGTACTTCTCTTCCTGGCCTGCTTCCATTTGGAAACAGTCTGGGTTGAGGAGGACTCACAAAAGCTGGAAGAGTAAGAAGACCCCTAAAAAGGTTTCTCTTAGCTCTACGAGTGAAGCGGAGTTTGAGGGGTTCTCCCAACAATCAGACTCCGCGGCTGTGTTGAGTGAGCAGAAGGTCAGAGCTGTTCCTTCTTCACTCCGCACAACCGCTCAGAGGTCCAGATAAGGAGGTGTAATCAGCTATTTTCCCCACAAATTCCCTCTTAGGAAACAAACCCTATGCTGTGGGTTCTCAATACCCACAGCATAGGGTAAGAGAGTCAAATGAGGATTTTAGACATGCAAACGCCCCTTATATGGAGCTCTGACCGCTCCCCCTCAGCTTCGGCTGGTCCTTCGCGGGACATGGAGGAGCGGATGGCAGCGGCTGATGTCTGTTATTCCGTCGGGAAACAAAGGCCTTCGGGCCAGAAACCGTACGGACACAGTGATGGTTGGCCTCAAGAGTGAGCAACCGTCTGCTGAACGACATTATCTGACGCCAGGTGTTGGGGCTGACCCTTCGGGAGACGCCATGGGTCAATCAAAGGGAAACCTCACTGATTGGCCACCTCTAACACCACACTCTGCAGTAAGCAGTCTTCGGACGTTTACAGAGTGCCAAATTATAATGTCTGCGGACAGAATTCTTTGGAGACCGGTGATAGAGCAGCTTCACAACTGCCTATCATTAGTCAACCGGGTAATGCTTGCGAGCAAAACCTATATGACTCCGGGTAACCAGGTACCGGGCCACCAGTCAGTCATTTCGCCTAGGCGCGACCAGTCACCGGGCAAACCTGGCAGTCATTTAGCGATGACGCGACCGGTCAGTCATTAAGCCATGACGCGACCGGGCAACCGGACAGTCAGTTTAACATGACGCGACCGGGCAGTCAGTTAACATGACGCGACCGGGCAGTGGGCAGTCAAGGTAACGAGCAGTCGTTAAGCCAAGACGCGACCGGTCAACCGGGCTCCGTGCTTCACGACCAAATTGATACTAGTATCACTCGTTCTTCGCACAACCGGTCTATACGGATATTCAAAACACTGGTCATTACGCACCAGGCTCAGATATCCAACCGTCTAACATCGGTTATAAGGAGTACAGGACAGATAAATCTTTCCTTTCTCCAAGGGGAACAGTGTTCTTCTGTAGGGATTACACTCCTCAAAAGAATGAGAATAGAAGAGTACGGATATTCAAAACACTGGTCATTACGCACCAGGCTCAGATATCCAGTTATAGGGAGTACAGGACAGAGAAATCTTTCCGTTTCTCCAAGGGGAACATTGTACTTCTCTAGAGATTACACTCCTTCCCTGATACAAAGCTCCGTTTCAAAAGATGTAACGGATCGGTGATAGGCGGGTTAACCAAGCCTACCGGGATCAGCAATACCCACCTTATGGGAATTCACTGTTCCCGGAAGGACACCTTTCGAAAAGGCAGTCCTTAGAAGGCAAACCCCCGATCGGAATAACTCAGGTTTTCCGTGAAAGGGAGGGTCAAGACCGTCCCATACGGTTAGTTCGGCCCCGACGATCGATCCAGTGCGACCTCTCTCTCTACTGCGGAGAGAGGAGGTTCATATCACACGATCGACACCTTAACACAACAATAAAGTACACAAAGATTGAATATTATTTTCAATCCCTTCTCTTACTTTTATAAGACTGTTGTGTCTTTCAGTTGAAAGACGGATTAGATTAGAGTCAAGCATCGTAGGGCTCGACACTCTCCCACCTCCTCGTCTGACGGGCGGGGCAGTCCCCTTCAGATTACGAGCCGGCTGTAGAGCGTTGACCTCTACAGCAGAACATTAAGGAAGTACTTAGGGTGGTGCCTAATACTTTATGCCCGAAGGTTGACGCTAAAACGTCGTTTAAACCTGTAATGATTTCGAGCAAAACCTACACTCTGCAGTACAGCAGTCTTCGGACTTCTACAGAGTGCCAAGTTATAATGTCTGAAGTTTTTGGAGACTGGTGATAGAGCAGCCTCACATCAGCCTATCATTAGTCAACCGGTCAGTAATGGTCAGAGGGAGCTACTATTACTGAACGTACCCAGAGCTGGGTAACGAGCAGTCGTTAAGTCAAGTTGACTCCAACCGTTTTGTCAATATTATGACATAACCCAGGGTTCAACATTAACTTTTTTAGTTACTGGACCACCGGTCCAGTAAGTTTTGGAATGCACTAGACCTGACCTTATCTCAACTGGACCAGCCAATGAATGTTATCAATGATGCAATATACCAAGAAAGGATTAATTTTGTAAATCTTCAGTTTGTAGTGTATATTTGGATTGATATTCAAATTAACAGTAAAACACAAATGATACAGTTCTTTTTTCTGATCTTATAATTTTTCTGAAGTTAGAACATCATATAATAATAAATATTAACCCTTTCCCACATACAGACGCTTTCTGACACCAGTGACCTCTGCAGGACTGCAGCAGACGACTTTTGAAAACATTGTGGCATGATTGAGCAATTTCTCATTTTTCCACAATGGCAATGTTTTCAATTCTTTTCAATAATTATACCTGCATTTATGGAGTTTCTCTGCTTCAGATTTGTTGCATGTGGGAAAGGGGTAATATGCTGTATTACAGTAAGTAATTGAAATATGTCACTGTGTGCCACAAATAACAAACATGCACATGTCTTGAACACAGTCTGTGAGTGTGTAGAGTTAAATTGTCAAAGTCTGGCCGACTGGCTCTCTGTCCCCAATGCCAACTGAGTTCCAGGGTTCGCTGGGCGTTGTAATCCTCATTACAGCTTCTTGGACTCTTCCTTTCCTTTTCTTTATTGTTACTACCGCTGTCATCATTTTTATCGGAAGAAAATCCGAATTGAAACAGTTTATTTGATATTATGATGATTTTACGATCGGCTGCTACGGTAAACAATGTAAACATACCGGAAATTAGTCTAAACTGTTGTCGTAACATTTGAGATGCCAAAGCAATCAGCTTAATATAAAGCTAGCATTCGTGTTTATACTTGAATCAAACACTTTAATTTACTATAAATTAGACTAATGTTGCGTAAACATGCAAAGAAAAAACAAGATTACTAATTGAAATTGGTTTTTACAACTAATTTTTAGAAGAGAAATCGCAACTTTTCAGACATTTCAATATCGGCTGCTAACGATTTTAAAAATTGGGATCCCAAAAATTACGACAATAGTTTAGAACAATTTCCGGTATGTTTACATTGTTTTCTTTAGCAGCCGATATTGTAATGTCCAAAAAGACATTCGAGAGGAGAATCGGCAGTCAATATTTTCGACCGTAAATCTATCGGATCCTTTGATTTGTTTGACAACAAATTTGGGCAGATATTGATGGAAAAGGAACACGACCAGTCGGTCTTGCCAGATGCTAATGTAGCTAGACCGGACCAATGAACTACTAGTGAATGTCGTTCGGTCGTGCGTTAATGTCGAACCCTGTAACCATTGACATTGGACAACCGGGTGTTTTCGAACACAGCCAAGTGAAAATCTCCTTCGCAGAGTTGTCGTTCCTTACACTCATATGAATGTAATGAGTCGATAGTGCTAGAGAATGAGTCAAATGCCTACCGAGTACTCAATTAATCACTGGGCATAAACGGTTGTCGCGTGAACGTTCACAGGGCAGTCAAACTCTTAACTGGGCATAAACGGTTACCGGGCAAACGGTCACCGTGAAAACAAAAATTCTACTATGAATTCTTCGGAATTCTACAGTATTCCAATTGACAAATGTCCTCGGACACAGTCATTTGGAGACCGGGCAATGTCTTTAGACATAGCCAGTAAGGCACCGGTCAAACGGGTAATGTCTTAGGACATAACCTTTCGGCAGTCAATCGGGCAGTATGCTGGGACATAGCCGATTAAACAGTCGGCCATCGGGTATGGGGAGTACCGGTCAAATAGTTATGTCGGTCCCCAGGGAGGAGAGAGTGCGTCTCTAGGGACTACACTCCTCCCAAGTAATACCCATCGTACCAATTGTTGGGACGAGTCGATGTCCGACGGTATTACAAGGGAGAGATTCAGTTGATTTCATAAATCAATCCCCTATGCTGGCCTACCGGGATCAACCGTTCCCAGAGGATAGTCACTCTGTGAACTCTCTCATACGTGAGCTCGGACCGACGGTTGATTCCATGCGATCTCATTCTTCTTCGGAAAAGGGATCAATTCCTCGATCATGACTCCTTCATAGGATTCCTCCCACCAATGGGCTAAGTTTTGTGGAAAAGTAGCCAGTTGCTTGGGAAGATTGTTGTGTGGAGTACTGGTGTGAGAACACCAGGAAATACATGAGTAGGTGAACTGGCCGCCGTGATATAACTGAGAATTGTTAAAACGGCATTAAACCACAATCAATCGATCATAGGATTCCTCCATGTCGAATCGGACACTGACATTCCGGTCCAGAACCGGCTTTAGTCAATCCGCACGTCGTCGGGTAAAACCCACGACCCCGTCTTGTCTGACGAATAAGATACATATCGGGTTCAGTGCTTCATCGGATGATTAACAATTTAGAGCTAGACTCTAAATAAACTATCATTAGTGGAAGTTACTGCATTCACTGCGTCCATAGGCGCATTTCGGCGTATGCGGCAACATTGTTCACAGGGACAGAACGTACAGCGACTTCTGCAAAGGCATTCTTAGAAGCCCAACCTGTGAAGACACAAGAGACAGGCTAAGTTCGAGCCTAGCTTTCTGCTTCCGCTGGCCCTGCCTTATCAAAGCCCCGTTACGGGAGCAAAGTTGGCATACAACCAAGTAGAGCACTGTCCCTAATCCGCGGCTATAGGGAAGCGCTCCTCTCTATTAAGCTAACAGGAATGCCATGGAGTGGGTATCAACCTTCCATTCGGTGGTTTCTACAACCGTCTTTCTTCTGGTTCCTAAGAAGACAGCCGGTGAAGACCGGAATAAGACTTATCATCTCAGATTGCGTCTAGTACGGTCGAGTAATAAAATGGAACGTTCCGTTTTATTAAGAACGCAATCCGGAACGGCGGTCTGAGCGATTCTTAGACCTAACAGACGCCTGTTACCACGTACCGGTTGCTTTTTCATCGAGGAATGACCGTCGATTCATTGTAAACGGGGAAGTGTTCCTTTCAAACACTTCACTTCGATTACCTGCGTTTAGAATTTATTCCCAAAACGGGCATGTCGGATCTAGTCCCCTCAAGAGACTCGTTGTAGGACGTTTCTCGTTGAGCTGGCCCTTCGGACAGACTCGATTCGCTGTTACAGAATCCGATTCCCATGTCCTGGATAAGGATCAGTAATTAAGGGAAACGGCCCGATACATGCTTCACATCACACCCGAATTGTTTACAGTTCGGGGCAGTGTGTTAAATACTCATTACAGTACAGGGCTTAACTGACTAGGACATGTACATGATCAATAGAAGAGACAGTAGTCCTTCGATTGGCAATAATAATTACTCCCTGAATTGCCCCCATAATTCAAATGAGTCAACTTCCGGTGTCGTTATTCTCTTCCTGACAATGACTTCAGAAACACAGTTTTGGCCCAGAGATCGTAGTTCAACGTTCTTCTGGCCTGCCTATCGACATAACCGTTACATCTTCCTTAGAAGTAGACAGTTCTTACGATTGGTGTTTTTTAAGGTACGTCAATCAGTAATTTATGCTTACATATGTTGCCGACCTCTCGCATTCAAGATTTGGCGTTGAACACAACAATTATCGTTCGATGCTCCAATGCGCTTAACTTCAAAGTTCAGATCCATTTCTCTCCAAACTTTTACGTTCTTCGGAAGCTGCCGCTTCTTAAGTTATAAACTGAGACTTAAATTCGTCTTGCTTGGCGAACACTATCAGGGAAGTGAGTTCTTTGCTTTCAGTAGAAACGAATTTCATCAGGTTTTACAGCCGTATGGTTATTCAACCGTTCTTATAAACCTGTATTCCTACTGAGACCAAGTTGCCTTTGGTGCTTCCTAACCCATCACATTTCACAACCTTTCTGTGAACTGTGTTCCCTTAGACATAAACCTGATCTTGTACCCTGTCAAGGGTCTAAAGTTCTATATAAAACATTCGAGGGCTGTAAGAGTCACAGTAGGGGTTATTCAACCTCTGGTAGGAGAAGGATATGTCAGCAGCGTATTCAAACACTGAATATCCTATTCCTTTAATTAGTAATAAGATCCTTCTAATAAAGTCTTAAAACGTTTCAATCAGAAATTATTTCTCTCTGGACACACAAGTGGACTCACAGCGAGTACTTACCTAATTAATACACAAATTACTAATACATAAACAGTTGTGTTTATATTTAGTAGTACCGTAGGTACTCTTACCAAGTGCTACGATTTCTCGGGACCGGCATTGTGTTGGACGATCCTCCCGACCGATGCTGCAAAGTCATCAGGTATTAAATGACTGGTAATGTATTTTTGACATAAAAATGAAGTTTTTTAAAGTAAAACATATTTTTATTAGAAAATACTTACCAGTCATTTCAGATTCCCGCCTCCCAACCCCGCGTCGTCACCCAACACTAAACGCTGCAAGTTAACGGTGAAATTAAAAGTGGGGGTCACATGGCCCGTGCGCCGGTATTACCGGCGGCCGTGTGTATCACACACGCGCGAGGGCTATGCATGGCTGCGCGAGCTTCTTTTCTGGATGAATTAACGGTGTTGAGATTATATATCAGGTATTAAATGACTGGTAAGTATTTTCTAATAAAAATATGTTTTACTTTAAAAAACTTCATATTTCTGCCTTGATTTTTTGTAAGTTATCTGCAAAATCTGATATATTATGGAAAGGATTAAGACAACAACCAAACAACTCTACATTATCAGAGTAGACATTTTATTCTAATTTTAAGCAGAATATGGTTTTGCAATTTGGAAATTAATTGACCTTGATAATTAAAATTGTCCTCAAGGATTAAAGTGGAATGAAATAGATTAGATTTCAAGGTGAGCTTTTGTGATCACCTTTTGTCTGAAGTCCATGTGTCGTCCGTTGTCAAGAATTGCTTGTTTTATCTCAACAGGCAACTTTTTTTCATCCAATCTTGTTTTGATGATATCTACAACTTTGAATTTGGGTCATGTTGGTTCAGAACCTGGGCTTGTGATTGTTATGTATATAGTAAAACTTAAAAAAATTCAAAAAGTATGGGTTGATTTAAAAATAATAATGGACAAATGTTCCTTGCTTGACCCTTTACCAAGATTGTTTAAATTATTTCCGATCCATTGAAAGCATTACTACCAGGGGGCTCCGCTTACTTTCCTTATAATGTATATAGTGAAAACCTAAACAAAAATGTTCTTGTACAAAGGTACTGGCTTAATTTGAAAATAATGTGGCACAAATGTTTCTTGGATGACCCTCTACCAAGTTTTTTTCAAATTCTAATGATCTGTCAAAAAACATGGCCCCAAGGGTCAGGACTAGTAAATGTACAGTAAAATCTTTAAAAATCTTCTTGATTAGAGAAGTATATGCCTGATTTGAAAATAATTTGGCACAAAGGTTCCTCTACCAAGATTGTTAAAATTATTCTGATCCAATGATAAACATGGCCACTAAGGGCTGGCTTAAATTTTGCTTACATAGATATATATATATATATATATATTATGAAAACTATTGAAGTTCTATAATAAATCAGGTGAGCATTATAGGACCATCATGGTTCTATTGATGTGATAAAACTGTATCTGGTCTATGCTCAAAATATCAGAATCACATCAGTATCAGTTAGAGACCACAGTCATGATCATGGAAGTTAAGTTTATTAGTGCTTCAGGCAAAAATGTGCCAACAGATGTTGCAGGTCTGTGATGTTTAGGCTAAATAAACACAGTGTTGTTAACCCTTTCCCTCATATAGACGCTTTCGGACGCCTCTGCAGCAGACAGCTTTTTGAAAACATAGTGACAAAAGAAGAAATTGCACAAAATGTGCAATTTCTCCTTTTGCCACAATGTTTTCCACTTTTTATGCCCCCGGAATCACCGATTCGGTGGGTATCTAGTTTTTGGCCTGTCTGTCGAAAAAAACTTTAACCGTGACCACTACTTTTGAACCATAACAGGTACGGCTACCATATTTCACATGTGTATTCCTTGTGACATGACCTTTCTGTCAGTACCAAAATGTTTGACCTTGCGACCTTGACCTTTGACCTAGATGTTGCCATTCTCGAAAAAAACTTTAACCTTGACCACTACATGTACTTTTGAACCATAACAGGTACGGCTACCATATTTCACATGTGTATTCCTTGTGACATGACCTTTCTGTCAGTACCAACATTTTTGACCTTGCAACCTTGACCTTTGACCTAGATGTTGCCATTCGGGGGCATCAGTGTTTCACAAACACATATTGTTGTTATAGGTTATCCATTCAATTATGGAGATTTTCTATGTTTTGACAAAATATGTTTAAAGTCGTCTGCTGCAGAATTGTTGTATGAGGGAAAGGGTTAAAAAGATAAAAATAGTAGTAGAAAACTATTATTTCTCAAGTAAGCTGTGAAAATTATATTAAGATAAAAATATTGACATGTTGCTCATTGTTTACCTTTTTCCTCATAAAACAAAGCTAAAGCATATAACATTCAATCTATCTTCTAAAATCACTAAATTGAAAGAATAGTCATAATGAGCAATTTCTTATTTTTCCCATGATATTTTCAAAATGCTTCTGCCAGTGGGACAGTGTTAATAATGACTGCTATTCCAGCATTGTTTTACACTGTTAATACAGAGTAAATAAGTGTGGTCATTGTGAGAAGGAAGGACGGAAGAGAAAAAAGGAGTGACCAGAACCAGATCCTGACCAAGGTCTGTTAGGAATAATGAGTTCCATCAGTTACCATATGGCTCTATATAATACCCCACCATGTTTGTTATTTCTGTCAGTTATCCCTTTCACTTTTTTAGGAAAATTATGATGCATCTGCAGCAGACATCTTGTGAAAAAATTGTGGCAATAGGAGGAATTTCTCATCATGAGCAATTTCTCCATTTGCCACATTGTTTTGACCGTATTTGGGATCTGACGACACAGCATTTTAGCTTGTCTTAACCCTTTCCCTCGTATAAATGCTTTCGGACGCCTCTGCAGCAGACGGCTTTTTGAAAACATAGTGACAAAAGAAGAAATTGCACAAAACGTGCAATTTCTCCTTTTGCCACAATATTTTCCACTTTTAGTCATAGGTTATCCATTCAATTATGGAGATTTTCTATGTTTTGACAAAATACGTTCAAAGTCGTCTGCTGCAGAATTGTCCTATGAGGGAAAGGGTAAATTGACACATTTCATTTCAGTACTCATGAGCATTGTGCTCTTTTTTTTTTGTCGGATGCAAAATCACACGATACAACCAACACTCTGTTCTATACAACCATAACGCCAGTCTCCAATCATAGCTTATCTATCTCAGTTATTTAAATGGGTTACCTTACCTGTTTTATACCTAACACTTTTGTATTAGCGACAATTTGATTGACGCAATGGTCAATCTGAGCCAACCTGTATGGGGCAGTCATCAGATCTATATTCAAGGGAGCCAAAGTTAGATTTAATATGGTATCTTCCATTTTACATATTACTTTTTGTAAGCTTATGTAAGTTACTTCCAAAATTATTTTTTCATTTATTGGGTTTAAGTTGTTTTCAACATTATTTCAGGTATATCACAACAACAGTTCACATATTCATGATTCCGGCGAAAAAATTAGCTTCAGGCTAGGAAATGGGCCTTGCCCAAGAGCTCTCCCTCGTGCTTGACTGGGGATTAAACCTGGGATGCCCGGGTTCAAATTCCTAACGCAAACCACGACCACGGTTGATTCCTCTTCCAAAATTCAATGTCACAACTACGATAAGTTACTCTTAAGTGTAATTTACTGAAAAACATGTTTTTTGTTTTTTTTTACATTATAGCAGTAGATGACTTCTGAAAAAATTGAGTCATATTGAGCAATTTCTACTTTTTGCCATAATGATCAACTCTATTCAATAACTATAATATGAATGATAAATGAATGAATTGAATTCAACAATTATCGTTTTATTCATAGAGATTTTCCGTATTTTGTCAAGATGTTTTCAATTTCATTTGCTTCAGATTTGTTGTATGTGGGAACACGATTATAATCATTTCCTTGTGTAGGTGCTAATTCCTGGTTCATGTACTTTTATGTTTTACAATGGTCAGTATGAAAGGAAGATTTTGTTTATTTATATGAGCTGTTTCTGGGGATTAACCCTTTACCACATATAGATGCATTTTGACGCATCTGCAGCAAACAACTTTTGAAAACATATTGGCAAAAGGAGAAAAATGCTCATGACAAGCAATTTCTTCTTTTGTCACAATGTTTTCAACTACTTTCAGTAATTATACCTACATTTATAGAGCTTTTCAGTGTGTTTGATTAATTACTTTCAATGTCGTCTGCTGCAGAATTGTTGTATTTTGGAAAGGGCCTTTATCACATATAGACGCATTCTGACGCATCTACAGCAGACGACTTTTGGAAACATAATGGCAAAAGGAGAAATTGCTCATGATGATATTTTTACCTATATGTTTCAAAGTCGCTTGTTGCAGATTTGCTGAATGTGGGTATTTTAAGGGAAGGGTAAAAGGTCTTGTGGCGTCTGTGAACAAAGAAGACTCGTGGGTTTGTCTCACCAGAGTTTTCACTGTCTGCCTATATTTTATACTGTCTTTAACCCTTTCAAACCTGCAGACGCAGTTTGACGCAATAGTAGCAGACGACTTTTGAAAAACATTTTGGCCAAAGGCCCAAAGGTGAAATTGCTCATGATGAGCAATTTCTCCTTTTGGCCAGAATGTTTTCAACTTTATTTGACAATTAAGCTATCTTTTATGGAGATTTTTTAGGCTTTTGTCACAATGTTTTCAAAGTCGTCTGCTGCAGATTTGTTGTATGTGGGAAAGGGTTAACGCATCCCCTGACAACAAAGCTAGAAGTGTAGCTCCACTAGTTATAAGTTAATACTGCCAAACAGACAATAGCTAATTTTTATTTTACTTTGAGATAATATTGCCAAAATATATTAATCAAGAAGAATGGACACAATTTTGAAATATTTATTGATGTCTTAACCTTTAAATCTTTTCCACATACAACAAATCTGCAGCAGACAACTTTGAAAACACATAGGCAAAGATATGGAATCTCCCTTTAACTGAAAAATCGTCTACTGCAGAGGCTTCAGAAAGCGTCTACATGTGGGAAAGGATTAACTCATAAAACCGTAGCAACGAGCATTCTAGTTGTATATTCCCCTCTTTAGTGTTCAGAATTATGGGGGATTTCACAGGTTCTTTTAACTGAAATACTTCATAATATGGTGTAAAAGACATGAAATAAACAAACTTGGAAAACTGTTGTAGAAACAAAAATTTAAAAGGTTGCAACTTTCCACATTGAAATATCTCAACATGCAATACCAATGAAGTACATGCTTATTTCAAGAACAGAATAATTTGTCTTTTTAGAAACATGGTGTATATTGACTACATTATTTTGATCACTGCACTCAAATACATGTACTTTTGTCAATAAGCATACAATGTGTTCATCATCCTATAAAACTAGTATAATATAAGTTTTTCCACCTGCAGACACATTTTGACGCAATTGCAGCAGACAACTTTTGAAAACATTGTGGCCAAAGGTGAAATTGCTCATGATGAGCAATTTCTCATTTTGCCACAATGTTTTCAGCTTTATTTAACAATTAAACTATCTTTTATGGAGATTTTTAGGTTTCTGTCATTTTGTTTTCAAAGTCGGCTGCTGCAGATTTGTTGTATGTGTGATAAGGCTTCATTTAAGCAAGGGTTTAACAAAGATTTACGAAGATCTGTCATTTCAAACATTCAAAATGGTACCATAATTACCTACTTCTGAGTGAAGTGATCAAATTACTGTATTCATTAGTTCATCAGGTCCATAGAGTAATAATAATTATGTTCTAAAAAATTCTAGGAAATCTCATTTTGAAATGTTTCTGCTCTTCTATTGAAAGGGAGAGAAATATCACACCCATTCACGGGTACAGATGGCTATTGACACCATTTACAGTATGCAATTGTTGTTGGAAAAGAGAGAGTGTTATAGAAGACCAAGTTTTTTCCTTTTCCCGACACCATTTTTTTAAATCGTAGATGGATTGTATTGTCAGAAGTCATTGTAATACATTGCCTGATCCCACTGTATCAGTGGTAGAGTGGTAGAGTGTCCCTCGGGTGCGGGAGATTGCAGGTTCGATCCCTTGCTGGGTCATACCAAAGACTTTGAAAATGGTAGTTATGGCTACCCTCCTTGGCGCTCGGGGTTGCAGGGTTTTGACTGACTGGCGGGTGTCAGGTTAAATGAATCAGGAGTACTGGTAACTTATCAAGGAAACGCCGTGATATAACTGAAAAAATGGTTAAAAGTGGCGTAAAATCACAGAAAAATGAATAAATAATGTCTTCCCTGAAATAGAATACATTTCATGCCTTAACCCTTTCCCTCATACGACAATTCTGCAGCAGACGACTTTGAACGTATTTTGTCAAAACATAGAAAATCTCCATAATTGAATGGATAACCTATGACAAAAAGAGGTAAACATTGTGGCAAAAGGAGAAATTGCACGTTTTGTGCAATTTCTGCTTTTGTCACTATGTTTTCAAAAAGTCGTCTGCTGCAGAGGCATCAGAAAGCGTCTATATGAGGGAAAGGGTTAAGGCTTTGCTGCAGATGACTTTTGAAAACATTATGAGAAAAGAAGATTTTTTTTCAAAAAAAGTAATTTCTCTGTTCCCTCCAATGTTCCAAGTTTGTGAAAAAATAATTCTTTCCAATTTTATAGAAATTGTAACTTTTTGATATAACAGGTGACTCATATAAAGCAAAGATATCTTAACCCTTTCCCTCATATAGACGCTTTCTGACGCCTCTGCAGCAGATGGCTTTTTGAAAACATAGTGTCAAAAGAAGAAATTGCTCAAAACAAGCATGTTCTCCTTTTTCCACTTTTAGTCATAGGTTATCCATTCAATTATAGAGATTTTCCATTTTTTGACAAAATATGTCCAAAGTCGTCTGCTGCAGAATTGTCGTATGGGGGAAAGGGTTAATCCGTTTCCTCATGCATTTACCCTTTGAACCTTTTGAAAACCATGTGATAAAAGTAGAAATTGCTCGATCATTACCAGCAAAATCACCATTATTTTCCCACAATAGTTTCCATTATTATCCACATTGTTTGATCTAGGAAAAATTTCCATATATTTGCATATATGTTTTCAAAGTTGTCTGATGGAGATTTGTTGTATGTGGGGAAGGTTGAATATAAGACAATGACTGGGTGCCAAAAACAGTGATGTTATTGTCATAAACATCAGTCTGTGCTGACAAGAGATATTTCCAACACTTTACCCCCTGATATATAAGTATCATAAAATGGAAAAGAAAGTAAGGGGATTATGTGAATTTTATCAAAATACTTATCTTCATTGTTGTTTTCAGATGCCTCTGCTGCAGACGACTTTTGAAAACATTCTGACAAAAAGGGAAATTGCTCAAAACAAGCAATTTCTCCTTTTGCCAAAATGTTTTCAACTCTATTTCAATAATTATATGTTCATTTCTACATTTCTAGAATTGTTTGCCATTTCCTGAAGAGATATTTTCAAAATCGTCGTCTGCAGATTTTGTTGTATGTGGGAAAGAGGTAACCACCTACTAAGACAGTTCACCTATACATTATTTCAGTTATATCATGGCATCAGCTCACTTATTCATGATCCCTGGGTAAACAAACTAGTACTAGGCTAGGAAATGTGCCTTATGCCCAAGGGCACTCCACCATGACCACAATGCCAAGACTGGGGATCAAACGTTGGATGAACAATGTACAGTTTCTATTCCATGGATGGAATTTTATTTCTGTGATGTAGAAGACTGATTCCAGATCGAGATGGACTAAAAATTAACCCCCCTTTCCATTATATAATAAATCTGCAGCAGATAACTTTGAAAACATTTCGGCAAAAATATGGAAATCTTCTATAAATGTAAGCATGAAAATTAAATAGAGTTGAACATTTTTTGACAGATGGAGAAATTGCTCATCATGAGCAATTTCTTCTTTTGCTACAATGTTTTCAAAAGTTGTCTGCTACAAACAGGCTTCTTCAGAAAGGGTCTATATGTGGGAAAGGGTTAACCCCACTTTCCATCATATAATAAATCTGCAGCAGACAACTCTGAAAACATCTTGGCAAAAATGTGGAAAATCTCCATAATGGAAAGCATCAAAATGTGAAAATGTGTCTCTATGTTGGAAAGGATTATTTTTAACCCTTTCCCTCATATAGACGCTTTCTGGCGCCTCTGCAGCAGACGGCTTTTTGAAAACATAGTGACAAAAGAAGAAATTGCTCAAAACGAGCAATTTCTCCTTTTGCCACAATGTTTTCCACTTTTTGTCATAGGTTATCCATTCAATTATGGAGATTTTCTATGTTTTGACAAAATACGTTCAAAGTCGTCTGCTGCAGAATTGTCGTATGAGGGAAAGGGTTATCAATACTGAATTATAGTCAATAAATATAGCCTTGGAAAATATTTTATTAGTTAGATTTTAGTTCAAGGTTCTTCAGGGAATAAAGTTGTTGTATATTTTATTCGTTAGATTTTAGTTCAAGATTCTGCAGGGAATTTAGATATTGTATATTTTTTGAATTTCATACAATTCAATCATCTTTCAGGAAGCTCCATGTTTATTGGTTGTAACTTCAACCCTTTCTTACATACAACAAATATGCAGCAGACGACTTTGAGAACATGGGGGCAAAACCCAATGTATAAATGAAAGTTGAATTATTGAATAGAGTTGAAAAATGTTTGGCAAAAGAAGAAATTGCTCATCATGGTGTACTGTGCAATGGTGTCAGAAAGCGTCTATATGTGGGAAAGTGTTAAAACCCTTTTCCTCATACGACTTTGCAGCAGACGAATTTGAACATATTTTGTCAAAAAATAGAAAATCTCTATAATTAAATGGATAACCTATATGACTAAAAGTGGAAAACATTGTGGCAAAAGGAGAAATTGCTTGTTTTGAGCAATTTCTTCGTTTGTCACTATATTTTCAAAAAGCCGTCTGCTGCAGAGGCGTCAGAAAGCGTCTATATGTGGGAAAGTGTTAAAAGAGCAATTTTCTTTGAGATGCATGGTACACCTTGACACTTTGAAAGCATTGTTGAAAAAAAAAGCTATTGCTCATATTGTGCTATGGTATTTTTTCTTCAATATATCGATCCCTCCCTTAACCCTTTCCCTCATATAGATGCTTTCTGACGCCTCTGCAGCAGACGGCTTTTTGAAAACATAGTGACAAAAGAAGAAATTGCACAAAACGTGCAATTTCTCCTTTTGCCACAATGTTTTCCACTTTGTGTCATAGGTTATCCATTCAATTATGGAGATTTTCTATGTTTTGACAAAATACGTTCAAAGTCGTCTGCTGCAGAATTGTCTCATGAGGGAAAGGATTAAAGATGTAATTTCCATTTCTTGTGACGATATCCTAGTTTTGTTTTACCTCAATTTGAAGGAGTATGAAATATGCTTGCAGCAATCAGGTTAATGAGGTAAACATACCATGTTGTTTGGCATAGGAAAGGGACATATATTTGAAGATAAATATTGTTATATGTTTAACATTACCCAAGTCTGACAGATTGTTGAAATATTGAAAACTAATTGTACATTTTTTGTCGGTTTCATTTTTGTCTGTGTGGTTTGGCAAGTAGTTAAAGTCTTTTCTCAGTATTTCTGTCTGGAACCTGTAAGTTTCTTTGAAATCCATGAGAGCCCGTCTGTTTAGGTCAGCATAAACTCTGTCTTCTTACTTTTGTTAACAGTAAAGTCTCAGATCAGGATATATAGATGCTTTTAAATCTTTTCCACATGCAGATGCAATTTGATTGAAAACATTGAAGCTAAAAGAGAAATTGGTCATGGTGGGGAATTTCTCTTTGCAACAATATGTCCAAATGTCAAACACTATACCTTGGAAAGTCTGGTGTATGGAGTACTGGAATGATAAAGCACGGACACCTGTGGGTAGGTGAACTGGTCGCTATTATATGGCTGAAAAACTGTTGAAGAAGGCGTTTAACCTCATTCAATCAATCTGCTAGATGTTTTTATATTTTTGCATAGATGTTTCTAGCATCAATTTGTGGTATGTGTGATAGGCTTTAACTGATTCATGGCTTTCAGCAAGAGCAATAACTTAACTGAGACAATTTTTGAAAGGACCTTTTCATCAGATGATAAGAGAAAGTTGATGCAAGGCATCAATGTCGCCAGAAAAGACTGCATTGATTTATTTTTTAACACACATGTATTCTTGACTCTCATTAGTCTAAACATACACATAATGTTTTCATAAGGACTAATTCCAGGATTTTTGAAATTCCACATAGATCTACAAATTTCAGGATTTCTTTTGGTCAGGATTTTGGATGTTTTGTATTTGTCAATAAAACCACAACAAATTAATACATTTTGGGATTTAAATCTACATGCAATATAAAAAGCTATTAAATATTTTCATGTCTGAAGCAACAATGAAAACCTTTAAACGCTTAAAACATTGAGAAAACGGTTAAATTGCTGAAGACATGAACTTCCTCCTTTTTAATAATAATTATAATAAATATTTCACATATGTTAAAATTTATCCTCGTTTGTTTAAAAAGTAGACCACACTTGAAACAACATATCAGCTAAATTGTTTATCTAAATCGTTGATGCATACAATATATGTTTGGCGCATTGCGAGTCCCATTAGTTATTATTTAATAGGTGGCAAGTATGAAATGAATTGGGTGCGAAAGAGCAGATTTTCTTTATTTCTAAATCTATTGTTTATCAGAGTTTGTTCTTCTCTTAATTTGTTTCAAGCCAAATAAATTTAATATCACATATATTTAAGTGTGTAATATTAGCTATCTATCTGTAATAAGGTGTTTGAGCATTCTTTTGAAATGTTGACCCTCGTTTCAAAATCGAGTCGTAGTGTCAAACATCGAAGAAAGTGAATAAAAAATCAGGCAAAGCTTTAGTGCATTCGAGAGAAAAAAGCATTTCTATAGTATCTGTCTTTCTCCTATATTCGACTCATGCACTCGTTTCGTGACGTTTAAGAAATCAATTTGTCGTGCGACATTTTTTGTATGCATAAAAAAGTCACTTTTCTAAGTTTACATTTTACTTCCGGTTACTTCGCTTTGTTTACATTTTGGCAATATGAAACTAGGTCACAAACTGAGGAAAAGGCGTTTCGACATTCACGACCGATAAACAGGCTTATATTTGAGACATATTTTCACCAATTATTCTTATTTTTGTTTCTGTTACCAGTTTATGTTGATACTTATCTATTAAAAGGAGAATTCAACGTGATTTTAACATCGATAATCGGCTGCAAGCAGGTGCGCGTATGTAATCAAATTAGACTGTGCGACGTAAAGGTTTGTAGTTATCGCCTTTTGATTACATAGTTTATGAAAATAAAGTATCCCAGTCTAGCAAATAGGGACTATTTGTCTTCGTAAATAAAACACAAAAACGTAAATGCCAGTCAAAATAAAGAAACTGCACATACTTAAAACATCGGAATATTTATTTCATTTTAGACGTGTCATAACTTAGTGTTTTTAAACAAATGCAATTGTAATATGTTCAAGACATTTAAAAAAAAAAAATCTAATAATAACCCCCCCTCCCATGTCATTTCCGAAAACCTATTAAAAATAGAAGTCGCTGGCTTCTGCCCAGCGACTAATTATAATAAGCAAATTTATTTTACTTTTAATTGTTTTATGATAATGAGGAAATCTTTCTTTTCCTCATTGATTCTTTCTCCTTTTCTTGAAATCATGTTTTCATTTGTCATGTCGTTATCCTTCAGGTGACTTCAAATCACATAGCAGGTAATGAATTGTGAAAACTTGACATGGAATTTAAACCTTTCCCACATAAAGTAAATCAGCACCATGCAACTTTAAAAACATCTGTGTTAACAAATGAAGAATCTTTTTAAAGAAAGTATACTTTTTGAAAAGAGTTAAAAACGTTGTGACAAAAGGAGAAATCAATGTAGATCCAACAAAACCATCTTCATGTTGGAAAAGGTTAAATTTTCTTTCAAATTGAAATAATACCTGGGGGCGTAGCTCCCTTTAGGCACTGTAGGCACGTGCCTACACATTTTTTCTAAAAATGCCCCAAAATCCAGCTGCAGTGATACACATCTGCTTAATGTATCGACCAGATCAGCCTGTGCTGTCCGCGCAGACTGATCTGGCTGACACATTCTGTCTAAAGGGAGATAGATAGAGTAGTGATTCCTGAAACAGAAAATCCACAGGAGGCGAAAAGTGTATATCTGGGTATGCCTGTGTGGCATGCTTAGGCTGATCCAGGTCGATACTTTACGCAGAGTCCACAATGTTGATTTTCTCACGAGACGGCCTACACATTGATTATTGCCCGCGTGGATTTAAATGTAACGGGAACGGGTATAGGTTTAAATATCACTTCTACAGCCTTGTCTTAGAAGCCGGCTTTTACAGCGACGTTGGTAGAGTGGTTGACCTTTTCATAAAGTTAAGCAACATTCATCGCGGTTAGTGCCTGGATGGGTGACCCGCGATGCACGCTACAAAATGGTGGCAGCGGTTGGATTTTTAGGTTGATATCACCATCATCCCCGGACCCCAGTGGTTCCCAGTGATGTTACATAGACTCCACTCTGGTATACTACTTGTGTTCAGTTGTGTGACTTCGGGTCGAAGTCAAGAGAAAATAGGGAGAAATATAACGGGAACGGGGTATAGGTTTAAATATCACTTCTACGGCCTTGTCGTAGAAGCCGGCTTTTATAGCAACGTCGGTAAAGTGGTTGACCTTGTCATAAAGTTAAGCAACGTTCATCGCGGTAAGTACCTGGATGGGTGACCGGGATGGCTTAACGCCGGTACACGTTACAATACATTCAATATTTCAGAAATATTGAAGGAAAAGGAGAAATCACTCAAAACAAGCATTTTTTTAGCTTGTCTGATTTTGTTTTTAAGAAAAAAAGTCGGGCTATTGTGATACCCTTGGTGTCGTCATTGTCTGCGTCGTCACAAACCTTGCATCATAACTCAAGAACCTTTCAACATTTTCAAATGAAACTTGGTACACATTTTCCTAGCAAAAATATGCATGTCTTTACCAAGTCATATAACTGCTTTTAATATTTATTCAGAAATACCCCTTTTTCTACTTAGAAAAAAAAAATAGAGGAGCGTTGGCGTTGGCTTCAAGGTGCTCTTGTTTCTTTTCCCTGAATGCTTTCGATAAAAAATGGTACATTTACTTTTCCAGGCTTTATAAATTTTACCTGAAATATTTCGATAGCAGTCAACTCTAAAACACCCTATCAGGTAAATGGTTAATAAACGGCTGTGAGTCTGTCTGTCTGTTCAGCCTTAAATCTGTCAACCAATCCTTTACTTACTGACATATTGGTAGGCAACACCCCATCCAACACTCTTATTTTCCTAAAGATGTGGCCTATTAACATGATATAAGAGATTCCTGATGGATGAATGTTTTTTAAGTGCAGACTTTTTTTGCATTTTTCGAATGTTTTGTTAAAAATTGCTGGATATTCAGAGATCCCTGTAAAACCCTTTCCCCTATTTCAAAGTTATTAGATACCGCCCCAGTGGTGTAGTGGTAGAGTCCGCCTTGGGTGCAGGAGGTTGCAGGTTTGATCCCTGGTCGGGTCATACCAAAGACTGGTAGTAATGGCTCAGGGTTGCGGGGTTAGCATTACAACTGACTGGCTGGTGTCAGAATAAATGAATCAGTAGTGCTGGTAAGTTACCCAGGAAATACTGTGATATGACTGAAAAATTGTTGAAAGCGGCGTAAAACACCAAACAATCAACCAAAGTTAAATGAATGATGTAGTTCTTCAGTAGTCTTCAGTAGTCAGTTTAGCCATTTTCTTTCTGAATTCAACAATATCACAAGATTTCCTCATCCTTGATATTTATGACTAGTTATTGCCTACTGGGTATGCGGAATAGTTCTAGTACATATCAATACATTAGGAGCAAATAATACAGATTAAGATTAGGCTTCATGTACATGTATGTGCAAGCTGATCTTGGTTTATCTTTTAGTGTATTGAATATTATCCAAGAAATACTTCAGCAAGAATGCCTGAATTGAAAAACCTCTTTACTAATTGTAATTAACTCCGTCTAAAACAATTGGTTGCAATAGCAGAAAATTGTTCATAATGAGCAATTTTTCCTTTTGTCACATTGTTTTCCACTGTGCTAAAAAATTACACTTTACTTTTAGAGATTTTCTATAAATTTCTTTTCAGTCATCTTCTGCAGTATTGATGTATGTGGGAATGTGGAGAAACTATTTTCACTATTATAATACAGCTAGGTTAGATCTGTCTGATTTCACTTAAAACTTCACAACTGTTCTTTCAGGGTTTTCTTGTTAACCCTTTCCCTCATATAGACACTTTCTGATGCCTCTGCAGCAGACAGCTTTTTGAAAACATAGTGACAAAAGAAGAAATTGCTCAAAACAAGCAATTTCTCCTTTTGCCACAATGTTTTCCACTTTTAGTCGTAGGTTATCCATTCAATTATAGAGATTTTCTATTTTTTGCCAAATATGTTCAAAGTCGTCTGCTGCAGAATTGTCGTATGATGGAAGGGGTTAATGAAAAGGTAATTCACCTACAAGAAAATATTTTATTCCTTGGTCTTATTTCATCTGGGTTTTGGCAAGTTACATTTCGGTGCAACTAGTAGGACTAAACAATTTTTTGTTTTATCAGAAGATACTTAAGGTCTACAAAACATATAGGCAGACAGTGAAGACTCTGCTAATGCTGTGTGTACGCACAGGCTCACCTTCCTCTCCACTGTTTTCAGATTCCTCAAGATCCCATATTGCCAGCCGCAGCTCATTTGTAATAGATTTTAATGTATCCTAGTATATATAGCCTGATAATTTGGTTAATTATTAGCTTAAGTGAAGACTTTAAAATGTGTGAAAGTCATAAAGATATTTAAAGTCAATAAAATCTGAAGGTAATTGCTTGCATGTGTGAGCTGTAATGGGATAAGTAATGAAATGAAGTTAATTGTTAATATTTTTAGCTGGTCTATTTTTCGGAGAAAAAAGTCGGGTAATTGTGATTCCCTTGGCATCTGCGTTGTTGTCACAAAACTTTAACCCTTTCCCTCATACGACAATTCTGCAGAAGACGACTTTGAACGAATTTTGTCAAAAAATGGAATATCTCAATAATTGAATTGGTTATATGACTAAAAGTGGAAAACATTGTGGCAAAAGGAGAAATTGCATGTTAAATTGTGCAATTTCTTCTTTTGTCACTATGTTTTCAAAAAGCCGTCTGCTGCAGAGGCGTCAGAAAGCGTCTATATGAGGGAAAGGGTTAACCTTACCTCATAACTCAAAAACCATTCAACATTTTCAAATGAAACTTGGTACACATGTTCCTAGGAATAATAACTCTGGCTTAAATAATTATTCAGAAATTAACCTTTTTTTTTTAATTAAAAGAAAAGCAGATTTGGCGTTTGCTTGCAGCACTCTTGTTTCTGATACAGATAAGTCTTGATATTTCTGCTGCTAAAAAGGATTAAATACATTACTGATAAATGAGAAATAACTATTTCTCTTCTTACCATAGTATTTTTTGGACTCTGTATTATCCCTTTCGCACATATGACATATGAGTAACAGAGGATTTGTGAATTCAGTGTGGCAGTAGCAAAACTTGGTTATAATTGCCCACTTAAAAATTATCAGTAGCAAAACTTGGTTATAATTGCCCACTTCAAGCATATCAGTAGCAACACTTGGTTATAATTGCCCACTTAAAGCATATCAGTAGCAACACTTGGTTATAATTGCCCACTTAAAGTATATCAGTAGCAAAACTTGGTTATAATTGCCCACTTAAAGCATATCAGTAGCAATTAACACTTTGTTATAATTGCCCACTTAAAGCATATAAGTAGCAACACAAGGGTTATAATTACCCACTTAAAGCATATCAATCAGTAGCAACACTTGGTTATAATTGCCCACTTAAAGCATATCAGTAGCAACACTTGGTTATAATTGCCCACTTAAAGCATATCAGTAGCAAAACTTGGTTATAATTGCCAACTTAAAGCATATCAGTAGCAATTAACACTTGGTTATAATTGCCCACTTAAAGCATATCAGTAGCAACACAAGGATTATAATTGCCCACTTAAAGCATATCAATCAGTAGCAACACTTGGTTATAATTGCCCACTTAAAGCATATCAATAGCAAATAGCTTTGAAACAATTTAGGAAGAAGTATACAACTCTGGATGACTATTGGATAGGAACAATTTAGGAATAAGTATTAAACTCTGGATGACTATTGGATAGGGTTGAAAACATTCTGGGTAAAGTAGAAATTACTCACAATGTTTTTTAGAAGTCGTCTGCTACAGAGGCATGTGAACGTGTCTTCAAGTTGATATTGGGTTAAACTTAACCCTCTACCTCATGTAGGTATTTACTTTTGAAAACTTTGTGCCAAATGGAGAAATTTCTCAAAACAAGCAATTTCTCCATTTGCCATAATGTTTTCAACTTATTCAATAAGAATACCTTCATGAAAAGATATTTTCCATTGATTGGCAACGTTGATTTTAAAGTCGTCTGCTGCAGAATTGATTTATCAAGGAAATGCTTAACTTACGAAGTTCTAGATAAAATAGTTTTAAATCACCCCCTATATCAGTAAGTGTTACTGTAGCCAAATGTTGACTTGAGTCTTTACCTTTTAATGCAATGATTAAAACTCCATCAATCTCTGCTGTACTATCTGTAAGATTTGTTTACTTGGAGATGTTCTGAGCAAACTGATTGAATTTCTGGAAAGTTGGTATAGTTCTTCTTGGTTAGAGATATAATTACTGCTGGAAAAGGTAAAATTGCTTTAAAGAATTTCTCCTGGTTCAACTGTGCTTTCAAAAATCATGACAAATGCTCAAATATTTATTTAAGGGGCGTTTTGTATGTTCTTAAATCCTTGTAAGACCCTCTATACCTATGTTGCGGGTACTCAAAAGAATCGTCTCATTGAGACAATTCTTTTGAGTACACACATCATAGGATTTGGTTGGATAATAAATGAGATATTGTGGGGAAAAGACCTGTATATCCTTCTCATCTTGACCTCTACATGTAAAGATAGCCAGGTACATGTACCTGGGGAGAATATTGTGTGGAGTTCTGGTGTGAGAGAGCCAGGAAACACAATGGTTAAATGAACTTATGGCCATGATAGAACTTAAATACAGTTGAAATTGGCATTAAACTCCGATCAATCAATCAACCAATCAACAATCCCCATGTGAAGGGTAATAATCTGTTTAGAATGCAGAGCACTTGTTCTCCATTACAACTTCCCCATGAATATATTTAATTACTTACAACACCTTACCCGCCAGGCATGACAAGCATGCCATGTCTTACATTTTTATCTCTAGACATTTTTTTTTCCTTTGTCAGGTTGGTCTGCAATTAAAAAGCAGTGCTTGAGATAAGCGGCAGCTTTCAGGTTCTGAAATCCTTATTAAAAATTTATCTTCAAAATGTATTGTTGGTACCCTGGAAACTATTGTTTTGGGTACCACCACCCACGATAAAGGGTTTAATGACTTGGATCTGTTACCTCCTTCCTATATAAAACAACTTTGCAGCAGACAACATTGAAAACTTCAAGGTAATTTTTTGGAAATATCTACAAAGGAAAAAAAGATTATTAATTACAGTTGAAAACATTGTTACTTAATGCTGCAGAGGCGTCAGAGAGCATTAGTATGTTGGAATGAGTTAAATCCCCTTATCTCTGTAAAAAGGTTTGTAATTCTATTCATCTACAATGAAGATCTGAGTTTTACTGTTCATTTTCAGCAATAAGTATGCTTTCTGACGCCTCTGCAGTAGACAGCTTTTTGAAACATGGCGACAAAATAAGAAATTGTTCCAGACAAGCAATTTAACCTTTTGCAATAATGTTTTCAACCTTTTTCTGTAATTATGTCTCCCCCCTGTATACAGGGGAGATATATTGTTTTTGTCCTTGGGGTCTGTCTGTCTGTCCCAAATCGTGTCCGCGCCATATCTCCAAGACGGCTTGAAGGATTTTCATGAAACTTGGGTCACATGTTCACCTCATCAAGGCGATGTGCAGAACCCATGTCTCGACCATACCGATTCATAGTCAAGGTCACGCTTGAAGGTCAAAGGTTTGAGGCTTTATTTCGTGTCCGCTCCATATCTCCAAGATGGCTTGAAGGATTTTCATGAAACTTGGGTCACATGTTCACCTCATCAAGGAGATGTGCAGAACCCATGTCTTGACCATACTGGGTCAAGGTCACGTTTGAAGGTCAAAGGTTTGAGGCTTTATTTTGTGTCCACTCCATATCTCCAAGGCGGCTTGAAGGATTTCTAAGAAACTTGAGTCAGATGTTCACCTCATCAAGGCAATGTGCATAACCTATGTCTCGACCAACCGGTTCAAGGTCACGCTTGAAGCTCAAAGGTTTGAGGCTTTATTTTGTGTCCGCTCCATATCTCCAAGACGGCTTGAAGGATTTTCATGAAACTTGGGTTACATGTTCACCTCATCAAGGAGATGTGCAAAACCCATGTCTTGACCATACTGGGTCAAGGTCACGCTTGAAGGTCAAAGGTTTGAGGCTTTATTTTGTGTCCACTCCATATCTCAAAGGCGGCTTGAAGGATTTCTAAGAAACTTGAGTCAGATGTTCACCTCATCAAGGCGATGTGCAGAATCTATGTCTCGACCATACCGGTTCAAGGTCAAGGTCACGCTTGAAGGTCAAAGGTTTGAGGCTTTATTTCATGTCCGCTCCAAGACGGCTTGAAGGATTTTCATGAAACTTTGGGCACATGTTTACCTCATCAAGGCGATGAGCAGAACCCATGTCTCGACCATACCGGTTCAAGGTCAAGGTCACGCTTGAAGGTCAACGGTTTGAGGCTTTATTTCGTATCCGCTCCCTATCTCCAAGACGGCTCGAAGTATTTTTATGAAACTTGGGGCACATGTTTACCTCATCAAGGCGATGTGCAGAACCCATGTCTCGACCATACCAGTTCAAGGTCAAGGTCACATTTGAAGGTCAAAGGTTTGAGGCTTTATTTCATGTCCGCTCCCTATCTCCAAGACGGCTTGAAGGATTTTCATGAAATGTTACAGCTGCAGTAAAAAGATGTGTTATTGTAAACCATTTGCTATTATGTCCACTTTGTACAAGGTCAAGATAAAATTAGTAATTAAAAGTTGACTTGGCCAAATGTTCGTCTGCTTTATAGGTTGGAATGTTTTGAGAGAATTTGACAGATATTTGAGGGGGAGACATCTGTTTTTGTGTCAAAAACAATTCTAGTTATATTCTCATTTTTTGCATGATTGTTTTCAAAGTCGTCTACTGCAGATTTGTTGTATTTGGGAAAGGGTTAAAAATAGAATAGAAATTTGAGGGCAAAAGAATGACTGATGTTTCCTGAATATGATTTATTGTAAATATACAAAGATACTGTGGACCCTTTTTCCCTTGCCACCACACTGTTTTAGAAAACAAAAGATTAATAGTTTTGTTGTTGCAAGTGGATACAGAGGTTGTTAGTTTCTGGTGTTGGTCCAACAAAAATACCGTTGATTCACCTGATCCTTGGAAACAAGGTAAATTAAGGTTCCAATTGATCCCCCCTTTAGAAATTAACACCTTCTTATTTGTTTTTACTGGGATTATTTTTTTGTCCTTTTCTACATACAACAAATCTGCAGCAGACAACTTTGAGAATATCTAAATAAAAAAGCATAAATATTGAATAGAGATGAGAAAAAAGTTGTCAGTTGCATAAACATTAAAATGCGTCTGCAAGTGGTAAATGGTTAACTGTTTAGCTGATTTGCTATTTTAATGCTTTCCCTCATATAGACGCTTTCGGACGCCTATGCAGCACTGAGCAGACAGCTTTTGGAAAAAATAGTGACAAAAGAAGAAATTGCACAAAACGTGCAATTTCTCCTTTTGCCACAATGTTTTCCACTTTTTGTCCATTCAATTATGGAGATTTTTTACGTTTTGACAAAATATGTTCAAAGTCGTCTGCTGCAGAATTGCCACATGAGGGAAAGGGTTAAGAGTCTTTTATGTTGAAAACATCTTAGTAAATAGAGAAACATCATCAGGTTCATACAGGGTTGGAATATTGTTGGCAAAGTAGAAGTTTATGTTTAAACCTTTCCTACATGCAGACACATCTGCAGCAAATGATGTTTAAAACTACTTTGGTTTAACCCTTTCCCTCATGTAGAAGCATTCTGACGCCTCTGCAGCAGATGCTTTTTGAAAACATAGTGACAAAAAAAGAAATTGCTCAAAAAGAGCAATTTCTCCTTTTGCCACAATGTTTTCCACTTTTAGTCATAGGTTATCCATTTAATTATAGAGATTTTCCATTTTTTGACAAAACCTGTTCAAAGTCGTCTACTGCAGAATTGTTCTATGAGGGAAAGGGTTAACAGAGAAATTATACTTGTGATGAGCATTGCTCTTTTTAGCTCACCTGAGCTTTGCTCAAGGTGAGTTATTGTGATCGCCTTTTGTCCGTCGTGCGTCGTGCGTCAACTTCTTCTCCTCAGTAACCAGTGGGTCAATTTGGATGAAACTTCACAGAAAGCATCCTCTCAATGACCTCACCAGAATTCCTTCAAATTTTTGGGATCCATGCAAAATTCTGGTTTCCATGGCAACGAAACGAAAAAACTTCAAAATTCTTTTGTTCTCCCAAACTGCTTGGCAGATTTTCAAATAATTTTGTAGAAATTGTTCCTTTGGAGACCCTCTCTATCAGATTCCTTCAAGCCGTGTTGATTGGTCGAAAAACATGGCCGCCAGCGGGGGGGGCGGGGCTATTTTGCCTTATATTGGCTATAGTGAAAACTTAAAAAATCTTCTCCAGACGAAAGTGGTAAGGCGATTTTCAAATTATTTGTAGAAATGTTCCTTGGGGGACCCGCTATCAGATTCCTTTCAAGCCTATGTTGATGGTCGAAAAAACATGGCCGCCAGGAGGGGGGCGGGCTATTTTGCCTTATATGGAGATGTGCAAACTTAAAAAATCTTCTCCACCAGAAGTGTCAGGCCGATTTTCAAATAATTTTGTATGAATTTTCCTTAAGTGATCCTCTATCAGATTCCTTTACAAGCATGTTGATTGGTTCAAAAAACATGGCCGCCAGAGGGCGGGGCTATTTTGCCTTTTATGGCTATAGTGAAACTTAAAAAATCTTCTCCTCCATAAGTGTCAGGGCCGATTTTCAAAGTAATTTTTGTAGAAATGTTCCTTGGGTGACCCTCTATTCAGATTCCTTCAAGCAATGTTGATTGGTCGAAAACATGGCCGCCAGGGGGGCGGGGGCTATTTTGCTTACCTTTTTATGGCCAAAGTGAAACTTAAAAATCTTCAACACTTCTCCTCAGCAACCAGTGGGTCAATTGGATGAAACTTCACAGAAAGCATCCTCTCAATGACCTCACCAAGAATTCCTTCAAATTTTTGGTATCCATGCAGAATTCTGGGTTTCCATGGCAACAAAACGAAAAAAACATTCAAATTCTTCATCTCCCAAACTGCTTGGCAGATTTTCAAATAATTTTGTAGAAATGTTCCTTAGATGACCCTCTACCAGATTCCTTCAAGCAAGTTGATTGGTCAGAAACTATTGCTGGCCAGGGGGCGGGGCTTATATAGCTAAAGGGAAAAAAAAAAAATTCAGCGTGAGCGATTCAAGGGCCATCATGGGACCTCTTGTTTCACAATGTTTTCAACTCCTTATCAATAACTTTTTAAATTTTTAGAAATATTTCATATTTCAGTTTTAATGTTTTTAACCCTTTCCCTCATATAGACGCTTTCCTGACGCCTCTGCAGCAGACGGCATTTTGAAAACATAGTGACAAAAGAAGAAATGCACAAAACGTGCTTTTTGCCACAATGTTTTCCACTTTTTGTCATAGGTTATCCATTCAATTATGGAGATTTTCTATGTTTTGACAAAACATACGTTCAAAGTCGTCTGCTGCAGAATTGTTGTATGAGGGAAAGGGTTAAAGCAGTCTGCTGCAGATGTATTACATGTGGGAGAAGGGCGGTTTAGACACTACTGTGGTGGCTCAGAGTTGGCAGATGAGATAAGCTTATACCGAATATATCACCTTTTCAAGGCAATTTTGCTGTTTGGTATCACATTTAAACATAACCCTTTTTCAACATACAACAAATCTCAGCAGAAGAGACTTTGATATCAGTCTGGGATTAATATGGAATATCTCTTTATATGAATGCTCATAAATTTTCAGAATACAGTTGAAAACATTCTGGCAGAGGAAAAAAGTTCTCATCATGATCAAAAAGTTTTCTTCTGTATGCAGGCGAAAATTTAAGCAAAAGAGTCCTTTGCTTTAAGTGATTGCAGATTGTGGTAACCTGTATTAACTGCATGGTTAAATTAATTAGTCACACTCTTTTTATGATTATGACAGTGATTGTGCCTGCAACGTTGTCGCAACATTAATTTTAAAAGCTTGCAATTTTGGTTTGGGGTTAAATCTTAACCATGGCGTACATGAAACAAATCATGCATTAGATTGTCTTTGATTCTATGAAGAAAAGATAATTGAAGATCTAGATAAATTAAAGTATAAGACATTCGAGAAAAAAGGGAGAAATTGCTTATGTATGTCTAAAATGTTTTCAAAGACATTCTGCTGCAGATGCATCAAACAGCATCTTCAAACTGGAAACAAAATTGAAATAGTTTACTTCTTAACAAATGCATTGACCTGGAAAAGTGTCAGGAAATGATGATGAATGAGTGCATGGTTAGGTAATCAAAGTAAAGTACTCCCCCTTTCCAGCATACAACAAATCAACAGCAGACGACTGAAAACAATTGAGGAAAACAATAGAAAACCACTAAAGATGACTGTTTAAATTTAGAAATGATTTAAATACTTTGTGGTAAATGGAGTTATTGCTCATTATGAGCAATTTCTCCATTTGCCACAATGTTTGCAAAATTTGTCTGCTGCAGAGGTATCAGAAAGCGTCTGTATGTTAACCCTTTCCCTCATATAGACGCTTTCTGACACCTCTGTAGCAGACAGCTTTTTGAAAACATAGTGACACAAAAAGAAATTGCACAGAACGTGCAATTTCTCCTTTTGCAACAATGTTTTCCACTTTTTGTCATAGATGATCCATTCAATTATGGAGATTTTCTATGTTTTGACAAAATACGTTTGAAGTCGTCTGCTGCAGAATTGCTGTATGAGGGAAAGGGTTAAAGTTGAAAATGAGAGCACTTTCTTGAATTTTTGGCACAAGTTAATAGAAAAAATGGCTTTAATTCATCCATAACTAATTGATTAACCCACTGTGTAACTGGTAATTAACAGCTATCTGTGCCAAAGAAAGGTGCGAACAACCATTGCTTTTGATCAAGGTTAGGAAGAGGAAGCCATGTTTGCTTTGTTTTTATGCAGTTGACCATTTACCTGAAATATACTTATAGCTGCTTAGGAAACTTCTCAAGAGAAACAAGAAATATCTTTAAAACAGATAAACGGCGATCAATAGGAGAAAACACTAAGAAATGGAACATTCGCATACAATTTGATATTGAAATGACAGAAAACAATAACGTTAAATATGTAATATTTGGTTTATAAATGTTTTAGTTCATATATATACTTTGGTTTTGATATGAATGAGAGAGAAACAAAAAAAGCTTGCCCCTGCCAGGAAGCAAACCACAGACCTTTCACTTGACAATCCATGTCAACATCCATTACACTATAGCGCGACATCACTTTAAATGTGTTCAAGGTTGAGAATTAATCACATGACTGGAGATTATGCGATCCTCCTAAGAGGTGTATTATGTAACACAGTTATAAGTTTCAATTGACGATAAATAACTGAAAACTTTTCATGTTTCAAAAATAATTAATATTTTGCTCTTAAATATTATATTTCATACGTTTTCACTGATTTTTTTTACTGAAATTTATTTCTGAAGGAAAACAATTAAAGGTTAGTATGCAGAACATTTCATTTTAAAACTTTACCTTATTGGTGCCTCTCGGAATGCACAAGATCCGATGTGCACTGTTTTGTGCAGTGCACAATGTCTGATGTGCGTTTTGACTGCGCCACTGAACAATGCGCGTTTTCCACTGGATTTCGAACAGTTTTATTGGCGCATTATTTTAAATGCATATGGAAAGCTGTGCACTGCTATTACCTATATATAAGAGCTGTGCACAACTTCTTCAGGGACTCCCATCAGGCATTAATCACAAGATTACTCATTTTCATTATTTTTATCTGT
This sequence comes from Serripes groenlandicus, assembly GCA_031761405.1. Lineage (NCBI taxonomy): Eukaryota > Metazoa > Mollusca > Bivalvia > Cardiida > Cardiidae > Serripes > Serripes groenlandicus. Next base: position 131,901,585 of record JASEVX010000003.1, on the reverse strand, counting down.
CTTAGTAAGTTTTTAGTCTTATTTGTCATTGAATTTACAGTTTATGTATTATAAAGGAGAGCAGTATTTATTTAAAGGAAAAGTTAAACCTGAGTCATTCGTTTATTTATTTATTTTAACCGGGAGTCCATTTTATTTAAACTTTACAAAGAATCATCCTTGAAAAGGAAATTAGTCCACCCTATCATAGCTTGTAACACGTGTTCCTGTCATATCATCAGTTCTCCCACAACAGTCTTTCTAACTGGCTGCTTTTCAACATAGACTTTATGCCTATTGCATGGTGGAAGACGAATGACGCTTGTCACATTGACTTTTTGTCAAACGTCAGAAAGAATGTTGGGGTACATAACTCGCAAGCCCTGGATTGACACTGCCCACAACGCTTCCAACTGAGATTCCGTGACCTGGCATATAAAAGAATAACTTATCAATAGTCAACTTATGAAAATTGTGGGAAAAGTAGAAATTAATCATCTGAAACTATTTCTGGTAGATAATTTGAAAGGCTTAAATCATGACCTTTCCCACATATGAAGAATCTGCTGCAGATGACTAAAAACATCTATGGGCATATATATATATATATAGAAATTAAACATACGGTAAAAGTTTATTAAACCTATCCCTCATATAGATGCTTTCTGACGCCTCTGCAGCAGACGGCGTTTTGAAAACATAGTGACAAAAGAAGAAATTGCACAAAACGTGCAATTTCTCCTTTTGTCACAATGTTTTCCACTTTTAGTCATAGGTCATCCATTCAATTATAGAGATTTTCTATCTTTAGACAAAATATGATCAAACTCGTCTGCTGCAGAATTGTCGTATGTGGGAAAGGGTTAATTGAATAGAGTAAAAATGTTAAACTTGTGGAATAAGGGGAAAATTCCCCTTATGCAATAGTGTTTTCAGAATTTGTCTGCTGCAATGCACTAAAATGCACCTGCATATGGGAATGGGTTAAGACTGGTCTATGAAAGGTTGAAAGAAAAATTGTGCATAAAAAATGGATGATATTTAGGCACATTAGAAGTAATTTGGAATCATTAAAAAATTGCCTTGAATATTCTTTTTTTTTTAAAAAGATCAACTGCAGAGGTTTTGAAAAGTTTTATTAAGGAAAAAAACCATGAAAAGACCGCTTTAAGTCCTGTGAGCTGTGCACGGTCATCATTGCCCACTTGTTTTTATTCAAAATGTTTCTGCTGAAGTGCTATCGAATAGCATTTTTGTAAGGGAAAATGTTTTAGCAAGAAAGGACAGCATATCATATTGGGATTTCTCTGATTATTCTGCATTCTTGTTTTCCACACATGATTGCCATGTCTGCTGTGAAATAAAAAAAAAAGAAGAAAAGAAAAATGAATTATTATCGGTTGTTACTGCGATAATTGACGGCTAGGTCTCCTCTTTAACTCCAGAAGGAGTAATTACTCATGTTACAAAACTGTACAATTGTCAATATCCCTAGCGATGCTAATGTAGACGCTTAACAGTCAGACATCTTAGCCCTTTCCCACATACATCAAATCTGTAGCAGACGACTTTGAAAACAAATTATTTTTAAAATGTGAAAAATCTCCATTAATGACAGTTTTATAATTAAATAAAGTTGAAAACATTGTGGCAAATGGTGAAATTGCTCATCATGAGCAATTTCACCTGTTTGTCACAGTGTTTTAAAATTCGTCTGCTGCAGAGGCGTCTCAAAGCGTCTGTATTTGGGAAAAGGTCAGACATCTTAACCATTTGTAATGTCATATAGATCTTGTCCAACAAACTGTTGATCAATCTAATTACCACCCAAGTCTGCCTGCATTTAGAGATGGAACCACAGTTGATTCCCACATACAACAAATCTACAGCAGATGATTTTGAAAACATTTAGGCAACTTTGTTGGAAATCTCTATCTGAATGACAGTTTAATTATTGAAAGATTTATTAACATTATGATTGAGCAATTTCTCCTTCTACCACAATCACTTTAAAGATTTTTTGCTGCAGATCCATAAAAATGCATCTGCATGTGAAAATGGTGTAAGCTGCATACAATGATGAATGTATTCCCTTTAAATGCAAATTACTGCTGACATTTTTCAATTAGAGCTTTAACTAAAGATCTACACTATATTAAGAATAAATGGGTGATATTTAAAATGCACAAAACCTGGCATTCTAGATAAAGACTTTTATGTTTCATAGGGTTTGCTTTAAAGATTTAGACAATTATAGACAACTTTTATTTAATAAAACAAACTTGAAAAAGTAAGAATTGTCCCAAAATCAGCAGTTCTCCTTTTTCCAATTTCATTTTCAATTGAACTCTGTAATAAATTTAAATGTTTTAGAAAATGATCAACACATAAATGTCAAATCAGTTGAACAGAAACTGCTGGAAAATTAAGATGAACACAATTATTTTGTTTGGCCAACTAATTCTAAGGTCCAGTCCATTACATGGAAAATAAATGTAAATGCCTATAGTTTGTTTGAATGATGGTTTACTCTGTAGACCGTTTCCCTCATATAGACGCTTTCTGACGCCTCTGCAGGAGACAGCTTTTTGAAAACATAGTGACAAAAGAAGAAATTACTCAAAACAAGCAATTTCTCTTTTTGCCACAATGCTTTCCACTTTAAGTCATTCTAAGGTTATCCATTCAATTAAAGAGATATTCTACTTTTTGACAAAACAATCAGTCATGTTCAAAGTCGTCTGCTACAGAATTGTCGTATGAGGGAAAGGGTTGAACTTGATTCAATCTCCTTTTGCCACAATGTTTTTAAACTTTATCCAATAGTGAAACTTTCATTATTTTACATAGTTTTGTCTATGCTTGCAAAGTCATTTGATGTATGTGGGACAGGGTTAAAAACCATTTGGGTTATAATGACCACATGTCGCTATTAATGATTTCTTCATCAGTTTGCACTTGTTCACTACCACTTAACGCTTTCCCACATATAGACGCTTTCTGATGCCTCTGCAATAGACGACTTTTGAAAACACTGTGACAAAAGGATAAATTGCTCAAAAGAAATTTCTCCTTTTGCTAAAGTGTTTTCAACTTTATTTAATTATTATGCTATTATTTAAAGAGATCTTTCACATTTTTGCCAAGATGTTTTCAAAGTCGTCTGCTGCAGATTTGCTGTATGTGGGAAAAGGTTTTAACTTGGTATATTTCCCCCAGATTCATTAGTCGCCGGGCAGAAGCCCGCGACTTCTATTTTTAATAGCTTTTCGGAAATCACATGGGAGGGCGGCTTATTATTAGAAAGAAACAAATCTAGATGATTTGAACATATTACAATTGTGGTTGTTTACGAACACTAATAAATGACACATCTAAAATGAAATAAATATTCCGATTTTTTAATGTTTGCATTTTTTTTTGATTTCACTCGCATTTAAGTTTTTTGTCTTATTTACGAAGACAAAAGTGGTCCCTTCAAGACGTGAACCAACACCCTCTAATGCAGACTCTTATGTGTCATCATTGAGGTCAATTTCGGATTCTCCTTTAATAGCAATTTTAACTTACTAAATGTTGTTTTCATGTTCAAAGAGATGTCTTGATTTGTGTAGAATTCATTTAATAATGTTATCCATGAATATCTAAAGTAGGAACTGTTTCTAAGCTAAATATAGACCCTATTCTGTTGTGTAGTTTCGTGACCTTTAACATCGATTTTCGCGCATGCGCATTTCGATATGAAAAAGCGAGTGATATTATTTTATTTTAGACAACTACAAGACGAATGTTTGACGCAAAGCGTCAAAGAGAAGCCGCAATATTTCGTTGTACATGTAGAAATAAGAAAAAAAGAACATTTTTAAATCCACAAACAATAGAACAATTTAAACTGTAGACGGTAATGCTGATATATTTCTCCTTTTGAAGACTTTTGTTTTCTTCAAATTACCTCCCTTTAAAGCAATACCAGGATATTTACCTTGTGATTCGAATAAGATTGACAAACATTGAAATTATATGAATGAATACTATTATTTAAATAAGTAACAACAGCAAAATTAAATTTAAGCCAGATAAATGTGTACACATTTCGTTAATTTTTTGTAGATACCCTAATGTATAGGTATGTATATAAAATTTATAAGCAAATGTTTTCATTACTACGTTCCTAATGTTTGAATAGACTAAGGAAAGTCAAGAATACATAAATAAATCAATGCAGTCTTTTCCGGCGACATTGATGCCTTGCATCAACTTTCTCTTGTTTGATATTGATATACATGTACTGTGTGATGTACCCATTTGACCAACAATTTGTATCTCACCTGCTAAGAAAAGCATGTACATGTAATTATTACAGCAATATTAATTGATTCCCTAACATATTATGAGAACAGTCTGAGTAAAATACATTGTCAATTTTGGAAAATGGGAAATATAATTTTGATGAAGAATATTGAAAACATAGTTGGGAAAGGAGAAATTGTTCATTTTTCCCCATCTTATTTGCAGGCATCCTTGTCTCACTGGAATGTTTTAACGTATTTATAAACTAACTAATTATACACACCAAACATGCAGTAGACTTTAAAAACATAGAGGCAAAATCATAGAAGATCTCTACTTATTAAAATATAAGTATTAAGTAACAGTTGAAAACATTGTGGCAAAAGGAGAAATTTGTTCATTATGAGAAATGTTTGTTTTTGCCATAATTATATCCCCAAAAAACAAAGTTTTGGGGGGGTATATAGGAGTCACTGTGTCGGGCTGTATGTCTGTCGGTCGGTCGGAAGCCATATTTTGTCCGGCCTATTTCATACAAACCACTAGGTGGAATTCAATAAAATTGTACATGAAGCTTCTATACCAAGAGGAGATGTGCATAACCTAAAGGGGTTACAATTGCATGTTATTTTACAGAGTTATGGCCCTTTTACTTATTAAGTAAGCCATATTTTGTCCGGCCTATTTCTTACAAACCACTTGGTGGAATTCAATAAAATTGTACATGAAGCTTCTATACCAAGAGGAGATGTGCATATCCTAAAGGAGTTACAATTGCATGTTATTTTACAGAGTTATGGCCCTTTTACTTATTAAGTAAGCCATATTTTGTCCGGCCTATTTCTTACAAACCACTGGGTGGAATTCAATAAAAATGTTACATGAAGCTTTTATACCAAGAGGAGATGTGCATATCCTAAAGGGGTTACATTTGCATGTTATTTTACAGAGTTATGGTCCTTTTACTTATTAAGTAAGCCATATTTTGTCCGGCCTATTTCTTACAAACCACTGGGTGGAATTCAATAAAATTTTACATGAAGCTTCTATACCAAGAGGAGATGTGCATATCATAAAGGTCTTACAATTGCATGTTATTTTACAGAGTTATGGCCCTTTTGTTGGTCGGTCGGAAGCCATATTTTGAATCAAGGTGCTGTTTTGGGGGTATTTATCATCTTCAATGATAGTTCTAGTTTTTTCAAAAGTGGCCTGCTGCAGTTACGTCAAAATATGTCTGCAAGATAGAAAGGGTTAAACAAGAAGTTATTCCTACAAGTAAAAGTGTAATTACTGAATAGAGTTGAATTGTGGCAAAAGGAGAAAATGCATGCTCATAAATGAGCAACTTTTTCCTTTGGCACAATATTTTGAAAAGTTGTTTGCTGCAGTTATGTCAAACTGTGTGTCTGCAAGTGGGAAAGCGTTAAACCATTTTTTGTGTCACCCTGCGTAGCATGGTAGGCACTTAGGGATTACTTTTTTTTGTCCGACATCTGTCTGTCTGTCTGTATGTCTGTCACACTTTTTCGTCACACTTTCAATGAGCAGGTGCAGGTGACACACATGCTCCGCGGAGCACTCCATTCTAGTTTTTAAACATAATTACCATCAATATCAATATATGAAGTTTTCACGTTATGTCGCTCACATTTTGTATAGCCCTTTACTGTGTAAAAGCATGAAAAATCTCTACATATGAAAGAGTAATTATTGAATTGAGTTGAACAAATCTGGCAAAGGAGGAAATTGCTACAGTATGAGCAATTTCTACTTTTGTCACAATCATTTAAAAAATTGTCTGCCGCTGATGCATCACATAATACATCTGCAGGTAGGCTTACCATCCCTTGGACATTCAGCTGGGGCATACTGGATACCCAAAATGTTCATTTTACATAGAAATATATAAAGTGTTCAAAGACCTATCTTGCCTCTCACCTCTGATCTATGTGAGAAAGTAGTCAGTGGCTTCGAAAGAATGTTGTGTAAGTACTGGTGTGGGAAAGCCAGGAAAACATGGGTAGGTGCACTGACCGCCGTGATATGACCAAAGCTGTTGAAAGCGGCGTTAAACTCCAAACAAACAAACAAACAAACAAAGACCTATCAGTCATTAGACAATGTGCAAGAGGGATAGAGAGATGTGCATGTTGGTTGTTGCATTGTATTTTCGCATCTGTCAGAAATAATGTTTCCAGAGGTGCTATATCAACCTTATGGTGACTTGACCACCTCCATGACTGGATTAATCCTTTCCCACATACAACAATTCTGCAGCAGACGACTTCAAAAATGTCCAGACAAAATTGCTAAAATCGGTAAAAATAAAGGGATAAATTTTTAATAGAGTTGAAAACATTGTGGCAAAAGGGTAAATTGCTTGTTTTGCGCAATTTCCTCTTTTGTCACAATGTTTTCAAAAATCCCCTGTTGCAGAGGCATCAGAAAGCATCTTTATGTGGGAAAGGGTCAATAAATGGTGTCTCTATCTGGTAAAGAGTTTCTCATCATCATTACATGGTATATATGTTAACCATTTTACACTTATAACGATTTTGCAGCAGATGACTTGGCTAACATCTTTCCATCAATGTCGGAAAAATCCCTATGAATGAGAGTTTTCTTATTGCATCAGTTGAAAGTATTGTGGCCATATACCAAGTAAAAAATACAAAATAATGTAATCCAATGTTTGGTGGGCGATAAATCTTTGCAACAAATATAGATATACAATTAATCTTAGCAACACATAATATAGATATACACCTATATATTGAACATTTGTGAAAACTTATTGACTGCAGACTCAGGAATACATCATTCAAACCACTGCATATGAAAATTGGTAGATGATTGTACCTTAACCCTTTCCCACATACAACAAATCTGCAGCAGACGACTTTGAAAACATAGTAACAAAAACCTGAAAATTCTGCATAAAAGATAGCTTAATTATACCCCCTTCGAAGAAGAGGGGGTATATAGGAGTCACTGTGTCGGGCTGTCTGTCGGTCGGTCGGAAGCCAAATTTTGTCCGGCCTATTTCTTACAAACCACTGGGTGGAATTCAATAAAATTGTACATGAAGCTTCTATACCAAGAGGAGATTCTTTCGAAATGTTGACCCTTGTGTCAAGATCGAGTCGTAGTGTCAGACATCGAAGAAAGTGAATAAAAAATCAGGCAAAGCTTTAGTGCATGTTTTATTTCACTGCATTCAAGAGAAAAAAAGCATTTTTATATTATCTTTCTTTCTCCTACATTCGACCCATGCACTCGTTTCGTGACGTTTAAGAAATCAATTTGGCTTGCGACATTTTTTGTCTGCATAAACAAGTCACTTTTTTAAGTTTACATTTTACTTCCGGTTACTTAATTCTCTTTACATTTTGGCAGTATGAAACTAGGTCACGAATTGAGGAAAAGGCGTTTCGACGTTCACGACCGATAAACGGGCTTATATTTGAGACAAATTTTCACAAAATATTTCTTATTATGTCTCCCCCTGTATACAGGGGAGATATATTGTTTTTGTCCTGGGCGTCTGTCCTTCTGTCTGTCTGTTGTCCGTCTGTCCGAAATCGTGTCCGCTCCATATCTCCAAGACGGCTTGAAGGATTTTCATGAAACTTGGCTCACATGTTCACCTCATCAAGGCGACGTGCAGAACCCGCGTCTCGACAATATAGGGTCAAGGTCACGCTTGAAGGTCAAAGGTTTGAGGCTTTATTTCGTGTCCGCTCCATATCTCCCAGACGGCTTGAAGGATTTTCATGAAACTTGGGTCACATGTTCACCTCATCAAGGCGACGTGCAGAACCCGCGTCTCGACAATATAGGGTCAAGGTCAAGGTCACACTTAAAGGTCAAAGGTTTGAGGCTTTATTTTGTGTCCGCTCCATATCTCAGAGACGGCTTGAAGGATTTTCATGAAACTTGGGTCACATGTTCACCTCATCAAGGCGACGTGCAGAACCTGCGTCTCGACAATATAGGGTCAAGGTCAAGGTCACGCTTGAATGTCAAAGGTTTGAGGCTTTATTTCGTGTCCGCTCCATATCTCCCAGACGGCTTGAAGGATTTTCATGAAACTTAGGTCACATGTTTACCTCATCAAGGCGACGTGCAGAACCCGCGTCTCGACAATATAGGGTCAATGTCAAGGTCACGCTTGAAGGTCAAAGGTTTGAGGCTTTATTTCGTGTCCGCTCTATATCTCCCAGACGGCTTGAAGGATTTTCATGAAACTTGGGTCACGTCTCGACAATATAGGGTCAATGTCAAGGTCACGCTTGAAGGTCAAAGGTTTGAGGCTTTATTTCGTGTCCGCTCCATATCTCCCAGACGGCTTGAAGGATTTTCATGAAACTTGGGTCACATGTTCACCTCATCAAGGTGACGTGCAGAACTTGCGTCTCGACAATATAGGGTCAATGTCAAGGTCACGCTTGAAGGTCAAAGGTTTGAGGCTTTATTTTGTGTCCGCTATATATCTTCCAGACGGCTTGAAGGATTTTAATGAAACTTTGGTCACATGTTCACCTCATCAAGGCGACGTGCAGAACCCGTGTCTCGACAATATAGGGTCAAGGTCACGCTTGAAGGTCAAAAGTTTGAGGCTTTATTTCGTGTCCGCTCCATATCTCCAAGACGGCTTGAAAGATTTTCATGAAACTTGGGTCACATGTTCACCTCATCAAGGCGATGTGTAGAACCCATGTCTCGACTGTCTGTCTGTCTGTCCGTCCGTCTGTCCGTCCCAAATCGTGTCCGCTCCATATCTCCAAGACGGCCTGAAGGATTTTCATGAAACTTGGGTCAAATGTTCACCTCATCAAGGCGATGTGCGAACCCATGTCTCGACTGTCTGTCTGTCTGTCCCAAATTTATAGGTTGGAATGTTTTGAGAGATTTTGACAGATATTTGAGGGGAGACATCTGTTTTTTGCAAAAACAATTCTAGTTTTTGTTTCTGTTTCCAGTTTATGTTGATACTTATCTATTAAAAGGAGAATTCGACGTGATTTTCTTATCGATAGTCTGCTGCAAGCAGGTGCGCGTATGTAAACAAATTAGACTGCGACGTAAAGGTTTGTAGTTATCGCCTTTTTATTAAATAGTTTATGAAAATAAAGTATCTCAGTCTAGCTAATAGGGACTGTTTTGTCTGCATAAATAAAACACAAAAACGTAAATGCGAGTCAAAATAAAGAAACTGCACATACTTAAAACATCGGAATATTTATTTCATTTTAGATGTGTCATAACTTAGTGTTTTTAAACAAACGCAAATTGTAATATGTTCAAGACATTTAAAAACAAGATGTGTTTGTGAAACACTGATGCCCCCGAATGGCAACATCTAGGTCAAAGGTCAAGGTCGCAAGGTCAAAAATACACATGTGAAATATGGTAGCCGTACCTGTTATGGTTCAATAGTAGTGGTCAAGGTTAAAGTTTTTTCGACAGATGGGGGCATCTAGGTCAAAGGTCAAGGTCAAATATTTTGGTACTGACTGAAAGGTCATGTCACAAGGAATACAGATGTGAAATATGGTAGCCGTACCTGTTATGGTTCAAAAGCAGTGGTCAAGGTTAAAGTTTTTTCCGACAGACAGACAGACAGGCCAAAAACTAGATGCCCACCGAATCGGTGATTCCGGGGGCACAAAAAAAAAATCTAATAATAACCCCCCCTCCCATGTCATTTCCGAAAATCTATTAAAAATAGAAGTCGCGGGCTTCTGCCCGGCGACTAAAATAATAACTTTATTTTATGAGGGTATAAATAACTCATTTAGTGAACAATTTGTATGTACATCTACTCAACAGAGTGCAGTAATATAAAATGTTACAACCAATTGTCTATGAAATATATAAAGCAATTTAACTTAATTTAATTTTACAGATAAATGTTATTGAAAATTGAAAATTTGTCAAACCTTATCAAAACAACTTCAATTCACTCAGTTTTTGTGTTACCAGCCACAATTGGTATGAAGACCAGACATATACAGATAATTGCTCATTTGTCTGTCTTTCTGTCACACAATCACTTATTGACATATTGGCAGACAATAATTTGAAATCCTTTGAGTAATTTTCACAGTCATTATCTAAGAATTTTGCTGATTCAGAAACCAAACACCATCTTTGAGATATATTCTCATTAAGACCCACCCTGTCTGTAAAATGATACCGAGACATACAAAGGAAAATATACCTTAGGCACTTTATACACAGTAAAAAGTCAGTCAGATCTACATGAGCCTCAGTGCAATCAGGTTCTTTTTAACCATTTTCCAAATAGAACAAATCTGTAGCTGATGGCTTTGAAAACATGTTGGCAAAACAAATAATAGTCTCTATAAATTAAAGTATTATAAGTGAATAGAATTGAAAACATTGTAGCAACAGGAGAAATTGCTCATCCTCAGCAATTTCTCCTTTTGCCAGATTGTTTTCAAAAGTCAACTGCTGCAGAGGCATCAAAATGAGTATATATTTGGGGGGGATGGAATCATCTGAATTCCTGCTTGCCTGTGTCATTATCAGGAGTGCACTTGGGCAAGGCCCTGTACTAGATTTATCACCAAGGGATTATAAACAAATGTTCTGTCAACCCTGGGTTCCTGCTCGCCATGCTTATATTTGGATGGTCTTGGACGATGCACAATTCCTTGCCTAGAACAAGATTTATCACCACGAGTTCATGAATTAGTACTATCACTGTGAAATATCTGAAAAAAGTGTTAAATGGTTTCAACTCCAAATCAAACAATTATTTTGAAGCACGTTCTATGACCACAATCCAATCTCATTAACATCAGACCTAAATACTTTGCTATAAGTTAATATTGGATCTGACTACTACAACGCATATAGGGTCATCTCGAATTGACATTATACACACTTAAATACGGCTGAGCACATGCTCGGTTTTTATGTGCAATAACTGCGACAAATGTGAACCATTTTTTTTTCAAACTTGGTAACAAGGTTAAATGCCTTAAGGGCTAGACCAAGTTTGATCGTCACTTTCGGCGGACTTTATTTGGTGGAGTTATGGCCCCTTATTTAACAAAAAATGTCGTTTCTAGCTGTTTCCGTGCAATAACTGCCACAAATGTGAACCATTTTTTTTTCAAACTTGGTAACAAGGTTAAATGCCTTAAGGGCTAGGCCAAGTTCGATCGTCACTTTCTGTGGACTTAATTCGGTGTAGTTATGGCCCCTTATTTAACAAAAATTGTCGTTTGTTGCTGTTTCCGTGCAATAACTGCCACAAATATGAACCTTTTTTTTTCAAACTTGGTAACAAGGTTAAATGCCTTAAGGGCTAGGCCAAATTCAATCCTCACTTTCGGCGGACTTTATTCGGTGGAGTTATGGCCCCTTGCTTAACAAAAAATGTCGTTTGTTGCTGTTTCCATGCAATTACTGCCACAAATGTGAACCGTTTCTTTTTTCAAACTTTGTAACAAGGTTAAATGCCTTAACAGCTTGGCCAAGTTCGATCGTCACTTTTGGCGGATTTTATTCCTACAATATTTCCTGCAAGCGGGGGATATAAATTTCATGAATTTGCTTGTTTTTATATGGGTTCTTACTAGTTTTACCTAAATGATTTGGTAAGCAACACTTTGATAGGCTGATGCAAAGGTCAATCTGAGATGACCTGTATGGGGCAGTCATCAGATCTGTTTTAATGTGATTGAACCACAATCATGAAGGCTTTTTAGCTCACCTGAGCTTTGCTCAAGGTGAGTTATTGTGATCGCCTTTTGTCCGGCGTCCAGCGTCCGTCATGCATCAACTTCTTCTCCTCAGTAACCAGTGGGTCAATTGGGATGAAACTTCACAGAAAGCATCCTCTCAATGACCTCACCAGATTTCCTTCAAATCTTTGGGATCCATGCAGAATTCTGGTTTCCATGGCAACGAAATGAAAAAAACTTCAAAATTCTTCTTCTCCCAAACTGGTTGGCAGATTTTCAAATAATTTTGTAGAAATATTCCTTGGATGACCCTCTATCAGATTCCTTCAAGCCATGCTGATTGGTCGAAAATCATGGCCGCCAGGGGTTGGGGCTATTATGCCTTATATAGCTATAGTGAAAACTTAAAAAATCTTCTCCTCCAAAAGTGTCAGGCCGATTTTCAAATAATTTTAGAGAAATGTTCCTTGGATGACCCTCTATCAGATTCCATCAAGCCATGCTGATTGGTCGAAAATCATGGCCGCCAGGGTTTGGGGCTATTTTGCCTTATATGGCTATAGTGAAAACTTAAAAAATCTTCTCCTCCAAAAGTCAGGCCGATTTTCAAATAATTTTCTAGAAATGTTCCTAGGGTGACCCTCTATCAGATTCCTCCAAGCCAAGTTGATTGGTCGGAAACTATGGCCTCCAGGGGGCAGGGCTTATATAGCTAAAGTGAAAAAATCAGGTGAGCGATCCAGGGCCATCATGGCCCTCTTGTTTAGTCTGAAAAACATTAGAGGAATTTTAGCCAACCACAGTGAATTTGTGAACAGTATAAATCTGTACTTTTTGCTAATCCAATCCAATTTCTCGATTCATCTGTGGAAAAAATGAAAAAATGAAACATATCATAAAATCAAGTGGGACAGTTGAGCAATTTCTCTTATTTCAACTATTTTTTCAAATATGGTCTGCATCAGGATAATGGCTCACACACTCGGATATCTCTGAAGGTCATTTTTGTATGTCAAGGCTCATATTTTCTGGCCGTTAATTTGTCTGCCTTTTAAAGCTGATGTAGGTAACTCTATACCGCCTTAAACACATCCTATAATAATTGAGTTGTTGCACAGGAAAAACTGCCATATTCTAACCTTTCCCACATACAACAAATCTGCAGCAGACGACTTTAAAAAATTATGGAAACTTTTTAAAAATCAAAATTAAATTATTTAATAGAGTTGAAAACACTAATGACAAAACAAAAACTGTTTGTTTTGAGTTATTAATGTTCACCTTTTGTCACAATGTTTTCAAAAGTTGTCTGCTGCAAAGGCATCATAGAACGTCTGTAGATGAGAAAGGGTCTTTTAGTGGGCTTAATTAGTCGCCGGGCAGAAGCCCGCGACTTCTATTTTTAATAGGTTTTCGGAAATCACATGGGAGGAGGGGTTATTATTAAAAAAAAATTTGTTTAAATGTCTTGAACATATTACAATTGCGTTTGTTTAAAAACACTAAGTTATGACACATCTAAAATGAAATAAATATTCCGATGTTTTAAGTATGTGCAGTTTCTTTATTTTGACTGGCATTTACGTTTTTGTGTTTTATTTACGAAGACAAATAGTCCCTATTAGCTAGACTGGGATACTTTATTTTCATAAACTATGTAATCAAAAGGCGATAACTACAAACCTTTACGTCGCACAGTCTAATTTGATTACATACGCGCACCTGCTTGCAGCCGATTATCGATATTAAAATCACGTCGAATTCTCCTTTTAATAGATAAGTATCAACATAAACTGGTAACAGAAACAAAAATAAGAATAATTGGTGAAAATATGTCTCAAATATAAGCCTGTTTATCGGTCGTGGACGTCGAAACGCCTTTTCCTCAGTTTGTGACCTAGTTTCATATTGTCAAAATGTAAACAAAGCGAAGTAACCGGAAGTAAAATGTAAACTTAGAAAAGTGACTTTTTTATGCATACAAAAAATGTCGCACGACAAATTGATTTCTTAAACGTCACGAAACGAGTGCATGGGTCGAATATAGGAGAAAGACAGATACTATAGAATTGCTTTTTTCTCTCGAATGCAATAACGCTTTGCCTGATGTTTTATTCACTTTCTTCGATGTTTGACACTACGACTCGATTTTGAAACGATCGAGGGTCAACATTTCGAAAGAATGCTCAAACACCTTATTACAGATAGATAGCTAATATTACACACTTAAATGTTTAAATATATGTGATATTAAATGATTATTTGGCTTGAAACAAATTAAGAGAAGAACGAACTCTCTATAAACAATAGATTTAGAAATAAAGAAAATCTGCTCTTTCGCACCCAATTAATTTCATACTTGCCACCTATTAAATAGTAATGGGACTCGCAACTGGCATTTCTCTTGCGCCAAACATATATTGTATGCATCAACGATTTAGATAAACAATTTAGCTGATAATTATGTTGTTTCAAGTGTGGTCTACTTTTTAAACATTTTAACATCTGTGAAATATTTATTATAATTATTATTAAAAAGGAGGAAGTTCATGTCTTCAGCAATTTAACCGTTTTCTCAATGTTTTAAGCGTTTAAAGGTTTTCATTGTTGCTTCAAACATGGAAATATTTAATAGCTTTTCATTGCATGTAGATTTAAATTCCAAAATGTATTAATTTGTTGTGGTTTTATTGACAAATACAAAACATCCAAAATCCTGACCTGAAATTTGTAGATCTATGTGGAATTTCAAAAATCCTGGAATTAGTCCTTATGAAAACATTATGTGTATGTTTAGACTAATGAAAGTCAAGAATACATGTGTGTTAAAAAATAAATCAATGCAGTCGTTTCCGGCGACATTGATGCTTTGCATCAACTTTCTCTTGTACCTCTGCATAAATACGTCATAAGAATGTTTATGTGAGTAAATGTATAGAATATTCTGGACTGTAAGTGGTTGCTTATAAAGCCCAGATAGTGGGTCTTTTCACATTGAGATGAATCTGTAGGCAATTAATTCCTCCTATTTTCGAAAATGTTTTAAACTCATTCATTGCTCATACATGTACCTTCATTTATTGAAAATTACCATACTTTTGGTTAGATGTTTTCATATTCATCTACTGCAGACTGGTTGTTGTATGAGGAAAAGGGTTTAAGGAGAGTAATAGAGATGCATTGCAGTCTGACATAGGAAATGAATTAGCGCTTGCTTCCAGACAGACATAATAATATTTTTTCTGGACAGGGTAAAAATCTACTGCAACAGCAATTCCTGCTTTTAAATTGCCTTAAGATAATGTCACACACTATCAACTTGTCTAAGCTCCATTTAGTTTTAGCCACTTACAGCATTTTTTTATGCCCCCGGAATCACCGATTCGGTGGGCATCTAGTTTTTGGCCTGTCTGTCTGTCTCTTTGTCTGTCGAAAAAAACTTTAACCTTGACCACTACTTTTGAACCATAACAGGTACGGCTACCATATTTCACATGTGTATTCCGTGTGACATGACCTTTCTGTCGGTACCAAAATGTTTGACCTTGCAACCTTCACCTTCACCTTTGACCTACATTTTGAAAACTTTAACCCTGACCACTACTTTTGAATATTAACAGGTTTGAGAATATATGGAAAAAATCTGTAGGTGAAGAAGCTATAATAAATTAATTATTATGATTTTCTTTTATTTAAAGTCTTCTGCTGCAGATGCGTCAAAATGCATTGACTTATGCGAATTTATTTTTTATGTTTTATGTTTTTTACGCCACTTTCAACAATTTTTAGCTCCATTAGCCAGTCGACCTTATGTCATGTCGAATTGTCCGCCGTGCGTGCATCCGGAAGCGTTTTGCTTCAAACGTCTTCTTCTCCCTAACCACTTAGCCAATTTGGATGAAATTTCATAGGAAGCATCCTCTCAATGTTCTCTCCTAAATTCCTTCAATTTTCTTTGGATCCATGCAAAATTCTGGTTTCCATGGCAAACCGTAAGAAAAACTCAATGAAAACTCTTCTCCGAAAGTGATATGCCGTTTTTCAAAAAATTTGTGGAAGCATCCTCTCAATGTTCTCTCCTAAATTCCTTTAATTTTCTTTGGATCCATGCAAAATTCTGGTTTCCATGGCAAACCGTAAGAAAAAAATAATGAAAACTCTTCTCCGAAAGTGATATGCCGATTTTCAAATAATTTTGTGGAAAAGTTCCTTGGGCAACCCTCTTTCAGATTCCTTCAAGCCATGTTGATTGGTCGAAAAACATGGCCACCAGAGGACGGGGCTATTTTGACTTATAACGCTAAAATGAAAACTTAAGAACTCTTCTCCTCAGAAAGAGTCAGGCCGATTTTCAAAATTTGTTGTAGAAATGTTCCTTGGGAGACCCTCTATCAGCCATGTTGATTGGTCGAAAAAAATGGCTGCCAGAGGGCGGGGCTATTTTGCCTTATATGGCTATAGTGAAAACTTAAAAAATCTTCTCCTCCAAAAGTGTCAAGCCGATTTTCAAATAATTTTGTAGAAATGTTTCTAGGGTGAAGCTCTATCAGATTCCTTCAAGCCAAGTAGATTGGTTGAAAACTATTGCCGCCAGGGGGTGGGGCTATTTTGCGTTATATGGCTATAGTGAAAACTTAACAAATCTTCTTCTCCAAAAGTGTCGCGCTGATTTTCAAATAATTTTGTAGAAATGTTTCAAGGGTGATCCTCTATCAGATTTCTTCAAGCAATGTTGATTGGTAAAAAAAACATAGCCGCCAGGAGGCATGGCTGTTTGGAGATTTAATTTTTGCCTGATTGGCAGCGGAGCGATACTGTCCCTCTTGGGCCTCTTGTTAAGTTATATGACATGGTTTCCTGGGTAAGTTTCCAGTACCTGTAACTGGCCCATTTATCCTGACACCAGACAGTCAATCGTAATGCTAACCAAGTCAATTGTAATGCTAACCATGCAACCTGAGTGCCAAGGAGGGAAGCTATTACTACATTTACCATTGTTCTTTGGTATGAACCGACCGAGGATCGAACCCGCATCCAAGGTGGATGCTGTACCACTATACCACCAATGTTGTCCCACATACGAGAAAGGGTTCATACACCGTTCATCATTAGCCATTTTTAGATTCTGGCATATTGGAAACAACTGGAGTGAAATGTTTAATGAAAGGATGTAAACTTGGCCTGTTTGGTTGGATTGAAGAGCTTTTATGTGAATGAAAGAAATGGCTAATTGAGAACATTTTGTTTCTTCTCCAAGTTCTTTAACCCTTTCCTATTTGTAGTCACCTCTGCAGCAGACAGGTTTTGAAAACATTATGGCAAAAAGAGAAATTGCTTGTAATATTTTTATTTTCATATTATAGCATGGATGTTACCAGTCAAGAGTAATATTGAAATCAACCCTTTCCCACATACAACAATTCTGCAGCAGACGACTTTGAAAACATAGTGACAAAAGCCTGAAAAATCTCCATAAAAGATAGCTTAATTGTTAAATAAAGTTGAAAACAGTCGTCTGCTGCTATTGCGTCAAAATGTGTCTGCAAGTGGGAAAAGGTTAACAACTCATAGTGAATTCTTTACTTTAGCCTTTCCCACATACAACATATCTGCAGTAGATGACATCAGAAAACATTGAGGCAATCATTTGTAAAATCTTAGAATAAAGGTAGACTATCTATATCAAGTAGATAACATTGTGGCAAATGAAAATATGAGCAATTTCTTCTTTTGTCACAATGTTTTTAAAAGTCATCTGCTTCATAATGTTTCTGCAACTAAGAAAGGGTTAAAACACCACGAAATAGGTAGGAGGGGATAACAAGTCATCATAACTGACTAGATTATGGTGTTTTATGACTGACAATAACCCAGTTTCCTAATGTTAAAATAGCCAGAGAAACCAAGACATATGTTTCGCGAAAAACCCTGTTTGTTTCAGTAATTTTCTGTGTAAACCAACTTGTTTTGCTGAATCAAATTGACCTTTCATGTTGCTTAATTTCTCCTTTTGCCACAATGTTTTCAAAATAACCCTGCTACAGATCAAACCGTGTCTGTAACTGGGAAAAGGTTAACACATGATTGTTTTATTGTTATTCAGTGTGTCATTATTAGATCATGGCTTGTTGAGGAGGGGTTTCCTTGTTCCTATGGTAATCAATGGGATTCCTGTAGGAAATGTATAAATTCCTGGATGGTTTTCTGTAATTGATGTCCCTTAGTGTACTGGCCAGGTCAGTGAATTCATATGGGATTGGTTTTATATGTGTTTAACCCTTTCCCTCATATAGACGCTTTCTGACGCCTCTGCAGCAGACAGCTGTTTGAAAACATAGTGACAAAAGAAGAAATTGCTCAAAATGAGCAATTTCTCCTTTTGACACAATGTTTTCCACTTTTAGTCATAGGTTATCCATTCAATTATAGAGATTTTCTAATTTTTGACAAAATAATGTTCAAAGTCGTCTGCTGCAAAATTGTTATATTAGGGAAAGGGTTAAAAAAACTTCAAGGAGTTGAAGAGAGCAGATCTGTAGCAGCCGAGGCTTTAAATAAGTCTAGGCAAAAAAATATAGAATGAATGAATGAATGTATATTGTTTTATGGCGCATCGACAGCTAAGGTCATTTAGCGCGCAATTAAATTTAATTATTCATGATCCCTGGGTAAACAAACCAGTACTTGGCTAGAAAATGTGCCTTGCCCAATGGCAATGACCGTAGTGCCGCGACAGGGGATCGAACCCGGGACACCCGGTTTTGAAATCCCCGACGCTAACCACTCGACCACAGCGGATTCCGCAAAAATATAGAAAATCTTTACAAATAAAAGTGTCATTAATCAATAAAAATGAATTTATTGTGGCAAAAGGTAAACCTGCTCATTATGAGGAAATTGTCTGCATTTGCCACAATGGTTTCAAGTAATCTGATGCAGATGCGTAAAATGTGTCAAGTGGGGAACGGTTAAGCCACTCAATTAGATTTTTCCTTCTATACTCCAGTTTGATGGTATTTGATTTGGAAGTAATCATAAGAGTTATCTGGTTTTAGAATACATGTATTTGAATTAAAAATGTAATCAACAAACAATGTTTTCAATTCTGTATATAAATCTATACTTTCAATTTTTCAACCTTCACAGTTTTCAAAGCAAAAATTGCTTAAAATATATATTGGAAATGGTCAAGCAATAGATTGGTATTCAAAAAGCAAAAGTTACATCATTGTCGGAAAACCATCTTTAGGCTTTCTGAACCTGTGAAGACAGAGATCAGGATCACTTCTGTTCAATATCCAGATAACCATATCCAACTTGCAGACATATTTTGACAGATCTGCAGCAAATTACTTCAGAAAACGTTGTGACAAAAGAAGTAATTGCTCATTATAAATAAGCAATTTCTCCTTTTATCGAGAATTTAACTCTATTCAATCAGTTCACATTAATTAATAGAGATATTCCATAATTTAGCGCAGATGTTTTCAAAGTCATCTGCTTAAGATTTGTCATATCACGGAATTGGTTAAGAAAGGAGTTACTGGTCTTTTTCAAAGATTATCTCCAATAGCACATAGAGAATGGTGAGATCCCCTGTGAAATGAATAATTACTGTTCATGAACAGTTCTTGTATAATTCATGCAAAGTTCAGGTACCTGGTTCATGAACAGTTCATGGGATGTATATGAAGATAAAATGGCACAAATTCTTAAAAAGTTCTTAAATATGTAGTTCTTGAACAGGTCATGAACAGTTCATGACACATTCAGGAAACATTGTCATTAAAAAGTTCATGAATTGTTCAAGAACTGAAAATTCATGAAATATTCTTGATTTTCTTTTTAAACATGAACTGTTCAAGAACTTTTTCCAGTGCAAATTCATTGTGCCATTTTCTCTTCATGGATTGTTCATGAACGGTTCAAGAACTATCGCTCATGAACAGTTCTAGAACTACAGTTCATGAACAGTTCAAGAACTACCGTTCATGAACAGTTCATGAAAAGTTCATGTTCAATTGGTTGGTAACCAGTGTATGAAATAGTCTGGGTGGACCTAAGAACCAGATTTTGTACAGAAGAAATTACAGAAAGCCTGTGCAGATTATGTACAGAAAATATTCTGTTTCATTGAAACATAGTTGAACCAGAATTCAATACAAATATTTTTTATATGAAGACAATTGGCTTCTTTCACATGTGGCAATGTGATACTTAAATAAATCACCAATATAAACTTATTGTTTATGACATAGCATAATACAATTTGCTAATTTAATAAACAATGTAACATTTAAGACATTTACCAAATGTGCCCATCAAGTTGTTCATAAGAAATTACAAAAAAACTTCTCTGTGCCTTTGAAACACAACATATTTCTCCCACCAAAAAACGTAAAGGAAGTAGTAAACATTACTAACTTCTTTTTGAAGAGTTCCTGTGTTTTATGCTTGAGTTAACTCCCTTGGTATATTTCAAATTCAAGTTCAGTTCCAGTGGTATTTTTGGTTATTCTACTGGTATTCCAGTAACATAGCAGGTAACAATGATATTTCACTGGAATTGCATTAATGTTTTTCACTAGGGCCTTTACTTTTGACAAGAAGATTTCAAAAGTTTTCACTATAATACATTTATAAGAACTTCTTTGGTTCTAGAAGTATTCTAGAAGTGTTCTAGAAGTGATCTATAAATGTCCTTATTTCTCTATTCAGAATGGTAGTTTAAGAGATTCACACTGAGTTAAAAAGTCATTGTAATTTAATTAAATATCATTTTAAAATCAGTGATATATTAAACTTACTATTCAAGAACAGAATAAGAACTTATAGGGTTCATTAAAAGTACTTGAATTACACTTGACAGATGTTTATGAACTTGTTAAGAATTTGCCATGTTCTTCTTCAGTTCTTGAACAGTTCACAAACAAGTTTGTCTTACTGTTCATGAACTAAAGTTCTTGAACTGTGATTAAGAACTATTTAATGGCAGTTCATGAACAGTTCATAAGTGGCATGAAAAGTTCATAATTTCAAGAACAACATTTCACAGGGGATGGTAACAAAACTGTTGGACTGTAAGCTTAGGTGAGATGGTAACAAAACTGTTGGACTGTAAGCTTAGATGAGATGGTAACAAAACTGTTGGACTGTAAGCTTAGGTGAGATGGTAACAAAACTGTTGGACTGTAAGCTTAGGTGAGATGGTAACAAAACTGTGTTGGACTTTAAGCTTAGGTGAGATGGTAACAAAACTGTGTTGGACTGTAAGCTTAGGTGAGATGGTAACAAAACTGTTGGACTGTAAGCTTAGGTGAGATAGTAACAAAACTGTTGGACTTTAAGCTTAGGTGAGATGGTAACAAAACTGTTGGACTGTAAGCTTAGGTGAGATGGTAACAAAACTGTTGGACTGTAAGCTTAGGTGAGATGGTAACAAAACTGTTAGACTTTAAGCTTAGGTGAGATGGTAACAAAACTGTTGGACTGTAAGCTTAGATGAGATGGTAACAAAACTGTTGGACTGTAAGCTTAGGTGAGATGGTAACAAAACTGTTGGACTGTAAGCTTAGGTGAGATGGTAACAAAACTGTGTTGGACTTTAAGCTTAGGTGAGATGGTAACAAAACTGTGTTGGACTGTAAGCTTAGATAAGATGATAACAAAACTGTGTTGGACTGTAAGCTTAGGTGGGATGGTAACAAAACTGTGTTGGACTTTAAGCTTAGGTGAGATGGTAACACAACTGTGTTGGACTGTAAGCTTAGGTGAGATGGTAACACAACTGTGTTGGACTTTAAGCTTAGGTGAGATGGTAACAAAACTGTTGGACTTTAAGCTTAGCTGAGATGGTAACAAAACTGTTGGACTGTAAGCTTAGGTGAGATGGTAACAAAACTGTGTTGGGCTTTAAGCTTAGGTGAGATGGTAACAAAACTGTGTTGGAATGTAAGCTTAGATGAGATTGTAAGATGGTAACAAAACTGTTGGACTTTAAGCTTAGGTGAGATGGTAACAAAACTGTTGGACTTTAAGCTTAGGTGAGATGGTAACAAAACTGTTGGACTTTAAGCTTAGGTGAGATGGTAACAAAACTGTTGGATTTTAAGCTTAGGTGAGATGGTAACAAAACTGTTGGACTGTAAGCTTAGGTGAGATGGTAACAAAACTGTGTTGGACTTTAAGCTTAGGTGAGATGGTAACAAAACTGTGTTGGACTGTAAGCTTATTTTAAGGGTGCAGTGGATGAGCATTGGCCTCTCGAACCAAAGGTCTCGTGTTCGAATCATGTGATAAAAGGGTTCTGTCTATGTGATCTTTTCTTCACAAATGGCACGATTAAGTCTGGTTAAGTCTCCAGGAAGCAGTCGTCGAGCATAATTAATAAAAGCTGAAATCTTAATTGTTTTGCAATGAATGTAAAATAGATAAGTTTAAACTATTACTTAACTTTATAGTCTCTAAATTTGAAATCTCTGAAGGTCAGCATTTGTAGAAAACTGAGGTTATCAACCCCCCTTTCCCACGAACAGACGCTATCCAATGCCTCTGCAGCAGAAAACTGTTGAAAACAATGTGATAAAAGATCTTATTGCTCTAAGCAAGCAATTTCTCCATTTGCAATAATATTTTCAACTTTTTGCATTTATTATACCTTCATGTATAGAGATTTTACATGTAAATTCCTAGATGTTTTCAAAGTTGTCTGCTGCAGAATTTTATTTAGGTTAAGCTTACATAAGGAGTAACTAGTCCTTTTGAAAACAATTCTCTTTTGTTATCCATCCAAACCCTGTGTTGTTTCCCTCAAACAAATTGTCTCATTGAGGTGATTCTTAAGAGTTCTTTGGGAATATCAAATAAGGATTTTAGAAGATCAAATACACATTAATCAAAAGTTCTGGTCAGTTTGTGTGTAACACTACCCAATAAATAGATAGTGTCTGTTGCAAAACTGGACTTTTCTCCACAATATATCTTTTGTTATTCATCCAAACACAGTACTCATTTAAGTAATTCTTTTGTAGACTTACAACATAGGTATTGAAAAACAAATAAGGATTTGAAGACATTGAATACACATCTTGTCCAGAGCTCTGGTCACTTTTTACACGGCTTGACTCACACAATAGATATGCTTTGAGTAGTGTCTGTGACAAAATGGAAGTTATCTGTTATTGTTACATGTAAGTAATTAGTCTATTATCTGTAAGATAGATGACGTGCCTTTGGAACATGGCCACGACTGAGGCTTTTTACTTATGAACTTTGTCATTTGTAAGTGAGCTTTATTCTATATATATATCTTAACAGTGAAGTACAGGTCTTTTGCTGAGCCCTTTCAGCACACAGATGCTTTCAGGCAACCTCTGCAGCAGAAAACTTTTGAAAACATTGAACCAAAAGGAGAAATTGCATACATACAGATGTTTTATAATGCCTCTGAAGTAAACAACTTTTGAAAACATTGTGGCAAAAGGAGAAATTGCTCATAATAAGCAATTTCTCCTTTTGCCACTATGTTTTCAACTGTTGATACTTTCATCTATAGAGAGTTTACATAGTTTTGCCGAGACGTTTACAAAGTTATCTGCTGCAGATGGGCGTTAACAGAGAAGTTGTATCGAGGTCTTAACAGTCTGAAACAAGTGTACATTAAAAAAAAATCACAGTCAACTCGGAATTAATTATGTAACAAACCTTGCGAGTGCAAAATACTGCTTAATACTTCCAACATCAAGGCTCATCTGCAGCAGACGATGACTTTTGAAAACATTGTTTAGGAAAGAAGAAATTGTTCATGTTTTTGACTCTATCCAATAATCATACATTCCTTTAAAGAGATGAACCATAATTTTGCCTATATGTTTTCAAAGTCATCTTGTGAGGCAAGTGTTTTGTATGGGGGAAACTGTTAACTGAATAATTGCAATTAGTGCTGCACCAAAATTTACTTTTATATGACCATGATTTGAATGTGTTCCCCTAATCATTGAAATGTCTGGTTATGCAATTGTTAAAATATTTAATGACTTATATGCTTATCAATTACCAGCCATCTTCTAAAACGTATGTTAAGCAACGTTATTGAGGTTTTTCGGAGTGATTCTATTGCAATCCCCGCTGTGCTAACACAAACACCAATGTCATGATTATACAAGTTGTCTGCAGCTTGCATTACTGCAAACCAAATTAACACCAAATAAATAGTTACACAATTTCTGCAGAGATACAGTGTTCCCATTCACATACAAATAGAAGCAACTCTGCAAGTACATACAAATTAAGAGCAAAGTATGTGCAAGTGCATGCCTTGTTGACATTGTCTAAATTACTTTGTGAGCTAGATCCTTCACAAGTCCTTTCTAGGAGTTTTAACCCTTTCCCTCATACAACAATTCTGCAGGAGACAACTTCGAGCATATTTTGTCAAAAAATAGAAAGTCTCTATAATTGAATGGAAAACCTATGACTAAAAGTGGAAAACATTGTGGCAAAAAGAGAAATTGCTTGTTTTGAGCAATTTCTACTTTTGTCACTATGTTTTCAAAAAGCCGTCTGCTGCAGAGGCGTCAGAAAGCAGCGTCTATATGAGGGAAAGGGTTAAACATGACAAAATAGTCTTAATAGTCTTGCTGTAAATGGAGACTTAGAATACACATATAATAATGTGTGGACCATGGCTATTACACTCAGTCCTTTATCCATAAAGTGGCATATGTTTTAGACTAGGATCCAATCACATAAGCTCACAGTATGAGGGACCCAAATCTACTTGTTTGATACACATAGTGGGATGTAAGCCATTTTATATGAATCCAGACAATCTTAATTACTGGTCATAAGTACTTTTACATTAGTAAAGGAAGGTAATTAACCCCTTTCCAACCTGCAGACGCACTTTGACGCATCTGCAGCAGCTGACTTTTGAAAATATTGTAGCAAAAGGAAAATATTCTTCATTTGTCTCAATCTTTTCAAATCTATTCTACAGTTGTAGCTTCATTTATAGAGATTAACAATGTTTTTGTCCGAACGTTTTCAAATTTGCCTGCTATTCTGTGTGGGAAAGGATTTAAACCAGATGTAAGCCGGAAAAAAACATGCAGCAAATGCCATTGAAACATAGGGGGAAAACCTATATTATAAAAAATGTAGCAGGAAACATTATAGGAAAGGGAGTAATTGTTCATCATGGCCAATTTGTCATTTTCTAACAATGTATTCTTATGTTGTCATTTGCAGATGTATTATAATGTGTCTGTTTATGGGATTTGTGACTATAACTACTTGCAGATGTATTATAATTTGTCTGTTTATGGGATTTGTGATAACTACTTGCAGATGTATTATAATTTGTCTGTTTATGGGATTTGTGATAACTACTTTTCTTAAATGTGTTAATGAATTATTACAATAGTTAAACACTTTCTCCTCCTATACTGGTTGGCCAATTTTCAAATAATTTTATAGAAATGATCCTTGGATGACCGACCCTCTATCAAATTCCTTCAAGCCATGTTGATCGGTCGAAAAACATGGCTGCCAGGGGTTGGGGCTATGTTGCCTTTTATGGCTAAAGTAAAAATTTAAAAATATTCTCCTCAGAAAGTGTCTGGCCGATTTTCAAATTTGTTTGTAGAAATGTTCCTAGGGTGACCCTCTTTCAGATTCCTTCAAGCCATATTGATTGCTCAAAAACTATGGCTGCTAGGGGGCGGGGGCGGGGCTATTTTGCCTTATACGGCTATAGTGAAAACTTAAAAAATCATCTCCTCCGAAAGTGTCAGGCCGATTTTCAAATTTTCAAATAATTTTTTAGAAATGTTTCTTGGGTGATCCCTCTATTAGATTCCTTCAAGCCGTGTTGATTGGTTTAAAAATATGGCCCCCAGGGGGCTGAGCTGTTTTGCCTTATATGGCTTTAGTGAAAACTTAAAAAATCTTCTCGGACGAAAGTATTCAGCCAATTTTCTAATAATTTTGAATCTCTATCAGATTCTACCAAGCCATGTTGATTGGTCTTGAAATATGGCTGCCAGGGGCGCGGGACTGTTAGCCTTATATTGGCTTTAGTGATAACTTTAAAAAATCTTTTCCTCCCAATGTATTTGGCCGATTTTCAAATAATTGTTCTGAAATGTTCCTGGGTTGACACTCTACGAGGTTTCTTCAAGCCATGGTGATTAGTCAAAAAATATGGCAACCAGGGGGCAGAACTGTTTGGATATATCGATATTTTGCCTAATGACAGTTGAGCGATACTGGCCCACTTGGGTCTCTTGTTTTATCTTGTAATAAAATGTAATTTTTTATGTTTTACGTAGTCTACTTTTGATACCTAAGGGACACAAGAAAACATCAGTCTAGAAAGCAAGAGATGTTGTTTACATTATCAATCAGCACTATTAATGGTAACAGTAAGATACAAGTAGATTTGACAAATACTAAACGTACATTCTTACAACATTATTATAAATGTCATCCTTTGTTCATCTACATTTCAAGTGCTACATTGTGCTTAGTAAGGTTTGTTACAAGGACAACAATGCTGGTGCCACTAACAAATCAAAGTACAATAAATGCATTTCCAGATTTATTGACAATTTGGATTCACATGGGTGTGATTTTTCAGAGCATTTCCTATAATTATGTCTCCTCCCAGGAAATGGGGGAGAGATATATTGTTATTTTTATGGTTTTACTTTTTAAAATGCAAAAGTTTTATATCTGTGTGATCTGTTAACCGTTTCCAACATATAGACCCTTTCTGATGCCTCTGCAGTAGACAACCTTTGAAAACATTACTACAAAAGTAGAAATTGCTCAAAACAAGCAATTTCTCCTTTTACCACAATGTTTTCAGCTCTTTTCAGTAATTACACCTACATTTATAGAACGTTTCCATGTGTTTGCCTAGATATGTTTAAAGTTGTCTGCTGCTGATCTGTTGTATGTGGGAAAGGTTAAGATCTGATGGATTAGTGAAGTACTATACATGGGGTGAGGAGCTTTCCTCCACTCTGAGGTACAGATGATTAGGATCCAGGATTCACCTCCATTTCTACTGAGATTTTAACCCTATATCATTTGACTGGAATGCTCACCTAATGCTTAGGTTTTGTGACCACTCTGTGTCTGCTATGCAATATGTATCTCAAACACCCTCTCTTAAACTATGTGAAGGAAATTTACCAATTTTCTCTGAAGGTGGTTCTCATTCAAAGTTGTTCAAATGGTTCCTGTCCAGTCCTGAAGTTGGTCACAGAAGCTAAACACCTAACTACAAAAATATTCAAATTATGTCACTGAAGTCAAAACTTGCGCTACCCATGCATTCACATAAGTTTCCATCAGACTTATACAGGAAAATAATCTTTTTGCCTAAACCAGCCAAGCCCACAATGTAGCATTATACCATGATTTTCAAAGCATGCCTCTGTGGTTAAACAGCTCTACCCAATCAGTCACAAGTCAAGTACCACAAGGCCCAGAGTATCGAAATGCGGTATGTACAATGAATATTCCACCTCAACAATGTTGAACAAATTATGTCCTTGAATTTTCAGTATATTTCTTTCATACCAAAAGGTGCATGCTTAGTAAACATATGCGGTCATTAGAAGCCAACTTATGATTGATTTCATGAACAGCAATATACTTCCATACTAACCTGAATGAGGTGGGTGTTTTTGATCAAGTTACATGCATATGATAGTCATTGTACTCATGGCCAACTAGTTCTTTGCCCTGATACAATAACAATAAGGAATAGGGAAAATCTTCACATGCCTATATGTTAGTCACATCACAAGATTGTTGTCTTAACAATCATCAATTGAGTGCCTTCAGCGCTTTGATTTAAATAAAAAGTCCCTGTTGACAATTTGTTTAAACTTATTTATTTATTTTTTACATCAATTGCGAAACAAGCTTATGTTGATCATGCTCCATATGCGCTTCCTGGAGACATAACCAGTACTCTCGTCGTTTTGTTGAAAAAGGCAGAACCCGCTCATCACATGATTCGAACCCGGGACTATTGGTACAAGTGACCAACTCTCTAACCACTGTCTTCCTGTTTACATTTATTGATACAGATTATATTTGGCACATTTAAAGCATAAGACTTTTAAAACCAAAATCAGCACAAGGAAGAAATTGAGGTAAAAGGGATACATTTCAACATCGAACATTCCTGAAAAATATATTTTACCCTCTTACAAAATGGAGGCCACCCAAAATATCATATCACTAATCAGGTTGATACAAAGTTAGAAATTTAGCTCCATCAAATACTCTTTTAGACTCTGCTATCTGAAGATGAAATGTAGATCTTTTTTTAATGACACAGCATACATGTATATATGTGCCTGGGATCATAAAACACTGTTCTAGCCATTATATGAGCTCCTGCCAAAATAACTAACAACTCTAAAGGTTAAACATACTGTTTTCTGTAAGAAGTTGGCTTTGTTTCTCATTTTCCTTTGGAGATTGGCGAAAATCTACTTGTAAAACACTAACCCTGACTTAATATGTTTTAAAGAAACATACAATTAATTGCGATGCCTTCCCTTTACCTCATAAATACACATATTGACTACTCTGATGTAGAGAAATTTCATTTACCAAAGTTAAAACATTTGTGGAAAAAATGAAAAATGTTCTTCAAATTATACTGAATGTATACGCTGTAAGTTAACCCTTTACATCATATAGACACTTTCCAGATGCCTCTGCAGCAGATGACTTTTGAAATTTTTTGACAAAAGTAGAAATTACTCAAAATGAGCAATTTCTCCTTAAATTGACAAAATGTTTCAAACTTTTTAGAGTAATTAAACCTTCATTTATAAAGGCATTCTGTGTTTTTGCCAAGATGCATTCAAAGTCGTCTGCTGCAGATTTTCTGTAGGTGGGAAATAATTAACCCTTTCCCTCATATAGACGCTTTCTGACGCCTCTGCAGCAGACAGCTTTTTGAAAACATAGTGACAAAAGAAGAAATTGCACAAAACGTGCAATTTCTCCTTTTGCCACAATGTTTTCCACTTTTTGTCATAGGTTATCCATTCAATTATGGAGATTTTCTATGTTTTGACAAAATACGTTCAAAGTCGTCTGCTGCAGAATTGTCTTATGAGGGAAAGGGTTAAGCCTGGTCAGAAGTAAGACATTTTCTTATTATGAGCAATCTCTCATTTTGCCACTTAGTTTTCATCTTTTATTCACTAATTACACTTTCATGTATACAGAAAAGGTTAAATATCCTGATAATGGCTGCATTCCATTGAAAAGGGAGGAATTTGTCAATTCTTCTTTCAACCCTTTCCTTCATATAGATGCTTTTTGACGCCTCTGGAGCAGACTGCGTTTTGAAAACATAGTGACAAAAGAAGAAATTGCTCAAAACGAGCAATTTCTCCTTTTGCCACAATACTTTTAGTCATAGGTTATCCATTCAATTATAGAGATTTTCTATTTTTTGACAAAATATGTTCAAAGTCATCTGCTGCAGAATTGTCCTTTGAGGGAAAGGGTTAAAATACCAGCATGGAAAGTCCTTTCACTGTACTTCCATCATATTTCCATATCTGATTTGCATAATCTATGAAAATAAGTGTTTTATCAGGGAGAAAAAGAAATTTATTCAAATACTCGGTTAAAAAAGAGAAATTTCTTTTTTTAGGGACACTCGGCAATGTTTTCAAAAGTTGTCTGCTTCAAAGGCATCACAAGTCATCATTATCATGGAACGGGTTAATTGTTCTTTTCTATGGATGTCTTATCTAATTATAACATTTTGAGGTAATTGATTAACGATGAGTTGGGCATTAGCCTTTATGATTTATCTCAATGATTTAGATCCCTCTGCTATAAAGAACATTATAGGTATAATTGAAGCATTGAGTTTAGACATATGGGATCTTCTTGGTTTGAATGTTGATCTTTAACCACATGTAGAAGCTTTCTGACGTCTCTGCTACAGACAACTAAAAAAACATAGTGGCAAAAGGAGAAACTGCTCATCATTAGCAATTTCCCCTTTGGCCACAATTTGTTCAACTCTTTTTAGTAAATATACTTTCATTTTATTTAGAGATTTTTCATAAGTTTACCTACATGTTTTCAAAGTCGTCTGCTGCAAACAATTTGTATGTGGGAAAGGCTTAATAAGATTCTACTGAATTCACAGCTCAAGGATCAAGCTCTGTTTAACTTGGACATCTAGTTATATTCTTTGGGAGTCAGATGCATTCAACAGACATGATAATGTACTACATGTATTTTGAATGAATCCCACGTCATTCCAGCAAAGCGTAATCGGTTTTCACAAAAATAAAACAAGAAATAATCTGTGTTTGCATAAGATGTTTCAGTTTTAGTGTCCTTTATTGCACACAGTACTGATATTGTCAGTTTAGCAGGGATGAGCCAGAACTAACCAGACTGGTTGTATACTTAATCAAAATACTGACAGTACTAAAATTCATTAGATTGTTACGATATTATGTAAATTAATTGACCATGGATGCCTAACTACAATATTCCAATCATTGCACTTGAAAATAGAGGGATTTGGTGCATTCTTTAATGTTCATGTCAGTCTTACACTGAACCAAAACCAATATATTATTGTTATATCAATATTACCTTTAGACACTGTTAAATAATTTCTTCTGTTGATCTATAGGAACATACATGAAGGAACGGTTTCTACCTATTTTTTTAGTGCAGGAGTCTGAATGATTTAGAGAACTACTGGTTATGTTGTAAGCAGCATATGTATATGCACCATTGTCAGTTATTTAACTAAAATAAATACTGTTGAAATTGAGAGTTAACACCATTCATCACTATAAAATTTAAATACTGTGGAAAGAAAAACAGCATTCTTCTAAAGATAACTATTGTTGATAGTAGAGTTAAAGACTATATATGCTCTTCAATATAACTTTAATATGGTTCGAAGCAAAGTGAGACACTTTGTGCCATGATAAAACTTAAAAACTGTTGAAAGCATAATTAAACAATATTTGTGATAATATAACTTACAAGTATAGAACTGTTGAGAGAAGAATTAAACAATATTTGTGATGATATAACTTATAAGTATAGAACTGTTGACAGCAGCATAAAACATCATGTCTTATTCAATCCAAGATGACCAATGAGCAAAATACTTTTAGACACAATTCATAACAGTTGATTGATTGGGGTTTAACACCATTTTCAATTTTTTTTTAAGTCATATCACAGCAGCCAGGTCACCTTCACGAAGCCGAACCCAACACGGAACACCTCGGATCAAGAGTTATTTTGATCCGGATTGGTCCTTGGCGAAATTGAGTCGACGGTCCCTAGACTGTCGCAAAATATCGTCATCCCGGACCAGCCCGGAACCCAACATGACGCCACAACGGATGAACACGGAGCCAACACAGATTACCCCGGTACCACCACGGCAGCTACGGACCGTCCCGGAATGATGACCCGGACCAAACATGGTGTCAACACGGATGACACTGTACCATCCCGGACCATCCGGGATCTGACAATAGAAAAAACATTTTAAAGCTAGAAGACTGAAGAGAAGATGCCACCAAGAAGGAAGCGTGCTGTGGTGGTCAAGGTACCTGTTTTTGCGTCTTATAAGAAAAAGGCGGGGCAGGAGCTAGAGGAGTCCTCCGAACGTCGCCCAACCTCTCCTGATGAGGCCTCTGATGTCGAAGATGTCCCTATTCGCTTGATGACCACCACTTCGAAGAAGCCAAGTGAATCTGCTTCTGCATTTCAATCGGCAGCCGTCATCAATATGAACGAGGAGGTGGCAGATGTACCAGCCGTTTTTGCACCGAGCAGAAATCGAGCCAAAAAAAAAGGCGCTGCTTTTAACAGATGAGCAGGTGAGAGAGCTGGATGTAGAGTCTTCAGCCCTATTACGACATGCCGGATTGCTCAAGATCGGCCAGGATCAACACGGTACAACTAAGGAGCTGACACGGTCGCTTCACGGACCGTCGCAGACTCCCCTAGATTGAAAAATCCTCCCGGATGACCACAGCAATTTTAAACAGTTTAAAATTGCCGGGGTGGTGTCCTGGACCATGACGGACTGTCCCGGATAAGGCCGGACCAAACATGGATCTGACCCTGGATCGTCCCTGACTGAAGTTTGGCCGATCCAGGGTCAGATCCGGAACTGGGGCCTAAGACTGTTAGCCCATTGGTGTAAGCTTAATGATGCATATCACATTGACTTTTGTCAAATGTTGAAAGATCGTTGGCCGAGCTGGGGTTCAAACCCTTGTTGTCTGCTTCATAGATGCCACATGTCAGCATTTTGTAAAGAGTAAATTGCCAGCATTTTTAATGGGTAAATTCAAAGAAGCAGATCAGCAAATAATCATATAAAATATATTATCATGTCATCCATGGTTTAATGTGCTTGTTTGCCATGATATAGTAATAAAATACTGAACTGAATAATTGTTATAATTTGTTGTTTCTCCCTGATACAAACTGTCAGTAACACAGATTTTATCTATCACATTGTATCTTTATCACCGCTTAAAGAGTTTTTAACTGGTTACTGATTTCTCCTGGAAATAATATGCCTCCTGCTGTCGCTAGTATGTAATATGATTTTAAAATCCACGTAGAAATAATTATCGTGAATTACAGTTATCCACATGGGAGGTTTGAAACTAGACTTACAGGTGGTGAAATATGTTAACTAACCCTTTCCCTCATATAGATGCTTTCTGACGCCTCTGCAGCGGACGGCTTTTCGAAAACATAGTGACAAAAGAAGAAATTGCACAAAACGTGCAATTTCTTCTTTTGCCACAATGTTTTCCACTTTTTGTCATAGGTTATCCATTCAATTATGGTGATTTTTATACGTTCAAAGTCGTCTGCTGCAGAATTGTCGTATGAGGGAAAGGGTTAATAACCCACATGTAGACAAATTGAAGCCGCATCTGCAGCATGCAGACACCTTTTGAAAATATTAGATTTTTTGCAACTTTAAAGTTGAAATTCCAAGAGAATACTGACATATGTGAATAAACTGAGCAAATCTCCTTTATCACAATTTTTCAAAATCATGTCTGTATCAAAGAAAGTGTTTACCCTTTTCCTACATATTATAAGTCTGTGGTAATAGGACTAAAAATATCTTTGCAAAAATAAATATACTCTTCAAAATGAATGAGACTTTTTGGCAAAAGTAGAAATTGCTCATTAGGAGCAGTTACCCCTTTTGCCACGATGTTTTAAAATGTTATCTACTGCAGAGGCATAAGTTAGCTTCTGTAACTTTGAATCCAACCAATGATATGGGGTTATTAATTATTGCAAGCTAATCTTACAGAAAGTGAAATGTGACTGACTTTTCAAATGGCGCAGATTTTTATGCCCCCGGAATTCGGTGGGCATCTAGTTTTTGGCCTGTCTGTCTGCACGTCTGTCTGTCTGCACGAAAAAAACTTTAACCTTGACCACTTCTTTTGAACCATAACAGGTACGGCTACCATATTTCACATGTGTATTCCTTATGACATGACCTTTCTGTCAGTACCAAAATGTTTGACCTTGCGACCTTGACCTTTGACCTAGATGTTGCCATTCTCGAAAAAAACTTTAACCTTGACCATTACTTTTGAACCATAACAGGTACGGCTACCATATTTCACATGTGTATTCCTTGTGACATGACCTTTCTGTCAGTACCAAAATGTTTGACCTTGCGACCTTGACATTTGACCTAGATGTTGCCATTCTCCAAAAAAACTTTAACCTTGACCACTACTTTTGAACCATAACAGGTAAGGCTACCATATTTCACATGTGTATTCCTTGTGACATGACCTTTCTGTCAGTACCAACATTTTTGACCTTGCGACCTTGACCTTTGACCTAGATGTTGCCATTCTCGAAAACAACTTTAACCTTGACCACTACTTTTGAACCATAACAGGTACGGCTACCATATTTCACATGTGTATACCTTGTGACATGACCTTTCTGTTAGTACCAAATTTTTTCACCTTGCAACCTTGACCTTTGACCTAGATGTTGCCATTCTCGAAAAAAAAAATAACCTTGAACACTACTTTTGAACCATAACAGGTACGGCTACCATATTTCACATGTGTATTCCTTGTGACATGACCTTTCTGTCAGTACCAACATTTTTGACCTTGCGACCTTGACCTTTGACCTAGATGTTGCCATTCGGGGGCATCAGTGTTTCACAAACACATCTTGTTTCAATTTATTTTGGATGATAACACTCACCTCTAGACATCAAATACTTTTGCAAAGGAACCCTTTCCCACATACAGACGTTTTCGGACACTTCTGCAGCAGACTACATTTGAAAACACTGTGGCAAATGGAGAAATTGCTCATGATGAGGAATTTCCCCTCAATTTGCCACAATGTTTTCAACTTCTTGCATCAATTATATTTTCATTTACAGATTTTCCATAGTTTTGCATAGATGTTTTCAAAGTCGTCTGCTGCAGATTTGTTGCAGGTTGGAAAAGGTTAACCTATGAAACAGATTTTCTGAAGTTACAAACAAAAACCTTGAACCCTTTCTCACTTGCAGATAGGTTCTGACACATCTGCATTTGATGACTTGAAAAAACATTGTTGGCAATAGTTGATATTGCTCCTCATGAGCAATTTCCTTTTCTGCTACAATTATAATGCTTTCAGCTATATTCAATAATTATGCCCCCTTCGAAGAAGAGGGGTATATTGCTTTGCACATGTCTGTCGGTCGGTTGGTCGGTCCGTCTGTAGACCAAAGCTTGTCCGAGTGATAATTTAACAATGCCTGGACCTAGGATCCTCAAACTTCCCTTGGAGGATGGGCCTGACCTGTAGATGAACCCTATTTAGTTCGAGGTCATTGAGTCGAAGGTCAAGGTCACAGTGACCTTGAACACAAAAACCTTTTTTAAGCTTGTCCGAGTGATAACTTAACAATGCCTGGACCTAGGGTCCTCAAACTTGACTTGGAGGTTGGGCCTGACCAGTAGATGAACCCTATTTATTTTAAGGTTATTAAGTCAAAGGTCAAGGTCACAGTAACCTTGAACACAAAACCTTTGTTAAGCTTGTCCAAGTAATAACTCAACAATGCCTGGACCTAGGGTCCTCAAACTTGACTTGGAGGTTGGGCCTGACCAGTAGATGAACCCTATTTATTTCGAAGTCATTAGGTTATTGGGTCAAAGGTCAAGGTCACAGTGACCATGAACACAAAAACCTTTTTTAAGCTTGTCCGAGGGATATCTTAACAATGCTTGGACCTAGGGTCCTCAAACTTGACTTGGAGGTTGGGCCTGACCAGTAGATGAACCCTATTTATTTTGAGGTCATTGGGTCAAAGGTCAAGGTCACAGTGACCTTGAACACAAAAACCTTTTTTAAGCTTGTCCGAGTAATAACTCAACAATGCCTGGACCTAGGGTCCTTAAACTTGACTTGGACGTTGGGCCTGACCAGTAGATGAACCCTATTTATTTCGAAGTCATTAGGTTATTGGGTCAAAGGTCAAGGTCACAGTGACCATGAACACAAAAACCTTTTTTAAGCTTGTCCGAGGGATATCTTAACAATGCCTGGACCTAGGGTCCTCAAACTTGACTTGGGGGTTGGGCCTGACCAGTAGATGAACCCTATTTATTTTGAGGTCATTGTGTCAAAGGTCAAGGTCACAGTGACCTTGAACACAAAAACCTTTTTTAAGCTTGTCCGAGTGATAACTCAACAATGCCTGGACCTAGGGTCCTTAAACTTGACTTGGGGGCCTGACCAGTAGATGAACCCTATTTATTTTGAGGTCATTGGGTCAAAGGTCAAAGTCACTGTGACTATGAACACAAAAACCTTTTTTAAGCTTGTTCGAGTGATAACTCAACAATGCCTGGACCTGTAGGATACATGTTTATCTGCAAATATCAGTCATCATCACAATGTGATTAAGAACTGTACCTACCATCCTCGAACTTTGAATGAACATTGTTCATAATCTTAAAACTGACTCATAGACATCCAATGTGAAATGACAAATCAGCTGGCATTTCGGTCCATGCAAATGTTATTCAATTGTCCAAATATTCCTGACAACATGGCGCTCAGGGGTGGGCATAATGTTTGACAAACATCTCTTGTTATTCCTTCATTTAAAGATATTTGTCATATATTTGCCTAGATGTTTATAAAGTTATTTACAGTAGAATTGTTATGGGAAAGGGATAACCTTTTCCTCTGCTGAGAATAATGTGAATATGTATCCCACTGACTTCCTGCATGCTACTTAAAGTATCACCACAATTGATGTTTTACCTCACACGAGTGCAACAACTTCACTGTTTCCCACGTGCAGATGCATTTATGTGCTCTACAGGAATCCATGGTCGAGTGTTAAGTGTCGGGGATTTAAAACTGGGTGTCCCAGGTTCGATCCCTAGTTCGATGAATGATACTCAGATAGTAAGAAACACATGTTTGATGAATGATACTCAGATTGGAAGAAATACATGTTTGATGAATGATACTCAGATTGGAAGAAATACATGTTTGATGAATGATACTCAGATTGAAAGAAATATATGTTCGATGAATGATACTCAGATAGTAAGAAATACATGTTTGATGAATGATGCTCAGATTGGAAGAAATACATGTTTGATGAATGATACTCAATCAGTTTGGAAGAAATACATGTACAATGAATGATACTCAGATTGGAAGAAATACATGTTCAATGAATGATACTCAGATTTGACTAAAAACATGGTGTATGATTCACAATACTCAGAATTACATGCACATTATATTAATTGGCATCTATGCAGGAAAGTGAAGAACTGGTTGACCCCTTTCCTGCACAAATATCTGCAACAGGCAAGAAACTCTATTTATAAATGAATTAAACATTATTGAATAGAATTGAAAGGGATAATATTGTTCTGTTATGTATTCTAATCCAAGTTGGCATTGTATTACATGGATATCATTTACTGTAGAAAGCTTCATTTCTTTATTTCAGAAACTTTTTATATCTTTAGACACAAAACCAAGAAACCGGAGGGATCATTTTCAACCCTTTCCCACCTATATAGACAACTCTTGAAATTGAAATTGAAATTGATTTTGATTAAAGGAGAAATTGCTCAAAACAGGCAATTTCTCCTTTTGCCTCAATGTTTTCAACTATTTTCAGTAATTAGACCTTCATTTATAGAGACTTTCCATAGTGTAATATTAAATTGTCTTCAAAGTCGTCTGCTGCAGATTTGTTGTATGTGGGAAAGGGTTAAAGGAAAACATTGACAAATACTTTAGCATTAAGTCAGAGAAAAGGTTGAAGGGCCTCTGTTATTTATTCTCACATATATGTTTTATGATTTTGATCTGCTCTGTTGAGAAAGAATTTATGGGAGAAAGTGTGGCTACCAATATTTTAATGTTTTCAGAGAAAACCTCTTTGAAGAAATCTTACGTTCATTTCTGAACAACTTCTGATGCATCTACAGCAGACATCAATTGAAAACATTGTAGAAAACGGATGAATTGCTCATGATAAGCAACTTCTCTTTTGGCCACAATGTTTTAAACTATTCAATAAATATATTTTCATTTGCATTTGAGATTTTTCATAGTTTTGCTAAGATGTTTTCAATGTCATTTGCTGCTGATCTGTTGTATGTGGGAAAGGGTTAAGATGGAACAAGACCATTTACGTAAATTTGATTTGATAAAGTGTT
This sequence comes from Serripes groenlandicus, assembly GCA_031761405.1. Lineage (NCBI taxonomy): Eukaryota > Metazoa > Mollusca > Bivalvia > Cardiida > Cardiidae > Serripes > Serripes groenlandicus. The sequence continues at coordinate 131,863,799 of JASEVX010000003.1, read as the reverse complement.
GGGAGTTTGAACAACATGCTCTAATTTAGTATAGGAATCCGCTGTGGTCGAGTGGTTAGCGTCAGAGATTTGAAACTGGGTGTCCCGGGTTCGATCCCCAGTCGTGGCACTATGGTCATGGTGGAGTGCCCTTGGGCAAGGCATATTTTCTAGCCTAGTACTGGTTTGTTAACCCAGGGATCATGAATAAGTCAACTGTCACCATGATATAACTGAAATAATGTTTAAAGCGGCGTAGTGTGGTGTCCATTGCCACATTTTCTGAGGCCTTTAAAAATGAAAACATTAATTGTGTATCAAGTTGAAATAATTGCCCATCATGTCACCTATGTCTAAAGATGTTCAACTCTGTTCAATAACTATACTTTTAGTTAACCCTTTCCCACATACAGACCCTTTCTGACGCCTCTGCAGCGGACAACTTTTGAAATAATTGTGGCAAAAGGAGAAATTGCTCATAATGAGCAATTTCTCCATTTGCCACAATGATTTCAACCGTTTTCAATACTCATACTATCAATTATGGAGATTTTCTATATTTTGGACGAAATAATTTCAAAGTCGTCCACTGCAGATTTATTGTATGTGGGAAAGGGATAATTATAGAGAGTGTTTCCATATTTTTTTAAAGTTGTCTTCTGCAAATTTGTTGTATGTTGTAAAGGGGGATTAATCCTTTCCCTCATACGACAATTATGCAGCAGACGACTTTGAACGTATTTTGTCAAAACATAGAAAATCTCCATAAATGAATGGATAACCTATGACAAAAAGTGGAAATCATTGTGGCAAAAGGAGAAATTGCACGTTTTGTGCAATTTCTTCTTTTGTCACTATGTTTTCAAAAAGCCGTCTGCTGCAGCAGCGTCAGAAAGCATCTATATGAGGGAAAGGGTTAAGATGAAGATTTAAGCATAACTGGTTATTTGTCCGCAGGAAGCAGATATAGAGCTTGATAAATATAAGCTGAAAGCTTATTTCGCAATCAATGTAAAATAAATAAGTTTAAACTAAATAATCCACTAAAACTTTATCTGCTTCTGACTTTTGAAAATATAATTGATAAAGGGCAAAACTGCTCATGATGAGCCCTTTCTCCGTTACCAATTTTATTCCAAAAGCAGTAAAAAATCATGAGATGTTTTTATGTTCAGTAACTGTTCTCCTGAAATGAACAACCATTTTATCTTGATACGGAGCATATTTCATGTAAAATTCTTATTTGACCTTGAAACTCTATGTTATGGGTACTCAAAAGGATCCTCTCAATGAGATGATTCATTTGAGTACACACAACATAGGGTTTATTTTAGTATTAAGTGAGATATTTTGGGCCGTACTCCTATTTATCTAGACCTCTGAATTTATAAGGATATTATATATCTTAGTTATTTCTTATGACTATCTTCATTGCAAAATGCCACATGAATCCTTTCTAAATATGAGTAATGTTTGCCTTTCTAGACAAGTTGCATTGACCTTTTGCAAATGGCAATTGGAAATATTGTTGTCAAGGAACTTTGGTTTCAAATGATAATTAATACATGAAAATGATTTTCTTTTCTTATATACCACAGCCCATAAAATACAGGAATTAATTTGATACTGCATGATTTTAAACTAGCTTTAACCTTTCCCACATACAACAAATCTGCAGCAGACGACTTTAAACTCATCCGGGCAAAAATATGGAAACACTTTAATGAAAGCATAATAATTGACTAAGTGTTGAAAACATTGTAGCAAAATGAGAAATTGCTCATGACAAGCCATTTTAAGCTCGACTTTTCGAAGAAAAGGCTAGATATGTAACTACTCAACTTGGCGTCTGCATTTCGGGAAAGTTTAAAAACAAGCCAGGACTTTTTCAACCCTTTTATCTTCATGCCTTTCTGTACTTTAGTAACATCAACAGGATTATCCTGGAAATAAAAAGAGAATTTGTATCATATGCACTAGATTACAGCATTTATCTCTTTTTTAAAAGCCATTAACCCACTCCCATATGCAGACAGATTTGATGTTTATGCAACAGACGACTTCTTCAAACTTTGCAAAAGGAGAAATAGTCCTCATAATCAGGTATTTTGCCAATTCAATACTGTTTAAAAATTTACACTTTTATAAATTTAAAGAGATTTTCCATACATTTATCTATATCTTTTCAAAATTGTCTGCTGTATAGAATTGGTGTATGTAAGAAGGTTTAACCCTTTCCCTCATATAGATGCTTTCTGATGCCTCTGCAGCAGACGGATTTTGAAAACATTGCGACAAAAGAAGAAATTACTCAAAACGAGCAAGTTCTTCTTTTGTCACCATGTTTTCAACTCTATTCAATTATTGTACTACATGTATATTGTATGTTTTTCAAAGTCGTCTGCTGCAGATTTGATGTATGTAGGAAAGGGTTTTAAAAGATAACCATTACCTACGTTTTTTCCGAATGCTGGTTTATGTGTGGACTGTATCAGACATTTGGATACATTACCCTCTCTTGCACAGTCAAATAACAATCTTGATGAAAGTCTGAGTTTAAACCCTTCCCCCCATACAACAAATCTGCAGCAGACAACTTTCAAATATATGCATGATCTATCTCTATAAATTGTTATACATGAACTCAGTTGAAAACACATTGTTTTGAAACTGTGTCTACTGCTGATGTGTCAAAATGCTTCTGCCCATAGGAAAGGGTTACAACCATTTCTTGCATTATCAAATAATATTATAACCAACAAATCTGCAACCGACAACTTTGAAAACATATTGGCAATAGTATTGAAACTTTTGATGATGAAGAAACTGATATTAAATGATGTCTAAATCATTGCGAAAAATGGGGGAATGAATGTATATTGTTTTATGGCGCATCGACAGCTAAGGTCATTAAGCGCGCAATTAAATTTAATTATTCATGATCCCTGGGTAAACAAACCAGTACTAGGCTAGAAAATGAGCCTTGCCCAAGGGCACTCCACCATGACCGTAGTGCCGCGACTGGGGATCGAACCCGGGACACCCAGTTTCAAAATCCCCGACGCTAACCACTCGACCACAGCGGATTCCTCGAAAAATGGGGGAACTGCTTAATATGTATGCTAACAAAAGTTGTCTGCTGCAGGTGGGTCATAAGGTGTCTGTATGTGGGAAGGGGTTATCAGTCATATATGTTTTATGAATTATCTAGTATCTGCATTGTACAGCCATTATAAAAACCAGTGTGAAGTAACCTTAGGGGGATAATTCCTACTCTCCCTATGAAAAATCAATGAAACAATCTCATAAAAATATAATCCCAAAACTATATATATTATTGTTCTCTATCTTTGTCACTATTCACAGGCAGCCTCAAGCAAAGTCAACCACAATTATAATGCCAGCCTCATCAAATATCATGAAAGGTTCCAATCAAAATGTTCGTTTGATGTGTTGAGGATAAGCCAATGATATAATTTGCAAATATCTTGCATCCTGTCAAACACATTTGATGTGCTGCTTTTTTAGCTCGCCTATGCACAAAGTGCAAGGTGAGCTTTTGTGATCGCTCACCGTCCGTCGTCCGTCGTCGTCCGTCCGTTCACATTTTCCTACAAACTACTTCTCCTCCTAAACCAATTAACCAAATTCAAAATAATTTTACAGGAATGTTTCTTGGGTAGATCTCTTTCAAACTTGTTCAAAGAATTCTATTCCATGCAGAACAAAAAAGGGGAAATTAACCAAAACTTAAAAAATCTTCTTGTCTAAAAGTAGAAGGCCCATGCCTTTGATATTTGGTATGTAGCATCATCTAGTGAACCTCTACCAAGATTGTTCAAATTATAGCCCTGGGGTCAAAGATGACCCCTCCCCGGGGGACACTTGTTTTACATAGACTCATATAGTGGAAAAACTTTAAAAATCTTCTTGTCTAAAAGTAGAAGGCCCATGCCTTTGATATTGGGTATGTAGCATCATCTAGTGGACCTTTACCAAGATTGTTCAAATTATAGCCCTGGGGTCAAAAATTACCCCTCCCCAGGGGTCACTTGTTTTTCATAAACTCATATAGGGGAAAGAACACTGAAAACTTTTTAAGTTTGATTAAATCAGGTGAGCGATATAGGACCATCATGGTCCTCTTGTTTAATCATTTCAAGGTGAATATTATAATGAATGTGCCCGAAAGTAGGGATCGAACCCTTTCCCACATACAGATGCTTTTTGAGGCCTCTGCAGCAGACCCCTTTTGAAAATGTGACAAAAGGTGACATTGCTCAAATGTGCAATTTTTTCTTTTGCCGCTATGATTTCAACTTGGTTCAGTAATTATGCTTTCTCTGATAGTGATTTTCCCTTTTTTTGCCAAGATGTTTTCCATGCCTTCTGATTCCGATTATTTATAAGTTGGAAAGGATAATTGATGAATATTATTGTGAAGTAGTTTGAGCAAATTTTCCCCATTTCCTGAAAATACTAACAAAAGTCGTCTGCTGCTGAATATGAAGTTTTTTAAAGTAAAACATATTTTTATTAGAAAATACTTACCAGTCATTTAATACCTGATATATCATCTCTATACACCTTAATTATCCAAAAAAAACGCCCACGCTAGCATATCCCTCACGTATCCGTGACATACACGGCCGCCCGGAAGTACAGGCGCGCACGTGAGCGGGTAGTCACTTTTCATTCACCGTTAAGTATTGGTGACGACGCGGGGTTGGGAGGTGGGACTCTATAAATGACTGGTAAGTATTTTCTAATAAAAATATGTTTTACTTTAAAAAACTTCATTTTTATATCAAAAATACATTACCAGTCATTTAATACCTGATGACTTCGTAGCATAGGACGGGAGGTTCGACCAATACTTACTGTCGTTCCAGGTACGTTGTAGTATATTATTCCATATTTTTTTAAGAACAAACATACTTGATTCCAACGGTTGTATAAAGGGAAAGAGGGGATTGAATACAGGTTCAATCGGTATTCACTTTATATATGTGTTGGATTATGTGAATTAGCAAACCACTCGCTGTGAAGCCACAAGGGGACCCAGGCAGGACCGACTGCAACTGGTTCTTAGACAGGAACCCTTGTTGACACAGTAGAGTAAGGAGCCATCAGATTCATTGAATCTGATCTGCCCGGTTTCTACAGAGACGATCTGTAGTTAAAGCTAATAAAAAGACGGTTTTATAAGTAAAAAACTTTAAAGACGTCGATTCAAGAGTTCGTATGGAGCTCTTGTAAGCGACCAAAGGACGCAAGACAAATCCTATTTTGGAGTTAACTCCTACAATTGGGTTTTTTCTAATTCTAACCATCAGTCTGTGAAACTTAATGTAATTCATTTCTACTGAAAGCAAAGAACTCACTTCCCTGTTAGTGTTCGCCAAGCAATACGAATTTATAATTCTCAGTAAAACTTAAGAAGCGGTAGCCGTCGACAAACGTTCAGAGAGATTGACCTACCTTATTAACATCAATCGGTAAGAACTGTCTATATCTAAGGAAGATGTAACGGTTATGTCGATAGGCAGGCCAGAAGGACGTATAACCACGGTCTCTGGGCCAGAGAAGTGTTCTGTCATCATCTTCCCTTCCAGAAATTCCTTCCAGAAGTGAAACCGGAAGTTGACGAAATGGTTCTCAGCCTCATTATGAACTCGGGGAGTAATTATTATTATTCCTTTGCGAATTCTGAACGTCCACTGCCGAATGAGTGGAATATAGTTGTCTATTCTGTATTAGTGAATAGACTCTGTCCGAAGGTACTCGAATTACCGCTAAGTCGGTGAAAAACGTCATACCCACGAACGTGAACCTCTTTGACGGAATTAATTCCGACTTCTGCGTGTTGGGTATTAAACCCAACAGCAGAATGGTCCGCCAGGCTAGGGATAGATCGTGAAATAGAAGTACACGATCCGTCCTGTGGGGAAGCCAATCGTCGAAGTATTGAAGAAGTTGGGGTCCTTTCATACGAAGAAATGCTCCCATGCCCTGATATCTTCGTAAGCACTCGAGGGGCGGACTTGAGGCCGAAGGGAAGAGCCCTGAAATTGGAGCACTTCTCCCTCTATCACAAACCGAAGGTATTTCCCCGAGGAGGAAGCGATCGGGATGTGATAAAAAAGGCGTGTGTTAGGTCTAGAGAGACCGCCCAGTCGCCTTTCCGAATTGTAACTCGGATGGAGCGGGTCGACTCCATTTTGAATTTATCGACCGGAATCAATAGATTTAGCGCAGATAAATCTATAACCGGTCTCCACTTGCCGTCTTTCTTCGGAACAAGAAAAAGACGGCTGTAGAAACCCCGAAAATTGGGGTTGAGAACGCTCTCTATGGCATTCTTTTTCAGAAGCGATGAAATCACCTCTGACATGGCCGGATGACGAGACGAAATGTCGATCGGCACGCCTGTCAGAGGAGGGGGGGAAATGAAGGGAATCAGATACCCTTCCTGTATCACAGACTAAATCCAACGATCCTATGTGACACTTTCCCACTCCTCCGTGATAAATGACAGGCGGCCCCCGACTGTAATCTCCGACCTTGGGATTGTCATAGAGAGGAGCGAATCCCTAGGGCTGCGGCTTCGGATTCGTGTTAACTCTAGCAGGCTGCCGATGTTAGTACCCTGATAGGGGCGCTTCGGTTTAGCCGATTTCTGACCCGTGGAAGGGGTTTGTTTAGGCTGAAACGCCTTCACATACCGTTTTGGCTTCTTTGCTGGGTTGGGTTTCTTAGAACTACCCACATTCGCAGAATACGTTGAACGTTTCTGGCCCTGCGCAAAAGCCTTAGCTGCGTTCGCCGAAAGGCGTCGACTGTTCTGAAGCATCAGAAGCTGTCACCCAGCAATCCTTCCATCAAAGAGTTGTTTCGACTCCAATGGTGCGGCTTTCAGGCTGTCCTTGCTAGCACGTAGCAATGAGTTAGGAGCAACTATAACTGCGTCCCTCCTCATGGACAGTATCTCTGTGATGGTTTGAAGATTCAGTGCCATGAGATGCCTGTTGCCTGTGTCGAAAGCTTCGAGAATTCTGTTAGCCCCTAGGCTAGAGATATTCTCCTCTTTCAACAACAAAGACAGAGCGACTGCGAAATGGTTGTCATGAGATGACACCAATACACCCAGTCTTGCTCTGGCCTCCCACTTCTCTAGTATCTTAAAAGAGACCTGGACAGAAGCGGGTGCAGTTAACCCCAGTGTAGCTGCATCCCCGTCTAAAGCTGGCACTTTGACCGGGAAGAACTCCTTAGACGTAGAATACGCCTTAGAGTTGACCCATTTCCTAGAAATGGGTCCTGGGACCGACCAGCCTGGAGGTATAGCCTCTAGAGACCTGGTTGACTGCAATTGGTCTAACAACCTGCCCAAGTTGTTAGTTTGAGGAAGCAAGTGCACTGGCGAAAAGCTTGTACATTAAGTTCCTCTAGGCTCGAAAGGTTTTGCGACGTGGGGAGCGTCAACCTTAGGGCATGAAGTATTCGGCACCACCCGAAATACTTCGTCAATAGCCTGCTGAAGAGACCAACGCTCTACAGCTGGCTCCTCATCGGAAGTTGACCTATTTCCCTCATTATCGTCAGACGAAGATGTAGGGTTGTAGGTACTCCTCTGAGGTTGTCTACTCGGTATTCCAACCGGTAGATCTATGTCCGACTCAGACAGGGATAAATCAGAAAATCCATGTTCTGCCGAAGATTTTGCGAAGCAGGCCCCCTCTCCGCAGCAGAGGACGGCCATGCAAAAACTTCTGCCGGGGCCGAACTGACCGTATTGGACGGTTTCGACCTCTCTTTCACTGAATGACGCAATGTATTCTGATCCAGAGGTTGCCTATAACCGGACTGCCTATCAAATAGGTGTCCCCCCGAGAGCAGTGAATCCCCATGAGATGGGTAATGCTGATCCCGGTAGGCCGTTGAACCCTGTCTAACACCTAACGGTTCCATAGTATGGACCGGTGGTTGGTATTGAGGAGCAGCGTATTCTCTAGCGACATACACTGTCCCCCCCAGGGGAGGAAAAAGATTTTCCGTAACCCCCCTACCCGATGGAAGACAGAGGAATAATAGAACCCGGTGCGATACCTGGGTTATAATTATTCTGATTCTGTAGTGGAGCAGAGATCGACTGATAATTTGAGATGGGTAATGCTGATCCCGGTAGGCCGTTGAACCCTGTCTAACACCTAACGGTTCCATAGTATGGACCGGTGGTTGGTATTGAGGAGCAGCGTATTCTCTAGCGACATACACTGTCCCCCCCAGGGGAGGAAAAAGATTTTCCGTAACCCCCCTACCCGATGGAAGACAGAGGAATAATAGAACCCGGTGCGATACCTGGGTTATAATTATTCTGATTCTGTAGTGGAGCAGAGATCGACTGATAATTTGAATCAATACGGTCTATCACTACAGAACCCGTGCCTGGACGCGCCATGTTTACATAGCCGGCCGGCAGTGTAGACGAGGCATTGAAAAATGCCTGACTACTCGGTTGCACTGAGTTTACACAAGACACTGGTGTTTGTGTCGTGTTCACAAGCGTGACCGATTGGCTCGTAGCACCATAATGAAATGGGCTACTGACCTGATGCGGCATGGCTACATGCGCGCGAGTTTGGCCAGTCGTCGAATCATTTAAGAAAGTCTGACTGCCAGGATGAATCGTTGCTAAATGATCAACCTTTTGCCTGGCTGGGTCCTTGCAATAAGACCTTTGCCCTGTCGCATCACGGCTAAGTGAGCGACTACCTGGTCTAGTCATGGCAACGTGACTGACTGGCCCGGTCGTGTCCAAAAAGGACTGACTGGTGACAGGTCGAGTCATTGACAAATGACTCCTCTCCTCTTTCGAAGGCCCAGCCACGACACCAGGCGACAGATGGTGAGGTTCAGCGGTTGAACGTTCCAGCTGAACATTTTCCCCGCTGTTTCCGTACGGTGTCTGACGTTTCCCGACGGAGCAACTCTCACCCAAAGCTACCATCCCGAGGTTGCCTATAACCGGACTGCCTATCAAATAGGTGTCCCCCGAGAGCAGTGAATCCCCATGAGATGGGTAATGCTGATCCCGGTAGGCCTGTCTAACACCTAACGGTTCCATAGTATGGACCGGTGGCTGGTATTGAGGGGCAGCGTATTCTCTAGCGACATACACTGTCCCCCCAGGGGAAGAAAAAGATTTTTCGTAACCCCCATACCCGATGGAAGACAGAGGAATAATCGAACCCGGTGCAATACCAGGGTTAAAATTATTCTGATTCTGTAGTGGAGCAGAGATCGATCGATAATTTGAATCAATTCGGTCTATCACCACAGAACCCGTGCCTGGACGCGCCATGTTTACATAGTCGTCTGGCAGTGTAGACGAGGCATTGAAAAATGCCTGACTACTCGGTTGGCCTGTGTTTACATAAGACACTGGTGTTTGTGTCGTATTCACAGGCGTGACCGATTGGCCCGTAGCACCATAACGAAATGGGCTACTGACCTGATGCGGCATGTCTCCATGCGCGCGATTTTGGCTAGTCGTCGAATCAATTAAGATAGTCTGACTGCCAGGATGAATCGCTGCTAAACGATCAACCTTTTGCCTGGCTGGGTCCTTGCAATCGGACCTTTGCCCTGTCGCATCACGGATACGTGAGCGATTACCTGGTCTAGTCATGGCAACGTGACTGACTGGCCCAGTCCAGTCCAACCCGGACTGACTGGTGACAGGTCGCGTCATTAACAAATGACTCCTCTCCGGTTGCCCGGTGACCTGACGTGCCTCGGTATTTGGGTTTTGTTGCTCAGCCCAACAAAACCCAGGTTGACTATGCATAGGCAGGAGTGAAGCTGCACTATACAAAGTCTCCGGAACACTACGTCCCCCGACGTAAGTAACCGGTACTCTGCAGCTGTCCGAAGACCGCTGTAGCCCAGAGTATGGTGTCGGATTGGTACAACCTGCGGTTTCCCGGAAAGCTACCAAAGGCACTCCTTCTTTCGAAGGCCCAGCCCTGACACCAGGCGACAGATGGTGAGGTTCAGCGGTTAAATGATCCAGCTGAGCATTTTCCCCGCTGTTTCCGTACGGTTTCTGAAGTTTCCCGACGGAGCAACTCTCACCCAAAGCTACCATCCGAATTTCCTCAGCGCGCGGAAAAACGGCTGTGTTGAGCGGAGAAGAAGGCTCAGCATTGCCCTTCGACTCGCTCAACACCGTTGCAGAGTCCGGTTGGGAGAACCCCTCGAACTCTGCCTCACTCGATGAAGATAAAGGCACCCTCTTAGGGGTCTTCTTTATCTTCCTGCTTTTACGAGTCTTACTCCGCACGACCTTTTTCCAAATGGAAATAGGCCATGTCGAGCAGTACTCGCAAGGTGAAGCCTGTGTGCATTTGGTGCACACAACGCAGGTCGGATGCGAATCCCATAGGTGCACAGCATGACCACATGGGCTCCGCATCCCTTCACCAGTAATTGACATTGACATAATTCAAAATACTCACCAAACAGTAAATAATCCGTATATAATCCGTTTATAATCCGTTTTTATATATCCACACCACGGGGACACCGGTAGCTTGGACACGTATATTGAAATAAATTTTGTTTCAAATTTTTTTCACAAATATTGAATAGAACAGTCAATAATTCATACAGCAATAGTTAATGTACTATCGCTAACAGGGTAGGGAAAAAGTATTGAAAACAGCAGGACTTCCGCACCCGAAGACGGTAACTGAAATTAGCGGGTGGGGTAATCCACGTGCTTCTCAGAGTATCGTCCGCTACAAAACAATAAATACAGCAATAAAGTAAATAATTTACGGCTGTGACGTTAATGCAGAAAAAATATCTTTGGACAATTAAATGATTATAAGGCAGGGCCTTATAAAACAAAAGAGTTAATTGGAAGAAGAAATAATAATATAATTTTTTCTTATCGACTACTCCGGTGAATCCAAAAATGAAAAGTGACTACCCGCTCACGTGCGCGCCTGTACTTCCGGGCGGCCGTGTATGTCACGGATACGTGAGGGATATGCTAGCGTGGGCGTTTTTTTTGGATAATTAAGGTGTATAGAGATGATATATCAGGTATTAAATGACTGGTAATGTATTTTTGATATAAAAATGATGCCTCTCTATCAGTTCATTCTGCTTCTCATACAACAAACAAATAAGGATACAATAAATAGACGCTTTCTGATGCCTCTGCAGCAGACGGCTTTTTGAAAACATAGTGACAAAAGAAGAAATTGCACAAAACCTGCAATTTCTACTTTTGCCACAATGTTTTTCACTTTTTGTTATAGGTTATCCATTCAATTATGGAGATTTTCTAGTTTTTGACAAAATACGTTCAAAGTCGTCTGCTGCAGAATTGTCATATGAGGGAAAGGGTTAATAGAATTGTAAATATTATGGCAAAAGTCAGCTGCAGAAAGGTCTTCTGCATGAGAGATACGGTTATTAAAAGAATTCTTTGTTTTCCTGTTACATGAAACCTTTGGCCAGGAGTTACAGTGTCTGACAAATGAACCTCTTCACCAATATTTGATATGATATCAGCCCTGGGAGTTAGTTCCAAATGTCATTTATTTCTAGAGATATCATCTAGTGACGGTCTTGTATCAACCCATGTAATTTTGCAATCCATTGTCAGATGATATGCCTTATTTTGATTCTTTCAATTTTGAAATATCTTTAACCCTTTCCCTCATACGACAATTCTGCAGCAGACAACTTTGAACGTATTTTGTCAAAACATAGAAAATCTCCTTAATTGAATTGATAACCTATGACAAAAAGTGGAAAACATTGTGGCAAAAGGAGAAATTGCACGTTTTGTGTAATTTCTTCTTTTGTCACTATGTTTTCAAAAAGCCGTCTGCTGCAGGGGCGTCAGAAAGCGTCTTTATGAGGGAAAGGCTTAAGTAACTGCATGGAATTGAAATCAGTGGGTAGTTATGAAACAATTTATTTATTTATTAGGGTTTTACGCCACTTTCAACATTATTTCAGTTATATCACGGCGACAGTTCACTTATTCATGATCCCTGGGTAAACAAACCAGTACAAGGCTAGAAAATGTGCCTTGCCCAAGGGCACTCCACCATGACCGTAGTGCCAGTTTTGAAACAAACACTCTCTTAGGGGAAAAACAGTTCATGTTGCTTGTCTTTAACCCTTTCCCTCATAAAACATTATTCTGCAGCAGACGACTTTGAACATATTTTGTCAAAAAATAGAAAATCTCTATTATTGAATGGATAACCGGTAGGTATGACTAAAAATGGAAAATATTGTGGCAAAAGGAGAAATTGCTCGTTTTGAGGAGTTTTCTTCTTTTGTCACTTTGTTTTCAAAAAGCCGTCTGCTGCAGAGGTGTCAGAGAGCATCTATATATTGGAAAGGCTTTGTTTCTGTTTGTGGTAATCACTTCAAATTTGCAAAACTTACTCAAAATGACAAGGAGTATGGAACAATTCAAGAAACATAACTCTAGTTCTATTTTTATGAGTTATCTACCTTTCCTCACTCACTTTCCATTGTATCAACTTGGATGGCCTGTGACCTGTATATGTGTTAATTTATTAAATGTTACATAAGATTAAAAATGAATAGCATTTATTACTCCTTTTGTTGACTAAGGATTCTCATGTTACCTTAGATGAAAAATTTACTTGGTTCTACTCTCAGAAAAAAAAAAAAAAAAAAAAATTACTAAATTTTTACCTTACTCACATCTGCAGCAGATAACTTTGAAACCATCTTGACAAAAATGTGAAAACTCTATAAATGAAAGAATGATTCTTGAATTGAGCTTAAAACATTGTGGCAAAAGGAGAAATTGGTCATTTTGAGGAATTTTTCATATTTTGAATTATAAGCTATCATTGCTGGAGATGCATCATGATATGTCTACAAGTAAGAAAATGTTAAAATCCTTAACCTTTTCCCACATACAAACACATCTGCAGCAGACAACTTATATCTAGGCAAAAGTATGGAAAATTTCTTCAAATGATTGTATTATTGTATAGAGTTTAAACATTGTTATAAAAGGACAATTGCTCATCACACACAAATAATTTCCATGGTATTTCAAAAAGTCATCTACTGCAAATCAGTCTGCAAGTGAGAAAATCAACTGTTCTTTCTGTAACAATGTCCCATGGGACAGCCTCTGCTTACCTAACAGTCTCAAGTTTTAACCCTTTCTCACATACAACACATCTGAAGCAGACCACTTTAAAATCATCCAGGTGAAATTATAGAAAAATCTCTAGAAATGAAAGTGTAATTCCTGCTAGATTGTAAATAAAAATATTGTGGCAAATGGAGAAATTGCTACAATGTTTTCAAAAGTGGACTGCTGCAGATGCGTCAAAATGCTTCTACAAGTGGGATGCTTGGTCAACATTCTTCAAAGATATGTAACAAAATTAAACTCCACTTAAGCATCATTCATCCCGCAGAAATGGAGTTAACCATTATATAGCATAAAACAGTCTTGAATGTACAGTCGAACCTGTATTAATAGTTAAAATACTGTAATTTGTGAATGATATATACCAGGACTTCAAGTAAGTTTAGCACATCGGTCAACTCCACCATGGTCGAGCGGTTAGCTTCGGGGATTTCTGGGCGTCCAGGGTTCGATCCCCAGTCGCGGTGAGACGTCATGGTAGGGTGCCCGTGGCCGTGGGCAAGGCACATTTCCTAGCCTAGTACTGGTTTGTTTACCTAGGGATCATGAATAAAGTGAACTGTCGCCGTGAAATAACTGAAATAATGTAGAAAATGGCATAAAACTCCAATCAAACAAACATCAGTCAAAGAGTATTCATAAACTAGCTGATGCTCTTTTTCAATTAGAACTGAATATTTGTGTAGATAGTATTAACCTTTTCCCACATACAGACGATTTCTGACGCCTCTACAGCAGACAACTTCTGAAAACACTGTGACAAAAGGAGCAATTTCTCCTTTTGCCTTTTTCAGTAATTTTACCTACATTTATAGAAGTTTTCTGTGTTTTTGCCTGTATAATTTCAAAGTCATCTGCTGCAGATTTGTTGTTTGTGGGAAAGGGTAAATGAATAAGTAATGTCCCATGCACATACAGGCACCATAATTGTAAATTATTGCAAGTGGGAAAGTGGAACATGTATACTGACAAGACTACACCATTAGATCCAGAGTTTTAGAATTAACTGGCTTATTGTGTCACCCTGGGATAACTTTTTTTTTTTGTGTCTGTCTGTCTGTCTGTTCGTCACACTTTCAATGAGCAGGTGCAGGTGACACACGTTCTACGCGGAGCTCTTCATTCTAGTTAACCAATCAATACCAATCTGAACGACTATGAAAAACGTCGCCCGGTAAAATTTATTGGTGTTCAATTTCACAGCATAGAATCATTCTGCTGGTTTTTATGTGACACAGTTGAAGCATTTAAAGTTTATTGGCGTACAATTTCACAGCATAGAATCATTCTGCTGGTTTTTATGTGACAAATTTGAAGCTTTTCAAGTTCTCAACAATGTACTCCCGCTGCTTTTCACCATAGATGTGTCAATGATTACCTTATAATGGGAAAAAGTTGAACCAGATTCAAAGGGTTGCTCTTCAGAATGTTCGTACCCTTTCATAAATACAACAAATCTGCAGCAGAAATCTTAACCCTTTCCCTCATACGACAATTCTGCAGCAGACGACTTTGAACGTATTTTGTCAAAACATCGAAAATCTCCATAATTGAATGGATAACCTATGACAAAAAGTGGAAAACATTGTGGCAAAAGGAGAAATTGCACGTTTTGTGCAATTTCTTCTTTTGTCACTATGTTTTCAAAAAGCCGTCTGCTGCAGAGGCGTCAGAAAGCGTCCATATGAGGGAAAGGGTTAAATGAAGGTATAATTATTAAATCTGAAGCAGAAAATTCAAATGAAGGTATAATTGTCAAATAGAATTGGAAAATATAAGTTGCAAAAGATGAGAGGAAATTACTCATCTGCTGTAACAAATTGAAATGTGTCTGCAGGTGGAAAACGTTAAACCATTTATCCGCTAAAGCCTCATTCTCACTCCTGGTTCTGGTCCCGGTGAAAAGAAGCCGGTATAGCAGTATGATCCCTGATAATCGGCGACAATTTTGCCGAAAAATCATTTGCATTCTCACATTCCCGTCATTGTCCTAGATTGCACCTCACTAAGGCCACTGTTGGTCTACCGTGCATGGAGTACTCCCGACCACCACAGATTACCACAGTCTATCACTGTAGAGACCCGGCCCTGCACCGGCATATTCCTTCATTCGTGTCGGACATGCCCTGATCACGCCGGTTCTGGATATTTCTCCCGGTGTCTCCTGTTTGTATGAAAGATTTTAGAAGCTCTAGGACGGTCTGACGGATGGAGCCGGGACAACAGGGTTCATTACAGATCATCCCAAACTTCTACGGTGCCGATGGGTTGTCTTCGACAATATTTCTCCCGAACCATCATCTGGGACGTACCTGGCGCGAATCAGGGACAATGAGAATGGGGCTATATTTTAAGTCATCTGTGGGGAAAGTTACAATATTATATCAACCTTTTTCATCGTACAGATGCTTTCTGACACCTCTGCAGCAGACAGCTTTTGAATTGATTAGAAATCCAGTTTCCCTGGTTAGGCTTCTTTTTGGAGTGCCATTCTGAGCCTAATTGTTGGTTCGTAATTCAGGAGCATCACAGTGACATAATAACCGAGATATTTGTGAAAATGAATTGAATAAAACTCCAATAAATAGATAGATTAACTAATTGTGCATACACCTTTTGCTTCACATTTGTCAATTCTTCGCAAGAATGTGAAAGAGAATGAAGTCAATTAACCCTTTCCCTCATACGGCAATTCTGCAGCAGACGACTTTGAACATATTTTGTCAAAAAATAGAAAATCTCTATAATTGAATGGATAACCTATGACTAAAAGTGGAAAACATTGTGTCAAAAGGAGTAATTGCTCGTTTTGAGCAATTTCTTTCTTTGTCACTATGTTTTTAAAAAGTTGTCTGCTGCAGAGGCATCAGAAAGCGTCTATATGAGGGAAAGGTTTAAAGAATGTTATCAGGATAATTAATTCTCTATAAATGTTTTCAAAAGTCTTCTGTTGCAGAGGCATCAGAAAGGAGTTGATAGTGGTGCAGAGGTAGAGCGTTGACCTCTCGAGTCCCGTGATGAATGGCTTCTGAGTTTGGGATTTTTCCACACAAACGGCGCGAGTACTGAGCAGACAATGAGCGTGTTTAATATAAGCTGAAAGCTAGTGTTGCGAAATTGATGTAAAAATAAATAAGTTTAAACTAAAAGGGTAGAGAAACAAAAGAAAATTTCAATGCAGTTGTCCTAAAAATCAGATGTTTTTTGCCTGTATCAGGGAAAGGGTTAAATTGCTGCATTTTATAATAAGGACTAACCAAAACTTAGTTGTCACTGTGTCCCCTTCACTTCATTATCTTAGTCAAGATATCAATAATTCAGATAGTTTACCGGTAAAATGTAGTTTCCGCTACAAAGATAGGTTGTACTCGAGTGCCCACATGATGTGATTTCAGTAAAACTGTTCCTCGGCAAAAGAGTTGACCCTTCCCCTCATATAGACGCTTTTTGACGCCAATGCAGCAGACAGCTTTTTGAAAACATAGTAACAAAAGAAGAAATTGCACAAAACGTGCAATTTTTTCTTTTGTCACAATGTTTTCCACTTTTAGTTATAGGTTATCCATTCAATTATAGAGATTTTCCATTAGTTGACAAAATATGTTCAAGTCGTCTGCTTCAGAATTGTCGTATTAGGGAAAGGGTTAACACTTTCCTACTAGCAGAACCATTTTGACACATCTGCAGCAGACAACTTTTTAAAACTTTGTGGCAAAAGGAGAAATTGCTCAATGAACAAAGTCTCCTTTTTCCGCAATAAAATGAACTCCTTTTAAAAAGTTATACTTTTTACTAATAGAAATGTTTCATATTATTGCCTAAAGGTTTTCAAGGTTGTCTGGAATCCAATGTAGTCGAGTGGCTAGCATTGGGGATTTGAAACCGGGCGTCCCAGGTTTGATCTCCAGTCGTGGCACGATCATGGTCTGAGTGTCTTTGAGCAAGGCATATTTTCTAGCCGAGTACTGGTTTGTTTACCCAGGGATCATGAATAAGTGAACTGTCGCCTTGATATAACTGAAATAATGTTGAAAACGGCATAAATCCCCAACAAATCAAATTCAAAAGTGTCTGCTAGTTATTGAATATGTGATTTTGCAAGATGAAAAGATGTTTCAATGAATTAATTGGTGCAATATTTCAGTAATAATAATAATAAACTAGAATTGTTTTTGCAAAAAACAGATGTCTCCCCCTCAAATATCTGTCAAAATCTCTCCTTTGACCTTCAAGTGGGACATTGACCTTGAACCGGTATGGTCTAGACATGGGTTCTGTACATCACCTTAATGAAATGAACATCTGACCCAAGTTTCTTAGAAATCCTTCAAGCCGTCTTGGAGATATGGAGCGGACACGAAATAAAGCCTCAAACCTTTGACTTTCAAGCGTGACCTTGACCTTGACCCGGGATGGTCGAGACATGGGTTCTGCACATCACCTTGATGAGGTGAACATCTGACACAGCAGTCTTGGAGATATGGAGCGGACACAAAATAAAGCCTCAAACCTTTGACCTTGAAGCATGACCTTGACCTTGATCCGGGATGGTCGAGACATGGGTTTTGCACATCGCCTTGATGAGTAAACATGTGACCCAAGTTTCATGAAAATCCTTGAAGCCGTCTTGAAGATATGGAGCGGACCCAAAATAAAGCCTAAAGCCTTTGACCTTCAAGCATGACCTCGTCCTTGAACTGGTATGGTCGAGACATGGGTTCTGCACATCGCCTTGATGAGGTGAACATCTGATCCAAGTGTCTTGGAGATATGGAGCGGATACGAAATAAAGCCTCAAACCTTTGACCTTCAAGCATGACCTTGACCTTGACCCAGGATGGTCGAGACATGGGTTCTGCACATCACCTTGATGAGGTGAACATGTAACCCAAGTTTCAGGAAAAGCCTTAAACCTTTGACCTTCAAGTGTGACATTGACATTGACCCGGAATGGTCGAGACATGGGTTCTGCACATTGCCTTCATAAGGTGATGATCTGACCCAAGTTTCATTAAAATCCTTCAAGCCGTCTTGGAGATATGGAGCGGACACAAAATAAAGCCTCAAACCTTTAACCTTCAAGCCTGACCTTGACCTTGAACCGGAATGGTCGAGACATGGGTTCTGCACACATCACCTTGATGAGGTGAACATGTGACCCAAGTTTCATGAAAATCCTTTAAGCCGTCTTGGAGATATGGAGCGGACACGATTTCTGACAGACAGACAGACGGACGGACAGACATCAAGGAAAAAAACAATATATCTTGCCTGTATACAGGGGGAGGCATATAACTAGGGAAAATACAATACTGTAAAATGTGGAAATTTACTTTATATGACATGTTATGGGGGAAATTCATCAGTCAGTGATTTGGTGTCTTAACCCTTGCCCACATATAGACTCTTTCTTACACCTCTGCAGCAAATGACTTTTGAAAACATTGTGGCAAAAGAAGAAATTGCTCATAATGAGCAATTTCTCCTTTTGCCACAATGTTTTCTATTCTTTTCAATAATTTATAAAACTTCTTTTATTTGTAGAGATTTCCAATATTTTTTCCCACATGTTTTCGAACTCGTCTGCTGCAGACTTGTAGTGGAAAATGATTTAATTGCATGGCCCTCTTAAAAACGCAGCTGAATTTTCAAGACTTTATTTATGTTTATTAAATCAAGTAATTTAAGCATATATTCCTGTCTATGGTTTGACAATGGAAAGTACTTAAATGAAAAAATTTGATTTGCTATAACCTGCACACCATATGCATATGACTGAAGTGTTTTATAGCCTTTACCAGGTGACGTTGGGATTTGTTTTGCTAATATTAACTGCTCCTTGACATTATTGTCAGAATCAACAAGATGTTTTAGTTGGCATTAACTTGACACTTTATCTGTACATTTGCCTTCATTAAGTCAGTATACACTAGACGCTCTTCAGAATGTGATAGTTTCCATTCCTACCATATTAAACCACGGAAAAACAACAAGTCAAAAATTATAATGGAAAATCAGGGTAAGAGATATGTTTAACGCTAGATGGCCAGGATAGTGAACGGACTGGGGACCCTGTCTAAAAATTTGTGAAGAGTCGTTTGTAATTATGAATGGGTCTGTTCAGTATCTGCTGAAAAGAAAATGTATAAGAAAAATAAAAGCGCTGCAGAGTATATGCCATTGCTCGTCCGTTTTCTTCGAAAAAGGGGCATTACTGAATAATTATTAAAGCCGGAAGTGTGACTTTAATTGGTATAAAAATGCATATTATTCATAGGAACATTTTGTAGCAAGTTTCATTGAAAAATATTGTGAACGTTTTTTGAGTTATGAGATAAGAAAAATTTTGTGACGATGACGCAGACTAGCCCGACTTGTTTTCCTTGAAAAATAGACTAGCTAAATTTTGTGACGCAGACAACAACGACAATGTCTGAAGGGTATGACAATAGCCCGACTTGTTTTCTTAAAAAACAAAAGAGCATGGAGAAACAATTATCCCTTATCCCACATTTCATTTTAACAGTTGTCTTTTTCCTAGGCAATAAATGTTGTCTGATTTGGTAAAAAGTTAAGTAACCAAACAATTATGGAAGAGATGAAACATTCATTTATGATTTGTTAGACAAATTAATGACAATTAATGCTTTCAGTCATCAAGTACATTTATTATGACATCACATCAGACAACATTAAACCCTTTCCCATATACGACAATTCTGCAGCAGACAACTTTGAACATATTTTGTCAAGAAATAGAAAATCTCTATAATTGTATGGATTACCTATGACTAAAAGTGGAAAACATTGTGGCTATAGGAGAAATTGCTCGTTTTGAGCAATTTCTTCTTTTGTCACTATGTTTTCAAAAAGCTGTCTGCTGCAGAGGCGTCAGAAAGCATCTATATGAGGGAAAGGGTTAAATATTTTCAGCAAAGGTAAAATGCTCATTCAGTTGGATGGTCTTCATTACAAAGCATGGCATTTTAGT
Organism: Serripes groenlandicus; assembly: GCA_031761405.1. Taxonomy (NCBI): domain Eukaryota; kingdom Metazoa; phylum Mollusca; class Bivalvia; order Cardiida; family Cardiidae; genus Serripes; species Serripes groenlandicus. The sequence continues at coordinate 131,843,601 of JASEVX010000003.1, read as the reverse complement.
TGCAGAGATCCACAGGGAATCCGCTGTTGTCGAGTGGTTAGCGTCGGGGATTTCGAAACCGGTTGTCCAGGGTTCGATCCCAACTTGCGGCACTACGGTCATGGTGGAGTGCCCATGGGCAAGGCATATTTTCAAGTTTTCAAGCCTAGTACTGGTTTGTTTACCCAGGGATCATGAATAAGTGAACTGTCGAGTGATATAACTGAAATAATGTTGAAAGCAGCGTAAAACCCCAATAAATAAATAAATAAATAAACAACCATGCAATCTCTGTATAAATAAAGCCTTTATTATTATCATGTTGGTGTTAACCCTTTCCCTCATGTAGACACTCTCTGACGCCTCTGCAGCAGACGACTCTTGAAAACATTGTGGCAAAAGGAGAAATTTCTTCAAAAATGAGAAATTTCTCCTTTTGCCACAATTATTTTCAACTCTTTGCTGGAAAGAGTTAAACTTATGTTTGTGTTTAAGTTTTGCTTTTCCCACATACAGACACTTTCTGACGCCTCAGCAGCAGACAACTTTTCGCAAACATTGTGGCAAAAGGAGAAATTGCTCAATTTTCCCTTTTTTCCACAATGTTTTCATATCTATTCATTATTTTTTATTTCATCTATAGAGATTACCTTAATAACTGATGTTTTGAAAGTTGTCTTTATTTTAAACAGTTTCTCAGTTTACCTTGACCAGTGATCATGGATAAGTTTGCTTTTGCGTTGATATAATTGATATGAGCCAATCCCGAGTAAATCAACATTATGGACTCTGCGTAATGTATCGACCCAGATCAGTCTACACAGTCTGCGCAGGCTAATTAGGCCCGACACATTCAGGCTCAGGGGGATAGAGGTATAGAGTAATGATTCCTGAAACAGAAAAGCAATGGGAGGCGAAAAGTGATTGTTCAGGTTAGCCTGCGCGGCATGCTTAGGCTGATCCGGGTCGATACTTTTTGCAGAGTGCACAAGGTTGGTTTTCTTGAGGAACAGCTCATATTTCAATGCAGCCCACTCAAGAAATTGGCATGATGATGTAAAGAGTTTTATGAATATGATCTCATAAAGAATAACGTATTGCCTCCTTCTGTCAGTCTGTAACAAAGTAAAACAATTCATGGCTTTGTGATGTTATATTGTTAAATTAAAAATGGTTATTAACCTTTTTCCACATATAACAAATCTGCAGCAGATCACTTTCAAAACATCTAGTATGGAAACTCTTTAAAAAAGAAAGAACAGTTACTGAATAAAGTTGAAACAATTGTGGCAAAAGGAGCAATTATGAGCAATTTCTCCTTTTTAGCTCACCAGAGCACAAAGTGCTTAAGGTGAGTTTTTGTGATCAGCTTTTGTCCGTCGTCCGTCGTCAACATTTGCTTGTTAACACTCTAGAGGCAACATTTTGCATCCAATCTTCATGAAAGTTTATCAGAACATATATCTCCATTAAATCTAGGCCAAGTTCGAAACTGGGTCATGTCGGGTCAAAGTCACTAGGCCTAATTTAAGAAAAATCTTTTTAACACTCTTAAAGCGGCATTTTTGGCTTGAGCATCGAATATTCAGGTCAGGTCAACAACTTGGTCACTAGGCCAAATTGAAGAAAAATCTAGTTAACACTATAGAGATCACATTTTTGACTTGAGCGGCTTGAAATTTTGTGAGAAAAATTTGTCTTGATGATATTGCCATTGGCGCTGAAAGAGTTATGTCTTGAATAGCCCATTCTTAGGTGAGCGATTCCAGGGCCTCATGGCCGTCTTGTTTTACAAAATTTTCAAAAGGCGTCTTTTGCAGAGGCATCAGAAAGCATCTGTTTGTGAGAAAGGTTTAACCTGTTTCGTTTATTTGACATTTTCAAAATCGTCAAAAACTAGGTCACTAGGCCAAATTGAAGTAAATTCTTGTTAACACTCTAGTGGTCTCAATTTTTGTCAGGGCTTTCACATTTAGAATATAATTACATATAATACCCTTCTTCACATTGTATGGTGAAGATGCTGAGTGTGACCTTCTTTTAGGAGTAAAACACAAGTTTTTTTGTTGATTTTGTGTTACAGTCCTTTCAAATTGTGATCACTCTTTTATCAATTATAGTTCTTTAACATATCAAAGGGTTTTGGTGTCAAACATTTGGAAAACCTTTTTTCAAGGTTTTGCTATTTTTGGGCTCAGTCAGATTTATCATTTGCATCTAAAGATCAACATTAAAGATTCATGTTTAGCTTGACAGATGCAGTATTTCCTGTGGCTTTGGGAGGATGTAGCATGGTCCGCTGATCAGATGTAGGAGAGACGCCCACCAGATTTGTGTTGACCAAAGTGGAGCAATTAATACTGCTTCCGCTTGGTCTGTTTCTAATTTTTGAAGTATACGAGAAATCAGGCTGAAAGGTGGGAAAATGTAATGTAAGTGACCTGCCCACAACAATGAAAAGGCATCAACTGCATAAGCATCAGGTTCTGGTCTGAGGGAAACGTATTGCTTAAGCTTAAAATTTAGTCTAGATGCAAATAAATCTATGTCTAGTTTGGGGAATTTGGATACTATTACTTTGAAAGTTTCTTCCCTGATAGACCATTCAAGATCGTCATTAAACTTTCTTGACATTTCATCTGCTTCTGTGTTGCTAACCCCTGGAACATGTGCTGCACTTAAATGTATTTTACATTCTAAACAACAAAACCAGATGTCCCTGGCTAACTTGTCAAGTTCGGAATTTTTCCCCCCTAAACTTGTTAATATATGCACAACTAGTGGTGTTATTCATGAAAAAGCGTATATGTGTGTTTGAATTGTTTTTACAGAAAGACATGAGGGCTAATTGACATGCTTTCAATTCTAAAATGTTTATATGAAGTAATTTCTCCTGTGATGACCACTGACCGCCTGTTTTCATGTGGTTCGTCTTATTAACAGCACCCCAGCCCCGATTTGAGGCATCTGAATAAATAACAACCTGAGGCTGCCCCTGAAAGACTAGTTTGTATGTTATTGGGAGATTGGTGATCCACCATTTTATGAGTGACTTGATATGGGAAGGGACTTTCATGAACTTATCAAATTTTCCCCTTCTAATGCGTAAATTCTGCTCCTTAATTTTTTCCAGAGGTATATAGAATAATGGAGCGTATTCGACACCTGGTGCTGCTGCAACCATTTTTCCGATGAGTTTTGCAAATTTACGAATTGTTACCTTGAACTTTCCCAAAATTGTATGGCAAATAGAAATTAACTCATCCAGACGGATCAAGTTAATGTTACAGACATTGTTTCTGAACACAAAACAAAACCTAAATATGTGATCTGTCTACAAGGCAATAAAACTGACTTGTCGGGATGAACAGTTAACCCCAATGAATCCATGAGTGAAACAGTTGCCAGTACATTTTCCCTACATCTTCCCCAAGTTTGCCCCTGTAAACACGAGTCATCGATGTAACTTGTACTTATGTAACCTTGTGCTCTTAAGGTTGCACACTGGTTTCATTATTTTTGTAAAAACCCTAGGAGATGTAGATAGGCCCATGACCAATGCCGTGAATTGATATTTTGTGCTCTCATACCAAAATCTGAAATATTTTCGATCTTCCACTCTGACTGGGATGGAATAAAAGGCTTCTGAAAGATCAATTGACGCAAAATAACAGTTTCGCCGCATTGACTCAACAGATGATTTTAATGTCTCCATTTTGAAATATATATGTTCCATGCAGTCCAAGTTGAACTGTTTTAAGTTTAAAATGACCCGTACTTTCCCATCTTTTTTGGGTCTAATAAATAAGTTTGATACATATTCATCCCTATCCTGAGTACCCTGGCCAACTGGTTCTATAATTTTGCTATTTAAAAATCTCCCTAGTTCTGTGTTTATTAAGTCCCCCTCCCGCTTTTGAAATTGTATAGGTTTCGGTATTGATTTTTGAAATGGTGTTTTACATAATTCTACTTTATAGCCCGAAATAGTTTGCAAAATCCACTTGTCATTTGTTATTGTAGACCATTTATTGAAGTTTTCCCTTGTTTTTCCCGCTACAAAGTTATCTCTGTTATTTACGAAATTTATTTTGGTCACATCCTGACTTACTTCCTAGTCGTTTATTTTTTGTATTTTCCTCCCGATTCCTGCTTGTGGAAACCCTTTTTTGGTTGCCATTGTTGTTTTTGTGTGTGCCGGTGGTGACTGTAATTCGGATTGTATGGCGCGCTCTTGTATGGGGGAGTGGTCCTCTGTTGGTATGACTGGTTTTGCACACCCCCCCTTTTGGACAAAAAAGGTTTCTGTGGTGTCACCTGGATGTCCTTTTCACTCAAAGATTTAAGATCGTCTTTGATTTTCTCCCCAAACAACTTTGTTGCCGACGGGACTGTTGCCATGCATTGGGATTTGACTTGCGGCAACATTTCCCTGAACATCATCTCCCGTCGTACTTTGTTATTTGTTATTCATTTTATAGGTGTCCATGACAAGTTCACGAAGTTTAGCTTTGTCTGTGTCCTTCGACGTTTGCAACAGATCCAGTGTTTTGATCACTGGGACCAGACAAGCTGACATTTGGGCAGTTGCTTTCTGTATCTGAACGTCCCTGGCTTTTGTTGGGCGCTCCAATTTTTTCCAAATGAAAGAGTCAGCTAATGGAACTTGCAAGTTATCCACGTTGTCTGGTCTCCTGTATTTTTCTCGGAGCTCCTTGAATTTCTCCTCATCAAAGGTGCCTCTGAGACTAGCGTTTGTCACCTGTGCCATCTTTACTGAAAAATTCTCAAGCTCTGCGAAGAACTCGCTTTCCTCAATTTCAGTTTCTTGGTTGACAAACAACTGATCAATGGTATTAATATTTATAGTCTCCCCCTCGTCTTCAGCCTCACTGTCGGAGGAAACGTTTCCAATGTCCCCTTCCAGAGTGGATTTCTTGCTAGTAGAGGGCCCTTCTCCCTCATTTGGTGAAGCTTTCCTTTTTAGTGTGGATACTTCCGACTGCAATTTTTGCACATTGTCAGCCACACATGATAATTTCTGACTATGTTTAGTTAGCTCATGGAGCGTATCTGTCATCGTCTTCAGGATAGTCTCCCCTTTGTCAATAAACCTTGACATTTCCCCTTTTTCAGACTCCTTTTTATTACCGGTCCGCGCATGCGCATCTTCGCATCCGCCCTGGCTTTCTGCCAACATTTATTGACCGACAAGGGACTCAGTGAAAGACAAAGGAGTAGTATCAGCCTCTTTTCTGAGAACTAACCATCCGAAATCCTCACACATTATTAACAGAATATGTATTAAACTATTAGCCTTACGCTGATTATGTTCAATTTATATCTTTGCGTTACACAAATAACCGAGAACTGGACTCGGCCCTAACGGTACGCTACGGCACTGTATTCCAACTGTACGTACGTATAGCCATGTACAATATATACGGAATCTTTACGATAAAGTCGTTTCAACTAACTACGGGGAGATGTTCCTACATGGTTGTTACAACCACGCCGTTACGGCTGCACATATTTTCATTCCTTTACGGAAAGTGCGGAACAAGTACTTTGATTTTCTTTGTTTTGTAAGGGACCCAAATATAGGTCACGATGTGTTAACTCAGGAATGTAGAACGCATCGGACGTAATTCCCAATAGAATGGCGAATTAGAGAGAATAAAGGAAAAAAAGATTATGTGAGAATGATATAATTTCTTACCGACACGTGGAATATAATGTCCTAAAATTATTCCCTCACTCACTTAATTAAAAGATGAAAAGTATTAAAATTGTCTTTGCTCATTTAATAGATCAACTGTCGCAGACACTAATTGGCCTCGAATTGACTCTCGGACGCTGACCCGGCTACGTCATCTCTGTGGGGTCCACCAAAGGGGTTATGCAGTTGACAAAATGAGGGCTTTTATTTACTACTCGCCCCAGTGCTGGTATCTGGTTAATGTTTAAGGGCAAAGTGTCATTTTCATTTATAACTCCAATACTCTTCATTCAAATCACTTCATACTTAACACATTTGTTCAGAACCATCGCACGATTAGGTATCCTTAATATGGAGTTATGGCCCTTGATTGACTTAGGAAATTTGTTGTGATCTTCACTTAGATCTGAATAATGTTTGTTCTTTACACTTGATGCTTTGAACAGTTATCTAAAAATGTTTGTGCATTTAGTAACGAAGAATACAATTTTGGAGGCGAGTACTGATATCAATGTCCATACATTTTTATGCCCCCTTCAAAGAAGAGGAGTATATTGCTTTGCACATGTCAGTCGGTCGGTCCGTCTGTAGAAAAAAAGTTGCCTGAGTGGTAACTCAACAATGCCTGGACCTATGGACCTCAAACTTGACTTGGAGGTTGGGCCTGACCAGTAGATGAACCCTATTTATTTTGAGGCCATTGGATCAAAGGTCAAGGTCAAGTTGTGGGTTATTGTGATCTCCTTTTGTCCGGTGTCCTCAATGTTGGTATTCTTAGGGTTATGATTTTAATCCTTCGCAACATAAAACAAATCATTTTGGAAGAAAAAAAAGGCGAAGATATTTACAAATCTATGAATGAAAGTAAAGTTATTGAATAGAATTCATAAATTTGTTGAACAAAATGCTCAATTTCTCCTTTTGCCACAATGTTTTCCACTTTTTGTCATAGGTTATATATCCATTCAATTATGGAGATTTTCTATGTTTTGACAAAATACGTTCAAAGTTGTCTGCTGCAGAATTGTCGTATGAGGGAAAGAGTTAAATGTATAATGAATGTGAAAAATCATGAATGTATTCTAGAGGATTACTGTACCATGATTAAATTGTATTCTTCTATGATAAGGATTGATTCTGGCAGACTGGTGCATATTTTATGAGGATGTAATTCTCATGTGTGTGACTACTCAATAACGCTATCAAATTGAGAGAAAAATATTATGGAATGTTAAGATTTATGAATTTCTGTCAATATTAATGAAAATGTTACAAAACTGCTTCTCAGAGAAACAAATTATCAATTAATTTTTCGAAAAAAGACTATTGAATAATCTTTATATTAATTAAAATTTATGACCTAATATATCTGACCATTATGAATAACTTAACCGTAAAATGAAGAGATTGTAATCAATTGCAATTGATTTCTTGTAAATAAGATCATTTTGTAAGATGTGCTTTATACATTTGTAAATCTTGTGATATGCGTTTTGTACATTTGGAAGTTAACTGAAACATTTGAATCTGGTTAATTTTATGTCACCTTGAAATATTTGGTACATTTGTTTATCATCTAAAATACTGATAATAAGTCATTTGGAAATTTAGCAGATCTTGAAAGTCACAAGATATATTTGGTATTTTTTGTAAGTCATAATTTAAACGCAATATATTTGGGTACATATCGTTACGTCATTATACAATATTTGTAACATTTTATAAGCCAGAAGTTAAATTTGTTACATTTTACAATAACCATAAGAAATATTAGTTAACGCTTTCCCACATGTAGACGCTTTCTGACGCCTCAGCACCAGACGACTTTTAAAAACATTGTGACAAAAAGAGAAATTGCTTAATGAGCAAATTCTCCTTTTGCCACAATGTTTTGAACTTTTTTCAGTAATTATACATACCTTCACTTTTGGAAATATTCTGTGTTTTTATCAAGATGTTTTCAAAGTCGTCTGTCAGATTTGTTGTATGTGGGAAAGGGTTAAATTATATTTTGGTGTTGTCTGCTTTGAAAAGAAAATCAGAGCAAAAGAATGTTAAAATTAAAAAAATTAGAAATATAACTTGCTATACAAAGTTGAAAAATTGAATGGAATTGGAGAAATGTTTCAATGCCCACAATGCTGTCAAAATGTGCAGCTGCATGTATGTCTGTATGAAGAATTTGTATAAGAAAGAGAAAGGATTGCTAACATTCATCAATGACAATTATTAGTGTATCTATTTTGTTGTTCACTGGCACAGATCAGTGAAGTAGTGTCACATTCAAATTGAAGTTGTGGCCCGCACAGACAGTTTTTTGGCAAAAAATTGTCAGAGTTACAAAAATGATAACAGAATTTATGCTACATTTGCTTTCCTGTCTGTGAAGGCTATTTCAATGAACCCTTAAGCTGAATTCCTCAATAATTTCATTGAATTTTCATCTCTAACCCTTTCCCACATATAGACGCTTTCTGACGCTTCTGCAACAGACGACTGGCAAAAGAAGAAATTGCTTAAAACAAGCAATTTCTCCATTTGCCACAATGTTTTCAATTTTTTTCAGCAATTATACCTTCAGTTATAGTGATTTTCCATATTTTCACCTAGAATTATTCAAAGTCGTCTGCTTCAGATTTGTTGTATGTGGGAACGAGTTAAGGATTAGTCGGCTAATTCATGTTGGGTAGTTTTATATTACTTATAAAACTTACAGAAATGCCTACTACAAGATAACCTAAACAATGCTACCATATGCTTAGAAGGCTAGATGCAAAAAAAATGGGCATCTAAAATTAAACATTTGTTATATGAGTATGGTTTTGGGTACATATGGATAAATGATGGTGTTGGTAATTGTAGCCAATTTTTAAAGTGCTTTAAGCAACGTCTTCTAGATTGCTCTCTTCTAAACCTTCAGCAAAAGATCAGAGATTCACCTAAGTCGAAATATTATCATCTCTTTAAATCTCTTTTAAATGTATCTTTCCATGGCAGGGCTCTGGAAATTTTGAAATCTCAATCGGTCTGTTGGATTTGTTTAAAATAAATTATGTCAGCTTTATTTTCATTAACCAAATTGCAGATGTCAAAGAGCAGACTAATTTTGCCTTTTCCTACAATGTTTGCAACTCTTTAGCTTGATGTTACTGCAAAATTATTTAAGTACTGCATATTTCATTGTATGTTTTGAGCATTGATGATTAAAGATAGCATGGTTAGGTAAATGAAATGTTTAGGTAATGATTAAAAGATAGATTATATACATTACTGATGATTACTCCCAATAATATCATTCTGTTCTTTAACCCTTTCCCTCATACGACAATTCTGCAGCAGACGACTTTGAACATATTTTGTCAAAAAGTAGAAAATCTCTATAATTGAATGGATAACCTATGACTAAAAGTGGAAAACATTGTGGCAAAAGGAGAAATTGCACGTTTTGTGCAATTTCTTCTTTTGTCACTATGTTTTCAAATAGCCGTCTGCTGCAGAGGTGTCAGAAAGCGTTTATATGAGGGAAAGGGGTAATAGGTCCTATTGTCTTTTAAAACATTTTTAAACATTCAAATTTCTAAAAGCAAAGAGATGATTGCTTGTCTGACGGAGTGTTTAAGTGTGTTTTCATTTTGAAATAGTTGAATTTTACAAAAATAGAATTAAGTGTTTTTAATTTAGATTTTCTAATATGGTCAGTTTTTCAATGAGAGTGCATTTTTCTTTTTTAAAGCGAGTGAACTCCAGATACCCAACTGTCGGGAAAAAAAAAAAATCAAATTTTAAGAAAATAAGTGTTATTTTTGTATTTGGGGCATTAAAATATTATAACTGACATTACATACCCCTATAATCGGTGAGATTTTCTTGTTTTCAATACTTTTTCCATCGCAAATTTTACCATGTCAGTAACGGGGTAAGTATTTTTTAAATAGAAAACCCCTTCATCGGGACAATTGAAAACGACTCAAGTTCACTTTATTGATAAAAAACGATACATTTTCTACCCTGGTTTAACTTGGATAACATAAAGAATAACATTTAGGGCGAATTCGATTTTTTTTTTTTCTATTTTTTTTTTTTTCGTGCCATCTGGATATCAGTCGCTTTAAACCAAAATTACTATTTAGGTTATAATTATAGTATTATTTCCATACTAGTTAGCATAGTTTGAATGGAAGAAAGTAAACTCCAGAAAAAAAAAGAAGATAATTTCCAGACAGAGAAAAAGTATTTTTGTAAATGATAATTAAGATACTAAAAACTATTTATTGATTCCTAAAATCTTGGCAAACCATTATACCCAGTTCTGTGAAGGTAAGAATACCTTTTTAGCTCACCCATGCTTTGCTCAAGGTGAGTTATTGTGATCGCCTTTTGTCCGGCGTCCGGCGTGCGTCGTGCGTCAACTTCTTCTCCTCAGTAACCAGTGGGTCAATTTGGATGAAACTTCACAGAAAGCATCCTCTCATTGACCTCACCAGAATTCCTTCAAATTTTTGGGATCCATGCAAAATTCTGGTTTCCATGGCAACGAAACCGAAAAAACTTCAAAATTCTTCTTCTCCCAAATTGGTTGGCAGATTTTCAAATAATTTTGTAGAAATGTTCCTTGGATGACCCTCTATCAGATTCCTTCAAGCCGTGTTGATTGGTCGAAAAACATGGCCGCCAGGGGGGGCGGGGCTATTTTGCCTTATATGGCTATAGTGAAAACTTAAAAAATCTTCTCCTCCGAAAGTGTAAGGCCGATTTTCAAATAATTTTGTAGAAATGTTCCTTGGGTGACCCTCTATCAGATTCCTTCAAGCCATGTTGATTGGTCGAAAAACATGGCCGCCAGGGGGGGGCGGGGCTATTTTGCCTTATATGGCTATAGTGCAAACTTAAAAAATCTTCTTCTCCAAAAGTGTCAGGCCGATTTTCAAATAATTTTGTAGAAATGTTCCTTGGGTAATCCTCTATCAGATTCCTTCAAGCCATGTTGATTGGTCAAAAAACATGGCCGCCAGGGGGCGGGGCTATTTTGCCTTATATGGCCAAAGTGAAAACTTAAAAAATCTTCAACATCTTCTCCTCAGTAACCAGTGGGTCAATTGGGATGAAACTTCACATAAAGCATCCTCTTAATGACCTCACCAGAATTCCTTCAAATTTTAGGGATCCATGCAGAATTCTGGTTTCCATGGCAATGAAACGAAAAAAAATTCAAAATTCTTCTTCTCCCAAACTGGTTGGCAGATTTTCAAATCATTTTGTAGAAATGTTCCTTGGATGACCTTCTACCAGATTCCTTCAAGCCATGTTGATTGGTCAAAAAACACGGCCGCCAGGGGGGCGGGGCTATTTTGCCTTATATGGCTATAGTGAAAACTTAAAAAATCTTCTCCTCCGAAAGTGTCAGGCTGATTTTCAAATGATTTTGTAGAAATGTTCCTTGGGTGACCCTCTATCAGATTCCTTCAAGCCATGTTGATTGGTCAAAAAACACGGCCGCCAGGGGGGCGGGGCTATTTTGCCTTATATGGCTATAGTGAAAACTTAAAAAATCTTCTCCTCCGAAAGTGTCAGGCTGATTTTCAAATGATTTTGTAGAAATGTTCCTTGGATGACCCACTTTCAGATTCCTTCAAGCCATGTTGATTGGTCAAAAAACATGGCCGCCAGTAGGCAGGGCTATTTTGCATTATATGGCTATAGTGAAAACTTAAAAAATCTTCTCCTCCAAAAGTATCTGGCCGATTTTCAAATAATTTTGTAGAAATGTTCCTAGGGTGACCCTCTATCAGATTCCTTCAAGCCAAGTTGATTGGTAGGAAACTGGCTGCCAGGGGGCGAGGCTTATATAGCTAAAGTGAAAAAAAAAATAAAAAATCAGGTGAGCGATTCAAGGGCCATCATGGCCCTCTTGTTTTCTGAAACAGACAATATTGACTCTTTGTTATACATGTACCTTGAAATATTTGAGAATGAAATAGATTTTATTGTAGTGGTAGAGTGTCCACCTCGGGTGCGGGAGGTCGCGGGTTCGATCACAGGCCCCTTCCTACCAAAGACTTAAAAAATTGTAGTAACGGTTGCCCTCCTAGGTTCTAAGTGACTGGCTGGTGTCAGGATAAATGAGTCAGTAGTACTGATAACTGATAACTAACCAAGAAAACACCAAGATATATCTGATAAATTGTTGAAAGCAGTGTTAATCACCAAACAATCAATCAGATTTCATTGTAATCAGTATTATTGGACTTTTAACCACATACCGAAGGCAACTAATGATAGATGATTACTGAAAACATATTTAGAAAGGGAGAAACTACTTGTAAGTTAGAAATGATGACTTATTTTCCTTTTTAGCAATTTCGAAGTGCCATAGGATATTGATTGCTTGGTATTTTATGCCGATTTCAAAATATTCAGTTATATCAGGGTTATCTCTTATCAAGCTTTATGCTAACCCCACAACCCTGAGCGCCAATTTTAGCTCATCTGTTTTTCGAAGAAAAAAGTTGACCTATTGTGATACCCTTGACTCGTTTGCATCGTGAGCATCACCACAAAACTTGAACCGTAACTCTAAAAACATTCAACCTTTTCGTGGTTCTAATGATCCTAGGAACATTAAACATGTCTATACCAAGTCACATAACTCTGGCTTTAGTAAATATTCAGTAATGCCCATTTTTCAACTTAGAAAAAAACAGTCAAGTGTTTGCATTCGCAAGCGGCACTCTTGTTAAAGTCTTTGGTATAACATGGCTGGGGACCAAACTCGAGACCTCCTGCACTTGAGGCAGATGCTCTACCCCTTCACCATCTAGGCGGTCCGCTATAGGATATAGTATATCAGATTATGCCACAATGTTTTCAAAAGGCATCTGCTGCATCAAAATGTGTCTTCAAGTGGGAAAGGGTTAACAGAGAAACAATCTTCAAAGTCTACCCCAGAAAAACCATCAAGAAAAGTGTAAGGACTGTAATATAGCTGGAAATGATTCTTAATGAATACGAAAAATAGATGAATGCTTTTTGTGAATAACCTCGAAATTACGTAGTTAATGTTGAAAATATCCTTCTGGAAAGAAAAATGAAGTTTTTTAAAGTAAAACATATTTTTATTAGAAAATACTTACCAGTCATTTAATACCTGATATATCATCTCTATACACCTTAATTATCAAAAAAAAACCGCCCACGCTAGCGTATCCCTCACGTATCCGTGACATACACGGCCGCCCTGAAGTACGGGCGCGCACGTGACTGGGTAATCACTTTTCATTCACCGTTAAGTATTGGTGACGACGCGGGGTTGGGAGGTGGGACTCTATAAATGACTGGTAAGTATTTTCTAATAAAAATATGTTTAACTTTAAAAAACTTCATTTTTATATCAAAAATACATTACCAGTCATTTAATACCTGATGACTTCGTAGCATAGGACGGGAGGTTCGACCAATACTTACTGTCGTTCCAGGTACGTTGTAGTATATTATTCCAAATTTTTTTTAAGAACAAACATACTTGATTCCAACGGATGTATAAAGGGAAAGAGGGGATTGAATACAGGTTCAATCGGTATTCACTTTATTTATGTGTTGGATTATGTGAATTAGCAAACCACTCGCTGTGAAGCCACAAGGGGACCCAGGCAGGACCGACTGCAACTGGTTCTTAGCCAGGAACCCTTGTTGACACAGTAGAGTAAGGAGCAATCATATTCATTGAATCTGATATGCCCGGTTTCTACAGAGACGATCTGTAGTTAAAGCTAATAAAAAGACGGTTTTATAAGTAAAAACTTTAAAGACGTCGATTCAAGAGTTCGTATGGAGCTCTTGTAAGCGACCAGAGGACGCAAGACAAATCCTATTTTGGAGTTAACTCCTACAATTGGGTTTTTCTAATTCTAACCATCAGTCTGTGAAACTTAATGTAATTCGTTTCTACTGAAAGCAAAGAACTTCCCTGTTAGTGTTCGCCAAGCAATACGAATTTATAATTCTCAGTAAAACATAAGAAGCGGTAGCCGTCGACAAACGTTCAGAGAGATTGACCTACTTTATTAACATCAATCGGTAAGAACTGTCTATATCTAAGGAAGATGTAACGGTTATGTCGATAGGCAGGCCAGAAGGACGTATAACCACGGTCTCTGGGCCAGAGAATTGTTTCTGTTATCATCTTCCCTTTTCAGAAGTGAAACCGGAAGTTGACTCATTATCAACTCGGGGAGTAATTATTATTATTCCTTTGCGAATTCTGATCGTCCACTGCCGAATGAGTGGAATATTAGTTGTCTATTCTGTAATAGTGAATCGACTCTGTCCGAAGGTACTCGAATTACCGCTAAGTCGGTGAGAAACGTCATACCCACAAACGTGAACCTCTTTGACGGAATTAATTCCGACTTCTGCGTGTTGGGTATTAAACCCAACCGCAGAATGGTCCGCCAGGCTAGGGATAGATCGTGAATTATAAGTACACGATCCGTCCTGTGGAGAAGCCAATCGTCGAAGTATTGAAGAAGTTGGGGTCCTTTCATACGAAGAAAGGCTCCCATACACTGATTATCTTCGTAAGCACTCGAGGGGCGGACTTGAGGCCGAAGGGAAGAGCCCTGAAATTGGAGCACTTCTCCCTCTATCACAAACCGAAGGTATTTCCTCGAGGAGGAAGCGATCGGGATGTGATAAAATGCGTCTGTTAGGTCTAGAGAGACCGCCCAGTCGCCTTTCCGAATTGCAACTCGGATGGAGCGGGTCGACTCCATTTTGAATTTATCGACCGGAATCAATAGATTTAGCGCAGATAAATCTATAACCGGTCTCCACTTGCCGTCTTTCTTCGGAACAAGGAAAAGACGGCTGTAGAAACCCCGAAAATTGGGGTTGAGAACGCTCTCTATGGCATTCTTTTTCAGAAGCGATGAAATCACCTCTGACATGGCCGGATGACGTGACGAAATGTCGATCGGCACGCCTGTCAGAGCAGGGGGGGAAATGAAGGGAATCAGATACCCTTCCTGTATCACAGACTAAATCCAACGATCCTCTGTGACACTTTCCCACTCCTCCGTGAAAAATGACAGGCGGCCCCCGACTGCAATCTCCGACCTTGGGATTGTCATAGAGAGGAGCGAATCCCTAGGGCTGCGGCTTCGGATTCGTGTTAACTCTAGCAGGCTGCCGATGTTTAGTACCCTGATAGGGGCGCTTCGGTTTAGCCGATTTCTGACCCGTGGAAGGGGTTTGTTTAGGCTGAAACGCCTTCACATCCCGTTTTGGCTTCTTTGCTGGGTTGGGTTTCTTAGAACTACCCACATTCGCAGAATACGATGAACGTTTCTGGCCCTGCGCAAAAGCCTTAGCTGCGTTCGCCGAAAGGCGTCGAGACTGTTCTGAAGCATCAGAAGCTGTCACCGCAGCAACCTTCCACCAAAGAGTTGTTTCGACTCCAATGGTGCGGCTTTCAGGCTGTCCTTGCTAGCACGTAGCAATGAGTTAGGAGCAACTAGAACTGCGTCCCTCCTCATGGACAGTATCTCTGTGGTGGTCTGAAGATTCAGTGCCATGAGATGCCTGTTGCCTGTGTCGAAAGCTTCGAGAATTCTGTTAGCCCCTAGGCTAGAGATATTCTCCTCTTTCAACAACAAAGACAGAACGACTGCGAAATGGTTGTCATGAGATGACACCATTACACCCAGTCTTGCTCTGGCCTCCCACTTCTCTAGTGTCTTAGAAGAGACCTGGACAGAAGCGGTGCAGTTAACCCCAGTGTAGCTGCATCCCCGTCTAAAGCTGGCACTTTGACAGGGAAGAACTCCTTAGACGTAGAATACGCCTTAGAGTTGACCCATTCCCTAGAAATGGGTCCTGGGACCGACCAGCCTGGAGGTATAGCCTCTAGAGACCTGTTCGACTGCAAATGGTCTAACAACCTGTCCAAGTTGTTAGTTTGAGGAAGCAAGTGCACTGGCGAAAAAGCTTGTACATTAAGTTCCTCTAGGCTCGAAAGGTTTTTGCGACGTGGGGAGCGTCAACCTTAGGGCATAAAGTATTCGGCACCACCCGAAATACTTCGTCAATAGCCTGCTGAAGAGACCAACGCTCTACAGCTGGCTCTTCATCGGAAGTTGACCTATTTCCCTCATCATCGTCAGACGAAGATGTAGGGTTGTGTGTACTCCTCTGAGGTTGTCTACTCGGTCTTTCAACCGGTAGATCTATGTCCGACTCAGACATGGATAAATCAGAAAGTTCATGTTCTGCCGAAGATTTTGCGACCTCTAGGGACATACACTGTCCCCCCAGGGGAGGAAAAAGATTTTCCGTAACCCCCATACCCGATGGAAGACAGAGGAATAATAGAACCCGGTGCGATACCTGGGTTATAATTATTCTGATTCTGTAGTGGAGCAGAGATCGACTGATAATTGGAATCAATACGGTCTATCACCACAGAACCCGTGCCTGGACGCGCCATGTTTACATAGCCGGCCGGCAGTGTAGACGAGGCATTGAAAAATGCCTGACTACTCGGTTGCACTGTGTTTACACAAGACACTGGTTTGGTTGTGTCGTGTTCACAAGCGTGACTGATTGGCTCGTAGCACCATAATGAAATGGGCTACTGACCTGATGCGACATGGCTACATGCGCGCGAGTTTGGCCAGTCGTCGAATCATTTAAGAAAGTCTGACTGCCAGGATGAATCGTTGCTAAATGATCAACCTTTTGCCTGGCTGGGTCCTTGCAATAAGACCTTTGCCCTGTCGCATCACGGCTAAGTGAGCGACTACCTGGTCTAGTCATGGCAACATGACTGACTGGCCCGGTCGTGTCCAAAAAGGACTGACTGGTGACAGGTCGAGTCATTGACAAATGACTCCTCTCCGGTTGCCCGGTGACCTGACGTGCCTCGGCATTTTGGTTTTGTTGCGCAGCCCAAACAAAACCCGGTTGACTATGCATAGGCAAGAGTGAAGCTGCACTATACCAAGTCTCCGGAGAACTACGTCCGCCGACGTAGGTAACCGGTACTCTGCAGCTGTCCGAAGACCGCTGTAGCTCAGAGTATGGTGTCGGATTGGTACAACTCATGCGGTTTCCCGGAAAGCTACCAAAGGCATCTCCTTCTTTCGAAGGCCCAGCCACGACACCAGGCGACAGATGGTGAGGTTCAGCGGTTGAACGTTCCAGCTGAACATTTTCCCCGCTGTTTCCGTACGGTGTCTGACGTTTCCCGACGGAGCAACTCTCACCCAAAGCTACCATCGAATTTCCTCAGCGCGCGGAAAAACGGCTGTGTTGAGTGAAGAAGAAGGCTCAGCAGTGCCCTTCGACTCACTCAACACCGTCGCAGAGTCCGGTTGGGAGAACCCCTCGAACTCTGCTTCACTCGATGAAGATAAAGGCACCCTCTATGGGGTCTTCTTTACCTTCCTGCTTTTGCGAGTCATACTCCGCACAACCTTTTTCCAAATGGAAATAGGCCAGGAAGAGCAATACTCGCAAGGTGAAGCCTGTGTGCATTTGGTGCACACAACGCAGGTCGGATGCGAATCCCATAGGTGCACAGCATGACCACATGGGCTACGAATCCGTTCACCATTGATTGACATAAACATTATTCAATTTATGCACAAAACACAAGACAAAATAAAATTGTATATATATTTTATTTATATCCACGCTAATGGGGACACCTGGAAGCTTGGACACGTATTATTGAAATAAATCTTTTACAAAATTATTTTCACAAATATTGAATTGAACAGTCAATGAATTCATACAGCAATAGATAAGGTACTATCGCTAACAGGGTAGGGAAAAAGTATTGAAAACAGTACGACTTCCGCACCCGAAGACGGTAACTGAAATTAGTGGGTGGGGTAATCCACGTGCTTCTCAGAGTATCGTCCGCTACAAAAACAAGAAATACAGTAATAAAGTAAATAATTTACGACTGTGACGTTAATGCAGAAAAAAAATATTGGGACAATTAAATGATTATAAGGCCTGGGCCTTATAAAACAAAAGAGTTAATTGAAAGAAAGAAATAATATAAATTTTCTTATCGACTACTCCGGTAAATCCAAAAATGAAAAGTGATTACCCAGTCACGTGCGCGCCCGTACTTCAGGGCGGCCGTGTATGTCACGGATACGTGAGGGATACGCTAGCGTGGGCGTTTTTTTTTTGATAATTAAGGTGTATAGAGATGATATATCAGGTATTAAATGACTGGTAAGTATTTTCTAATAAAAATATGTTTTACTTTAAAAAACTTCATTTTTCTTTCCAGAAGGATATTTTCAACATTAACTACGTAATTTCGAGGTTATTCACAAAAAGCATTCATCTATTTTTCGTATTCATTAAGAATCATTTCCAGCTATATTACAGTCCTTACACTTTTCTTGATGGTTTTTCTGGGGTAGACTTTGAAGATTGTTTCTCTGTTAACCCTTTCCCACTTGAAGACACATTTTGATGCAGCAGATGCCTTTTGAAAACATTGTGGCATAATCTGATATACTATATCCTATAGCGGACCGCCTAGATGGTGAAGGGGTAGAGCATCTGCCTCAAGTGCAGGAGGTCTCGAGTTTGGTCCCCAGCCATGTTATACCAAAGACTTTAACAAGAGTGCCGCTTGCGAATGCAAACACTTGACTGTTTTTTTCTAAGTTGAAAAAGGGGCATTACTGAATATTTACTAAAGCCAGAGTTATGTGACTTGGTATAGACATGTGTAATGTTCCTAGGATCATTAGAACCACGAAAAGGTTGAATGTTTTTAGAGTTACGGTTCAAGTTTTGTGGTGATGCTCACGATGCAAACGAGTCAAGGGTATCACAATAGGTCAACTTTTTTCTTCGAAAAACAGATGAGCTAAAATTGGCGCTCAGGGTTGTGGGGTTAGCATAAAGCTTGATAAGAGATAACCCTGATATAACTGAATATTTTGAAATCGGCATAAAATACCAAGCAATCAATATCCTATGGCACTTCGAAATTGCTAAAAAGGAAAATAAGTCATCATTTCTAACTTACAAGTAGTTTCTCCCTTTCTAAATATGTTTTCAGTAATCATCTATCATTAGTTGCCTTCGGTATGTGGTTAAAAGTCCAATAATACTGATTACAATGAAATCTGATTGATTGTTTGGTGATTAACACTGCTTTCAACAATTTATCAGATATATCTTGGTGTTTTCTTGGTTAGTTATCAGTACTACTGACTCATTTATCCTGACACCAGCCAGTCAGTTGTGCTAACACCACAAAACTTAGAACCTAGGAGGGCAACCGTTACTACAATTTTTTAAGTCTTTGGTAGGAAGGGGCCTGTGATCGAACCCGCGACCTCCCGCACCCGAGGTGGACACTCTACCACTACAATAAAATCTATTTCATTCTCAAATATTTCAAGGTACATGTATAACAAAGAGTCAATATTGTCTGTTTCAGAAAACAAGAGGGCCATGATGGCCCTTGAATCGCTCACCTGATTTTTTATTTTTTTTTTCACTTTAGCTATATAAGCCTCGCCCCCTGGCAGCCAGTTTCCTACCAATCAACTTGGCTTGAAGGAATCTGATAGAGGGTCACCCTAGGAACATTTTTGATAATTAAGGTGTATAGAGATGATATATCAGGTATTAAATGACTGGTAATGTATTTTTGATATAAAAATATGCACAATATTTATGGCTTTAATTAAGTAGAGAAAGTGAATTATTTTTCCTATTGAGCATGATTCGATAACTAATATAAGATGGCTGTAAACATCCGAGTCATTGTTCACAAACATGGTTGTGATATGGAAAAAAAGAGTTTCTTAAAAAGTATTGTGTTTACATTCACTTTTCTCCTAAACTGAACAAGCTATGGCCTTGAAACTTACTTATCTTCATACTGTAATAGTGTGCTGCAAGGGCCAAAACTCTGATATGTACACAAATTATCTATTGTCATTTTTGTTCAATCATTAAAATACTAGATGAACAATAGCACCTGCTTGCGTTGCTCTAAAGTTTCTTTATTCATGTGAGGTCAACATTCAGTACTTTGAGTATCCAAACAAATGTCTGCAAGTTCTGTATTATAGTTTAATATAATATGCATAGTATAGTATTTGGCCTAGAAGTCCCTGTCTACAAAGCTCTTTGACTGACCTCAACCTAGAAGCCATTTAGTTGCCTGACTGTTTGTTCATTCTCTAGGGTTGTTTACCCTCGCACTTGATACAGTTTATTCTTTACACAAGGGTAGCTGTCATTCAAATCTTATAGGTGTGGGTGTGTGTATAATTGACCAAAGTCATACAATTAATGGCCATGAATCATTATTTCACAGTGCTTTGATTCCTTTTTAACAACCATATTGGGTTTGTCAAACAAGGATTAGGATATAGGTTATATTGCATCTGTATGGGAAAATACAGTCAGGGGCGGGTCCAGGATTTTTCTCCAGGGGGGGTCCAACTTTTGCCCACAAAATGTATTTTTTGCTTTTTTTTTTTAAGTTTTTTTAGTATTTTTATGAACAAACTATATGGTTTTTTTGCTTGTTTGATAAATTTATTGTTCATTGATTAATGCTATAGAAAGCTGTCGTTTTATCACGCTTGTTTATCATTTTTTTATTTTTTCCAGGGGGGGGGTCCTAGCCATTCCAGGGGGGGTCTGACCCCCCCCCTCCCCGCTGGATCTGCCCCTGACAGTGTTGGATGAGTTCCTTCGGGCTGAACTCCACCTAAAAGAATGATTCCCAACACAATAGTTTCACATTAATCTTGCGATCACCTTTTTAACAAGGTTTTCAAAATATTTGAAACCTGGTTATTTGAATGACTAACCACCATTTTAGTTCCCCATTTGGTTTTGACTGAAAATTGAAATTTGCTTATTCATCCTAGCAGTTATAAAATCCCTCTTTATTTATTTAGTCATGTGTAATTGTGATACACTTCTATAGATTGTCAACGACAAGCAAAAACAATTATATATTGTATGTCAAATGAGCAGCGAATCGACAATAGAGCAATATTATTGATCTACTCTTCACATCATTACATCAGAAAAGATGTATGTTTTTACACACACCCAGCGCTATAAAAAGACCAGATTTGTTTTCTTATTTGCCGAATGAAATTTCACTTTCTATCAAGCGATGTAAACATTGTTAGCTGGTCAGAGGTTGGATGGGAGTGCTTTGTAACTTGGAAAATGTTCCGTCCGTAGCAGCACAAGAAAAAGATCTGAGAATAATATCAAACTATAAAATATCAAAGTAAACAATACCGACAGATACTGCATCCTTTTTTCAAATGAAAAATAGAATACCAATATCAATATATACAATAACTTGTTATATGCCACTCTAAGGCTCTGATTTAGATAAATGGAAAATAGTATAAATTTTGCACTATCATAATGTAATCAGATATTGTGCAACATATGGTATGCAACATTTTGCTATTCATTAACCGTTTCCCACAAACGAAAAATGTGCAGCTGATATAACTTGGAAAACATCTAAGCAAGAATTAAAAAAATCTCTATAAAAGAAAGTATTAATATCAAATTACTTTTTAGCAAAAGGAGAACTTCCTCATTAAGAACAATTTCTCCATTTGTAACAAATGATTTAAATAATCTTCTGTACAGAATGTGCTTGCATGTGGGAAAGGATTAACCATTTACAGATAATTTTACAAACCAAATGATTGAAAAGTAATGTTCGCAAAAAAATGTTATATCACAAAAAAATTGATGTTTTTCATATTGAGCAATTAAATTTTTAGCTCCACTAATTGTGAAAACTTATTTCAAATCATTTTGTAGAAATGTTGCTTGGGTAACCCCCTCTTTCAGATTCCTTCAAGCCATGTTGATTAGTCAAAAAACATGGCTGCCAGAGGGCAGGGCTATTTTGCCTTATATGGCTATAGTGAAAATTTAAAAAATCTTCTCCTCCAAAATTGTCGGGCTGTTTTTCAAATAATTTGTAAAAAGGTTCCTAGGGTGACCTTGACCCTCTATCAAATTCCTTCAAGCCATGTTGATTGGTAAAAACAAATTGGCCACCAGCTGTTTGGAGATTTAATTTTTGCCTAATGGCAGTTGAGCAATACTGGCCCTCTTGGGCCTCTTGTTCCTTTTTGTCACAACTATTTTAGAAGTCATCTGCAAGTGGGAAAGGGTTAAATATTTGTAACCCAGTATTATTGCATGGGTAACTGGTTTGTTGTATGTGTTCAAAATTATGATAAAGCATTCATACCTGTGAAGCATGGTTTGGGGGGGTAAAACATCAAAATTGTAACCACATGTGAAAAGAGTCTGGAATTGCCTAGCTCTAAGGGAACATTGGTTAACCCTTACCCACGCTTTATGACGCCTCTGCAGCAGACTACTATTGAAAACCATTGTGACAAAAGTGGAAATTGCTCAAAACGAGCAATTTCTCCTTTTACCACAAGGTTTTCAATTTTTTTAAGTACTTATTCCCTAATTTTATAGAGCTGTTCCTTGTTTTTGCTTAGATGTTTTACAAAGTCGTCTGCTGCAGAATTGTTGTATGTGGGAGAGGGTTAATGAGTGCCAAAATCCAACAAGAAAGTAGGAAGACTAATTTACTAATACAGGTAGACTCTATCGAGTGCGGACTATGTAACTGGTGTGCTATTATTTTGTTTTAACAGTGCATTTCCTTTCTTTTTGGAATCAACTAATATAAAAAATACACAAGGCAGTGCAAGCTGGGATTAAACAAGTATAATTTGGATGTAAGGATTAATTTTCAGAGACATTTTCTTGTGTTAATTTCATAGATTTAAGTTACAAAAATTGTTAAAACAGCAATAAAACAGTGACATAGAAAGTCAATCTTTATTGTTACCAAGTAACAACTGAATACCACAGTTTACTTCAGGCAGCAGATCATTTTACCCTTTCCCTCAGGTAGACGCTTTCTGACGCCTCTGCAGCAGACGCTTTTTTGAAAACATAGTAACAAAAAAAGAAATTGCTCAAAACAATCAATTTCTTCTTTTGCCACAATGTTTTCCACTTTTAGTCAAAGGTTATCCTTCAATTATAGAGATTTTACATTTTTTGACAAAATATGTTCAAAATTGTCTGCTGATTTGTTGTATGTGGGAAAGGGTTAATTAAAAAAAAACGAAAAACATGTGTCATCAAATAGGAAAATTAATGAGCTTTGAAAGAACATGTAAATAATGATTAACTGCTTGTTTTTTCAACTATATTTTCTAAAGCTGTCTGTAACTTAGCAGATAGAAAAAAACAGGATTATGGGTAAAAGGGTTATGATTTAAGAGCTGCAAGCTGATGGGAGCTGCTTACTGTTAAAGTAGCTTTCTGCCATAACATCATATTGAATATAACATTATATTGAGTTAACTAAGTGGTGTGTTATATATTCATGTATTTGTGAGGGAATTGTTCTGCTTTTTGATCTGGAATTAACTCTCATTACATGCATTCCCCATTGATAAATTAGTGATTAAACCATTCCCACATTCAACAAATCAGCTGCATCAAATATCTTTGGGAAAAAAAGATAAAAACTCTTTATAAGGAAAGAACAACAGTTACTATAGAAATCAGTTGAAAATATTTTGGCAAGAGAAGTTGCTCATCATAATCAATACTCCTTTTGCCACAGAGTTAATTGTCTGCTGCAAAGGCATCTGAGAAAACGTTTGTGTGTGGGTTAAAAGACACCTGATTTGTTATTAGTCCCCTACCGGCGTGCCGAAGGGGACTATTAGGTTTGCACTCCGTCAGTCCGTCAGTCCATCTGTCAGTCAGTCAGTCAGTCCGGCAAATTTTTGTCCGGAGCATATCTCCAAAACTGTACTAGCTATGGCTATGAAATTCCATATGTGGATACATCTCATCAATGCGGAGTGCAGTGCATATGAACCATAACTCTTGCTTCCCTAATTTTTGAGTTATTTCCCTTTCTTTATTTTCATACTTGATTTTTGTCCGGAGCATATCTCCAAAACTGTACTAGCTATGGTTATGAAATTTCACACATGGATGCATCTCATCAAGGGGGAGTGCAGTGGACATGAACCATAACTCTTGCTTGCCTAATTATTGAGTTATTTCCCTTTCTTTATTTTCATACTTGATTTTTGTCCGGAGCATATCTCCATAACTATACTAGCTATGGCTATGAAATTTCACACATGAATACATCATATCAAGGGGGAGTGCAGTGGACATGAACCATAACTCTTGCTTGCCTAATTTTTGAGTTATTTCCCTTTCTTTATTTTCATACTTGATTTTTGTCCGGAGCATATCTCCATAACTATACTAGCTATGGCTATGAAATTTCACACATGAATACATCGTATCAAGGGGGAGTGCAGTGCACATGAACCATAACTCTTGCTTCCCTAATTTTTGAGTTATTTCCCTTCTTTATTTTCATACTTTATTGTCTTGATATACCTAAACATTGGGTTGCTATGACAACAGAAACAGACTCAAAAGTGCAAACCGGTAGGGGACTATGGTATTGCTTGCAATCCTCCAGTTACTTGTTTTATTTTGTTTTACATTTTCAGAATCTGGAAACTGTGATTGTTTAGGTGCAGTTTGTAATTAATTAGCATTAACTATTTGCCAGATTTATTTTATTTTTATTTAGTGAATTTGGGGCTTTAAACCCTTTACCTCATATAGACGCTTTTTGAAAACATGGTGACAATAGGAGAAATTGCTCGTTTTGAGCAATTTCTCCTTTTGTCACCATGTTTTCAACTCTGTTCAATTATTGTACCTTCATTTAATGGGAGTTTCAAATGTTTTAAGGGTGTTTTTAAAGTTGTCTGCTGCAGATTTGTTTTATGTGGGAAAAGGTGAAAAACATGACAATAAAATGAAAACATTACAAAATGTCAGTAAAATTGAAAGTAATTTTTTAAAATTGATTTGAAAATATTATAGTAAATGGAGGTACTCCATGTTTTGAGTTACCTATTTTTTCGCCTCGATGTTTTCAAAGGTTGTTTGCAGCAAGTGGCTTCACCCTTTCCCTCATATATACGCTTTCTGATGCCTCTGCAGCAGACAGCTTTTTGAAAACATAGTGACAAAAGAGAAAATTGCTCAAAACAACCAATTTCTTCTTTTGCCACAATGTTTTCCACTTTTAGTCATAGGTTATCCATTCAATTAAGGAGATTTTCTATTTTTTGACAAAATATGTTCAAAGTCGTCTGCTGCAGAATTGTCGTATGTGGGAAAGGGTTAAATTGCTTCTACATGTGGATAAAGGACTCCTGCTTGATGTTCTGGCAAATCTTTTCTTCCAAAATCATTAATTTAGAAGAATATAAAAAGGGCATTCTCATTTTATCGGCTTAATTAGTATCACTTTAACTGTCTAAAGATTATAAAAACTTATATTTCTTTGGTTTCGATTTTCAGGAGTAAGTTCCAATGGAAGAATACATCAATAGAGACGTGTCTGTATGAGAGAGGGGAGACACTGGAATAATACAAATTGACTGGGAGATACAGCTAACTGCCTTGTCTAACAACCCGTCAAAAAAAACCAAGAGAGAAAAACCTTCGAACTGGTGTTTGTTCTTCTGTTGTTATAACATAGATTATTGACAACTCGCAGAACTCTTGAGTCTGTATTGTGTTTTCTGTGATAAGTAAAAGCAAGTACAATGATGTGTATTTCTTACTAAAATGGAATTATAAATTGGGAATTATGATCTTTAAATGCAGGTTAGTCATATTGAATTTTCTTTGTACTCTTGACTGTCACCTATTGTATAGATTTATATTTTTATCACAGTTAATGCAAACAGTGCATTTTTTTATATCAATCCATTTCCCGCATACAACAAATCTTCAGCAGACAATTTTGAAATCATATAGACAAAAATATGAACATTTTATTTTAATGAAAGTATTATTATTGAAAATTGTTTTCAAAACATTATGGAGAAAGGAATAATTGCTCATTATTTTGCCACAATATTTTCAAAAGTCATCTGCTGCAGTGGTGTCAGAAAGCATCTGTATAAATGGAAAAGCTAAACAGTGCACTTTTGTTATATATTATGAAGTTGTCTGCTTCATAAATATAGTATCATCCTGGTAAATTGAAAGCTGAAATTTAATACAGTGTTGGGAATTGCTTATTTGAGGAGTTTCTCAGTTTTCTTCTATCGCTTTTAACCCTTTCCCACATACAAAATATCTGCAGCAGATATACAGATACTCACAATAAATGAAATTGTTATTATGGAATAGAGTTGAAATCATTGTGGCAAATGGAGAAATTGCTCATCTATATGTGGGAAAGGGTTAAAAGTTGTCTGCTGCGCAGAATACTACAAAGTCTACTGTACATCAGAAATGGATAAGCTTCCATGCTCCATTGCAGTATTATTAACCCTTTCCCTCATATAGACGCTTTCTGACGCCTATGCAGCAGACGGCTATGCAGCAGATGGCTTTTTGAAAACATAGTAACAAAAGAAGAAATTGCACAAAACGTGCAATTTCTCCTTTTGTCACAATGTTTTCCACTTTTAGTCATAGGTTATCCATTTAATTATAGAGATTTTCCATTATTTGACAAAATATGTTCAAAGTCGTCTGCTGCAGAATTGTCGTATGAGGAAAAGGGTTAATAATAAGATTCTGTATTATGAAATTGATTTTACTTATGCAGATTTAAACCCTTTCCCACATACAGACGCTTTCTGACGCCCCTGCAGCAGACACCATGTTTACAACTCTTTTCAATTATTGTACTTTCATTTAAATGGAGTTTTCAATATATTTTGGGTATGTTTTCAAAGTCGTCTGCTGCAGTTTTGTTGTATGTGGGAAAGGGTTAATACATAGTACAGGCCTCAACAATGTGTTTTGTACATTAATTTGGAAAACAGTGACAAACATGTCTTGAAGTCAGGTTATGTTCGTTATACCTTTCCCACATACAACATATCTGTAACAGACCAATTTGAAAACATCTAGAGAAAAGTATATTAGAAAACCTCTATAAATTGAAGTTTAATTATTGGATACAGTTGAAAAAATTGTTTGCCACAATTTTTTCAAAAGTTATTGGCTGCAGAGGCGTCATAATGTGCCATTATGTGAGAAAGGGTTAATCAATGTTATTAGTCGCCGGGCAGAAGCCCGCGACTTATATTTTTAATAGCTTTTCGGAATGACATGGACGGCCATTTCTACTGTGAGAGAAGTTATACCTGATCTCTTGCCTCCATTTACTTTTAACCTTGGACTTCTCTAAACTGAGAAGGTTACTTATCCTTTTCCCTCATACTACAATTCTGCAGCAGACGACTTTGAACATATTTTGTCAAAAATAGA
This sequence comes from Serripes groenlandicus, assembly GCA_031761405.1. Classification (NCBI taxonomy): domain Eukaryota; kingdom Metazoa; phylum Mollusca; class Bivalvia; order Cardiida; family Cardiidae; genus Serripes; species Serripes groenlandicus. Next base: position 131,816,495 of record JASEVX010000003.1, on the reverse strand, counting down.
AAATCTCTATAATTGAATGGATATATAACCTATAACCTATGACTAAAAGTGGAAAACATTGTGGCAAAAGGAGAAATTGCTCGTTTTGAGCAATTTCTTCTTTTGTCACTATGTTTTCAAAAAGCCGTCTGCTGCAGAGGTGTCAGAAAGCGTCTATATGAGGGAAAGGGATATTTTCCACATGCAGATGACTTTTGAATCCATTGAGGCAAAATAATATGCTTAAGCAATAATTGTACTGTCATTCATAAACGCTTTCCCTCATATAGACGCTTTCCGATGCCTCGGCAGCAGACAACTTTTAAAAAACATTGCTGCAAAAGGAGAAATTGCTCATAATAAGCAATTTCTCCATTTGCAACAATGTTTTCAACTATATTCAATAATTGTTTTTTTTCATTTATGGAGAGTTTCCGCCTTTTTGACTAGTTCTTTTCAAAGTCGTCTGTTGACGATTTGTTGTATGTGGAAAAGGGTTAATTTAGTTTTGCCATATTTTACCTATATATTTCTAAGTTGTATTTGCTGCAGATATGTTGTTTATTGGAAAGAAGAAAATATGGACAAATCGAGGGCTTGGCGTGAAACGGTTGTAACTAAAAACCTATTTTTAAAACCCTGGTTTAGGGGCAATTTTGACCCTTTTGTAAACAATGCAAATTTAGGTGCCATTGCTCAGAATGAGCAATGGCACCTAAATTAATTTCCATTGTTTACCAAGAAAGTTGATTTAATGCTTATAAAGACTTTATGGAGAGGTGATAAACCTTGGTTTAAAAATACCAATTTTAGTTACAACCGTTTCACGCCAAGCCCTCGAAATATATTAAACACTTTCCCACATACAACAAATCTGCAGCAGACTTTGAAATCATTTGGAGAAAAAAAAGGAAATTCTCTTTACATGAAAAATAAGTTTAAGAATTAAAAAGTTGATAACATTTTGTGTCAAAAGGAGAAAATATTCACCTTGAAATGATACAGCATTGTATTGATGATGATAGTGAATTTGAACAACTTCTTCAAACAGTTCACAGAAAGATACTGAGGTGTGTGGTTTTAAATAAAATGTAACAAACATTTTTTCACAAAATATATTGAACGAACGGGCCCGAAAGTATCAAAGATATTAATTTCCAAAAACTCTTGTTATTTAGGAAATGAAATTGTACAAACCCAACTTCTGGCCTAGGGGAATAATCTGTTGTCCATAAATACCATACAAGCATTAACCCTTTCCCTCATACAACAATTCCGCAGCAGACGACTGAGTTAAACATATTTTGTCAAAAAAATTCTATAATTCAATGGATAACCTATGATTAAAAGTGGAAAACATTGTGGCAAAAGGAGAAATTGCTTGTTTTGAGCAATTTCTTCTTTTGTCACTATGTTTTCAAAAAGCTGTCTGCTGCAGAGGCGTCAGAAAGCGTCGATATGAGGGAAAGGGTTAAGATATTTCATCGGTTTTGTCATAAACAAGATTGTTCTTTATACAATGTGTGCTGACCAATTTGCCCACACAACAGTTCTATAATCAGTATGACAATGAATATTAAAAAATTGGCTAAATATAATTGTGAAAATTGCGACTAGGAATGCAACAGGCATCATGTCCAGATCGAGCCACTTATGTGACTTTCTAGATTAACCCTTTCCCACATACAACAATTCTGCAGCAGACGACTTTGAAAACATAGTGACGAAAACCTGAAAAATCTCCATAAAAGATAGCTTATTTGTTTAATAAATTTGAAAACATTGTGGCCAAAGGAGAAATTGCTCAGCATGAGCAAATTCACCTTTGGACACAATGTTTTCAAAAGTCGTCAACTGCTATTGCGTCAAAATGCGTCTGCAGGTGGGAAAGTGTTAACCCAACATCCTTTTTTGTGCGAGATAATTGTTCTGGAATCTATTAGTCATTATAAGAGAGCTGATACAAGCTCAAAGTTTGTATGCAATAAAACTGGGGTACTTTGAAACGTTACACTCTATTTTGAACTATAAAGATTCTCTAGAAAATGATTGATCTTTTAAGATAATCAATACTAACAGTTGAAGCTATTTCATCCCATTCCGAAATTGTCACCTGTATCAAACTATCATAGTACAATCTTTACACAATGCAACAGAGAAACACATTCCAAAATCTAAATGTAAGCCATTTATATAACCTACGTTTGAACTTTAAACAAACTTCACAAAAATATAGGGGGACAGGGGTAAAAATGTCACCAGACTGGTTGAGAATTCTAAATTTCCAGAGCCCTGCAATAACCCATCATATTTCAGTAACGTCCCATTACTATATTTTGTTCTGTAGTTTAAACTTATTTATTTTACATCGATTGCGAAACAAGCTTTATAAGCTTATATTTAAATCACCCTCGATGTCTGCTACCAGTACTTGCGCCGTTTGTGTGAAAAAATCCAAAAGGCAGAACGCGCTCATCACAGGATTCTAACCCGGGACCTTTGTCTCCCGTATTTAATTAGTTGTAACTGCAAATGATTCTATCTACAAGTACATGCATGGTATGTGCAGGGTTATAATAAAATGCCCGTTAATCCCTGAAAATCTGGTTACCTGTATTGTGCAACCTAAATCACATGCAACTAGGCCATTTGGACACGCACTGGCACACTTTGTCAATAAATCGCATGCGCCTAGGTTGCATTTAGTTCACAAACTTTTCATGAAAGTGTGATTCCTTCATCATGATGGTATGCCAAATTGTGTTCCAATTGGCATAAACTATTTTGCATGCATTTAGTCTCAACCTACCTTTATATTGTAACAATTAAATCAGGTACCAGATTACACAAAACCAAAGGCTGATTGTAAAATAAATTACCACTATGAGTTTTTAGCCCTCAGTTAATTGATTTGATTCAATTAAACTTTGTGAGAGTTAAACAGTTTAATTAAATATCTTAAAAAAAGGAAGCTGTAACAGTCGAGAGACCTGACCATGCATTTATTATCCAGAGAGAATTTTTCATAATGTTACAAAGACATTATATAGTGTATGAAAATTACCTAAACTTTTCCCAATATTATAAATTGTTTGAATCTCCTGCTTTGGCATTTCAGAGCAGTCTGTCTTTTTGTCTCTCCATTATTCTTTTACTTAATAGGTTATTGGCAGGCAACCCATGTTTTTCTTCTTTCTCACTCTCTTGTTTCCACACATATAACAAATCTGCAGCAGATGACTTTGAAATGTTCTTTTCCTCAGTTATAAATTCAATTTGTAAGTCTTACAAAAATATATCTGGTCTGGAATAAAAGGCAAGCAAAATAAGAGTATCCCATATATAAAAATTATGTCAAACATTACATTGATCGGCAATGAATGACCTAGCTTCCATATCAATTGGTCTGGCATCATGAAGAGTAACCATTATTGTATAATTCCACCAAGTGCCAAAATCTCGATCTTGTTACCAGAAAAAAAGCTGTTCTATTATTTCCTCCAGTCCTTCTTGGTTATGGACCAGAGCTCCAGATAATGCATATGTTTTACGCTCTGATCTCGTTCGACGCTAGCCGCAGGTTTAGCGGACAGTTGATGATTATTAGAATCTGTTCGGATCCAGATCAATATCCACAAAAACAGGTTTCAGCTGAGTCCTGGTAGCTCGCGATCTACCAACTCGGCCAACATTCTTTTCGACATTTGACAAAAGTCAATGTGACAGGCATCATTCGACTTCACTTAATGGGCTAACATTATCTCAGTGGAAAAGCAGACAGTTCTTTGGAAAGACCGTTGTGTGGAGTATTGGTGTGAGAAAGTCAGGAAACACATGGGTAGGTGAACTGGCCACCATGATTTGATGGAAACACTTTTGAAAATGCCGCACAGGAGTTTAAAATGCGAGCGAACTTTCCGAAGGATTTTCACAATGCACCAGTAATGAAAAACGCAGCCTAGATTGAACCCTTGACACCACTTTCCTTTTTGTAGTGAACAGTAGATCTCTTTTGAAAAGAGTGGTGCAGATTGTGGAAGACTGAAACAATGGTACAGGGCTCCAGATAATGTTTTGGCAAGAGGAGTAATTACTCATGAAAATTTTGAGTGATGAGTATTTTAATAAAGCCATTTTAGAGGTGGGTCAGTAGGTCGGAAAAATATTAAATTTTTTGGGAGGGGGGGATTAATAAACTAATATGAATGTTGAATGACATATAAATCATACACACTGCCCTGTTTCAGTGACTGACCTAAATCGGTGACCTTGTTGTTTTGCATATGCTCTTCAATTTGAAGAATTTTATGGTATCAATGTTTTTTGTGGTCTCAAGTGTAAAACATATAAATACAGAAATGATTTTTTGGATAGGTCACAGCCCTTTTTATCATGTAGGGTGTGTGCTTTAAGTGCAAAAATACAACTTGGGAAACCCAAAATATACACGTGACCATTTCAGCCAATCGTATTCGCGATTTGTAAATCAAAACTAATTTTAGACTTACGAAAGCCCAAATGTAATGCGGTAAACGTCATCAATATTGGGGCCGTTGAATAGGAATGCACACAAGACATGTATTGATTGTATCGATTGTAAACTTCCGTTAATATTGCAAAGTATACTCCCAGCCACTCGGTAAATCTCGAAAATTAACTGCAATTACCGCGATTTGTCAAAGAAATTCGACGATAAGAAATGCGTATTATTTCACTCGCAAAAATTAGCTGGTGACTGAAATCTCACCTTGAGTATGCGAGCTTAAATTCGAACCCTGTAAAAATGTATCGCATGGTGCATATATGAGAAATTCTTTCCTGTGTAATAGATTTCCAAATAAGGAGATGTTTACTACAGCTTCAAGAAAGCGCGCGAAAAAAAATCACGTGATCTGTATGCCTGCGAAAATATCACGTGGTGTTATTTCTTCAAGTAGAAAGCGACTCCATTGGATGAAGCTCTCCTTCAAAGCTTGTGTTTCGTGAGATTACAAATTAGCAAAGCAACAAATACACACTGATCACGTCAAAAGCGCTTTCATTTAATTCATTTTGAAATTACAGGCGCTTCAATGACAAAGATCAATTTGATTTCCGATTTACGTAAATAATAATCTAATGTAGAAAACGGGAACCATTACTTTTAGTTCTAAAAATAGACTAGGTTTTTCCGAGAAACTTTGAAAGAAAATATTATTTTTGTTGTGATTTAAAAAAGAAGATACGCATGATAACGTGAACGGATGAGTAAATTGCAAAATGTATGCGTATTTGTTACTCATAGAATTTGAAACATGTTCGTATTTGGTGATTTTCCATTCGTAATTTACGCAGATACGCACGTTATCTGGAGCTCTGTGGTAGTGCATCAGCCTTTCGTCCCAAAGGTACTTGGGATAAGTGTGTTTTACCTATTTAATTTTTCCCAACATAAGGAGCAAGCTTGTACTGGTTAAACCTCTTGGAGGTTGACATTCAGCACTCTGGATTCATGACAATTAAAACCCTTTCCTGTATGTAGACACATTAAGACGCATCTGCAGCAGACAACTTTTGATGAGTAATTTTTATGTCAAAAATATGTTACCAGTCATTTAATACCTGATATATAATCTCAACTCTATTCAATAAAGTTTTGTTATTAGAGATTTTTCATCATTTTCTGTGGATGTTTTCAAAGTCGCTTGCTGCAGATTTGTTGTATGTGAGAAAGGGTCAGGCATTATTTCTAACAACTGACTGCAAGAAGACAAGCAGAGGCTTTCTTTCATCTGTAGCAGATGACTTTTGAACACATTGTGACAAAAGGAGAAAATACTCTTAATGGGCAATTTTTATCTTTGCTACAATTTTTCCAATTTGATTCAATTATAATAATTTCATTTACAGAGATTTTTCATACTTTCCCTTAGATGTTTTCAAAGTCATCTGCTGCATATTTGTCTTAAGTGGGAAAGCGTTATATAAAGTAGACAAATCTTAATATATCAAATCTAAAAAAGAGACTGCACCTTCCTCTTAATGATAGGAATCATTAATTAGTAGTAAAAAACAGTTAGGATATTTTAAGCCTCGCCAACATACAACAAATCTGCAGGAGACGACTTTAGAATCATCTTGGCAAAAAGTAACAAATGTATCAAACCAATGAAGGTACACTATGATAGAGTTGAAAAAGGTGTAGAAATCTGCAGCAGATAACTTTGAAATGTCTAGGCAAAAATATTGAATATCTGCAATATATCTATTAATTAAATTATTAAACAGAAATGGAAACCTTGTGGCAAAACAAGTTATTGCTCAATTTTCAAAATTCGTCTGCTGCAGAGGCGTCAGAAAGTGTCTGTATATGGGAAAGGTTTAAATGTTTTGATGCCTATGAAACATACTTTCCAACAACATTTACTAGCTCAAATTAAATATGTATAAAAGAGTGTCAAAATCTTCTTTTCCTCAGTTATAAATTCAATTTGTAAGTCTTACAAAAATATATCTGATCTGGAATAAAAGGCAAGCAAAATAAGAGTATCCCATATATAAAAATTATGTCAAACATTACATTGATCGGCAATGAATGACCTAGCTTCCATAACAATTGGTCTCTGGCATTATGAAGAGTAACCATTATTGTATAATTCCACCAAGTGCCAAAATCTCGATCTTGTTTCCAGAAAAAAAGCTGTTCTATTATTTCCTCCAGTCCTTCTTAATTATGGACCAGAGCACCAGATAGGGCATATGTTTCATGTTCTGATCTCTTTCGACGCTAGCCGCAGGTTTAGCGGACAGTTGATGATTATTAGAAACTGTTCGGATCCAGATCAATATCCACAAAACCAGGTTTCAGCCGAGTCCTGGTAGCTCTACAAACTCGGCCAACATTCTTTTCGACATTTGACAAAAGTCAATGCGACAGGCATCATTCGTCTTCACTTAATGGGCTAACATTATCTCAGTGGAAAAGCAGACACGTCTTTGGAAAGACTGTTGTGTGGAGTATTGGTGTGAGAAAGTCAGGAAACACATGGGTAGGTGAACTGGCCGCCATGATTTGATGGAAACACTTTTGAAAATGCTACACAGGAGTTTAAAATTCGAGCGAACTTTCCGAAGGATTTTCACAATGCACAAGTAATGAAAAACGCAGCCTAGATTGAACTCTTGTTATTGTCACTTTCCTTCTTGTAGTGTGCAGCAGATCTCTTTCGAAAACAGTGGTGCAGATTGTGGAAGACTGGAACAATGGTAGTGCATCGGCCTTTCATACCAAAGGTACTTGGGATGAGCGTGTTTTACCTATTTAATTTTTCCCAACGTAAGGAGCAAGCTTGTACTGGTTAAATCTCTTGGAGGTTGACATTCAGCACTCTGAAGAAGCATCTGCAGCAGACAACTTTTGAAAACATAATGATGAAAAAATACGTTACCAGTCATTTAATACCTGATATATAATCTCAACTCTATTCAATAAAGTTTCGTTATTAGAGATTTTTCATCATTTTCTGTGGATGTTTTCAAAGTCGCTTGCTGCAGATTTGTTGTATGTGAGAATGGTTCAGGCATTATTTCTAACAACTGACTGCAAGAAGACAAGCAGATGCTTTCTGACATCTGCAGCAGATGACTTTTGAACACATTGTGACAAAAGGAGAAAATACTCTTAATGGGCAATTTTTATCTTTGCTACAATTTTTCCAATTTGATTCAATTATAATAATTTCATTTACAGAGATTTTTCATACTTTCCCTTAGATGTTTTCAAAGTCATCTGCTGCATATTTGTCTTAAGTGGGAAAGCGTTATATAAAGTAGACAAATCTTAATATATCAAATCTAAAAAAGAGACTGCACCTTCCTCTTAATGATAGGAATCATTAGTAGTAAAAAACAGTTAGGATATTTTAAGCCTCGCCAACATACAACAAATCTACAGGAGACGACTTTAGAATCATCTAGGCAAATATTAGAAAATGTATCAAACTAATGAAGGTACAATATGATAGAGTTGAAAAAGGTGTAGAAGGGAGAAATTGCTCATGATGAGCAATTTATTCTTTTGTCCCAATGTTTGCAAGAATTGTCTGCTAGATGCATCAAATTGCGTCTTGAAGTGGGAAAGGGTTCATAGTCATCAGCCTGGAAAACACATAAGGGAAACAAAAATCATCTGGAAAGATGGAAGCTATTTTAATGTTGTTTCAGGGTTTAGAACAAAGTGCAGAAATGGAAAATTGCTTTTTTTTATATTAATTTCTGATTTTTAGCTCTACTGGCCAAAGGCCAGAAGGGCTTATGTCGTGGCGATGTGTCCGTCGTCCGTGCGTGCGTCCGTAAACAATTTCTTGTTAACACGATACAGTCTTCACTTTTGATTGTATCTCAACCAAACTTATACAGTAGTTAGATATCCATGAGAGCTCGGTTCCTTTCGAAAACCAGCCAGATCCGCCCATGCATGACTGGATTATGGCCCTTGAAATGGTCAAAATTGCTATAAAAGAGCTTGTTAACACGATACAGTCTTCACGTTTGATTGTATCTCAACCAAACTTATACAGTAGTTAGATATCCATGAGAGCTCGGTTCCTTTCGAAAACCAGCTAGATCCGCCCATGCATGACTGGATTATGGCCCTTGAAATGGTCAAAATTGCTATAAAAGAGCTTGTTAACACGATACAGTCTTCACGTTTGATTGTATCTCAACCAAACTTATACAGTAGTTAGATATCCATGAGAGCTCGGTTCCTTTCGAAAACCAGCCAGATCCGCCCATGCATGACTGGATTATGGCCCTTGAAATGGTCAAAATTGCTATAAAAGAGCTTGTTAACACGATACAGTCTTCACTTTTAATTGTATCTCAACTAAACTTATACAGTAGTTAGATATCTATGAGAGCTCGGTTTCTTTTGAAAACCAGTCAGATCCGCCCATGCAAGACTGGATTATGGCCCTTGAAATGGTCAAAATTGCTATAAAAGAACTTTTTAACACGATACAGTCTTCACTTTTGATTGTATCTCAACCAAACTTATACAGTAGTAAGATATCCATGAGAGCTCGGTTCCTTTCCTAAACCAGCCAGATCCGCCCATGCAAGACTGGATTATGGCCCTTGAAATTGTCCAAATTGCTATAATTGAGCATGTGAACACAATAGAGGCTCCATTTACTATCTGATCTTCACCAAACTTAGATAGTAGTTAAATATTGATGAGAGCTTGGTTCCTTTTGAAAACCAGCTAGATCCGCCCATGCAAGACTGGATTATGGCCCATGAAATTGTAAAAATTGCTATAATACAGCTTGTGAACACAAAAGAGCCTCCATTTACTATCCGATCTTCACCATACATACATGCTCTGGATTGAAAATGACCAAAGAACCATACCAGTAGAGCATAGGCCCTCATGGGCCTCTTGTTTCAAACCATGCTCATCTAAATCTGTCTGCTGTGAAACTGTCAAATGTTGTCTGTATCTAGGAAAGGGAGGGTTAATGTGTGGAAAGGTGACACATTAAACATAACAAGACCAGTAATTTAACAGCCTAGAAAATTCTCATTAAGATCCCTGATTAAACCTTATAGCACTGAAAATTTATATAATTGTCTCTGCCTGATTGGAATCTACAGACTCTGAGACTTGTGATTTCTCTTTTCACAAATCTTACAGGGCTTGGTTGTCAGTTATATAAATACAGGAACCATGTCTCATGTTTATTGGATCTTTGAAACAGTGCATACGCTGGTGAGCCTGTTCATCCCCAGAGTCCTTAATCCTTTCCCACATACAACAAATTTACAGCAGACATCATGAAAACATGTAGGTAAAAAAACACAAAACAATATCTGTAAATGATAGTTGAATTGTTAAATAGAGCAGAAAATATTGTGTCAAAAGGAGAAGTTGTTTATGAAGAAGGATTCATCTTTTTGCCACAATGTGGTATGCACATGTTTTCGCAGTTTGTCACATACCAAAATTGGGTATCAGTAAACTTGATCCATTTTAAATAATAAAACAAACATATTCAAGCCTTATTCCTGTGCTGCTGCACTTATAGTGATACCAACTTTGGTATGTGGATGTATCTGGGGAAGGCTGTGTGTCATGTGTCAATATGAGCTGAACCTTGACCTTGACCTCTGAACTCTTTTCCAGCAAAACTTTGTCAGGGCCATATTTCCTTCACTATTTCACCGAAAATTACTGGGCCAAATTTCCTATGCTATTGCGTATTCATGTACAAACTTTTCTATGAAGATGGTTAGTCATATATGTATACCATAATTTGGTCACTAACAGTGACCTTGATCTCATTAAAGAAAAAAACTGTCCAGTATTTATCCCCTATTCTGCCTTAAATTTATATGGTTTAAAGATGCATCTTTGGAGATTGTCAGAGCTTTTTTCATGTTCTAATATACTTACTGGTCCTCCAAAACCTAATTTGTGGATACTCAAAGGATTGTTGCAGTGAGACTTTACCTTTGACTAACAACAACAAAGGTTATAATGAGTGCTATAAAAGATACATGGAAGAAGACCTGGTTATTCATCCTTATCTAATCCTCTGGAATTACCATGGACCAAATTTAGATTGCTGTGACCCAGGCCTGGGCTGGTCAAAAGAGCCAGGGTAAATTTTCAGTAATTCCAACACAGATGGTACAAGTTCTTGTTTAACCCATTCCCACATACAATACATTTGCAGTAGATTTGCCTAAACTAATGTAAAAACTCTATAATTGATGGATGAGCAATGACTAAAAGTGGAAAACATTGTGGCAAATGGAGAAATTGCTCATGTCATGAGCAATGTCTTCTTTTGCCAGTTTGTTTTCAAAAGTCATCTCTGCTTTAGAGGCCTCAGAAAGCATCTATATGAGGGAAAGGGTTAAAGTCTCGAAAAAAACCAGACATTGAGAGTGATATAAAATTGCTTCATGCAAAAAAGAGTTTATAGTAACAGTAAATTGTATGAAAAATACATTTCCCTTCCAATTTTGAAGGCTAATGCTGCAAATGAACTGCTTGACAGGAGGTGTTTACTCACTGACACGAATGTAGAATGGTAATTTTCTCAGTTATTAGACTCTATTATCTCTGAAATACTCTCATGAATGCAACCTTGCTCTTTACCTGATATAGTATTTTTACAGTTGTCAGGTTTGGAAAGATCTTAAAACCCAATCACATTAGACCAAATTCCACCTACCTTCATAAAAAGGGGCAGACGCTGTTAAAACTTGTATAAACTAGTATGAACACAGTAAAACATGGTAATGAACATGAAGGCATGCAGTGAACACCAAGATGAATCCGGACGCAATAAGGACTTCATAAAGATATTGGAACGACAACATTGAGGTGGTTATGATGTAACATAAACTTGGATGAGAAAGATTGCATTTCCTTTATATATATTATACTGAATGTCAATTGTGTGCTCAATGCATATTTGATATGCTCTCACTGCATTCTTGATTTGTCAATTGTGTTCTCATTGCATTCTTTATATTTCAATTGTGTTCTCACTGCGTTCTTTATATATGTCAATTGTGTTTTCAACTGCGTTCTTTATATGTCAATTGTGTTCCCACTACATTCTTGATATGTCAATTGTGTTCTTACTGCATTCTTAATATGTCAATTTTGTTCTTACTGCATTCTTGATATGTCAATTGTGTTCTTACTGCATTCTTGATATGTCAATTGTGTTCTAACTACGTATTTGTTATGTCAATTTTGTTTTCACTACATATTTGTTATTTCAATTGTGTTCTTACTGCATTCTTGATATGTCAATTTTGTTCTTACTGCATTCTTGATATGTCAATTTTGTTCTCACTGCATTCTTGATATATCAATTAGATTCTCGCTACATTCTTGATATGTCAATTTTGTATTCACGTTAATTGTGTTCTTACTGCATTCTTGATATGTCAATTGTGTTCTTACTGTATTCTTCATATGTCAATTTTGTTCTCACTGCATTCTTCATATGTCAATTGTGTTCTTACTGCATTCTTGATATATCAATTAGGTTCTCGCTGAATTCTTGGTATGTCAATTTTGTTCTCACTGCATTCTTGATATGTCAATTTTGTTTTCACTGCATTCTTGACATGTCTATTGTATTCTCACCACAAGTTCTGTGTCTTTGTTCAATTCATCAACAATGAAATTAATGGTGACAGGAAATTTGAAACCAGAAAAGCCATTTACTTGAGCTAGGCAATAACATGCAAAACCCTTCACCACACATTGACAACTCTGCTGCATATGGAAGGCGATACGACAGCAGTAGAATTTGACTGCAAATCTCAATTTCTGTTTTAAGCTATTATAACCCTTTCCCTCCTACGACAATTCTGCATCAGACTACTTTGAACATATTTTGTCAAAACATAGAAAATCTCTATAATTGAATGGATAACCTATGACTAAAAGTGGAAAAAATTGTGTCAAAAGGAGAAATTGCTCGTTTTGAGCAATTTCTTCTTTTGTCACTATGTTTTCGAAAAGCCGTCTGCTGCAGAGGCGTCAGAAAGCGTCTTTATGAGGGAAAGGGTTAAATAATTATACTTTCATTTTTTGTGATTTTTCACAGTTTTGCCATCTGCTGCAATTTGAATTAAGGGAGAGAGAAAAAAAAAATGCGCACTTAACAGAATTGCACTGATGCAAAGCATTTTTTTAACAAATTAAATGAGTTCATTTTGTGAGTGTGGAAGAATTACTTAATTTGTTATTTATTGACATATCTCTGCCTGTCTATACATCAAATTGGCATCCAACTGGAAAGACAAGATTAGAGTTATATTAAAATTGGTTCAATCTAACACAAAATGCTGCCTTGTAAATAGTTAACCCTTTCCACCTACAACAAATCTGCAGCAGACGACTTTGAAATCATATAGGCAATAAAACTTTATAAATAAAAGTATAATTTTTAAATAGAGTTGAAAACCATTGTTGAAACCAATCAGAGCTGTTTCTCCCTTTGCCACGATGTTTTCAAAAGTAGTCTGCTGCAGATGTGTTCTATGTGAGAAAGGGTTCAATTTCAGCAGATGGATTTTTGAAAACATAGTAACAAAAGAAGAAATTGCTCAAAACAAGCAATTTCTCCTTTTGCCACAATATTTTCCACTTTTAGTCATATAGAGATTTTCCATTTTTTGACAAAATATGTTCAAAGTCGTCTGTTGCAGAATTGTCGTATGAAGGAAAGGGTTAAGCTTGATATTTTTAACTGGTATAAACTTTTTTGTTTTTCAAATAATGTAGAGCCAGATCAAACCGTGCAGATGTCTAGGTTAATCTGTTTTTAACCCTTTCCCACATACAACAACTCTGTAACAGATGACTTTCAAAACTCATTAAACAAAAACATGGAAGTCTCAATAAACTTTACTTTTAAATAGAGTTGAAAACATTGTGATTTAAGGAGAAATTGCTGGTTTTAAGTAATTTCTTCTTTTGCCACAATGTTTTCAAAATGAAGTTTTTTAAAGTAAAACATATTTTTATTAGAAAATACTTACCAGTCATTTAATACCTGATATATAATCTCAATACCGTTAATTCATCCAGAAAAGAAGCTCGCACAGCCATGCATAGCCCTCACACGTGTGTGATATACACGGCCGCCGGTAATACCGGCGCACGGGCCATGAGAACCCCACTTTTAATTTCACCATTAACTTGCAGCGTTTAGTGTTGGGTGACGACGCGGGGTTGGGAGGCAGGAATCTGAAATGACTGGTAAGTATTTTCTAATAAAAATATGTTTTACTTTAAAAAACTTCATTTTTATGTCAAAAATACATTACCAGTCATTTAATACCTGATGAGGTCGGGAGGATCGTCCAACACAATGCCGGTCCCGAGAAATCGTAGCACTTGGTAAGAGTACCTACGGTACTACTAAATATAAACACAACCGTTTATGTATTTAGTAATTTGTGTATTAATTAGGTAAGCACTCGCTGAGAGTCCACTTGTGTGTCCAGAGAGAAATAATTTCTGATTGAAATGTTTTAAGATGTTATCAGAAGGATCTTATTACTAATTAAAGGAATAGGATATCCAGTGTTTGAATACGCTGCTGAAATATCCTTCTCCTACCAGAGGTTGAATAACCCCTACTGTGGCTCTTACAGCCCTCGAATGTTTTATAAAGAACTTAAGACCCTTGACAGGGTACAGGATCCTGTTTATGTCTAAGGGAACACAGTTCACAGAAAGGTTGTGAAATGTGATGGATTAGGAAGAACCAAAGGCAACTTGGTCTCAGTAGGAAAACAGGTTTATAAGAACGGTTGAATAACCATACCGCTGCAAAACCTGAGGAAATTCGTTTCTACTGAAAGCAAAGAACTCACTTCCCTGATAGTGTTCGCCAAGCAAGACAAATTTATAAGTCTCAGTTAATAACTTAAGAAGCGGCAGCTTCCGAAGAACGTAAAAGTTTGGAGAGAAATGGATCTGAACTTTGAAGTCAAGCGCATTGGAGCGAACGATAATTGTCGTGCTCAACGCCAAATCTTAAAGGCGAGAGGTCGGCAACATATGTAAGCATAATTACTGATTGACATACCTTAATCGGTAAGAACTGTCTACTTCTAAGGAAGATGTAACGGTTATGTCGATAGGCAGGCCAGAAGGACGTTGAACTACGACCTCTGGGCCAATACTGTGTTTCTAATGTCATTGTCTTTTTTAGGCAGAGAATAATAACGAAACCGGAAGTTGACTCATTTGAATTATGGGGGCAATTCAGGGAGTAATTATTATTGTCACTCCTTAGGCGTAGTATGTGATTTAAATCTAGAAAGACTACTGTCTTCTCTATTGATCACATGTCCTAGGCTGTTAAGCCCTGTACTGTAATGAGTATTTAACACACTGCCCCAAACTGTAAACAATTCGGGTGTGGTGTGAAGCATGTATCAGGCCGTTTCCCCTAATTACTGATCCTGATCCAGGAAATGGGAGTCGGATTCTCAATTAGCGAATCGAGTCTGTCCGAAGGGCCAGCTCGACGAGAAACGTCCTACAACGAGTCTCTTGAGGGGAATAGATCCGACTTGCCCGTTTTGGGAAATAATTCCAAACGCAGGTAATCGAAGTGAAGTGTTTGAAAGGAACACTTCTCCGTTTACAATGAATCGACGGTCATTCCTCGATGAAAAAGCAACCGGTACGTGGTAAAAGGCGTCTGTTAGGTCTAAGAAATCGCTCAGACAGCCGTTCCGTTGTATGCCAACTATGCTCCCGTAACGGGGCTTTGATAAGGCAGGACCAGTGGAAGCAGAAAGCTAGGCTCGAACTTAGCCTGTCTCTTGTGTCTTCACAGGTTAGGCTTCTAAGAATGCCTTTGCAGAAGTCGCTGTACGTTCTGTCCCTGTGAACGATGTTGCCACATACGCCGAAATGCGCCTATGGACGCAGTGAATGCAGTAACTTCCACTAATGATAGTTTATTTAGAGTCCAGCTCTAAATTGTTTAATCATCCGATGGAGCACTGAACCCGATATGTCTCTTATTCGTCAGACAAGACGGGGTCGTGGGTTTTACCCGATGATGTGCAGATTGACTAAAGCTGGTTCTGAACCGGAAGGTCAGTAACCGATTCGACATGGAGGAATCCTATGATTGATTGATTGTGGTTTAACGCCGTTTTTAACAATTCTCAGTTATATCACGGCGGCCAGTTCACCTACTCATGTATTTCCTGGTTTTCTCACACCAGTACTCCACACAACAATCTTCCCAAGCAACTGGCTACTTTTCCACAAAAACTTAGCCCATTGGTGGGAGGAATCCTATGAAGGAGTCATGATCGAGGAATTGATCCCTTTTCCGAAGAAGAATGAGATCGCATGGAATCAACCGTCGGGCCGAGCTCACGTATGAGTGAGTTCACAGAGTGAATATCCTCTGGGAACGGCTGATCCCGGTAGGCTAGCATAGGGGATTGATTTATGAAATCAACTGAATCTCTCCCTTGTAATACCGTCGGACATCGACTCATCCCAACAATTGGTACGATGGGTCTTACTTGGGAGGAGTGTAGTTCCTAGAAACGCACTCTCTCCTCCCTGGGGACCGACATAACTATTTGACTGGTACTCCCCATACCCGATGTCCGACGGTTCAATCGGCTATGTCCCAGCATACTGCCCGATTGACTGCCGAAAGGTTATGTCCTAAGACATTACCCGGTTGACCGGTGCCCTACTGGCTATGTCTAAAGACATTGCCCGGTCTCCAAATGACTGTGTCCGAGGACATTTGTCAATTGGAATTCTGTAGAATTCATAGTAGAATTTTTTGTTTTCACGGTGACCATTTGCCCGGTAACCGTTTATGCCCAGTTAAAAGTTTGACTGCCCTGTGAACGTTCACGCGACAACCGTTTATACCCAGTAATTAATTGAGTACTCGGTAGGCACTTGACTCATTCTCTAGCACTATCGACTCATTACATCCATATGAGTGTAAGGAACGGCAACTCTGCGAAGGAGATTTGCACTTGGCTGTGTTCGAAAACACCCGGTTGTCCGATGTCAATGGTTATGTCATAATATTGACAACTTGACTTAATGACTGCTCGTTACCCAGCTATGGGTACGTTCAGTAATGGTAGCTCCCTCTGACCATTACTGTCCGGTTGACTAATGATAGGCTGATGTGAGGCTGCTCTATCACCAGTCTCCAAAGACTTCAGACATTATAACTTGGCACTCTGTAGGAGTCCGAGGACTGCTGTACTGCAGAGTGTAGGTTTTGCTCAAAATCATTACAGGTTTAAACGTTTTAGCGTCAACCTTCGGGCATAAAGTATAAGGCACCACCCTAAATACTTACTTAATGTTCTGCTGTAGAGATCAACGCTCTACAGCCGGCTCGTCATCTGAAGGGGACTGCTCCCCGTCAGACGAGGAGGTGGGAGAGTGTCGAGCCCTACGATGCTTGACTATAATCCGTCTTTCAACTGAAAGACACAACAGTCTTATAAAAGTAGGAGAAGGGATTGAAAATAATATTCAATCTGTGTGTACTTTATTGTTGTGTTAAGGTGTCGATCGTATGATATGAGCCTCCTCTCCACAGTAGAGAGAGGTCGCACTGGATCGATCGTCGGGGCCGAACTAACCGTATGGGACGGTCTCGACCTCCCTTTCACGGAAAACCTGAGTTATTCCGATCGGGGGTTTGCCTTTCTAAGGTGGGTATTGCTCATCCCGGTAGGCTTGGTTAACCCGCCTATCACCAATCCGTTACATCTTTTGAAACGGAGCTTGGTATCGGGGAAGGAGTGTAATCCCTAGAGAAGTACAAAGATTTCTCTGTCCTGTACTCCCTATAACTGGATATCTGAGCCTGGTGCGTAATGACCAGTGTTTTTAATATCCATACTCTTCTATTCTCATTCTTTTGAGGAGTTCAATCCCTACAGAAGTACACTGTTCCCCTTGGAGAACGGAAATATTTATCTGTCCTGTACTCCCTATAACCGATGTTAGACGGTTTGTTATCTGAGCCTGGTGCGTAATGACCAGTGATTTGAATATCCGTATAGACCGGTTGTGCGAAGAACGAGTGATACTAGTATCAATTCGGTCGTGAAGCACGGAGCCCGGTTGACAGGTCGCGTCATGGCTTAACGACTGCTCGTTACCTTGACTGCCCAATGCCCGGTCGCGTCATGTTAAACTGACTGCCCGGTTGCCCGGTCGCGTCATGGCTTAATGACTGACCGGTCGCGTCATCGCTAAATGACTGCCCGGTTGCCCGGTGACTGGTCGCGCCTTATAATGCGAAATGACTGCCTGGTTGCCCGGTACCCGGTTACCCGGAGTCATATAGGTTTTGCTCGCAAGCATAACCCGGTTGACTAATGATAGGCAGTTGTGAAGCTGC
Source organism: Serripes groenlandicus (assembly GCA_031761405.1). Lineage (NCBI taxonomy): Eukaryota > Metazoa > Mollusca > Bivalvia > Cardiida > Cardiidae > Serripes > Serripes groenlandicus. The sequence goes on along the minus strand of JASEVX010000003.1, from coordinate 131,798,577 downwards.
TCTATCACCGGTCTCCAAAGAATTCTGTCCGCAGACATTATAATTTGGCACTCTGTAAGCGTCCGAAGACTGCTTACTGCTGAGTGTGGTGTTAGAGGTGGCCAATCAGTGAGGTTTCCCTTTGATTGTCCCATGGCGTCTCCTGAAGGGTCAGCCCCAACACCTGGCGTCAGATAATGTCGTTCAGCAGACGGTAGCTTACTCTTTAGGCCAACCATCACTGTGTCCGTACGGGGTTTCTGGCCTGAAGGCCTTTGTTTCCCGACGGAATAACAGACACCAGAAGCTGCCATCCGCTCCTCCATGTCCCGCGAAGGACCAGCCGAAGCTGAGGGGGAGCGGTCAGAGCTGCAGATAAGGGGCGTTTGCATGTCTAAAATCCTTATTTGACCCTCTTACCCTATGCTGTGGGTATTGAGAACCCGCAGCATAGGGTTTGTTTCCTAAGAGAGAAATTGTGGGGAAAATAGCTGATTACACCTCCTTATCTGGACCTCTGAGCGGTTGTGCGGAGTGAAGAAGGAACAGCTCTGACCTTCTGCTCACTCAACACAGCCGCGGAGTCTGATTGTTGGGAGAACCCCTCAAACTCCGCTTCACTCATAGAGCTAAGAGAAACCTTTTTAGGGGTCTTCTTACTCTTCCAGCTTTTGTGAGTCCTCAACCCAGACTGTTTCCAAACGGAAGCAGGCCAGGAAGAGAAGTACTCACAGGCTGAATCCTGTGTGTACTTAGTGAACGCAAAACAGGACAGATGCGTGTCTCATACGGCCATTATGAGTCACGCCTCTGATCACCACTATGTGACATAGAATATATATGAAACAAAACAATTTATACGATTCAACAAAAAAATATAATTTTTTTCAATTTTTTATTTTCTACTATACCCGTTGATCATGGAACGTATTTCAATGAAAAAGATTTTACAAATATTTTCCAAAATTGTTCATGTTTAATTAATATACGTAATGTAATACAAGGCGATAATAATATATTATCGCTAATAGGGTCGGTGTAACTATAACCGTTGAAAGAATGAATGGCCATTACCGCACCCGATACGTAACTGAAATAGCGGGTGGGGTAACCCACCTGTGACTTCTCAGTTAGTTGTGTGTACAAAAAACAACTTAATTACAATTAATAATTTACACAATTATGTTGTTAGGTTGTTAATGTAGTTGAATAACTGAATGAATAATAACTTGTTTAAGGCGAATGCCTTAAACAGACCAAGAAATAAATTATAAAAATGAAATAAATTCTTAGCTGTCAGTTCGGTGTGTCCAGAAATTAAAAAGTGGGGTTCTCATATGGCCCGTGCGCCGGTATTACCGGCGGCCGTGTATATCACACACGCGTGAGGGCTATGCATGGCTGCGCGAGCTTCTTTTCTGGATGAATTAACGGTATTGAGATTATATATCAGGTATTTTAAAAAATGACTGGTAATGTATTTTTGACATAAAAAGTCTTCTGCTGCAGATGTGTAAAAATGCGTCTATAAGTGGAAAAGGGTTAAATAGGTCACAAAATGCTCTATGGTTGGTTTTCCTGGAACAGTCAAAATAGCAGATCATGAGACAGCATTAATACTGTTGCTGAAGACATACTGAAGATTAATTATTACCCACATACATTCAAATCTACTGCAACACATACAGGCTAAAAATGTAAAAATTCCCCATAGAAAATTGAGAGTTTTTAAAATTATTGAATTAACTTTAAAACCCTTTCCCTTATATAGACGCTTTCTGACGCCTCTGCAGCAGACAGCTTTTTGAAAACAATAGTGCCAAAAGAAGAAATTGCTCAAAACGAGCAATTTCTCCTTTTGCCACAATGTTTTCCACTTTTAGTCATAGGTTATCCATTCAATTATAGAGATTTTCTATTTCTTGACAAAATATGTTCAAAGTCGTCTGCTGCAGAATTGTTGTATGAGGGAAAGGGTTAAAAGAAGAATTTGCTGATTATGAGTAATTTCTTCTCTTGCCTCAATGTTTTCTAAAGTCGTCTGCGACAGAGGCATCAGAAAGCGTCTGTTTGTGGGAGAGCGTTGAAGATACAAATATCTACTGCAGACGTCTTTCAAAAGATACAGGCAAAACTCTATTAAAAAATTCATGATAGAAGTGAGTTTAATTGTTGAATTTACTTGAAAAGCATTGTGGAAAAAGAAGGATTTGCTCATTATGAGCAATTTCTTCTTTTGTCTCGATGTTTTCTAAAGTCGTCTGCCGCAGAGACCGTCTGCCGCAGAGACATCATAAGATGTCTGTTGTTGGGAAAAATTTAAACATTACCTACATACAATAAATTTACTGCATACTACTCAGGAAACATTAACCCTTTCCCTCATACGACAATTCTGCAGCAGACGACTTTGGACATATTTTGTCAAAAAGTAGAAAATCTCCATAATTGAATGGATAACCTATGTTTAAAAGTGGAAAACATTGTGGCAAAAGGAGAAATTGCACGTTTTGTGCAATTTCTTCTTTTGTCACTATGTTTTCAAATAGCCGTCTGCTGCAGAGGCGTCAGAAAGCGGCTATATTAGGGAAAGGGTTAAAGCGATTAAAACGTGGATAAACGTATAACTGATTATTATTATTGGATAGAGCTGAAATTATAATATTATTAGTCATTTGTCCACAATGTTTTCAAAGTCTGTCTGTTGCAGATAGTCTGCATGTTGGAAAGGGATACAAATAGTTTCTTGTAGTCATCACATTAACTTTTCTCACATACAACAAATCTGCAGCAGTCAGCTTTGCTACCTGGTAAATCTCTATAAATGGAATGAATTATAATTATTGAAGCAGATAACTTTGACAATGTTTTAAGAAGTCGTCTGTTGCAGAGGTGCAGAAACTGTCTGCATGCAGGGGAAAAAACAGTTAGGATCATGGGTTCAGTGTGAATGAGTGGGATGTAGTGGGGAGAATGAAATATGTAGAATTTATTGCCTAATTATTTCTCCTTTTGCCACAATGTTTTACACTTTTTGTCATAGGTTATCCATTCAATTATGGAGATTTTCTATGTTTCGACAAAATGCGTTCAAAGTCGTCTGCTGCAGAATTGTCGTATGAGGGAAAGGGTTAACAGAAGACATTTGGTCTGTATTCAGCTGACAACATTTGGAAACATTGTGGGAAACAGAAACATTGCTTATTAGAAGCACTTTCTTCTTTTCCCTCACAGTTTTCAACTCTGTAAAACATAATACTAGATGAAACGTTCTCTCAGATGATAAGAGATAAAATATCAAATCAATGTAAAAAAATCTGCAGTTAACCCTTTCCCTCATACGACAATTCTGCAGCAGACGACTTTGAATACACTTTGTCAAAAATTGGAAAATCTCTATAATTGAATGGATAACCTATGACTAAAAGTGGTAAACATTGTGGCAAAAGGAGAAATTGCTTGTTTTGAGCAATTTCTTCTGTTGTCACTATGATTTCAAAAAGTCGTCTGTTGCAGAGGTGCAAAAACTGTCTGCATGCAGGGGAAAAAACAGTAGTGGGGAGAATGATATATGTAGAATTTATTGCCTCTCATCATCAATAACCAAGATCCACTCAGAGAAATGCTCTCTACAATTTGAACAATCCCTTAGTCTCAGCTGACAATAATTATACCCCCTTCGAAGAAGAGGGGGTATATAGGAGTCATTGTGTCGGGCTGTCTGTCTCAGCCCACAGTCTGTCGGTCGGCCGGAAGCCATATTTTGTCCGGCCTATTTCTTACAAACCACTAGGTGGAATTCAATAAAATTTTACATGAAGCTCAGCCTCTATACCAAGAGGAGATGTGCATATCCTAAAGGTCTTACAATGGCATACTATTTTACGTTATGGCCCTTTTACTTATTAAGTTGTAGGTCAAGGTGCTATTTAGGGGGTATTTATCATCTTCAGTAATAGTTCTAGTTACATTGGGAAACATTGTGGGAAACAGAACCATTGCTTATTAGAAGCACTTTCTTCTTTTCCCTCACAGTTTTCAACTCTGTAAAAAAAATGCTAGATGAAACGTTCTCTCAGATGATAAGAGATAAAATATTCAAATCAATGTAAAAAAATCTGCAGTTAACAACGTTGAAACATCCAGGCAAAGGTGTTGAAAATTGAAAGGAATGGAAAATATTGTGGCAGAAGGAGTAATTGCTATTGATTAACAATTTTGCCTTCAGGTGCAGACCGATCTTTGATAAACACAAATTATAATGCCTTGAGAAATTGGTCAAAGTTTTTACATGAGGTCTAATATGTTAACACCATTATGCTTGGCAAGCTTCTGATTTTGTGTCACTTGCCTTTGAAGGGTGACACATAGGGATGATGGCACTTCTCTATCTTTTCTCTGTCTGTCATGCTTACATTTACTGACTTATTGGTGGCATTTAACACTTAAGTGCTCCTACAAATACTCTTGTATGTTACGCTTTCCAACATATAGACGCTTTAAGACACTTTTAAAGCAGACGACTCCTGAAATCATTGTGGCAAAAGGAGAAATTGCTCAAAACAAGCAATTTCTCAACTTGCCACAATGTTTTCAACTTTTTGCATTCATTATACCTTCGTTCATATAGATTTTCTAAGGTTTTGCCAACAAGCAAGTTGCTGCAGGTTTGCTGTTAGTGGGAAAGGATTAATTGAACTATCTTGAGACCTAACCAGGACTTGTGCTGAAGATGTGTGAAAATTAGGTTAGTCACAAGATTCTAACCAAGGACCTTTACCTCTAAATTATTCTGGTGCCCTGTCTTTGAACATGGTCTACTATTAATTTGACATTGGCACATTATAAGCACATTTTGCACTAATAGTATAAGGTTTTCTATTATGTTTATGATTATTTGCATTTCACATTTTACCTTTACAAAACATTTCCAAGCCTTTCATGTTGCTCAAGTCATTTCTGCATGTGATATCATTAATTATAGTGTAAAGTGTAGTAATGGGGACGCACTTGCAGATGCATTTTGACATATCTTCAGCGGATGACTTTAAGAAAGCATTGTGACAAAGGAAACAATTGCTGATAATGAGAAAATGTTCCTTTTAAGTTTTACCACAATGTTTTCAAATTTATGCAATTATTATACTCTCATTAAAGAGATTTTCCATTTTATTGCTGTAATGTTTTCAAAGTAGTCTGCTGCATATTTGTTGTATGTTGGAAAGGGTTAATGGTGAAACGTGCCCTGCAGTTCAATAGACCTTGAAACAGAAACATGTTTCGCGATAACCCTGTATTTAACGGAAATTTTCCGTGAAAACCCAACTTTGTTTCTTTGGAATGAAACAGTTCAAAGAAATTGTTTTTCATGTTTAACGGAAAAAGTTTCTAGTCCATTGAATGCAGCTATGGTGGTTTTATTGCATTACTTATGCAATGCCAAAACTCTAAACCTTTGTACATATTTTTAATCACCCATCACGTTCTATTAGATTCTGTTTTCATTCTGATGGAATAATTGGATTTGGAGGCATCATTGCTTCCTGTTACCATTTAACTTCCAATCCACAGGGCACACTTGTTGTTTATTCTCTCTCATTTTACTTTTTTACTCCATGTTTTGCTCTGAATTTAATTGGTTTAAATCACAATAAAGCGTTTACCTGACACATTGATAGATAGGTTTTAAGGCCTTTTTAACCATTTTTAGCTCACCTGAGCACAAAGTGCTCAATGTGAGTTATTGTGATCGCTTTTTGTCCGCCGTCCGTCATGCATCATCCGTCAACTTCTTCTCCTCAGTAACCAGTGGGTCAATTTGGATGAAACTTCACAGAAAGCATCACTCAATGATCTCACCAGATTTCCTTCAAATTTTTGGGATCCATGTAGAATTCTGGTTTCAATAATGGCAAATGAAACGAAAAAAATGTTAAAATTCTCCTCCTCCCAAACTGGTAGGCCAGTTTTCAATTTACTTTTGTAGAAATGTTCCTTAGATGACCCTCAATCAGATTCCTTCAAGCCATGTTGATTGGTCAAAAAACATGGCCACCAGGGGGTGGGTCTATTTTGCCTTATATGGCTATAGTGAAAACTTAAAAAATCTTCTCCTCCGAAAGTGTCTGGCTAATTTTCAAATAATTTTGTAGAAATGTTCCTAATTTAAGTGACCCACTATCCGATTCATTCAAGCCATGTTGATTGGTTGAAAAACATGGCTGCCGGGGGGGGGGGGGGGGGGGGGGGCTATTTTGCCTTACAGGCTATAGCGAAAACTTAAAAAATCTTCTCGTCCAAAAGTATCTAGCCAATTGTCAAATAATTTTGTAGAAATGTTACTAAGGTGACTCCTATCAGATTCCTTCAAGCCATGTTGATTGGCCTAAAAACATGGCAGCCAGGGGGCGGGGCTTATATGGCTAAAGTGAAACAAAATTAAATCAGATGAGCAATCCAGGGCCATTATGGTCCTCTTGTTTAATCATATTACGATGGCAGATCACCTACCCATGAGTTTCAGTTTTTTGTTTGCTTTTTAACCCTTTCCGCCACATACAACAAATCTGCAGCTATTTTGACTTACAGGCTATAGTGAAAACTTAAAAAATCTTCTCCTCCAAAAGTATCTAGCCAATTGTCAAATAATTTTGTAGAAATGTTACTAAGTTGACCCCTCTATCAGATTCCTTCAAGCCATGTTGATTGGCCTAAAAACATGGCAGCCAGGGGGCGGGGCTTTTATGGCTAAAGTGAAACAAAATTAAATCAGGTGAGCAATCCAGGGCCATTATGGTCCTCTTGTTTAATCATATTACGATGGCAGATCACCTACCCATGAGTTTCAGTTTTTTGTTTGCTTTTTAACCCTTTCCGCCACATACAACAAATCTGCAGCTATTTTGACTTACAGGCTATAGTGAAAACTTAAAAAATCTTCTCCTCCAAAAGTATCTAGCCAATTGTCAAATAATTTTGTAGAAATGTTACTAAGGTGACCCCTCTATCAGATTCCTTCAAGCCATGTTGATTGGCCTAAAAACATGGCAGCCAGGGGGCGGGGCTTTTATGGCTAAAGTGAAACAAAATTAAATCAGGTGAGCAATCCAGGGCCATTATGGTCCTCTTGTTTAATCATATTACGATGGCAGAACACCTACCCATGAGTTTCCTGCCTTTTTTCACACCAGTAGTTGACACAACAGTCTTTTGTGTATACTACGGTGAGCTTTTGCATACACCAGCACTCTAGATTAGGGGCGTTTTTGCATGTTCTAAAATCTTTATTAGACCATATAACTCTATGATGTGGGTACTCAAAAGTATCGTCTCATTAAGACGATTCTTTTGAGTACCAACGCCATAGGATTTGGTTGGATAATAAGAGAGATATTGTGGGAAAAAGAGCTGTTAACCCAGTCTTATATGGACCTCTTCAGTCTTCATTATCTCCTTGCATGCTGTATAGAGCCCAAAAATAGAAATGTAGTCCCTCGGGTATTACTGCTATATATCTGTGATGTTTGCCTGCAATGATTTCAGTTGGTATTATTGTGGTAGAGTCAAACCTGTGCTACAGACCACCTCTGTCTATAGCAACCACACTTTTAATATCTCAGTTACTCATTTTTTTCATATATGACCCTGTAATCAACAACCACCTGTGAACATAGAACAAATTGTTCCATTCCCATGGGGGGTCTTTAAACACAGGTTGGACTGTATATATAGCTGTCAAAGAAGAGATTTTTACATAAAAAAATCCACTGACACTGATTGTTATATCTTGTTCCTATCCCTTTCCCTCATGCGACAATTCTACAGCAGACGACTCTGAACATAACTCTGAACGTAATTTGCCAAAATTAGAAAATCTCTATAATTGAATGGATAACCTATGACTAAAAGTAGAAAACATTGTGGCAAAAGGAGAAATTGCTCGTCTTTTGTCACTATGTTTTCAAACAGCCGTCTGCTGCAGACGCGTCAGAAAGCGTCTATATGACGGAAAGGGCTATACATATATGTATATAAAATTATATATAGTAAAAAAGACACTACATTGGTTTTAAACCTGCCAACTGGTTTCATTTATTCTGCTCATCAGGGCAACGCTTATAATCATATATATGTACCTGCAATTCTGACATTCTCTATATAAGAAATGTAATATGTCAGGACACATCATGCCAAGATTAACCCTTTCCCTCATATAGACGCTTTCTGACGCCTCTGCAGCAGACGGCTATTTGAAAACATAGTGACAAAAGAAGAAATTGTACAAAACGTGCAATTTCTCCTTATGCCACAATGTTTTACACTTTTAGTCATAGGTTATCCATTCAATTATAGAGATTTTCTGTTTTTTGACAAAATATGTTTAAAGTCTTCTGCTGCAGAAGTGTCGTATGAGGTAAAGGGTTAACTGTTGGCTTTGTTCTCTGCCAGAACAGACATTCTGAGAGTTACTGGTTTGCATTGCAGAGGTTGAGTTCTTTCAAATTAGCCATGTCACAAAAAAAAAGACTTGAGCAGCACAGACCCAGAGCAGCTAGCAGTGTGCAGTCTGATCTGGTTCTTCCTAGTGTTATATCTGGTTTAAAAAGCGTCCAGGAAACAAAAGGATTATATATTAAATTACAAGTGTACATTACAAGTGTACAATCTATTCATTCTGGGCATTAACTAAGGTTGGTTAAAACGGTTATTATGCCTGTGACATTGAGCTACATTATGTGAAGACCTATATCCCTTTCCCACTTGCAGACGCCTTTCGACGCATCTGCAGCAGACCTATTACAAACATCGTGACAAAAGTAGAAATTGCTCAAAACAAGCAATTTCTCCTTTTGTCACAACGTTTCAACTTTTTTTCAGTAATTATCGACCTACAATTATAGAGATTTTCCATAAATTTTAGTAGACATTTTCAAAGTCGTCTGCTGCAGATTTGTTGTATGTGGGAAAGGAATAGACTTACTTCTTACCCACTGGGCTAACAATTCTTGCAATCAGCAGAGATTATGGTGATTTGTTGAGAGTCTTTGATTTGACATTGCCAGCATCCACTCTACCAACGAGGCATTATTTCAAAAAAAAAAGACAAGATGCAAAGTCTGTTGTTGCTCCAACTGTTGAAAACTGTTGAAGAGTTATCCTTATAAAGTCTAGGGGCATTGATGTTGTGATATATTTTGTCTTCTACACATAAGATGTTATAAAGGAGCCACCTCTCATCCTGTAATTGAGATTATCATCCTGTCTGACAAGCACCAGTTCCATTTGTAGGCTAATAAGAACTGCAATACATGTCATCTTAAAATGTAAAGACAATTGGTCAAAGTATCTGAAAAACATTATTTGAAAAGAATAGGAAATTTCAATATCATTGGGCAAGTAATGTTTAAAATACATTTCAAACTGTTTGTATGTGTACATCCCTTGTTTAGTTGCCACATTGTCTGTCTGTCTGTCTCCGTGTTTACAATATGTCTCAGCAAGTGCTCACTAGATTTCAATGAAATTAAGTGGGACCTTTTTATAATACATCACTAAGTGGAAATATACACATTACCAGCTTTTTGACAGAGTTATGGTCCTTTGATGTTATATTTACACCTCATTCAGCATCCATCAATTTAACTGATTTTCTTACTAATTGATGTTTTTGTGAAGACATCATAAGAGCTGATGTTACACAGGTATATATACTGTCATTAAAGATCTTAACATCTGTATTTGCCAGTTATTTTTGTAATACACAGGGCACAGGATGATGATGGCTCATTATCAATTTGCCACATGCAGATTTATTTGATGCATCTACAGCAGACTGCATTAAAAAAGATCATTTCAAAATAAGTAATTGCTCCGAAAATGTTCAGTGTTACTGTTTTTGAAGAATAATTATAAAAAAAAATGCATATACTGCACAAATGACAGCCGCATTAAGTTGGTCATAAGTTGGTCATAAAATCAAAAATAAATTCTTTAACTGCTTTTGTGTATGCAATTGTTGTTGTTTCATTTGATCAATTCACAATAAGAGACTGGCATGTCCACCTTTTCTGTAACCCTAATATATATATCCTGATGACATTTATATTGATACATGGCTTTTCCTGAGACTGTCTATGGCCAGACTTCTCTCTGTATTTAAATATAGATTTCACTAAAATCATACAAATTAGTCTTAACTTGAACGTTAACCCAACATTGTATTAGTTCATTTCCCAAGAGAATTTGAGACTTGTGCTTTTTGTTTTTTGAAGACAAATTCACAATACTTGGACTAGATTTGGAAAGTGAAGATATAGTTAAACCTTGCCTGTTAAGTCCTATTTTGAAGCCTCTGCAGCAGACGACTTTTGAAAGCATTGCCTAGATGTTGTAAATGTTGTCTACTGCAGATTTGTTGTGTGTGAGAAAGAGTTAACCCCTTTCCCTCATATAGACACTTTTTGACGCCTCTGCTTTCTGAAAACATGGGGACAAAAGAAGAAATTTCTCAAAACGAGTAAATTTCTCCGTTAGTCACCATGTTTTCAACTCCATTTAATTATTGTACTTTCATTTAAAGGTAGTTTCCAAAATATTTAGGGTATGTTTTCAAAGTCGTCTGCTGCAGAGTTGTTGCATGTGGGAAAGGGTTAAAGGAATTTTAAAATATAAAAGATGGCCTTGTTTCGGTAGACTCAGAGACTACCAAATATTTTATGATGAAACTATATGGATATTGTCAGTTTTCATTCCCATAAAGCTGCTAATATGAATTACAGAGAGGAAATTACCTTCATAGCATTTTTAAACAGAAATTAGATGAACTCTTTCCCACATACAAATCTGCATTAATGGACAACTTTAAAACCATCTAGGCACAAATATTAAAAACTCTATTAATGAAAGTATAATTATTGAATAGAGTTGAAAAGGAGAAAGCTGTCCGCTGTTACATTGTATTCCTTAAAATAAGCTTAGATGCGAGATAGGGATAAAAGTTGATGAACACGCTTACCTTATAAACACCATAATAATTCAATAACCCTAACAGTTCTGCCAATAACTTGGAGCTCTTCTGAGACTTAACTATATTATTGTTTCAATCATTTAGCCAAGACAGCACTTCCAACCTTTTACTTCAAAGCAGTAGATACAGCTTAACCCTTTCCCTCATATAGACGCTTTCTGACGCCTCTGCAGCAGACGCCTTTTTGTAAACATAGTGACAAAAGAAGAAATTGCACAAAACGTGCAATTTCTCCTTTTGCCGCAATGTTTTCCTCTTTTTGTCATAGGTTATTCATTCAATTATGGAGATTTTCCATTATTTGACAAAATACGTTCAAAGTCGTCTGCTGCAGAATTGTCGTATGAGGGAAAGGGTTAGAACTAAACACAAATGATAAACATTATAGTTTCAATACATTTTGAAATCTGTTGCCTCAATCATACAAAAGGAGAGTCTATGATTGGAATATGGGTTACAACCCAATATGTGTAACCCTTGGTTTTTATTAGTGACTGGATATTAACCCTTTCCCCACATGGAACAACTCTGCAGCAGACAGCTTTGAAATCATACCCAAATTTCTTTTCAAACTCCCTTTGAATGAAAGTACAATAATTGAATAGAGTTGAAAACATGGTGACAAAAGAGTAGAAATTGCATGTTTTGAGCAATTTCCTCTTTTGTCGCCATGTTTGCAACTCATGGAATAGCTGCCTTCAATTTCTGCCCTTATGATATTGAATAGCTGCCTTCAATGTCTGCCCTGATAACATAGAATAGCTGCCTTCAATTAAAGCCCTTATAATATGGACATGCTTTCAATTTCTGCCCTGATACATCATGGACAGTTGCAGCTGTTTTCAACTTCTGACCTGATAACATAGAACAGCTGTCTTCAATTACTGCCCCGATAACATAGAAAAGCTGCCTTCAATTTTTGCCCGATACATCATGGACAACTATAATTGTCTTCAATTTCTGCTCTGATAACATATAATGGCTTCCTTCAATTACTGCCCTGATAATATGGACAGTTTCAGCTGTCATCAATTTCTGTCCTGACAACATAGACACAAACAATTATAGCTGTCTTCAATTTCTGTCCTGATGACATGGACAGTTTTAGCTGTCTTCACTTACAGCCTTGATGAAATGTAATAGCTGAATCCAATTACTGCCCTAATAACCCAGGCGAAAAAGCATGGTATTCTTCAATGAAAAACAATGGTATTCCATGATATACCATCACTGTACAACCATGGTCTACCATTGAAAATCATGTTATGTTAAATGGCATCATAGTTTATAACCATGGTTGACGATGGTCATCAATATCCATGGTTAACCATTGAATACCATCGTTGACAATGGTCACTGATACCCATGGTAACCCATGATATACCATCCCTGTACAACCATGGTCTACCATTGAAAACCATGTTATGTTAAATGGCATCATAGTTTATAACCATGGTTGACCATGGTCATCAATATCCATGGTTAACCATTGAATACCATCGTTGACAATGGTCACTGATACCCATGGTAACCCATGATATACCATCCCTGTACAACCATGGTCTACCATTGAAAACCATGTTATGTTAAATGGCACCACAATAAGTTTATAACCATGGTTGATCATGATCATCAATATCCATGGTTAACCATTGAATACCATGGTTGACCATGATATACCATGTTTTTATCATTGCCTGTAATGACATGGCTGAATACAATGGTAGAACATGGTTGACCATGGTTGACCATGGTTGACCATGAATGACCATGGTTGTCTGTGGTGAATACACACCAACTATCAACTGGATAGCTGTCAAATAAAAATCTAAAAATATCAGTGAAGACAATTACAAAATTAACTGAAAATGCCGGGGCCTGGAACTGCCTTATAAGGCCTAAAAGTGTTCCAGAAAATAATCATGTTACAAGAGTTATCACCAAAGATGATGAATTTCACTTTAAATCACTGAATAAAACATTCATTAACATAAGTTTTACCTGTCAAGTGTTTCAAGGCAAGTTGAATACATTGCCATTTCTGAATAAATTTTGTGCTTGTAAATCTTCATTTTATGTTTTTTCTATCTGATTTTATCATCATAATGAGAAGAAAAGTTATTTACAAATCACTATGTACATAATATTTTTGATGACAATCCATTATAACCTGAATGTCACATTGTCATCCATTTTGAAAATTTAAAATCTAAACTTCCTGTTGTTGTTGTTGCAATTATTAACCTTAATAAATGTTGTAGTGATATATTTTTAAACTTTGCAATTTATCAAACATTTTTTTAGAGTCCAAATAAAACTATTAATATTTAAAAAGAATTGTTACAAAGTTCTTGCAGTGTAACAGCAGATACAGAACACATTCTGGCATAACTGGCAAATCAACCAGTAGAATAATTTCTACCATGGTAGACCATGGTTGACTATGATTAAGCTTGAGGACATTGCTAGAATTTATTACCATGGTTGACCATGGTTAATATTTGTGTCAATGGTTGACCATGGTCAACCATGATAATTGACATGTAAAACCATGGAAAAACATGGCTGTTCATGGTAGTTCATGGTCAACAATAATCATAATTTCCATGGTCAACCATGGTGTTCATTTCACCGGGGAATATGGACATTATAAAATGCCCTGATACATCATGGACAGTTGCAGCTGTTTTCAACTTCTGACCTGCTAACATAGAACAGCTGTCTTCAATAACTGCCCTGATAACATAGAATAGCTGCCTTCAATTTCTGCTCTGATAATAACATAGAATGGCTTCTTTCAATTACTGCCCTGATAACATGGACAGTTTCAGTTGTCATCAATTTCTGTCCTGACAACATAGACACAAACAATTATAGGTGTCTTCAATTCCTGTCCTGATGACATGGACAGTTTTAGCTGCCTTCTCTTACAGCCATGATGAAATGTAATAGCTGCCTTCAATTACTGCCCTGATAATATGGACAGTATAAAATGCTTTCAATTTCTGCCCTGATACATCATGGGCAATCATAGCTGTCTTCAATTACTGCCCTGATAACATGGACAGTTTTAGCTGGCTCCACTTACTGCCATGATAACATGGACAGTTTTGGCTGGCTCCACTTACTGCCCTGATAACATGGACAGTTTTAGCTGTCTTCAATTACTGCCCTGATAACATGGACAGTTTTAGCTGTCTTCACTTACTGCCCTGATAACATGGACAGTTTTACCTGGCTCCACTTACTGCCCTGATAACATGGACAAAATACGGGGGGGAAAAACCGCCCAGAGAGTGCTTGACAGTTTTAGCTGTCTTCAATTACTGCCCTGATAACATGGACAGTTTTAGCTGTCTTCACTTACTGCCCTGATAACATGGACAGTTTTACCTGGCTCCACTTACTGCCCTGATAACATGGACAAAATACGGGGGGGAAAAACCGCCCAGAGAGTGCTTGACAGTTTTAGCTGGCTCCACTTACTGCCCTGATAACATGGACAGTTTTAGCTGCCTTCAATTTTCGCCCTGATATGTCATGGACAATTTATTTCAATTCATTTCTTACCTGATACATAGACAATTCATTGTCTTCCATATCCTGAAACAATGTGGATGATTTGTTGCCATCAATTTCTCTATTGACAATTCATGGCAACTTTCTATCCTGAATCATAATTGACAACTAATTGCCATAATATTTGTTCTTGTACATGGATAATTTATTGTGTCCTATATCCTAATTCTGCTTGGGCAATGAGATGACACCAAATTCTGCCCTGAAGCATAGAAACATTTGTGTCATTAAACAACACAAACCAATTTCGTGACCACTTATTTCTTTTCTGAAAAATGCAGATATTCATGGCCATCCTCTTTAGCCTGAAACATAGAAAGTTGTCGCCATTTCTGTTCTTTAACAACAAAGACAATTCATCACCACTTCACCGTTCATATTGGCATCAAGACTTTTTTTCCAGACTCTGTGGTTTTTTTTATGAAAATGATAGAAAGCTACTGTTACCATTTGAAATAAACGTGTTTTTTAATGATGAAATATTTTAATTTGGTTGGAATCGATAATGGCCATCCTCCTGTGACAGAGTGAGAGCATGCAATGTGATAATTTGTATGGCAATGTATCAAATTTTAATTTACACAAATCTTTAAATGTCACAAACTTTCTCCATCATTAGATCGTCTTTCATTAAACTAGATTGCATTGCTGCGGAAATGATCATGCTTGGCAAATGCTCAAAGAGAGATAGAAATGGAATATAAATGAAGGATTAAAGCTCATTTTTCAATCAGTAAATTTAGTTTTTAGTTTTTTTCTGATCACCAAGTCATCCGTTTCAAGAAAAGACATGCACTATTTTGCATAACATTGTGAAGTTTATACAGAAATAAAATTCACCTTTATCCATAACAAATTCAGTGCTTTTTCAGAGAGCCTTTTTCCGACTCAATTAAATTGACTTTGACACATAGTATTTACAAATCTGAGTCTGTAATGACACACTATAAATTAAAAAACAAATTCATTCTTGTCATTAACTCTTTCCCAAATATAGTCGCTTTCTGACGCCTTTACAGACGACTTTTGAAAACAATGTGACAAAAGAAGAAATTGCTCAAAATGTGCAATTTCTCCTTTTGCCACAATGTTTTCAACTTGTTTCAGTAATTACCCCTTCATTTATTGGGATTCTCTATGTTTTCGCCTAGTTGTTTTCAAAGTCGTCTGCTGCATATGTGTTGTATTTGGGAAGGCGTTAATGATAAGCTAGGAGACAAATCTGATGTAAAAGAACACACTGGTCACATGATCAGCAAAGATAATGTGAGCTATTTATAAAAGGCAAATCATTGCATGTTTCTTTTTCAAAACATTCCGTTTTTTGTTTATGGTTTGTAATTCGGCCCACGGCTGCAAGCGCGAAAGAAACAAAGTTAAAAAGAGTTTAATTAGCTTTTTCTGACTACTAGACTTTAAGTTATTGAAATGCAAGTTAATGACCATTATAAAACTAGTCCATACACCATTAAAAGTTGTAATATCATCAGATAAAACTAGGATGCGATTATTTATCTGATATTATGTCAGCAGATTTGTTGTATTTTTTTTTCAAAGTGAAGTAAAAGAAATTTGATAGTCAAGTAAATTGTGATAGTTGGATAGAATTAAAAAAAATAGTTATTAATTTCAATTCAGCTTGACAGACTGATGGAATGAATACTTAAATATTGCATTTACTAATTATAATGTAAATAAGTTCCATCCAAACATATGTATAAACTATGAGGTATGTTAACTGACCAAAACTAGATGAAAATCCGACCAAGTCATGGATATTGCGATCAGAAGCCACCTATTTTAAGCAGACAGTTTTGTGATTATCCTCGGTGCTGCTGATTGCAAGTTTGACTGTTACATCCCTTGACTGTTACATCCCTTGACTGTTACATCCCTTGACTTGTTACATCCCTTGACGGTTACATCCCTTGATGGTTACATCCCTTGACTTGTTACATCCCTTGACTTGTTACATCTCTTGACTGTTACATCCCTTGACTTATTACATCCCTTTACGGTTGCATCCCTTGACTTGTTACATCCCTTGACTGTTACATCCCTTGACTTGTTACATCCCTTGACTTGTTACATCCCTTGACTTGTTACATCCCTTGACTTGTTACATCCCTTGACTGTTACATCCCTTGAAGGTTACATCCCTTGACTGTTACATCCCTTGATGGTTACATCCCTTGACTTGTTACATCCCTTGACTTGTTACATCCCTTGACTGTTACATCCCTTGACTTGTTACATCTCTTGACTGTTACATCCCTTGACTTATTACATCCCTTTACGGTTGCATCCCTTGACTTGTTACATCCCTTGACTGTTACATCCCTTGACTTGTTACATCCCTTGACTTGTTACATCCCTTGACTTGTTACATCCCTTGACTGTTACATCCCTTGAAGGTTACATCCCTTGACTGTTACATCCCTTGACTTGTTACATCCCTTGACTTGTTACATCCCTTGAAGGTTACATCCCTTGACGATTACATCCCTTGACTGTTACATCCATTGACTTGTTACATTCCTTGACTTGTTACATCCCTTGACTTGTTACATCCCTTGACTGTTACATCCCTTGACTGTTACATCCCTTGACTTATTACATCCCTTTACGGTTGCATCCCTTGACTTGTTACATCCCTTGACTGTTACATCCCTTGACGGTTACATCCCTTGACTGTTACATCCCTTGACTGTTACATCCCTTGACTTATTACATCCCTTTACGGTTGCATCCCTTGACTTGTTACATCCCTTGACTGTTACATCCTTTGACTTGTTACATCCCTTGACTTGTTATATCCCTTGACTTGTTATATCCCTTGACTTGTTACATCCCTTGACTGTTACATCCCTTGAAGGTTACATCCCTTGACTGTTACATCCCTTGACTTGTTACATCCCTTGATTGTTACATTCCTTGACTGTTACATCCCTTGACTGTTACATCCCTTGACGGTTACATCCCTTGACTTGTTACATCCCTTGACTGTTACATCCCTTGTCTTGTTACATCCCTTGACTGTTACATCCCTTGACGGTTACATACCTTGACTTGTTACATCCCTTGACTTGTTACATCCCTTGACGGTTACATCCCTTGTCTTGTTACATCCCTTGACTTGTTACATCCCTTGACTTGTTACATCCCTTGATTGTTACATCCCTTGTCTTGTTACATCCCTTGACTTGTTATATGCCTTGTCTTGTTACATCCCTTGACTGTTACATCCCTTGACTTGTTACATCCCTTGACTGTTACATCCCTTGACTGTTACATCCCTTGACTTGTTACATCCCTTGACTTGTTACATCCCTTGACTGTTACATCCCTTGACTTGTAATTTGTAAGTTTAGTTATCATGTTCTACTCATTAACTCTCAGTTGTAAGTTGTGATTAAAAGACAAACTAAAAACCACTTGTATTGTTTATGGTTTCTTATGTGTGGGCCACAACATTTCCAAATGATCCCCAAAATTCCAAATAAGGGGTCATATATGACCCTGAAAAGTTTTGGACTGGGAAAACACTGCAAATTTTCAGCAGATGACTGTTTTGCCGTATAGTGATTTAATTAAATATTTCCTAATGGCAGTGGAGACAATATGACCCTATTTGGCTTCTCAAATGTTTGCAGGTAACTATCAAATCTCATTTAACCCTTTCCCACATACGACAATTCTGAGAAAAATGAGAAAAAATATCTATAAATATCTATAATTGAATGGATAACCTATGATAAAACTGGAAAACATTGTGGCAAAAGGAGAAATTGCTCGTTTTGAGCAATTTCTTCTTTTGTCACTGTTGTCAAAAAGCAGTCTGCTGCAGAGGCATCAGAAAGCGTCTATATGAGGGAAAGGGTTAAACCAGATATAAACTTCGCTAGCCCTTATATAGATCTGATGACAGCTCAAACAGGTTGTGTCTGATTTACCTTTGCAAATCAAATTGGCGCTTACCAAATATATAAAACAGGTAAGATGACCCATATGAATCAATGATGTAGATAGACATGCCATGATTGTTGAGTGCTCTGATTGTATAG
Organism: Serripes groenlandicus; assembly: GCA_031761405.1. NCBI lineage: Eukaryota > Metazoa > Mollusca > Bivalvia > Cardiida > Cardiidae > Serripes > Serripes groenlandicus. The sequence goes on along the minus strand of JASEVX010000003.1, from coordinate 131,779,929 downwards.
CATTGGACATAGAAATATATTTTGGTCCGATTTTAACCCTTTCCCTCATACGACAATTCTGCAGCAGAAGACTAAATTGAACATATTTTGGCAAAAAATAGAAAATCTCTATTTATGCTTAACCCTTTTCCATTATACAACAAATCTGCATTAGACGACATTGAAAACATCTGGATAAAAGTATGGAAAATCTAAAAAGAACATGGGTTTACTGAAAAGAGTTGAACAAACTGTGTCAAAAGGAGATATTGCTCATTATGAGCAATGTTTTCTATTGCTAAAATGTTTTCAAAAGTCGTCTGCTGCAGAGGCATCAGATTTTGTGAATAAAAAAACGATATATTCCTTGTAATGTGCTTTTTATTAGCTCACCTGAGCTTTGCTCAAGGTGAGTTATTGTGATCGCCTTTTGTCCGGCGTCCGGCGTCCGGCGTCCGGCGTCCGTCGTCCGTCGTGCGTCGTGCGTCAACTTCTTCTCCTCAGTAACCAGTGGGTCAATTTGGATGAAACTTCACAGAAAGCATCCTCTCAATGACCTCACAAGAATTCCTTCAAATTTTTGGGATCCATGCAAAATTCTGGTTTCCGTGGCAACGAAACCAAAAAAACTTCAAAATTCTTCTTCTCCCGAATTGGTTGGCAGATTTTCAAATAATTTTGTAGAAATGTTCCTTGGATGACCCTCTATCAGATTCCTTCAAGCCGTGTTGATTGGTCGAAAAACATGGCCGCCAGGGGGGCGGGGCTATTTTGCCTTATATGGCTATAATGAAAACTTAAAAAATCTTCTCCTCCGAAAGTGTAAGGCCGATTTTCAAATAATTTTGTAGAAATGTTCCTTGGGTGACCCTCTATCAGATTCCTTCAAGCCATGTTGATTGGTCGAAAAACATGGCCGCCAGGGGGGGGGGGGGCTATTTTGCCTTATATGGCTATAGTGCAAACTTAAAAAATCTTCTCCTCCAAAAGTGTCAGGCTGATTTTCAAATAATTTTGTAGAAATGTTCCTTGGGTGATCCTCTATCAGATTCCTTCAAGCCATGCTGATTGGTAAAAAAACATGGCCGCCAGGGGGCGGGGCTATTTTGCCTTTTATGGCTATAATGAAAACTTAAAAAATCTTCTCCTCCATAAGTGTCAGGCCGATTTTCAAATAATTTTGTAGAAATGTTCCTTGGGTGACCCTCTGTCAGATTCCTTCAATCAATGTTGATTGGTCGAAAAAAAAGGCCGCCAGGGGGCGGGGGCTATTTTGCCTTATATGGCCAAAGTGAAAACTTAAAAAATCTTCAACATCTTCTCCTCAGTAAACAGTGGTTCAATTGTGATGAAACTTCACAGAAAGCATCCTATTAATGACCTCACCAGAATTCCTTCAAATTTTAGGGATCCATGCAGAATTCTGGTTTCCATGGCAACGAAACGAAAAAAACTTCAACAAATTCTTCTTCTCCCAAACTGGTTGGCAGATTTTCAAATAATTTTGTAAAAATGTTCCTTGGATGACCCTCTACCAGATTCCTTTAAGCCATGTTAATTGGTCAAAAAACACGGCCACCAGGGGGGCGGGGCTATTTTGCCTTATTGGTTATAGTGAAAACTTAAAAAATCTTCTCCTCCGAAAGTGTCAGGCTGATTTTCAAATGATTTTGTAGAAATGTTCCTTGGGTGACCCTCTATCAGATTCCTTCAAGCCATGTTGATTGGTCGAAAAACATGGCCGCCAGGGGGGGGTGGGGCTATTTTGCCTTATATGGCTATAGTGCAAACTTAAAAAATCTTTTTCTCCAAAAGTGTTGGCCCGATTTTCAAATAATTTTGTAGAAATGTTCCTTGGATGACCCACTTTCAGATTCCTTCAAGCCATGTTGATTGGTCAAAAAACATGGCCGCCAGTAGGCAGGGCTATTTTGCATTATATGGCTATAGTGAAAACTTAAAAAATCTTCTCCTCCAAAAGTATCTGGCCGATTTTCAAATAATTTTGTAGAAATGTTCCTAGGGTGACCCTCTATCAGATTCCTTCAAGCCAAGTTGATTGGTTGGAAACTATGGCTGCCAGGGGGCGAGGCTTATATAGCTAAAGTGAAAAAAAATAAAAAATCAGGTGAGCGATTCAAGGGCCATCATGGCCCTCTTGTTTTATCAAAGTAGCTGTGTTTGTGATATTACATGGGGAGAATTGTGTATGGCTTTGTTAGTGATAATATTATGTCATCATATCTTACGATGTGAAATATTATTTGCTTGAAAAACTTCAAGGCAAAACGATAGAAAACCTATATAAATACAAGTACAAGAGAAAGTGCCGGAAAAGTCTGCATTGATTTAATTTTTAACACGCATGTATTCTTGACTTTCATTAGTCTAAACATACACATAATGTTTTCATAAGGACTAATTCCAGGATTTTTGAAATTCCACATAGATCTACAAATTTCAGGATTTTGGATGTTTTGTATTTGTCAATAAAACCACAACAAATACATTTTGGGATTTAAATCTACATGCAATAAAAAGCTATTAAACCCTTTCCATGTCTGAAGCAACAATGAAAACCTTTAAACGCTTAAAACATTGAGAAAACGGTTAAATTGCTGAAGACATGAACTTCCTCCTTTTTAAAAATAATTATAATAAATATTTCACAGATGTTAAAATTTATCCTCATATTTTTAAAAAGTAGACCACACTTGAAACAACATATCAGCTAAATTGTTTATCTAAATCGATGATGCATACAATATATGTTTGGTGCAAGAGAAATGCCATTTGCGAGTCCCATAACTATTTAATAGGTGGCAAATATGAAATTAATTGGGTGCGAAAGAGCAAATTTTCTTTATTTCTAAATCTATTGTTTATCAGAGTTTGTTCTTCTCTTAATTTGTTTCAAGCCAAATAAACTTTTAATATCACATATATTTAATCATTTAAGTGTGTAATATTAGCTATCTATCTGTAATAAGGTGTTTGAGCATTCTTTCGAAATGTTGACCCTCGTTTCAAGATCGAGTCGTAGTGTCAGCACTGCATTCAAGAGAAAAAAAGCATTTTTATATTATCTTTCTTTCTCCTACATTCGACCCATGCACTCGTTTCGTGACGTTTAAGAAATCAATTTGTCTTGCGACATTTTTTGTCTGCATAAACTAGTCACTTTTCTAAGTTTACATTTTACTTCCGGTTATTTCTCTTTACATTTAGGCAATATGAAACTAGGTCATGAACTGAGGAAAAGGCGTTTCGACATTCACGACCGATAAACAGGCTTATATTTGAGACATATTTTCACAAAATATTTCTTATTTTTGTTTCTATTACCAGTTTATGTTGATACTTATCTATTAAAAGGAGAATTCAACGTGATTTTCATATCGATAGCATGTATGTAAACAAATTAGACTGTGCGACTTAAAGGTTTGTAGTTATCGCCTTTTGCTTACATAGTTTATGAAAATAAAGTATCTCAGTCTAGCTAATAGGGACTGTTTTGTCTTCGTAAATAAAACACAAAAACGTGGTTATTATTAGATTTTTTTTTTTAAAATGTCTTGAACATATTACAATTGCGTTTGTTTAAAAACACTAAGTTATGACACATCTAAAATGAAATAAATATTCCGATGTTTTAAGTATGTGCAGTTTCTTTATTTTGACTCGCATTTACGTTTTTGTGTTTTATTTACGAAGACAAAACAGTCCCTATTAGCTAGACTGAGATACTTTATTTAGTCCATGTCATTTCCGAAAACCTATTGAAAATAGAAGTCGCTGGCTTCTGCACGGCGACTAATAATTATTGAATAGAGTTGACAATGTTGTGTGAAAAAAGGAATTGCTTGTTATGAACAATTTCTTCTTTTGTCACCATTTATTTAATCCTTTCCCTCATATAGACGCTTTCTGACGCCTCTGCAGCAGACAGCTTTTTGAAAACATAGTGACAAAAGAAGAAATTGCACAAAATGTGCTATTTCTCCTTTTACCACAATGTTTTCCACTTTTTGTCATAGGTTATCCATTCAATTACAGAGATTTTCCAAGTTTTGACAAAATATGTTCAAAGTCTTCTGCTGCAGAATTGTCGTATGAGGGAAAGGGTTAAACAGTTGTGTGTAGCAATGGCACCAAAATGCATCTGCATGTACGTGGGAAAGGGTTTAATTTGCTCTGTGTAAAAACTTGCAATCCTTGTTGTGAACTCTTGCAATCATATTCACCGGGAGGTTTAGTATGGGAAGCTCTATAGACGCATTTGAAAGAGAGAGTCAATGCTGAACTTGTACATTATACCCCCTACAAACAAGTTTTGGGGGGGTATATAGGAATCATCCTGTCTGTCCGTCTGTCTGTCCGTTTACACAATTGGGGTCATATGTTGTTAGAGGTGTGGCCTAAGACAAAAGATTCCTTTGATTCATTCCGTAACCACTTAAAATCTTTTGTTCTTTAAGTGGTCATTCTTTTGTTTGAAAACAAAGGAATGACCACCTAAGGGGTGAAATGTAGGGACGTGCGTCTGTCTGTCCATCTGTCTGTCCGTCTGTCTGTTCATATGTCTTGTAAGAGCAACTCCTCCTTAACGGCTGGACCGATTCTGATGAAACTTTACACAGTTGCAGTACACAACCTGAGGATGTGCATGAAGTATTAGGTTATCCTGGTCGGAAATATATGTTCGTCCGTCCGTCTGTCTGTTCATATGTCTTGTAAGCGCAGGACGGGGGGTATCCTTTTGTGAGTTCACTCCCAGTTCTAGTTATACATTAACATAAGGGACTGATTCCAATCTAGGTAGCCAGTTGTCTTGAAAAGAATGTTGTTTGGAGCACTGGTGCAAGCAAGCCAGTAAATACTTGGGTTTTGTGAACTGGCAGCCATGATAAAACTGAAGTACATTTGCAAGCCCTATTAAGCTCCAAACTTTTTTATGTTGTGTATCTGCAGTGAGCAACTTTTAAAAGTGTGACAAAGACTCCTCATACAAAGCTTCTCCTTTAGGGTAATCATATCATGCTTTGAGAGGCCTTTAGAATTAATGATAACAGCTTTTATTCCTTTTTGTTTCATTTGAATAAGTACAAAACTGCTTATCAAATACTGTTGTACTAGCTCAGTGCTCAAGGTTAGCTATTGGGATCGCCTTTTGTCTGTCGTCAGTCATCTTGTCATGTGTCCTGAAAACTTTCTTTAAACAATATCGCCTCCTAAACTACTGTATGGATGTTGACTAGACTTGGTAGGAATGATCCTCTTTCAAATTTGTTCAAAGAAATAAATTGCATGTAGAATTATGGTGGCCATGGCAACTAAAAGTTTAGAAAAAAAAAATCTTCTTGTCTGAAACCAAAAGGCCTAGAGCTTCTCTATTTGATGTGAAGCATCGTCTAGTGGTCCTCTACAAAGATTATTCAAATTATGCCCCTGGGTCAAAATTGGCCCCACCCTGGTCACATGTTTTACAAAGAGATATATAATATAGGAATAGACTTTGAAAATCTCCTTGTCTGAAACTGAAAGGTCTAAATCTTAGATATTAAATGTGTATCATTGTCTACCTGTCCTCCACAAAGATTGTTCAAATTATGCTCCTTGGGTCAAAACTGGGGTCACCTGTTTTACATAGAGATATATAGGAAAAAACTTTGAAAATCTTCTTCACTGAAACTGAAAGGCCTAGAGCTTTGATATTAAACGTGTAGCATTGCCTACTTGTCCTTTACACAGATTTGCAAATTATGCCACTTGGGTCAAAATTGGCCTCGCTCTGCAACAAAATTATGGACACACTGAAGCATGACAGATAATTCGCAATGACAAAAGCTCAACTGGCTTACAGGCAGAGGAGCTAAACGGGAGAAATTTCTCTTTTTGTCACAATGTTTTCAAAAGCCGTCTGCTGCAAATGCACCAAAGGTGTTTGCGAGTCAAAAGGGGGGTTAATCTCTTAAGTCTTTTTTAACAACGGCCCAAAGGGAACAAAGGCTACTCATCAGATTAAGGCTTTTATTTTCAAATTATTTTCATGACCGCTTAAATAGTTGATTCGTCAAATTTCTCCCTTTTGGCTCCACTGCATGTAAGCCAGTTGAGCTAATGTCACTGCGAATTGTCTGTCGTGCTTCAGTGTGTCCATAAATTGTTTGCTTCTCATCTGTAACCACTTGGCCAATTGGAATGAAACTTCACAGGTAGCATTCTCTCAATTTCCTCTCAAATTAATTCAATTTTGTTGGTTTCATGCAGAATTATTTTTTCCATGTCAACAGAAAAAAAAAAATCTCCTTCCAATCTGTGGTTTACCAATTTTTCAGATAATTTTGTAGAAGTGTTCCTTGGATGACCTTCTATCAGACTCCTTCAAGCCATATTGCTTTGTCATAACACATGGCCCATAGGTGGCAGGCTGTTTTGCATTATAATAATTGGCTATTGTGAAAACTTTCAAAATATTCTCTCCTCCCAAAATGTCAGCTTGCTTTCAAATAATTTTGTAGAAATGCACCTAGAGTTGACCCTCTATCAGATGCCATGTTGATTAGTTGACTAACGTGGTAGTAAGGGGGCAAGGCAGTTTTGCTTAACATGGCTATAATGAAACTTAAAAATCAACTAATCCAAAACTGTCTGACCAATTTTCAAATAATTTTGTCGAAACCTTCCTTGATCAGATTCCTTCAAGCCATATTGATTTGTCTAAAGTCATGGCTGTCAGGAGGTTGGACTGTTAGCCTAATATTGGCTAAAATGTTCCTTTGGTGACCCTCTACAAGTTCTGTCTTGCCGTTTTGGGCTTTTTTTATTTAATATTCGCCTATTTGCACTCTTTGGCTTCTTGTTTCACATTGTTTTCAATTATATTCAATAAATTTCTCCTCAACCTTGTTTTGTTTTGATGGCGATGCTCTCATATGCTTACACTTATTTTGATTTTATATATCTTTGCCTAGTTGTTCTCAACAAAGTTGTCTGTTGCAGATTTGCTGTATGTGGGAAAGGGTTAAACACTTTTCTATGTTATTCAAAAGAATTCTTTTTTGTACATGCAGCTTAGGGTTTGTAGCCAAATCTCGATTTGGAAACATGAAATATGTCCCTATATCTTTGCTGACTGTCTATTGTCACAGAAAGTTTATATAAATCCATTTCTGCTACAACAAACCTGCAGCAGATAGCTTTGATAACATCTTAGAAACAATAAGAAACTGAAATTATTGAATAGAGTTGAAAACATTTCGGCAAAAGGAGATAGTACTCATGCTTATTATGAGTAATGTTTCTTTTTGCCAGAATGTTTTCAATAGCTGTCTGATACAGACACATCAAATTGGGTCTGCTAGTGAGTAAGGGTTAAGTTGACTATTGCCATAATGTCTAGCGCTTTGTTGGTAAATAACAGTTGAGATTCCACTCCTAAAAAGGGGGCTCTTTGGTCTAATTTGTCTTCTTGGCTAAATTGTCACATTATATAGCACACTTTGGCAGCTTCTAAATAGGGTTACTCTTTTAGCTTATCTTGAAAATCTGTTTTGAAGGCATAAATTGGTTAAGCATCCATATTGGAGACTCGCACAGGCTTGTCCAGATTCTGTCAGTCTTTTCTGAATCTAAACTGTTTGCCAATACAATAAGAAACATTTTAACTTGACAATACTCTCAATAATAAACAAGCAAAAAAAACTGAGAAGGATATTTATTTAGACGTCATTTGGGGATCCAGTACGGAACTTTGTCACAGTTTCAGTTTAAACTTTCACAGAGATTTTTGAGTAAGGAGAAAACATGGACCCTCCAGGGAAATATGATCTGAAAACAAGGTATTTTTATTAGTATTTACAATAATCCTCTCAGTAATATGTCTTTGTTATTCTCCATGCATTTCTTCTCTGTCATTATCCTCAGAACTGAAAGACTTCCAGATGGCAGTATGTTTAGAAAAGGAATGGTATTTTATGTGTTTGACCGAATTTTGTCTTGTTAACCAACTTCTTGCGTCAGAATTCCTATTATATACAGCAGTTCAAATATGTTGTTCTGGTTGAAATTTATGTAATAATATGAAGTTTTTTAAAGTAAAACATATTTTTATTAGAAAATACTTACCAGTCATTTAATACCTGATATATAATCTCAACACCGTTAATTCATCCAGAAAAGAAGCTCGCGCAGCCATGCATAGCCCTCACGCGTGTGTGATACACACGGCCGCCGGTAATACCGGCGCACGGGCCATGTGACCCCCACTTTTAATTTCACCGTTAACTTGCAGCGTTTAGTGTTGGGTGACGACGCGGGGTTGGGAGGCGGGAATCTGAAATGACTGGTAAGTATTTTCTAATAAAAATATGTTTTACTTTAAAAAACTTCATTTTTATGTCAAAAATACATTACCAGTCATTTAATACCTGATGACTTTGCAGCATCGGTCGGGAGGATCGTCCAACACAATGCCGGTCCCGAGAAATCGTAGCACTTGGTAAGAGTACCTACGGTACTACTAAATATAAACACAACTGTTCATGTATTTAGTAATTTGTGTATTAATTAGGTAAGTACTCGCTGGGAGTCCACTTGTGTGTCCAGAGAGGAATAATTTCTGATTGAAACGTTTTAAGACTTTATCAGAAGGATCTTATTACTAATTAAAGGAATAGGATATCCAGTGTTTGAATACGCTGCTGACATATCCTTCTCCTACCTGAGGTTGAATAACCCCTACTGTGGCTCTTACAGCCCTCGAATGTTTTATATAGAACTTAAGACCCTTGACAGGGTACAAGATCAGGTTATATCTAAGGGAACACAGTTCACAGAAAGGTTGTGAAATGTGATGGGTTAGGAAGCACCAAAGGCAACTTGGTCTCAGTAGGAATACAGGTTTATAAGAACGGTTGAATAACCATACGGCTGTAAAACCTGATGAAATTCGTTTTTACTGAAAGCAAAGAACTCACTTCCCTGATAGTGTTCGCCAAGCAAGACGAATTTAAGTCTCAGTTTATAACTTAAGCAGCGGCCGCTTCCGAAGAACGTAAAAGTTTGGAGAGAAATGGATCTGAACTTTGAAGTTAAGCGCATTGGAGCATCGAACAATAATTGTTGTGTTCATCGCCGAATCTTGAATGCGAGAGGTCGGCAACAAATGTAAGCATAAATTACTGATTGACGTACCTTAAAAAACACCAATCGGTAAGAACTGTCTACTTCTAATGAAGATGTAACGGTTATGTCGATAGGCAGGCTAGAAGAACGTTGAACTACGATCTCTGGGCCAATACTGTGTTTCTAAAGTCATTGTCAGGAAGGAATAACGACACCGGAAGTTGACTCATTTGAATTATGGGGGCAATTCAGGGAGTAATAATTATTGCCAATCGAAGGACTACTGTCTACTCTATTGATCATGTACATGTCCTAGTCAGTTAAGCCCTGTACTGTAATGAGTATTTAACACACTGCCCCGAACTGTAAACAATTCGGGTGTAGTATGAAGCATGTATCGGACCGTTTCCATTAATTACTGATCCTTATCCAGGACATGGTAATCGGATTCTCTTATAGCGAATCGAGTCTGTCCGAAGGGCCAGCTCAACGAGAAACGTCCTACAACGAGTCTCTTGAGGGGAATAGATCCGACTTGCCCGTTTTGGGAATTAATTCTAAACGCAGGTAATCGAAGTGAAGTGTTTGAAAGGAACACTTCCCCGTTTACAAAGAATCGACGGTCATTCCTCGATGAAAAAGCAACCGGTACGTGGTAACAGGTGTCTGTTTGGTCTAGGAATCGCTCAGACAGCCGTTCCGGATTGCGTTCTTGATAAAACGGAACATTCCATTTTATTACTCGACCGTACTAGACGCAATCTGAGTCGATAAGTCTTATTCCGGTCTTCACCGGAACCAGACGAAAGACGGTTGTAGAAACCACCGAATGGAAGGTTGATACCCACTCCATGGCATTCCTGTTAGTTTAATAGAGAGGAGCGCTTCCCTATAGCCGCGGATTAGGGACAGTGCTCTACTTGGTTGTATGCCAACTTTGCTCCCGTACGGGGCTTTGATAAGGCAGGGCCAGCGGAAGCAGAAAGCTAGGCTCGAACTTAGCCTGTCCCTTGTGTCTTCACAGGTTGGGCTTCTAAGAATGCCTTTGCAGAAGTCACTGTACGTTCTGTCCCTGTGAACAATGTTGCCGCATACGCCGAAATGCGCCTATGGACGCAGTGAATGCAGTAACTTCCCACTAATGATAGTTTATTTAGAGTCCAGCTCTAAATTGTAAATCATCCGATGGAGCACTGAACCCGATATGTCTCTTATTCGTCAGACAAGACGGGGTCGTGGGTTTACCCGACGACGTGCGGATTGACTAAAGCCGGTTCTGGACCGGAATGTCAGTGTCCGATTCGACATGGAGGAATCCTATGATCGATTGATTGTGGTTTAACGCCGTTTTAACAATTTCTCAGTTATATCACGGCGGCCAGTTCACCTACTCATGTATTTCCTGGTTTTCTCACACCAGTACTCCACACAACAATCTTCCCAAGCAACTGGCTACTTTTCCACAAAACTTAGCCCATTGGTGGGAGGAATCCTATGAAGGAGTCATGATCGAGGAATTTATCCCTTTTCCGAAGAGGAATGAGATTGCATGGAATCACCTTCGGTCCGAGCTCACGTATGAGAGAGTTCACAGAGTGACTATCCTCTGGGAACGGTTGATCCCGGTAGGCCAGCATAGGGGATTGATTTATGAAATCAACTGAATCTCTCCCATGTAATACTGTCGGACATCGACTCGTCCCAACAATTGGTACGATGGGTATTACTTGGGAGGAGTGTAGTCCCTAGAGACGCACTCTCTCCTCCCTGGGGACCGACATAACTATTTGACCGGTACTCCCCATACCCGATGGCCGACTGTTTAATCGGCTATGTCTCAGCATACTGCCCGATTGACTGCCGAAAGCTTATGTCCTAAGACATTACCCGTTTGACCGGTGCCTTACTGGCTATGTATAAAGACATTGCCCGATCTCCAAATGACTGTGTCCGAGGACATTTGTCAATTGGAATACTGTTTAATTCCGAAGAATTCATAGTTGAATATTTTGTTTTCACGGTGACCGTTTGCCCGGTAACCGTTTATGCCCAGTTAGGAGTTTGACTGCCCTGTGAACGTTCACGCGACAACCGTTTATGCCCAGTGATTAATTGAGTACTCGGTAGGCATTTGACTCATTCTCTAGCACTATCGACTCATTACATTCATATGAGTGTAAGGAACGACAACTCTGCGAAGGAGATTTTCACTTGGCTGTGTTCGAAAACACCCGGTTGTCCAATGCTTATGTCATAATATTGACAAAACGGTTGGAGTCAACTTGACTTAACGACTGCTCGTTACCCAGCTCTGGGAACGTTCAGTAATGGTAGCTCCCTCTGACCATTACTGACCGGTTGACTAATGATAGGCTGATGTGAGGCTGCTCTATCACTAGTCTCCAAGAACTTCAGACATTATAACTTGGCACTCTGTAGAAGTCCGAAGACTACTGTACTGCAGAGTGTAGGTTTTGCTCGAAATCATTATAGGTTTAAACGACGTTTAAGCGTCAACCTTCGAGCATAACGTATTAGGCACCACCCTAAGTACTTCCTTAATGTTCTGCTGTAGAGGTCAACGCTCTACAGCCGGCTCGTAATCTGAAGGGGACTGCCCCCCCCCCCCCCCCCCCCGCCCCCGCCCGTCAGACGAGGAGGTGGGAGAGTGTCGAGCCCTACGATGCTTGACTCTAATCCGTCTTTCAACTGAAAGACACAACAGTCTTATAAAAGTAAGAGAAAGGATTGAAAATAATATTCAATCTTGGTGTACTTTATTGTTGTGTTAACCCTTTCCCACATACATCTAATTTGCAGCAGACGACTTTAAACATATTTTGTCAAAAAATGGAAAATCTCTATAATTGAATGGATAACCAATGACTTGAAGTGGAAAACATAGTGGCAAAAGGAGAAATTGCACGTTTTGTGCAATTTCTTCTTTTGTCACTGTTTTCAAAAAGCTGTCTGCTGCAGAGGCGTCAGAAAGCGTCTATATGAGGGAAAGGGTTAAGGTGTCGATCGTGTGATATGAACCTCCTCTCTCCGCAGTAGAGAGAGGTCGCACTGGATCGATCGTCGGAGCCGAACTAACCGTATGGGACGGTCTCGACCTCCCTTTCACGGAAAACCTGAGTTATTCCGATCGGGGGTTTGCCTTCTAAGGACTGCCTCTTCGAAAGGTGTCCTTCCGGGAACAGTGAATTCCCATCAGGTGGGTATTGCTGATCCCGGTAGGCTTGGTTAACCCGCCTATCACCGATCCGTTACATCTTTTGAAACGGAGCTTGTATCGGGGAAGGAGTGTAATCTCTAGAGAAGTACCATGTTCCACTTGGAGACACGGAAACATTTCTCTGTCCTGTACTACCTATAACTGGATATCTGGGCCTTGTGCGTAATGACCAGTGTTTTGAATATCCGTACTCTTCTATTCTCATTCTTTTGAGGAGTGTAATCCCTACAGAAGAACACTATTCCCCTTGGAGAAAGGAAAGATTTATCTGTCCTGTACTCCTTATAACCGATGTTAGACGGTTGGATATCTGAGCCTGGTGCGTAATGACCAGTGTTTTGAATATCCGTATAGACCGGTTGTGCGAAGAACGAGTGGTACTAGCTTAACGACTGCTCGTTACCTTGACTGCCCACTGCCCGGTCGCGTCATGTTAAACTGACTGATAATTTGCCCGGTCGCGTCATGGCTTAATGACTGACCGGTCGCGTCATCGCTAAATGACTGCCGGATTTGCCCGGTGACTGGTCGCGCCTAGGCGAAATGACTGACTGGTTGCCCGGTACCCGGTTACCCGGAGTCATATAGGTTTTGCTCGCAAGCATTACCCGGTTGACTAATGATAGGCAGTTGTGAAGCTGCTCTATCACCGGTCTCCAAAGAATTCTGTCCGCAGACATTATAATTTGGCACTCTGTAAGCGTCCGAAGACTGCTTACTGCAGAGTGTGGTGTTAGAGGTGGCCAATCAGTGAGGTTTCCCTTTGATTGACCCATGGCGTCTCCCGAAGGGTCAGCCCCAACACCTGGCGTCAGATAATGTCGTTCAGCAGAAGGTTGCTCACTCTTGAGGCCAACCATCACTGTGTCCGTACGGTTTCTGGCCCGAAGGCCTTTGTTTCCCGACGGAATAACAGACATCAGCCGCTGCCATCCGCTCCTCCATGTCCCGCGAAGGACCAGCCGAAGCTGAGGGGGAGCGGTCAGAGCTCCAGATAAGGGGCGTATGCATGTCTAAAATCCTCATTTGACCCTCTTACCCTATGCTGTGGGTATTGAGAACCCACAGCATAGGGTTTGTTTCCTAAGAGGGAATTTGTGGGGAAAATAGCTGATTACACCTCCTAATCTGGACCTCTGAGCGGTTGTGCGGAGTGAAGAAGGAACAGCTCTGACCTTCTGCTCACTCAACACAGCCGCGGAGTCTGATTGTTGGGAGAACCCCTCAAACTCCGCTTCACTAGTAGAGCTAAGAGAAACCTTTTTAGGGGTCTTCTTACTCTTCCAGCTTTTGTGAGTCCTCCTCAACCCAGACTGTTTCCAAATGGAAGCAGGCCAGGAAGAGAAGTACTCACAGGGTGAATCCTGTGTGTACTTAGTGAACGCAAAACAGGACAGACGCGTGTCTCATACAGCCGTTATGAGCCACGCCTCTGATCACCACTATGTGACATAGAATATATATGAAACAAAACAATTTATACGATTCAACAAAAAATATAATTTTTTTCTATTTTTTATTTTCTACTATACCCGTTGATCACGGAACGTATTTCAATGAAAAAGATTTTACAAATATTTTCCAAAATTGTTCATGTTTAATTAATATACATAATGTAATACAAGGCGATAATAATATATTATCGCTAATAGGGTCGGTGTAACTATAACTTCGTTGAAAGAATGAATGGCCATTACCGCACCCGATACGTAACTGAAATAGTGGTTGGGGTAACCCACCCGTGACTTCTCAGTTAGTTGTGTTCACAAAAAACAACTTAATTACAATTAGTAATTTACACAATTATGTTGTTAGGTTGTTAATGTAGTTGAATAACTGAATGAAAATAACTTGTTTAAGGCGAATGCCTTAAACAGACCAAGAAAAATGAAATATAAAAATGAAATAAATTCTTAGCTGTCAGTTGGTGTGTCCAGAAATTAAAAGTGGGGGTCACATGGCCCGTGCGCCGGTATTACCGGCGGCCGTGTGTATCACACACGCGTGAGGGCTATGCATGGCTGCGCGAGCTTCTTTTCTGGATGAATTAACGGTGTTGAGATTATATATCAGGTATTAAATGACTGGTAATGTATTTTTGACATAAAAACTGTGCTAACAATATAAGTAAACTATCACTAAAATAAGGATAAAATAATGGTAATTATTAGGAATAGAACAATATTTTTCCATCCATTATTCCATCTATCAATCGGAAAGACAACTTAATTACAGTTTTATAAGTATAATAATTATGTCTCCTCCCTCCGGAGGAGACATATTGCTTTTGCCTGCGCCGTCTGTCTGTCTGTCTGTCTGTCTGTCTGTCCGTCTGTCTGTCAGGGCGTCCACATTTCTTGTCCGGCCTTTATCTCGCAACCCCTTGGCCACATTTCTATGAAACTTCACAGGAGTCATTGGTACAACGTCTAGTTGCGCATATTACGAGGGCGTTTAATTTGACCTACTTTTGGATGAGTTATTGCCCTTTCTTAAAATTGCCATTTCATTCTTGTCCGGCCTTCATCTCACAACCCCTTTGCCACATTTCTATGAAACTTCACAGGAGTCATCGGTACAACGTCTAGTTGTGCATATTACGAGGGCGTTTAATTTGACCTACTTTTGGATGAGTTATTGCCCTTTTTTTAAAATTGCCATTTCATTCTTGTCCAGGGCGTCCACATTTCTTGTCCGGACTTTATCTCACAACCCCTTGGCCACATTTCTATGAAACTTCACAGGAGTCATCGGTACAACGTCTAGTTGCGCATATTACGAGGGCGTTTAATTTGACCTACTTTTGGATGAGTTATTGCCCTTTCTTAAAATTGCCATTTCATTCTTGTCCGGCCTTCATCTCACAACCCCTTTGCCACATTTCTATGAAACTTCACAGGAGTCATCGGTACAACGTCTAGTTGTGCATATTACGAGGGCGTTTAATTTGACCTACTTTTGAATGAGTTATTGCCCTTTTTTTAAAATTGCCATTTCATTCTTGTCCAGGGCGTCCACATTTCTTGTCCGGCCTTTATCTCACAACCCCTTGGCCACATTTCTATGAAACTTCACAGGAGTCATCGGTACAACGTCTAGTTGCGCATATTACGAGGGCGTTTAATTTGACCTACTTTTGGATGAGTTATTGCCCTTTCTTAAAATTGCCATTTCATTCTTGTCCGGCCTTCATCTCACAACCCCTTTGCCACATTTCTATGAAACTTCACAGGAGTCATCGGTACAACGTCTAGTTGTGCATATTACGAGGGCGTTTAATTTGACCTACTTTTGGATGAGTTATTGCCCTTTTTTTAAAATTGCCATTTCATTCTTGTCCGGTCTTCATCTCACAACCCCTTTGCCACATTTCTATGAAACTTCACAGGAGTCATCGGTACAACGTCTAGCTGCGCATATTACGAGGGCGTTTAATTTGACCTACTTTTGGATGAGTTATTGCCCTTTTTTTAAAATTGCCATTTCATTCTTGTCCGGCCTTCATCTCACAACCCCTTTGCCACATTTCTATGAAACTTCACAGGAGTCATCGGTACAACGTCTAGTTGCGCATATTACTAGGGCGTTTAATTTGACCTAATTTTGGTTGAGTTATTGCGCTTTTTTTAAATTGCCATTTCATTCTTGTCCGGCCTTCATCTCGCAACCCCTTGGCCACATTTCTATGAAACTTCACAGGAGTCATTGGTACAACGTCTAGTTGCGCATATTACGAGGGCGTTTAATTTGACCTACTTTTGGATGAGTTATTGCCCTTTCTTAAAATTGCCATTTCATTCTTGTCCGGCCTTCATCTCACAACCCCTTTGCCACATTTCTATGAAACTTCACAGGAGTCATCGGTACAACGTCTAGTTGTGCATATTACGAGGGCGTTTAATTTGACCTACTTTTGGATGAGTTATTGCCCTTTTTTTAAAATTGCCATTTCATTCTTGTCCAGGGCGTCCACATTTCTTGTCCGGACTTTATCTCACAACCCCTTGGCCACATTTCTATGAAACTTCACAGGAGTCATCGGTACAACGTCTAGTTGCGCATATTACGAGGGCGTTTAATTTGACCTACTTTTGGATGAGTTATTGCCCTTTCTTAAAATTGCCATTTCATTCTTGTCCGGCCTTCATCTCACAACCCCTTTGCCACATTTCTATGAAACTTCACAGGAGTCATCGGTACAACGTCTAGTTGTGCATATTACGAGGGCGTTTAATTTGACCTACTTTTGAATGAGTTATTGCCCTTTTTTTAAAATTGCCATTTCATTCTTGTCCAGGGCGTCCACATTTCTTGTCCGGCCTTTATCTCACAACCCCTTGGCCACATTTCTATGAAACTTCACAGGAGTCATCGGTACAACGTCTAGTTGCGCATATTACGAGGGCGTTTAATTTGACCTACTTTTGGATGAGTTATTGCCCTTTCTTAAAATTGCCATTTCATTCTTGTCCGGCCTTCATCTCACAACCCCTTTGCCACATTTCTATGAAACTTCACAGGAGTCATCGGTACAACGTCTAGTTGTGCATATTACGAGGGCGTTTAATTTGACCTACTTTTGGATGAGTTATTGCCCTTTTTTTAAAATTGCCATTTCATTCTTGTCCGGTCTTCATCTCACAACCCCTTTGCCACATTTCTATGAAACTTCACAGGAGTCATCGGTACAACGTCTAGCTGCGCATATTACGAGGGCGTTTAATTTGACCTACTTTTGGATGAGTTATTGCCCTTTTTTTAAAATTGCCATTTCATTCTTGTCCGGCCTTCATCTCACAACCCCTTTGCCACATTTCTATGAAACTTCACAGGAGTCATCGGTACAACGTCTAGTTGCGCATATTACTAGGGCGTTTAATTTGACCTAATTTTGGTTGAGTTATTGCGCTTTTTTTAAATTGCCATTTCATTCTTGTCCGGCCTTCATCTCACAACCCCTTTGCCACATTTCTATGAAACTTCACAGGAGTCATCGGTACAATGTGTTGTTGCGCATATTACGAGGGCGTTTAATTTGACCTACTTTTGGATGAGTTATTGCCCTTTTTTTAAATTGCCATTTCATTCTTGTCCGGCCTTCATCTCACAACCCCTTGGCCACATTTCTATGAAACTTCACAGGAGTCATCGGTACAACGTCTAGTTGCGCATATTACGAGGGCGTTTAATTTGACCTAATTTTGGTTGAGTTATTGCCCTTTATTTAAAATTGCCATTTCATTCTTGTCCGGCCTTCATCTCACAACCCCTTTGCCACATTTCTATGAAACTTCACAGGAGTCATCGGTACAATGTCTTGTTGCGCATTTTACGAGGGCGTTTAATTTGACCTACTTTTGGATGAGTTATTGCCCTTTTTTAAAATAAATCACTAACTGACAAAATACAGTCAGCCAGACAAATACCCCTTGGGGGAGACATATGTTTTTCCCAAAAACAACCTCTAGTTACATCATGTTTCTACAGAAACAGATTTATGTCTCCTGAAATGATTTATCCTTAAACAACAATGACTATATTCTTTGCACACAAATAAATAAAATGATTTTGTTTTTCAACTTGCTGGGAACAAACCTTAGTCCTCACAGTGATAGCTCAGTCAATCACTCTTCTAGAAACGATTTAAATTTTCTTCTAGAAACAATTTGACTGACTGGCAGTGGACTTATAATAAACAAATGGAAAAAGGAGGGTTTCTTTCCTTTTCCTGAAATGTTATCTACATTGTTATTGTTAGGATCAAACATTGAATCTGACTGAAGTACTTTTGTTCTTTGGCAGTCCTTTGGTTGATAGATTAGTTTTTAGCTCCACTGTCTGAAAGCCAGTCAAGCTTAATTATACCATGTTGAATTGTCCGATGTGCGTCTGTGCGTCCGTCCGTAAACTTTTTGCTTCAAACAACTTTTCCTCCCTAACCACCTGACCAATTGGAATGAAACTTCATAGGAAGCATCCTCTCAATGTCTTTTCCTGAATTCCTTCACATTTTTTGGATCCATGCAAAATTCTGGTTTCCATGGCAACCCAAAAGAAAAAATCTTCTCCGACGAAATTGTCGTCCAGATTTTCAAATCATTTTTGTAGAAATCTTCCTTGGGTGACCCTTTTTCAGATTCCTTCAAGCCATGTTGATTGGTCGAAAAACATGGCCGCCAGGGGGCTGGGCTATTTTGCATCATATAGCTATAGTGAAAATTTTAAAAACTTCTCCTCCGAAAGTGTCAGTTTGGCATATATGGCTATAGTGAAAACTTAAAAAAATCTTCTGCTGAAAGTGTCCGGCTGATTTTCAAATAATTTTGATGACATGTTCCTTAGGTGACCCTCTATCAGATTCCTTCAAGCCAAGTTGATTGGTTGAAAAACATGACCCTGTTAGCCTTATATTGGCTTAAGGGAAAACTGTAAAAATCTTCTCCTCCAAAACTGTTTGGCCTATTTTCAAATAATTATGCAGAAATGTTCCTTGGGTGACACTCTATGAGATTCCTCCAAGCCATGGTGATTGGTTAAAAAGCATGAAACCAGGGGGGCAGGGCTGTTTGGAGATTTAATTTTTGCCAAATGTCGGTGGGAAGCCATATTTTGTCCGGCCTATTTCTTACAAACCACTGGGTGGAATTCAATAAAATTTTACATGAAGATTCTATACCAAGAGGAGATGTGCATACCCTATTTGCATGTGATTTTACAGACTAATAGCCTTTTTACGTCTGTCTGTGTCTGTCAGTCCCACCTTACCTTGTCCAGCCCGCATCTTAACCATGCATCATAGGATTTGAACGAAACTTGGCACAAACGTTCACCATGATGAGGCGGCGTGTCGTGCCCAACACCCAGGCCTGTACCTCAAATGTCAAGGTCATACTAAGAGGTCAAAGTTCAAAATGAGTACTATTTGATAGAACTGTACCTTGTCCGGCCTGCATTTCAACCATGCATCGTAGGATTTATAAGAAACTTGGCACAAACGTTCACCATGATGAGGCGGCGTGTCGCGCACAAGACCCAGGCCTGTACCTCAAATGTCAAGGTCACACTTACATGTCAAAGGTTGAAATGAGTACTATTTGAAAGGACTGTACCTTGTCC
Source organism: Serripes groenlandicus (assembly GCA_031761405.1). Classification (NCBI taxonomy): domain Eukaryota; kingdom Metazoa; phylum Mollusca; class Bivalvia; order Cardiida; family Cardiidae; genus Serripes; species Serripes groenlandicus. The sequence goes on along the minus strand of JASEVX010000003.1, from coordinate 131,760,470 downwards.
GGCTCACATTTCAACTATGCATTATAGGATTTCAGAGAAACTTGGCACAAACTTTCACCATGATGAGGCGGCGTGTCACGCACAAGACCCAGGCCTGTACCTTAAAGGTCAAATGTCAAAATGAGTACTGTTTGATAGGACTACCTTGTCCGGCGCGCATCTCAACCATGCATGTTAGGATTCTCAAGTTACTGGACACACATGTTCACCGTGATGAGGTGGCTTGTACCTCAAAGGTGAAGGTCACACTCAGAGGTAAAAGGGTCAAATGTCAAAAGAGAACTGTTTGATAGGACTACATTGTCCGGCCCGCATCTCAACCATGCATCTTAGGATTCTCAAGTTACTGGACACACATGGTCACCATGATGAGGTGGCTTGTACCTCAAAGGTCAAGGTCACACTCAGAGGTCAAAGGTCAAGATGAGTACTGTTTGATAGGACTACCTTGTCCGGTCTGCATCTCAACCATGCATCACAGGATTCTCAAGTTACTGGGCACACATGTTTACCATGATGAGGTGGCTTGTACCTCAAAGGTCAAGGTCATGGTCAAAGGTCAGAACGAGTACTGTTTAATAAGACTATTTATCGGTCAGTCTGTCAGAAGTCAAGGTGCTGTTTTGGGGGTATTTATCATCTTCAGTGATAGTTCTAGTTTTTGTGGTCTTTTGGTTTCTTTGGTGATATTTTGGTCGGTAGATTAGTGTTTTGGTGGTCTTTTGGTTAGTAGATTAGTTCTTTGGTGGTCTTTTGGTGGGTAGATTATGTATGTGGTTGTCTTTTGATTGGGAGATTGGTTCTTTGGTGGTCCTTTGGTTGGTATATTAGTTTTTTCATGGTCTTTTGCTTGGTAGATTAGTTCTTTATAGCTGGTAAATTAGTTCTTTGGTGCTATTTGGTTGGTAAATTAGTTCTTTGATTAGTAGATTAGTTCTTTAGCTGGTTAATGAGTTCTTTGGTGCTATTTTGGTTGGTAAATTTATAACCTGCTGGTCCTTAGCTTTGTAGATTAGTTCTTTAGCTGGTAAACTAGTTCTTTGGTGGTATTTTGGTTGGTAGACTATAGTACTTGGGCTGGTAAATTATTTCTTTGGTGGTCTTTTGGTTGGTAGATTATTTAATTGGCTGGTAAAATAGTTCTTTGGTGGTCGTTTTGTTGTTAGATTAGTTCTTTGGTGGTATTTTGGTTGGTAAATTAGTTCTTTGACTTGTAAATTAGTTCTTTGATGGTCTTTTGGTTGGTAAATTAGTTCTTTGGTTGTCTTGGCATTGGTAGCTTAGTTCTTTGGTGGTTCTATGCTTAGTATTTTAGTTTGTCTGCAATTTTTCAATTTCACATTATATGAATAAAACTTATTCAGTACCATAACATCCTTATCTGTAGCTTTTGATGCCTCTACAGTAGATGACTTTTGAAAACATATTGGCAAAAGAAGAAATTGATCATTTAATGTTCATATCTGCTTGTCCAAAAGTATTATCTTGATTGTAAAATATTTTGGCACCCATGTTGCTTGGGTGACCCTCTACCAAGGTTGTTGAAATTATTACAATCCGTTTATAAACATGACCACCAGGGAGCATTGCTTGTTTTCCTTGTATGCAAAAATGTAAGAACATTGAAGAATAAAAATAAAATCGGTCGAGCAATTTTGGTACATCATGGTACTCTTGTCCATGAATATCAGCCCTAATGATAATGACATATTGCTCAAATAAGCCTAAGGGGGCCATCAAGACCCTCTTGTCATTGAATTTTTCCATTCTTTTTCAACTTTGAAGAGTCATAGACGCAGAATCATTAAGAGCAATTTCTCCTTTTGCCACCTTGTGTTTTCAAAAGTTGTCTGCTGCATATGCGTGAATATACGTCTGCAAGTGGGAAAGAGTTAACTAAAATTGAAAATCTTCAGTTGAAAGATAAATCACAGCATCCCAATATCAAGGAGATAATAATAATGAGGATGGCAACAATTGTAAAGATGTAAATTGGTTTATAACATGTTGGCTGAGGATGAAAATTCAATAGTTATAACATTATCCCCATTGTCAATATCAATTTTGTTACAGTTGTTTTCTGTGTTATGTACATGACAACAGATTGTTGGAACTTACATATACTGGATTCGAGAGCGTATTTAGAGTTTGAACTCCATATACTGGATTAGAGAGCGTATTTAGAGTTGGAACTACATATACTGGATGAGAGTAGGAACTACATATACTGGAATGAGAGATCATATTTAGGGTTGGAACTATATATACCGGATTAGAGTAGGAACTATATATACTGGATTTGAAAGTGAATTTAGGGTAAGAACTGCATATACTGGATATGAGAGTGTATTTAAGGTAAGAACTACATATACCTGATGAGAGTAGGAACTACATATACTGGATGAGAGATCATATTTAGGGTTGGAACTATATATACCGCATTAGAGTAGAAACTACATATACTGGATATGAGAGTGTATTTAGATTAAGGGTTGGAACTGCATATACTGGATATGGAGTGTATTTAGGGTAGGAACTACATATACCGGATTAGAGTAGGAACTACATATACTGGATATGAGAGTGTATTTAGGGTTGAAACTGCATATACTGGATATGAGAGTGTATTTAGGGTAGGAACTACATATAACGGATTAGAGTAGGAACTACATATACTGGATTAGAGTAGCTGGAACTACATATACTGGATATGAAAGTGTATTTAGGGTAGGAAGTACACTATGTTGGATTTGAGAGTGTATTTAGAGTAGGAACTACATACACTGGATTAGAGAACATATTTAGGGTTGAACTACATACTGGATTAGAGAGAATATTTAGGGTTGAATTTTGTGGGATTTAGAATTATTACATTGCAGATCTTTGGTATTCAGATTGAGTGAAGGTAATTTAGAACTGAGTCATATGTAACCCTTTCCTATTTTATTGGGCATCTGCATATTAAGGAGAAATTGCTTGTGATGTTTTACTTTTACTACTCTATTCTAAAATTATACTTTTATTTTGATAAATTTCCTACATTTTGCCCACATTTTGCCCAAAATATCTTCAGCAGCAGTTTCTTTCTATGTAGGAAAAGTTAAAAAGAAAAATGAGGTCTGTAAACCAACCTTATTGATTGATTGGGGTTTAACGCCGTTTTTAACAATTTCTCAGTTATATCACGGCGGCCAGTTCACCTACTCATGCATTTCCTGGTTTTCTAACACCAGTACTCCACACAACATACTTCCCAAGCAACTGGCTACTTTTCCACATAGACTTAGCCCATAGGTGAATGACACATGTCGCATTGACTTTTGTCAATCGTCGAAAAAAAAGTTGGCCGAGCCGGGATTCAAACTGACAACCCTTGGATTGAAACCAACCTTAACATAATGTTGCAAGTGTAGAATAACCCTTTCCCACATACAACAAATCTGTAGCAGACGACTGAAATATTGCAGTCAAAAACATAAAAGATCTCTTTAACCCTTTCCCACATAAAGACGCTTTCTGACTTCTCTGCAGCAGACGGCTTTTTGAAAACATAGTGACAAATGAGGCATCAGAATGTGTCTACAGGTGGGAAAGGGTTAAAATTCATTTGCACACCTATGCATTCTGATCTAATAAGACATTGTGTTTCAGACGATTCTTGAAACCTTCTGTGTCTAAAATTAGAAAACAGTGCAATCGGAACAAACTGCAGGATTGTGCAGATTTAAATGTGTTAGATGTTTTTTTCTTTATTCAATAATTTTTAGAGGTTTTTCCTTATTTTTGCCTGAATGTTTTTAAAGGTCATCTGCTGCAGACTTGTTGTCTGTTGGGCAAAACTCAATGGAAACTATTTGAATAATTTTGGACCTAAAGGGATGTTGTGGTATTTTGAATATGTATTGTTGCATTCAATTTAAATGATAGCTAATGATGTAGGGATTTGAAACATGCCCTTGCAATGACCTTGAAGATCTTAAACCCTGTATCTGATAGGATATCTTCACAGTAGGTCTGCGTTAAAAATGTGTTTCCTGGTTTTCCCACACCTGTACACCACACAACATACTTTCCAAGCAACTGGCTGCTTTTTCACATAGACTGTTAAACAGCCTATTGGTGAAAGACGAATTACGCATGTGACTTTTGTCAAACGTCAGAAAGAATGTTGGCGGAGCCGGGATTCGAACTCACAAACCCTGGATTGACAGCCCACGTCCCTACCAACTGAGCTACCGGGGCTGGACCCTTAAATATTTACCTTTTGACATCCCTGCAATACTGGAATTATAATCAACATAATGAGTTATTCACCAATTTACCACCTTTTCAACCCAGTGTCAAAATTACATATCAAGTCTTTCTGTCAGATGTTTTGAAAGGAGACTTTTAACTATTTTTCACATACAACAAATTTGCTGCAGATGCCTTGAAAAAATCTGAGTAGCACTTTTGGAAATCTCATCAAATTAAAGTATAATTAACTATCAAATAGATTTGAAAATATTGTGGTTATGGTATAAATTACTAATGATGATCGATTTCTCCTTTTTCCACAATGTTTTCTAAAGTCATCTGCTCAGGATGATCCGAAAGTGTCTGTATCTAGGAAAGGGTTAACCGTTATAGTACCATTTTTGCATGACATATCTCATTCAAATCTAATTGACTTCAATAAACTTGGGATTTGTTGCTATTTTAACGGAATAGCCCTTTCCCTCATACGACAATTCTGCAGCAGACGACTTTGAACTTATTTTGTCAAAACATAGAAAATCTCCATAGTTGAATGGATAACCTATGACAAAAAGTGGAAAACATTGTGGCAAAAGGAGAAATTGCACGTTTTGTGCAATTTCTTCTTTTGTCACTATGTTTTCAAAAAGCCGTCTGCTGCAGAGGCATCAGAAAGCGTCTATATGAGGGAAAGGGATAGATCTCAGGAACTATTTGCTTCACACTAGTACTTTCTCACTGCTTATTGAATTTTCTTTATGAATAAAAAATTGTGTTTGAATTGGTCTTTTGAAATATTAGCTGGCATAGTTTTTGCATGTATACATCAGAACGTTTTTTGTTGTCCCAAGTGTTTCCTTTGATTTTCTGTGTAAAAATATCTTAAAATTTGTCTATCAACAAATAACTGACATAGTTTTTACATGTTATCAAAATCTGGTTGGTTGTTCCAAGTGTTTTGTCTTTTACTTATTTTTATGCTCCCATAGGAAAATATTGTAAAGATGTATTTTGGCATCAGTCTCAGTGATCTTGTCATATTTTATTTTCTGGCAACCATTGGTGGTGACCTGGTATTGAATGAAACAATTCTGTTGATTCTTTAAGCTAGCCCTAGCACAATGTATTTATGGTAAGCTTTTAATTACCATCATTGACAGTTGATTGTTTGTTATCCATCAACCATTACTTTATGAACAATTTAACCCTTTCCCTCATACGACAATTTACAGCAGACGACTTTGAACATATTTTGTTAAAAAACAGAAAATCTCTATAATTGAATGGATAATCTATGACTTAAAGTGGAAAACATTGTGGCAAAAGGAGAAATTGCTCGATTTGAGCAATTTCTTCTTTTGTCACTATGTTTTCAAAAAGCCGTCTGCTGCTGTCAGAAAGCGTCTATATGAAAGGGTTAAGGCCAATTTCTTTATCTGATTTTAATGATATTTTCAGGGTGATACATATATAGCATTGCCATCTACTGTCTGTTTGTTGGTCATTTCACCTGCTTCAAAACAAGCCATTTTTAGCTCCACTGGCCAGTCGAGCTTACGTCATGGCGAATTGTCCGTTGTGCGTCAGTTTTTTGCTTCAAACGACTTCTCCTCCCTAACCACCTGGCCAATTGAAATGAAACTTTATAGGAATCATCCTATCAATGTCCTCTCCTAAAGTCCTTCAAATGTTTTGGATCCATGTAAAATTCTGGTTTCCATGGCAACCGAAAGAAAAAAATAGTGAAACAAATCTTTTCCTCCGAAAGAGTTAGGGTCGATTTTCAAATAATTTTGTAGAAATGTTCCTTGGGTGACCCTCTTAGATTCCTTCAAGCAATGCTGATTGGTTGAAAAACATGGCACCAGGGGGCGAGGCTATATTGCCTTATAATATGGCTCTTAGTGAAAACTTAAAAAATCTTCTCCTCACAAAGTGTCTGGCCGATTTAAGATTCCTTCAAGCCATGTTGATTAGTCGAAAACTATAGCAGCCAGGGGAATGGGGCTATTTAGCCTTATATGGCTATGGTAAAAACTTAGAAAAATCTTCTCCTCCGAAAGTGTCAGGCTGATTTTCAAATAATTTTGTAGAAATGTTCCATCAGATTCCTTCAAGCCATGTTGATTGGTCAAAAAACATAGGTGTGGGGCTATTTTATATGGCTATAGTGAAAACTTAAATAATCTTCTCATTCGATAGTGTCAAGCCGATTTCTTCAAGCCATGTTGATTGGTTAAAAGACATGGCCGCCAGGGGGCGGGGCTATTTTGCCTTATATTGCTATAGTGAAAACTTAAAAAATCTTCTCCTACGAAAGTGTCAGGCCGATATTCATATTATTTTGTAGAAATGTTCCTTGGGTGATCCTCTATTAGATTCGTTCAAGCCATGTTGATTGCTTGAAAAATATGGCCGCCAGGGGGTGGGGCTATTTTGTCTTATATGGCTTTAGTGAAAACTTAAAAAATCTTCTCCTCAGAAAGTGTCAGGTTGATTTTCAAATAATTTTGTAGAAATGTTCCTTGGCTGACCCCCTCTATTAGATTCCTTCAAGCCATGTTGATTGGCTATAGTGAAAAATTTAAAAATCTTCAAATAATTTTGTAGAAGTGTTCCTTGGATGACTCTCTATCAAATTCCACCAAGCCATGTTGATTGGTCTTAGAAAATAGCTGCCAGGGGTCGGGGCTGTTAGCCTTATATTGGCTTTAGTGAAAACTTAAAAAATCTAAAACAATTTGGTTGATTTTCAAATAATTTTGCAGAAATGTTCCTTGGGTGACACTGTGTGAGATTCCTTTAAGCCATGGTGATTGGTCAAAATACATGTCCACCAGGGGACGAGGCTGTGCGGAGATTTGATTTTTGCCTATTGGCAGTGGAGCGATACTGGCCCTCTTAGTGGGCCTCTTGTATCATTTGCCACAATGTTTTCAACTTTTTTCAGCAATTATACAGTTAAAGAGATTTCCCAAATTTTCGCCTCAAAGTACTCAAAGTCATCTGCTGCAGATTTGTTGTGGGTAGGAAAGAAGGGTTAAGTGAGATATGGTAGAAGGTAGATGTATATGTAGCAAAATTACTTCTTCAAACTCTCCATTTTATATCAAAAATACATTACCAGTCATTTAATACCTGATATATCATCTCTATACACCTTAATTATCCAAAAAAAACGCCCACGTTAGCATATCCCTCACGTATCCGTGACATACACGGCCGCCCGGAAGTACAGGCGCGCACGTGAGCGGGTAGTCACTTTTCATTTTTGGATTCACCGGAGTAGTCGATAAGAAAAATTTATATTATTATTTCTTCTTCCAATTAACTCTTTTGTTTTATAAGGCCCTGCCTTATAATTATTTAATTGTCCAAAGATATTTTGTCTACATTAACGTCACAGCCGTAAATTATTTACTTTATTGCTGTATTTATTGTTTTGTAGCAGACGATACGCTGAGAAGCACGTGGTTTACCCCACCCGCTAATTTCAGTTACCGTCTTCGGGTGCGGAAGTCTTGCTGTTTTCAATACTTTTTCCCTACCCTATTAGCGATAGTACATTAACTATTGCTGTATGAATTATTGACTGTCCTATTCAATATTTGTGAAAAAAATTTGAAACAAATTTATTTTCAATTTACGTGTCCAAACTACCGGTGTCACCGTGGTGTGGATATATTAAAACGGATTATAAACGGATTATATACGGATTATTTCCTGTTTGGTGAGTATTTTTGAATTATGTCAATGTCAATTACTGGTGAAGGGATGCGGAGCCCATGTGGTCATGCTGTGCACCTATGGGATTCACATCCGACCTGCGTTGTGTGCACCAAATGCACACAGGCTTCACCTTGCGAGTACTGCTCGACATGGCCTATTTCCATTTGGAAAAAGGTCGTGCGGAGTAAGACTCGTAAAAGCAGGAAGATAAAGAAGACCCCTAAGAGGGTGCCTTTATCTTCATCGAGTGAGGCAGAGTTCGAGGGGTTCTCCCAACCGGACTCTGCAACGGTGTTGAGCGAGTCGAAGGGCAATGCTGAGCCTTCTTCTCCGCTCAACACAGCCGTTTTTCCGCGCGCTGAGGAAATTCGGATGGTAGCTTTGGGTGAGAGTTGCTCCGTCGGGAAACTTCAGAAACCGTACGGAAACAGCGGGGAAAATGCTCAGCTGGATCATTTAACCGCTGAACCTCACCATCTGTCGCCTGGTGTCAGGGCTGGGCCTTCGAAAGAAGGAGTGCCTTTGGTAGCTTTCCGGGAAACCGCAGGTTGTACCAATCCGACACCATACTCTGGGCTACAGCGGTCTTCGGACAGCTGCAGAGTACCGGTTACTTACGTAGAGAGACGTAGTATTCCGGAGACTTTGTATAGTGCAGCTTCACTCCTGCCTATGCATAGTCAACCTGGGTTTTGTTGGGCTGAGCAACAAAACCCAAATACCGAGGCACGTCAGGTCACCGGGCAACCGGAGAGGAGTCATTCGTTAATGACGCGACCTTTCACCAGTCAGTCCGGGTTGGACTGGACTGGGCCAGTCAGTCACGTTGCCATGACTAGACCAGGTAGTCGCTCACGTATCTGTGATGCGACAGGGCAAAGGTCCGATTGCAAGGACCCAGCCAGGCAAAAGGTTGATCGATTAGCACCGATTCATCCTGGCAGTCAGACTATCTTAATTGATTCGACGACTAGCCAAAATCGCGCGCATGGAGACATGCCGCATCAGGTCAGTAGCCCATTTCGTTATGGTGCTACGGGCCAATCGGTCACGCCTGTGAATACGACACAAACACCAGTGTCTTATGTAAACACAGGCCAACCGAGTAGTAGGGCATTTTTCAATGCCTCGTCTACACTGCCAGACGACTGTGTCAACATGGCGCGTCTAGGCACGGGTTCTGTGGTGATAGACCGAATTGATGCTAATTATCGATCGATCTCTGCTCCACTACAGAATCAGAATAATTTAAAGCCTGGTGTTGCACCGGGTTCGATTATTCCTCTGTCTTCCATCGGGTATGGGGGTTATGAAAAATCTTTTTCTTCCCCTGGGGGGACAGTGTATGTCGCAAGACAATATGCTGCTCCTCAATACCAGCCACCGGTCCATAATATGGAACCGTTAGGTGTTAGACAGAGATCAACGGCCTACCGGGATCAGCATTACCCATCTCATGGGAATTCACTGCTCTCGGGGGGACACCTACTTGATAGGCAGTCCGATTATAGGCAACCTCGGGATCAGAATACATTGCGTCATTCTGTGAACGAGAGGTCGAGACCGTCCCATACGGTTAGTTCGGCCCCGGCAGAAGATTTTGTACGGCCGCCCTCTGCTGCGGAGAGGGGGCCTGCTTCACAAAATCTTCGGCAGAACATGGATTATTCTGAATTATCCATGTCTGAGTCGGACATTGATCTACCGGTTGGACGACCGAGTGATCAACCTCAGAGGAGTACACACAACCCTACATCTTCGTCTAACGATGATGAGGGAAATAGGTCTCCTTCAGATGAGGAGCCAGCTGTAGAGCGTTGGTCGTTTCAGCAGGCTATTGACGAAGTATTTCGGGTGGTGCCGAATACTTTATGCCCTAAGGTTGACGCTCCCCCACGTCGGAAAAACCTTTCTAGCCTAGAGGAACTGAATGTACAGGCTTTTACGCCAGTGCAATTACTTCCTCAAGCTAACAACTTGGGCAGGTTGTTAGACCAATTGCAGTCGACCAGGTCTCTAGAGGCTTTACCTTCGGGCTGGTCGGTCCCAGGACCCATTTCTAAGGAATGGGTCAATCCTAAGCCGTATTCAACGTCTAAGGAGTTCTTCCCTGTCAAAGTGCCAGCTTTAGACGGGGATGCAGCTAAACTGGGGTTAACTGCACCCGCTTCTGTTCAAGTCTCTACTAAGATTCTAGAGAAGTGGGAGGCCAGAGCAAGACTGGGTGTAATGGTGTCATCTCATGACAACCATTTCGCAGTCGCTCTGTCTTTGTTGTTAAAAGAGGAGAATATCTCTAGCCTAGGGGCTAACAGAATTCTCGAAGCTTTCGACACAGGCAACAGGCATCTCATGGCACTGAATCTTCAGACCGCCACAGAGATACTGTCCATGAGGAGGGACGCAGTGCTAGCTGCTCCTAACTCATTGCTAAGTGCTAGCAAGGACAGCCTGAGGGCCGCACCATTGGAGTCGAAACAACTCTTTGATGGAAGGATTGCTGCAGTGACGGTTGCTGATGCGTCAGAACAGTCTCGACGCCTTTCGGCGAACGCAGCTAAGGCTTTTGCGCAGGGCCAGAAACGTTCAGCGTATTCTGCGAATGTGGGTACTTCTAAGAAACCCAACCCAGCAAAGAAGCCAAAACGGGATGTAAAAGGTTTTCAGCCTAAACAAACCCCTTCCACGGGTCAAAAAGCGGCTAAACCGAAGCGCCCTTATCAGGGTACTAAGCATCGGCAGCCCGCTAGAGTTAACACGAACCCGAAGCCGCAGCCCTAGGGATTCGCTCCTCTCTATGACAATCCCAAGGTCGGAGATTGCAGTCGGGGGCCGCCTGTCATTTTTCACGGAGGAGTGGGAAAGTATCACAGAGGATCGTTGGATTTTATCTGTGATACAGGAAGGGTATCTGATTCCCTTCATTTCCCCCCCTCCTCTGACAAGCGTGCCGATCGACATGTCATCACGTCATCCGGCCATGTCGGAGGTGATTTCATCACTTCTGAAAAAGAATGCCATAGAGAGGGTTCTCAACCCCAATTCTCGGGGTTTCTACAGCCGTCTTTTTCTTGTTCCGAAGAAAGACGGCAGGTGGAGACCGGTTATAGATTTATCTGCGCTAAATCTATTGATTCCGGTCGAGAAATTCAAAATGGAGTCGACCCGCTCCATCCGAGTAGCAATTCGGAAAGGCGACTGGGCGGTCTCTCTAGATCTAACAGACGCCTATTATCACATCCCGATAGCTTCCTCCTCGAGGAAATACCTTCGGTTTGTGATAGAGGGAGAAGTGTTCCAATTCAGGGCTCTTCCCTTCGGCCTCAAGTCCGCCCCTCGAGTGTTTACGAAGATAATCAGTGTTGTGGGAGCCTACCTTCGCAGGAAAGGACCCCAACTTCTTCAATACTTCGACGATTGGCTTCTCCACAGGACGGATCGTGTACTTTTACTTCACGATCTGTCCCTAGCCTGGCGGACCATTCTGCGATTGGGTTTAATACCCAACACGCAGAAGTCGGAATTAATTCCGTCAAAGAGGTTTACGTTCGTGGGTATGACGTTTCTCACCGACTTAGCGGTAATTCAAGTACCTTCGGACAGAGTCGATTCTCTTTTACAGAAAATCGGTCTCGCACTGGAACAGGCTGCGGTAACAGCCCGATCCATGCTGTCACTTCTGGGTTCCCTGAGTGCAGCAGCCGACCTAGTCTTTCTAGGAAGGCTCCACATGCGACCCCTTCAGTTTCTTTTTCTGTCCCGGTGGCGTCCGTCTGTGGACTCACTGGATCAGGAGATAGCTCTGACGGATTTCTTCAAGTCCCACCTTCGGTGGTGGCTGGATCCGTTAATCTATCAGCAAGGGGTACCCTTACTCACACCACCTCCGGATCTGTACCTTTTTACAGATGCCAGTGCTGCGGGTTGGGGAGCTCATTTAGAGCCGCAGGGCCTAACAGCCCAGGGCATGTGGACAGCGGAGGAGAAGTGTTTTCACATAAACAACTTGGAACTGAGGGCAGTCCTGCTAGCCCTCAATCAGTTCGCTGCCTCCGTTGCGAACAAAACTGTTTTGTTGTCGACGGACAATACTACTGTTGTGTCGTACATTCGCAGGCAAGGAGGAACGCACTCCCATCTTCTCTTTTTAGAGACTTGGAAGTTACTCCTTTGGTGTCAGGCGACGTCGTTAGTACTTCTAGTAAAACACGTCCCAGGTCGTCTAAATGTCTTAGCAGACAGTCTATCCCGCCAGAACAAAATTCTTCCGGCGGAATGGACATTGAACCAGAGTGTGTTGAACTCAGTGTTCATGCGGATCGGGACACCCCTGGTGGATCTTTTCGCCACCAGAGTCAATCATCGGCTGCCACTTTATGTATCCCCGATGTACGATCCTGCAGCTTGGGCAGTGGACGCACTGACCCTCGATTGGAACCTCCTGTTCGGGTATGCGTTTCCCCCGTTCATACTGGTTCCGATCGTACTTCAAAAGGTTCTTCGCTCGCAACAGTGCAAAATACTGTTGATAGCACCCTGTTGGCCCCAGAGGTCGTGGTTCAGCGACCTCCTGGCCTGTCTCTCGGCAAATCCAATACGACTTCCTATTCGAGAAGACGTACTGTTTCAGCAACCAGGTCGGCGTCTTCATCCCAACCTGGCAATGCTACATCTTCACGCCTGGACATTATCAAGCGTTCGGTCCGAGAGAGAAACTTTTCTCAAAAAGTTGCCTCTCGTATCGCACAATCAAGAAGACGATCCACTAGAATCGTTTATGATTCCAAGTGGAGAGTTTACTCAGATTGGTGTGGTACAAGGTCGGTCAATCCGGAGTGTCCCTCTGTAACTCGGATTGCCGATTTCCTTCTTTTTCTTTTCGAAGAAAAACAACTGGCAATTAGTACGGTGAAAGGCTACCGTTCTATGTTATCGAACACGTTTAAGTTCATTGGGGGAGAGAGTATCGGTTCAAATCCGTTTCTCTCGGAACTTATACGCTCGTTCGAATTAGAGAAACCCGTTTGTAGGAGTTTAACTCCAAAATGGGATTTGTCTTGCGTCCTTTGGTCGCTTACTAGAGCTCCATACGAGCCTCTAGTATCGGCGTCTTTAAAGTTTCTAACTTATAAAACCGTCTTTCTTTTAGCTTTCGCTACAGCTCGTCGAAGGAGCGAATTACATGCTCTTTCAGTAGAAACAGGGCACATCAGATTCAATGAGTCTGATGGCTCTTTTACTCTACTCTGTCAACCAGGGTTCCTGGCTAAAAACCAGTTACCTTCGGTTTCACCTTCGCCGATCACAGTTCCCAGCCTTTCGGCGACCTGTGGTCCTTCTGATTCCGACAGAACCCTTTGTCCCGTTAGGTCTCTTAAGCATTATCTTAAGAGAGTTGAAGGGACTCGGGGTCGGAGAAAGAGGTTATTTCTTCCTCTTATAGGTTGTAAAGATATTTCGGCGGCATCTATTTCCCGCTGGATATCTATTACTATAAAATTAGCTTATAAAGACCTGTCTAGTCGAGATCTCTCGTTTCTGCGGATTCGTCCGCACGAGGTTAGAGCTCTCTCTACAAGTTGGGCATTCTCTAATAATGTTCCTCTTGAAGAGATTCTTCAAGCGGCAGTATGGAAGTCGCAATCTACCTTTTCGTCTTTCTACTTACGTTCTATGGCTAGTCAGTCAGATAACTTGTTCTCTCTGGGTCCCCTTGTGGCTTCTCAGCGAGTTGTTCGCTAATTATTATAATCCAACACATAAATAAAGTGAATACTGATTGAAACTGTATTCAATCTCCACTATCACTTTATACTACCGTTGGAATCAAGTATGTTTGTTCTGAAAAATATGGAATAATATACTACTACGTACCTGGAACGACAGTAAGTATTGGTCGAACCTCCCGTCCTATGCTACGAAGTCATCAGGTATTAAATGACTGGTAATGTATTTTTGATATAAAAATGAAGTTTTTTAAAGTAAAACATATTTTTATTAGAAAATACTTACCAGTCATTTATAGAGTCCCACCTCCCAGCCCCGCGTCGTCACCAATACTTAACGGTGAATGAAAAGTGACTACCCGCTCACGTGCGCGCCTGTACTTCCGGGCGGCCGTGTATGTCACGGATACGTGAGGGATATGCTAACGTGGGCGTTTTTTTTGGATAATTAAGGTGTATAGAGATGATATATCAGGTATTAAATGACTGGTAAGTATTTTCTAATAAAAATATGTTTTACTTTAAAAAACTTCATTTTTAGGTAATGGGTAAAGGGAATAATGAGATTGTCTTTTTCGATGTAAAGAACTGGGATATGAAACCTGTTTCTTGCATGTTTAGGCGTTCATTTTTAACTTAATTTTCAAAACAGCTATTATCAGAATTGACATGAAAACCAATGATCTGATTTAAGACTCTGCTACTGGAGCAGCCTCTGAAGAATAAATTACATTATTGACCCAGTCTTTTACAGGAACATACGGGGGCCCAACTGCGCATGGTGATGCAAGTCTTTCCTTTTGAAACAATATTATTGACCCAGTCTTTTACAGGAATACACAGTGCCCAACTGCACATGGTGATGCAAGTCTTTCCTTGTGTGTGTCAATGACTCAAAGCTGAACTAGAGTGCCTGCATCATGGTCTAAAGGTTTTGGGTTCTTGCAGATGCATTTTGACACCTGTATGAAGCTAAAAAGATTTAAAATCCATGTTAGAAAATAATACTTAGCTCATAATGATCAATTTTTAGAATTTTTAAGTATACAGTAGTTAGATATCCGTAAGAGCTTGGTTCCTTTCGCAATTTTTATTCCGTGGCGTGGTGTCCGTCGTCCGTGCATCTGTAAACAATTGCTTGTGAATGTGATACAGTCTTCAGTTTTGATTGTATCTCAATCAAACTTATATAGTAGTTAGATATCCGTGAGAGCTTGGTTCCTTTCGCAAACCAGCCAGATCAGCCCATGCAAGACTGGATTATGGCCCTTAAAGTTGTCAAAATTGCTATAATACAGCTTGTGAACTCGATAAAGTCTTCAGTTTTCATTGTATCTCCATCAAACTTATACAGTAGTTAGATATCCATGAGAGCTCAGGTCCATTCGCTAACCAGCCAGATCCGCTTATGCAAGACTGGATTATGGCCCCTGAAATTGTCAAAATTGCTATAATACAGCTTGTGAACACAATAGAGCCTCCATTTACTATTCGATCTTCACCAAACTTAGATAGTAGTTAAATGTTGATGAGAGCTTGGTTCCTTTTGCAAACCAGCCAGATCCGCCCATGCAAGGCTGGATTATGGCCCTTGAATTTGCCAAAATTGCTATAATAGAGCTTGTGAACACAATAGAAGCTCCATTTACTATCTGATATTCACCAAACTTAGATAGTAGTTAAATATTGATGAGAGCTCGGTTCCTTTTGAAAACCAGCCAGATGTGCCCTTGCATGACTGGATTATGGCACTTGAAATTGTCAAAATTGCTATAATACAGCTTGTGAACACAATAGAGACTCCATTTACTATCCAATCTTCACCATACATATCATGCTCTGGATTGAAAATGACCAGAGAACCATCCCAGTAGAGCATAGGCCCTCATGGGCCTCTTGTTCCTTTTGCTACAATGATTTGATATTAGATTTTCCATATATTTGACTAGGTTTTTTCAAAGTCATCTGTTGCAGATTTGCTGTAATTTAGGCAAATGTTAAATGGCGAACAGAACAGATCCTTCACTGGTTGTCAAGCATGAGGGTCATTTTCAATATGACGTAGCCTAAATAGATTTGATCAATAGGAATAAATCGAGGGATTTGTAGCAATGAGTACACTGGCACTTTTGCTAGGAAAAATTAATTTTACGCTTCTTATCAAATAACTCTACTAATGCCTTCATGATAGAGGTGCTTTGTACTTTGTGTCAAAGATACCATTTCCATTTTCTATTCTTGTATGTACAATACAAGACTCACAATGTGGATAGCAAAACTCAAGTTAATTATAACCCTTTTCAATATATATACGATTCTGATGCCCTTGTAGCAGACGACTTTTGAAAATACTGTGCCAAAAGGAGATATTGCTCATAATATGCCATTTCTCCTTTTGCCACATTATTTTCAACTTTTTACAGTAATAATACTTTCACTTACAGAGATTTTTGTCCAGATGTTATTAAAGGCGTCTGCTGCAGATTTGCTGTATGTGGGAAAGGGTGAAAACAGAGTGTCTTATTACTCAATTTAACTGACTTATGTTTTGAGTACTCAAAAGGATGATTGGTCTCAATGAGATTCTTATGAGAACCCCAAACAGAGCTCTAGATAAGGGGCATTTTTCATGTTCTAAAATCCTTATTTAATATTTCACTGAGACAATTCTATTGAGTACCAACAACATAGGATTTGGTTGAGTAATAAGAGAAATATTGTGGGGAAAAGACCTGTTTACTCCCTCTTATCTAGTCCTCTGCCCCAAACATAGAGTTTGGAGGTCAAATGAAGATTCAAGGACCTGGAATGCATCTCCGATCTTTGACTCAGAGATGGGTACATTTACTTGAAAGAGCGTGACAGGTTGGATAATTGGACAAATTATGTCCAGTAATTTCTCTGACCACTAACTTCCTTTTGGGACGTTATCGAATTACCCGTCAAAAATGGCAATAATTGTATTTTATCCCTCATGTGACCTATACTGTTATGCTTCCATAGTGTAGGTTGATTAGAATGATGTCATCTCAAAAATAGTCCTTTAACGCTTTCCCACATACAACAACATTTCTGCAGCAGACGACTTTCTAGAAAATATCTGGACAAAAATAGGAGAAATCTCTATAAATCAAAGGATAATTATTGAATAGAGAAAAAACACATTTTGGCAAAAGGGGAAATGTCTCATTATGAGCAGTTTCTTCTTTTGCCATAATATGTTTTCAAAAGTTGCTTGCTGCAGAGACACCAGAAAGCGCCTGTTTGTGGGAAAGAATTAAATGACCTACGTTTCAGCCATGTCACACAAAAACGGACCTTCAGAGTTTTACAATTTCATTTGAAATCCGATCAGGTCGCCCACTTGCATGATGTCAATGTGACCGAATGCCAGGTTGAGTCCCGAGAAGCTTGAGATTAAATTTGTTTAAAGCTGGCTAGATGACAAAAACGGGGAAGACAGCGAAGTCCCAACGGAGGTTTATCGCATTGTGCTGCCCACTTTGTCTTCACATAATAGTGTTTTGAAAGAAATAAAACTAAGAGAACTATTTTACGTTATTTCTTTACCTTTTTATAAGGGGTTAAACATAAAACGTTTTGTAAAAAATAAAAACTTTCAATATTTTGTGTTATGTCTGTGAGAGTAATGTTTGAGTTGGGTTGAGGGATTGATGGTCTTCTAGATGAATCTTTATAAAGTGAGACCTGGGCGAACCTTTCCATGTGCACACTCACACAAGAGATGTTGCCTTAAGCTTGTATGTAATTCAGACAGAGATGAATTTTTGCAAAAAAACCTAGAACTGTAGTCCCATCAAGTTTGAATAAAAGGCTAGAACTGTAGCCCAATCAGTTCTAAAGCCAATACAACTTTACATGATCCAATTATGGAGAGTCAATAAAATCCCAGGTCCCAAGATATGGTCAGCTGAGCATGTTGCTGACCCTTTCCTTACTGAAAGACACTTTTGGACACATCTGCTGCACACAACTTTAAATAACATTCTGGCAAAAAAAGAAATTACTCATACTGATCAATTTTCCCTTTTTCCACAATTTTATAAAGTTATTTAACCCTTTCCCACATAAATACACTTTCTGGCGCCTCTGCAGCAGACGACCTTTGAAATTATTGTGGCAAAAGGAGAAATTGCTCATTATGGGCAATTTCTCCATTTGCCACAATGATTTCAACTGTATTCAATAATTATACTGTCATTTATAGAGATTTGGTCTTTTATGGACCTGATCATTTCAAAGTCGTCTGATTCAGATTTATTGTGTGTGGGAGAGAGTTTATAACTATTCTTTCATTCATTGAATTGTCGTTTATTTTTGCATTCTTGATTTTAAAATTGTCTGCTGCAGCTTTTTTGTAGCGGGGAAGAGGTAACACATGTCTATTGATTCTTCACTGTAGGTATTCACTTTCCTATATTGACAAATCTGCAACAGACAACTTTGAAAACATCTGGTTAAAATATGGTAAAACTCTGTAAATGAAAGTTTAATCCTTTCCCTCATACGACGAGTCTGCAGCAGACGACTTTGAACATATTTTGTCAACAAAATAGAAAATTTCTATAATTGAATGGATAACCTATGACTAAAAGTGGAAAACATTGTGACATTTATTAAAAGAAGAAACTGCTCGTTTTGAGCAATTTCTTCTTTTGTCACTATGTTTTCAAAACGCCGTCTGCTGCAGTCTATATGAGGGAAAGGATTAATCATTGTATAGAAACGTTGTAGTATAAGGAGAAATTGCCTTATCTCAAAGTGTTCTCAAGTCGTCTCTTAAATAGGCGTCTGTATGAAGGAAAGGATTAACCCTTTCCCTCATATAGACTCTATCTGATGCCTCTTCCGCTGACAGCTTTTTGTAAACTTGGGGACAAAAGAAGAAAAAGCTCAAAACAAGCAATTTCTCCTTTGGCCACAATGTTTTCCACTTTTTGTCATAGGTTATCCATTCAATTATGGAGATTTTCTATGTTTTGACAAAATACGTTCAAAGTCGTCTGCTGCAGAATTGTCGTATTAGGGAAAGGGTTAAATAGGTGTCTGTATGTAGGAAAGGATTAACCCTTTCCCTTATATAGACGCTATCTGATGCCTCTTCCGCTGACAGCTTTTTGTAAACTTGGGGACAAAAGAAGAAAAAGCTCAAAACGAGCAATTTCTCCTTTTGTCACCATGTTTTCAACTCTATTCAATAATTATGTCTCCTCCCTCCGGAGGAGACATATATTGCTTTTGCCTGCGCCGTCTGTCTGTCTGTCTGTCTGTCCGTCTGTCTGTCCGTCTGTCCGTCTGTCTGTCAGGGCGTCCACATTTCTTGTCCGGCCTTTATCTCACAACCCCTTGGCCACATTTCTATGAAACTTCACAGGAGTCATTGGTACAACTACTAGTTGCGCATATTACGAGGGCATTTAATTTGACCTACTTTTGGATGAGTTATTGCCCTTTTTAGATCACCAGAGCCAAAGGCTCAGGTGAGCTATTCCTATCACTTTTTGTCCGTCGTCCGTCGTCCGTCCGTCCGTCCGTCCGGCGTTAACTTTTAGCTTTAAACATCATCTCCTCCCAAACTCCAAGGACAATTTCCGTGAAACATCACAGGACTGTTCCTCTGGTTGGCCTCTTTCAAAGTTGTTCAAAGATTTAAATTCCATTGAGAACTTTGGTTGCTGCGGCATCAGAAAGGGGGCAAAAGGTCCAAACTTTAAAAATCTTCTCCTCCGAATCTGCCTGTCAGATTCAAATATAATTTGGTAGAAATGTTCATTGGGTGACCCTCTATAAAAATTGTTCAAGCCATACTGATTGGTCGAAAAACATGGCAGTTAGGCGGCATCAAAAAAGGGGCAAAATGACAAAATTTGAAAATTCCATTTTTATGCAAATGCTTGTCTGATTTAAAGAAAATATAATACGAATCTTACTGTAATGATCCTCTTTTTAATTTGTTTAAGCCGTTTTGATTGGTTACACAATCATAGCAACCAGGCGTCATCACAAAAGGGGTAAATTGAACTTTTAGCTACAAATGACAACCATCTCCTACCATTCCAATAGACCAATTACCACAAAACATCACAGGAATGTTCCTTTGGTGGTCCTCTTTCAAGATTGTTCAAAGATTAAAATTTCAATGAGAACTTTGGTTGCTGCGGCATCAGAAAGGGGACAAAATGTCCAAACTTTAAAAATCTTCTCCTCCGAATCTGCCTGTCAGATTCAAATATAATTTGGTAGAAATGTTCCTTGGGTGACCCTCTATAAAAATTGTTCAAGCCATACTGATTGGTCGAAAAACATGGCAGTCAGGCGGCATCAGAAAAGGGGCAAAATGACAAAATTTGAAAATTCCATTTTTATGAAAGTGTTTGTCTGATTTTAAGAAAATATAATACGAATCTTACTGTAATGATCCTCTTTTTAATTTGTTTAAGCCGTTTTGATTGGTTACACAATCATATCAACCAGGCGTCATCACAAAAAGGGTAAATTGAACTTTTAGCTACAAATGACAACCAACTCCTACCATTCCAATAGACCAATTTCCACAAAACATCACAAGAATGTTCCTTTGGTGGTCCTCTTTCAAAATTGTTCAAAGATTTAAATTCCATTGAGAACTTTGGTTGCTGCGGCATCAGAAAGTGAGAAAAATACCCAAATTTTAAAATCCTTTTCCTACATAATCTACTTGTGCGATTGCAAGATAATTTGGTAGAAATGTTTCTTAAGTGACCCTCTAAATAAACTGTTGAAGCCATATTGATTTCGTTGAAAAACAGGGCAGCAAGGCGGCATCAGGAAAGGTGCAAAATGACAAAAACTTTATAATTCCATTCTTATTAAAGTTCTTGTTAGATTTCAAGATATAAATGGCCTTTACTGATAAGCTGTTTCTTGAGAAGTGTCCACTCCTTTCAGTTTCATTTGCACTCCCTGATAAAAATTTCCAGATATTTGCAGTTAAATATTTGCTACTAATTTACTATCAATTAGGTGATCGATTTAGGGCCATCTTGGCCCTCTTGTTTAAAATTGCCATTTCATTCTTGTCCGGCCTTCATCTCACAACCCCTTTGCCACATTTCTATGAAACTTCACAGGAGTCATCGGTACAACGTCTAGTTGCGCATATTACGAGGGCGTTTAATTTGACCTACTTTTGGATGAGTTATTGCCCTATTTTTAAAATTGCCATTTCATTCTTGTCCGGTCTTCATCTCACAACCCCTTTGCCACATTTCTATGAAACTTCACAGGAGTCATCGGTACAACGTCTAGTTGCGCATATTACGAGGGCGTTTAATTTGACCTACTTTTGGATGAGTTATTGCCCTTTTTAGATCACCTAGAGCCAAAGGCTCAAGGTGAGCTATTCTGATCACTTTTTGTCCGTCTTACGTCGTCCGTCGTCGTCCGTCGTCCGTCGTTAACATTTAGATCATCTCCTCCTTAACCACTTGACCAATTTCAACCAAACTTCACAGGAATGTTCCTTTGGTGAACCTCTTTAAAAATTGTTCAAAGATTTAAATTCCATCGAGAACTTTGGTTGCCGCGGCAACAGAAAAGGGGAAAATTGCCAAATCTTAAAAAATCTTCTTGTCCAAAAGTACTGGCCCGATTTAAAAATTATTTTGCACAAATGTTCCTTGGGGTACCCTCTACCAAGATTGTTCAAATATTTCCGATCCGTTGAAAAACATGGCCGCCAGGGGGCGGAGCTTATTTTCCTTATATGTGCATTGTTAAAACTTTAAAAATCTTCTTGTCCAGAAGTACTGGCCCGATTTGACAATTATTTTGCACAAATGTACATTGGGGCACCCTTTACCAAGATTGTTCAAAAATTTCCGATCGGTTGAAAAACATGGCCGCCAGGGGGCGGAGCCTGTTTTCCTTATATGTGCATTGTTAAAATTTTAAAAATCTTCTTGTCAAAAAGTACTGGCCCGATTTGAAAATTGTTTTGCACAAATGTTCCTTGGGGCACCCTTTACGAAGATTGTTCAAATATTTCCGATCCGTTGAAAAACATGGCCGCCAGGGCGTGGAACTTGTTTTCCTTATATGTGCATTGTTAAAACTTAAAAAATCTTCTTGTCCAAAAGTACTGGCCCGATTTGAAAATTATTTTCCACAAATGTTGATTGGGGCACCCTTTACCAAGATTGTTCAAATATTTCCGATCGATTGAAAAACATGGCCGCCAGGGGGTGGAGCCTGTTTTCCTTATATGTGCATTGTTAAAATTTTAAAAATCTTCTTGTCAAAAAGTACTGGCCCAATTTGAAAATTATTTTGCACAAATGTTCCTTGGGGCACCCTTTACCAAGATTGTTCAAATATTCCCGATCCGTTGAAAAACATGGCCGCCAGGGCGCGGAGCTTGTTTTCCTTATACGTGCATTGTTAAAACTTAAAAAAACTTCTTGTCCAAAAGTACTGGCCCGATTTGAAAATTATTTTCCACAAATGTTCATTGGGGCACCCTTTACCTAGATTGTTCAAATATTTCCGATCGGTTGAAAAACATGGCCGCCAGGGGGCGGAGCCTGTTTTCCTTATATGTGCATTGTTAAAATTTTAAAAATCTTCTTGACCAAAAGTACTGGCCCGATTTGAAAATTATTTTGCACAAATGTTCCTTGGGGCACCCTTTACCAAGATTGTTCAAATATTTCCGATCCGTTGAAAAACATGGCCGCCAGGGGGCGAAGATTGTTTTCCTTCTACGTGCATTGTTAAAACTTAAAAAATCTTCTTGTCCAAAAGTACTTGCCCGATTTGAAAATTATTTTCCACAAATGTTCATTGGGGCACCCTTTACCAAGATTGTTCAAATATTTCCGATCGGTTGAAAAACATGGCCGCCAGGGGACGGAGCCTGTTTTCCTTATATGTGCATTGTTAAAATTTTAAAAATCTTCTTGACCAAAAGTACTGGCCCGATTTGAAAATTATTTTGCACAAATGTTCCTTGGGGCACCCTTTACCAAGATTGTTCAAATATTTCCGATCGGTTGAAAAACATGGCCGCCAGGAGGAGGAGCTTGGTTTTTTTTTGTTAAAATTTTAAAAATCTTCTTGTCCAAAAGTACTGGCCCAATTTGAAAATTATTTTGCACAAATGTTTCTTGGGGCACCCTTTACCAAGATTGTTCAAATATTTCCGATCGGTTGAAAAACATGGCCGCCAGGGTTGCTGCAGCATCAGAAAGGGGGCAAAATGTCCAAGCTTTAAAAGTTCTTGTCTGATATTAAGGAAATTGAATATAAATCCTACTTCAGTGATCCTCTACATTTAATTTGTTCAAGCTGTTTTGATTAGTTACAAAATCATAGCAACCTCGCGTCATCACAAAAGGGGTAAATTGAACTTTTAGCTACAAATGACAACTCTTACCATTCCACTTGACCAATTTCAATGTTACTTCACAGGAATGTTCCTTTGATGGTCCTCTTTCAAAATTGTTCAAATACTTGCATTCTGTGTAGAACCTTTGTTGCTGCAGCATCAGAAATTGAGAAAGCTCTTGTTAGATTTCAAGATAAAAAACTATTTCCACTCCTTGCAGTTTCATTTGAACTCCTGATCAAATTTTCACAGATATTTGCAGTTAAATATTTGCTTCTAATTAACTATCATTCAGGTGATCGATTTTAGGGCCATCTTGGCCCTCTTGTTTAAAATTGTGTCCGTCTGTTACTCTGTACGTCCACATTTCTTGTCCGGCCTTTATCTCACAACCCCTTGGCCACATTTCTATGAAACTTCACAGGAGTCATCGGTACAATGCCTTGTTGCGCATATTACGAGGGCGTTTAATTATGTCTCCTCCCTCCGGAGGAGACATATTGCTTTTGCCTGCGCCGTCTGTCTGTCTGTCTGTCTGTCTGTCTGTCTGTCTGTCTGTCTGTCTGTCTGTCTGTCTGTCTGTCTGTCTGTCTGTCTGTCTGTCTGTCTGTCTGTCTGTCCGTCTGTCTGTCAGGGCGTCCACATTTCTTGTCCGGCCTTTATCTCACAACCCCTTGGCCACATTTCTATGAAACTTCACAGGAGTCATCGGTACAACGTCTAGTTGCGCATATTACGAGGGCGTTTAATTTGACCTACTTTTGGATGAGTTATTGCCCTTTCTTAAAATTGCCATTTCATTCTTGTCCGGCCTTCATCTCACAACCCCTTTGCCACATTTCTATGAAACTTCACAGGAGTCATTGGTACAACGTCTAGTTGCGCATATTACGAGGGCGTTTAATTTGACCTACTTTTGGATGAGTTATTGCCCTTTTTTTAAAATTGCCATTTCATTCTTGTCCGGTCTTCATCTCACAACCCCTTTGCCACATTTCTATGAAACTTCACAGGAGTCATCGGTACAACGTCTAGCTGCGCATATTACGAGGGCGTTTAATTTGACCTACTTTTGGATGAGTTATTGCCCTTTTTTTAAAATTGCCATTTCATTCTTGTCCGGCCTTCATCTCACAGCCCCTTTGCCACATTTCTATGAAACTTCACAGGAGTCATCGGTACAACGTCTAGTTGCGCATATTACGAGGGCGTTTAATTTGACCTAATTTTGGTTGAGTTATTGCCCTTTTTTTAAAATTGCCATTTCATTCTTGTCTGGCCTTCATCTCACAACCCCTTTGCCACATTTCTATGAAACTTCACAGGAGTCATCGGTACAATGTGTTGTTGCGCATATTACGAGGGCGTTTAATTATGTCTCCTCCCTCCGGAGGAGACATATTGCTTTTGCCTGCGCCGTCTGTCTGTCTGTCTGTCTGTCCGTCCGTCTGTCTGTCCGTCTGTCTGTCTGTCTGTCTGTCTGTCTGTCCGTCCGTCTGTCTGTCCGTCTGTCTGTCTGTCTGTCTGTCAGGGCGTCCACATTTCTTGTCCGGCCTTTATCTCACAACCCCTTGGCCACATTTCTATGAAACTTCACAGGAGTCATCAGTACAACGTCTAGTTGCGCATATTACGAGGGCGTTTAATTTGACCTACTTTTGGATGAGTTATTGCCCTTTCTTAAAATTGCTATTTCATTCTTGTCCGGCCTTCATCTCACAACCCCTTTGCCACATTTCTATGAAACTTCACAGGAGTCATCGGTACAACGTCTAGTTGTGCATATTACGAGGGCGTTTAATTTGACCTACTTTTGGATGAGTTATTGCCCTTTTTTTAAAATTGCCATTTCATTCTTGTCCAGGGCGTCCACATTTCTTGTCCGGCCTTTATCTCACAACCCCTTGGCCACATTTCTATGAAACTTCACAGGAGTCATCGGTACAACGTCTAGTTGCGCATATTACAAGGGCGTTTAATTTGACCTACTTTTGGATGAGTTATTGCCCTTTTCTTAAAATTGCCATTTCATTCTTGTCCGGCCTTCATCTCACAACCCCTTTGCCACATTTCTATGAAACTTCACAGGAGTCATCGGTACAACGTCTAGTTGTGCATATTATGAGGGCGTTTAATTTGACCTACTTTTGGATGAGTTATTGCCCTTTTTTTAAAATTACCATTTTATTCTTGTCCAGGGCGTCCACATTTCTTGTCCGGCCTTTATCTCACAACCCCTTGGCCACATTTCTATGAAACTTCACAGGAGTCATCGGTACAACGTCTAGTTGCGCATATTACGAGGGCGTTTATTTTGACCTACTTTTGGATGAATTATTGCCCTTTCTTCAAATTGCCATTTCATTCTTGTCCGGCCTTCATCTCACAACCCCTTTGCCACATTTCTATGAAACTTCACAGGAGTCATCGGTACAACGTCTAGTTGTGCATATTACGAGGGCGTTTAATTTGACCTACTTTTGGATGAGTTATTGCCCTTTTTTTAAAATTGCCATTTCATTCTTGTCCGGTCTTCATCTCACAACCCCTTTGCCACATCTATGAAACTTCACAGGAGTCATCGGTACAACGTCTAGCTGCGCATATTACGAGGGCGTTTAATTTGACCTACTTTTGGATGAGTTATTGCCCTTTTTTTAAAATTGCCATTTCATTCTTGTCCGGCCTTCATCTCACAACCCCTTTGCCACATTTCTATGAAACTTCACAGGAGTCATCGGTACAACGTCTAGTTGCGCATATTACTAGGGCGTTTAATTTGACCTAATTTTGGTTGAGTTATTGCCCTTTTTTTAAAATTGCCATTTCATTCTTCTCCGGCCTTCATCTCACAACCCCTTTGCCACATTTCTATGAAACTTCACAGGAGTCATCGGTACAATGTGTTGTTGCGCATATTACGAGGGCGTTTAATTTGACCTACTTTTGGATGAGTTATTGCCCTTTTTTTAAATTGCCATTTCATTCTTGTCCAGCCTTCATCTCACAACCCCTTGGCCACATTTCTATGAAACTTCACAGGAGTCATCGGTACAACGACTAGTTGCGCATATTACGAGGGCGTTTAATTTGACCTAATTTTGGTTGAGTTATTGCCCTTTTTTTAAAATTGCCATTTCATTCTTGTCCGGCCTTCATCTCACAACCCCTTTGCCACATTTCTATGAAACTTCACAGGAGTCATCGGTACAATGTCTTGTTGCGCATATTACGAGGGCGTTTAATTTGACCTACTTTTGGATGAGTTATTGCCCTTTTTTAAAATAAATCACTAACTGACAAAATACAGTCAGCCAGACAAATACCCCTTGGGGGAGACATATGTTTTTCCCAAAAACAACCTCTAGTTTGACCTACTTTTGTATGAGTTATTGCCCTTTTTTAGATCACCTTAGCCGAAGGCTGAAGGTGAGCTATTCTGATCACTTTTTGTCCGTCGTCCGTCGTCCGTCTGGTGTTAACTTTTAGCTTTAAACATCAACTCCTCCTAAACTCCAAGGACAATTTTCGTGAAACATCACAGGACTGTTCCTCTGGTTGGCCTCTTTCAAAGTTGTTCAAAGATTTAAATTCCATTGAGAACTTTGGTTGCTGCGGCATCAGAAAGGGGACAAAATGTCCAAACTTTAAAAATCTTCTCCTCCGAATCTGCCTGTCAGATTCAAATATAATTTGGTAGAAATGTTCCTTGGGTGACCCTCTATAAAAATTGTTCAAGCCATACTGATTGGTCGAAAAACATGGCAGTCAGGCGGCATCAAAAAAGGGGCAAAATGACAATACTTTAATAAAGCATCCTTATAAAAGTGCTTGTCTGATTTAAAGATAGTTTTGTAGAAATGTTCTTTCATTGATCATCTACATACTTTGTCAAGCCATATTGATTTGTTGAAAGGCATAGCAACCAAGCAGCATCAGAAAAGGAGTAATTAAACTTTTTGCTTCAAATGACATATGGTTATTAGATTTATGGTCTAAGGGAGGTTACACTTGGCAGAGTATTATGCAAGGGCAATCTCCTTCGCAGAGTTGTCGTTCCTTACACTCACCATACATGTATCAGAACATGAGTAAAACGACCAAACTTTAAAATCCTTTTCCTCCATAATCTGCTTGTCAGACTCCAAGATAATTCAGTAGAAAGAATCCTTAAATGCCCCTCTAAAAAAACTGTTCAAGCCATATTGGTTTATATTAAAAACAGATCAAGAAAGGTGCAAAATGACAAAAACTTAATAATTCATTTCTAATTGAAGTTCTTGTTAGATTTCAAGATATAAATGACCTTTACTTATAAGCTGTTTCTTGAGAAGTGTTCACTCCTTGAAGTTCTAATTGCACTCCTTGATCTTTTTCCCAGATATTTCTACTAATTTACTATCAATCAGGTGATCGATTTAGGGTCATCTTGGCCCTCTTGTTTAAATTGCCATTTCATTCTTGTCCGGCCTTCATCTCACAACCCCTTGGCCACATTTCTATGAAACTTCACAGGAGTCATCGGTACAACGTCTAGTTGCGCATATTACGAGGGCGTTTGATTTGACCTACTTTTGGTTGAGTTATTGCCCTTTTTTTAAAATTGCCATTTCATTCTTGTCCGGCCTTCATCTCACAACCCCTTGCCACATTTCTATGAAACTTCACAGGAGTCATCGGTACAATGTCTTGTTGCGCATATTACGAGGGCGTTTAATTTGACCTACTTTTGGATGAGTTATTGCCCTTTTTTAAAATAAATCACTAACTCACAAAATACAGTCAGCCAGACAAATACCCCTTGGGGGGAGACATACGTTTTTCCCAAAAACAACCTCTAGTTGTACTTTCATTTAAAAGGAGTACCCATTTATTTTCAGGTATGTTTTCCAAGTCGTGTGCTGCAGATTTGTTGTTTGTGGGAAAGGGTTAAATCATGTTACTGAGATGATTCCTATGAGTGCTGCCGACATTTTTTATTGAACATTATTAGTCTACAATAATTATTGTCTTCCAAACCATCTTCCATAATGCACACGGTTCTAAAAACGTCTGTAATTATTTACTTGGTTTGTCGCTTGACTTAACCCTTTCCCTCATATAGATGCTTTCTGACGCCTCTGCAGCAGACAGCTTTTTGAAAACATAGTGACAAAAGAAGAAATTGCACAAAACGTGCAATTTCTCCTTTTGCCACAATGTTTTCAACTTTTTGTCTTAGGTTATCCATTCAATTATGGAGATTTACTATGTTTTGACAAAATACGTTCAAAGTCGTCTGCTGCAGAATTGTTGTATGAGGGAAAGGGTTAAAAAAATACCTAATAACTGGCCCAGTGCATATAATGTATGATACAGTTATATGTTGCAATGTCAAATGTCATCTGTAATTATGTCTCCCCCATTACATGGGGGTGACATATTGTTTTTGCCCGTTCCGTCCGTCCTTCCGTCCTTCCGTCCTTCCGTCTGTCACACTTGTTTCCGCTCAATAACTGAAGAACGCTTGGGCGTAGGAACTTCATACTTGGTATGCAGGTTGGTCATGACCAGTAGCTGACCCCTATTGATTTTGATAACAGAAGGTCAAAGGTCAAGGTCATGGTGACCTTGTGAGGTAAAAAATGGTTTCTACTCAATAACTGAAGAACGCTTTGGCTGAGGAACTCCATACTTGGTATGCAGGTTGGCCATACCTAGTAGAAGACCTCTATTGATTTTGAGGTCAGTACATCTAAAGTCAAGGTCACAGTGACCATGAGCTTGAAAGGTCACAGTGACAATGAGCTGATAAACAGTTTTTGCTTGGGCCCAGGAACTTCGTACTTGATGTGCAGGTTGGTCACCACCAGCAAATGACCCCTATTAATTTTAAGGTCACTAGGTCAAAGGTCAAGGTCACAGTGGTCAAGGTCACATCCGGCACACTTGTTTCCGCTCAATAACTGAAGAACGCTTGGGCATAGTATCTTCATACTTGGTATGCAGGTTGGTCATGACCAGTAGATGACTTCTATTGATTGTGATGTCAGAAGGTCAAAGGTCAAGGTCATGGTGACCTTGTGAGGTAAAAAATGGTTTCCGCTCAATAACTGAAGAACGCTTGGGCCGAGGGACTCCAAACTTGGCCATGCCCAGTAGAAGACCATATTAATTTTGAGGTCAAAGTCAAGGTCACAGTGACCTTGAGCTGAAAGGTCACAGTG
This sequence comes from Serripes groenlandicus, assembly GCA_031761405.1. Classification (NCBI taxonomy): domain Eukaryota; kingdom Metazoa; phylum Mollusca; class Bivalvia; order Cardiida; family Cardiidae; genus Serripes; species Serripes groenlandicus. The sequence goes on along the minus strand of JASEVX010000003.1, from coordinate 131,731,188 downwards.
ACAATGAGCTGAAACATTGTTTTTGCTTAATAACTGTAGAATGCTTTGTCCATGGAAGTTAATACTTGGTGTGCAGGTTGGTCACCACCAGTAGATGACCCCTATTGATTTTGAGGTCACTAGCTTAAAGGTCACGGTCAAGGTAACCTTCAGCTGAAAAATGGTTTCCTCTCAACAACTAAAGAATGCTTATGTTGAGGAACTTCATACCTGGTGTGCAGGTTGGTCTTAACCAGTAAATGACCTTTATTGAATTTGTTTGATTTTGAGGTCACAAGGTCAAATGTCGAAGGTCACGGTTTTACTCAATAACTCAAGAACGCTTATACCCAGGAACTTCATACTTGGTGTGCAGCTTGGTCCTAACCTGTAGATGACCCCTATTGATTTTGATGTCAGTAGGTCAAAGGTCAAGGTCGCGGTGACCTTTGGCTGAAAAATGGTTTCCGCTCAATAACTGAAGATTGCTTGGGACCAGGAACTTCATACTTGGTGTGCAGGTTGGTCACCAGCAGCAAATGACCCCTATTGATTTTGAGGTCACTAGGTCAAAAACCAAGGTCATGGTAACCCTCAGCTGAAAAATGGTTTCCGCTCAATAACTGAGGATCGTCACTGTTGCTTCATCTCCAGTCCAAAACTAAAAAATTCATCTCCATCATTTCTTTTCCTCCCCTACGACCACACAAATGGGGAGACAAGCGCTTTTTCAAAAAAGCAATCTAGTTTAGATTATAATTATGTTTAGTCTATCTGCTGATTTTTGAAGCAACATTATTCAGAACCCACAAAAGTATCAGGAATTGAACCCTTTCCCTCATACAACAAATCGGCAGCAGATGACTTTACAAAGATCTTGGCCAAAAATATGGAAAATATCTATTAATGATAGTTTAACTCTTTCCCTCATATAGACGCTTTCTGACGCCTCTGCAGCAGACGGCTTTTTGAAAACATAGTGACAAAAGAAGAAATTGCTCAAAACGAGCAATTTCTCCTTTTGCCACAATGTTTTCCACTTTTAGTCATAGGTTATCCATTCAATTACAGAGATTTTCTATTTTTTGACAAAATATGTTCAAAGTCGTCTGCTGCAGCATTGTCATATGAGGGAAAGGGTTAAACAGATTTGACAACTGCGGCAAAAGGAAAAATTGCTCATCATGCACAATTTGCCCTTTTGCTTCAATGTTTGTTCAAGTTGTGTGCTGCAGATTTGTCAGAATGTGTCTGTAGGTGGATAAGGGTTACGGTTCCTTGAGACTCTTCAATAGGACAAACAGGATACCCAAGAGTGCACATACAGAATTCAAGTTTCCTAAAACCTTATGTGTGATTCCTTGTCTGTCTCTTTAACCCTTTCCCTCATATAGACGCTTTCTGATGCCTCTGCAGCAGACAGCTTTTTGAAAACATAGTGACAAAAGAAGAAATTGCTCAAAACAAGCAATTTCTCCTTTGGCCACAATGTTTTCCACTTTTAGTCATAGGTTATCCATTCAATTATAGAGATTTTCTATTTCTGACAAAATATGTTTAAAGTCATCTGCTGCAGAATTGTCGTATGAGGGAAGGGGTTAATATTCCCAAATATAGAATCACTAATTTGCATCTAAGCAGATGCAATTCTCCTTCCAACAAATAATCGAAAGAAGGACAAAATTATGAAAGAGTTCATAGAAACAGAGCTCTAGATATCATGTTCTAAAATCCTTATTTGATACTCAAACCCCATGTTGTGGGTATTCAAAAGAATTGTCTCACTGAGACTCATCTTTTGAGTACCCACAACATAGGGTTTGGTTGAGTAATAAGAGAAAAATTGCGGGAAGAAGACCGGTTAACTATATCTGTAGAAATTTATAAAAAATTAGAACAAAATAAAACAGAAAGGTTTAGTATGTGTGCAATACTTATCTTGCTAATAGACAAGCAATTTTTGTCACATTCATGTTTTTACAAAAGTGTCTTGAGGTACATTCATTAACACATTTCCCTATATTTTGATGGCTGCCATGGTGCAAGTGTTGTTATGTAAGACAAATTCTAATGCCACTGAAGAAATTACCTTTTAACACTTTCCCTCATACGACAATTCTGCAGCAGACGACTTTGAACGTATTTTGTCAAAACATAGAAAATCTCCATGATTGAATGGATAACCTATGACAAAAAGTGGAAAACATTGTGGCAAAAGGAGAAATTGCACGTTTTGTGCATTTTTTTCTTTTGTCACTATGTTTTCAAAAAGCCGTCTGCTGCAGAGGCGTCAGAAAGCGTCTATATGAGGGAAAGGGTTAATAGTTGGAAGGATTGACCCTATTTCTGATAGATCCCATCTGCTTGTAGGGAAAACATTCTACATTGGAAGTATAATTTGAATATAGAGTTGAAAACATTTTGGAAAAAGGAAAACTTGCCAGGATCATTTTAAAACCTTGTCATAAAACAAAATACTTTCTTTTTCATCAGATGTTTTTGCAGCAGATGACTAAAAAATAGCCAAAGAGGTAAATTTCCCTCATATCTTTACGACTTCGAAAATGTTTACTAAAAAATATGGAAAATCTCTATCGTTTTGAGCAATTTGTCGTTTTGTCAAAATGGTGTGAAAAGTCGTCTGCTGCAGATGTGTCAAAATGCATCTTGCATCTTTAAGATGGAAAGGGTTAAAGAAGATAATAGCGTGTCCCATCTCCTGTTTTTTTTTATAGGACTATAATTTGTGTCATCATAACTAATGGACATATATATGGAAAGGCAGTAGAAGCTTCTGATGATACCAACTTATTATTTCCATAAATGATTTCTAGCCCCTGGCTTTCAACTCCAGTCCTTTATTAGCATTTTAATGCACAATCATGCTTTATAGGCTAGCTGGTAATTCTGGAGTTAAAGGGGTTACTTTTATAAATTAACCCTTTCCCACATACAGACGCTTTCTGATGCCTCAAACGAGCAATTTCTCCATTTGCCACAATGTTTTCAACTTTTGTCAGTAAGTAAACCTTCATATAATATATAGATTTTTTGATAAGATGTGCTCAAAATCGCCTGCTGCAGATTTGTTGTATCAGATGTGGGAAAGGGTTAAGTCAGATATAAATGTGTCGGGGTCCTCTAGCTCTGTCTGGTTGGTATTTTTTATTTCTTAGTTATATTGTAGACATGTACTTCTGAATGAGTATGAGCTACGTTTAAGAAGTTTAAGCGAGATTTCAATAAATTATCATTTTTGCCGGATCACATGAAAATGACCTTCAAAGATTTTGAATTTATTCTAGATAAGGTCAAATTCTGTTTTGGGCTCTTTTTGCTATCCAATTATAGTAACCCAACAATCATGATAGATTGTGCTGGTTACATCTACTATGTTGTTAACCCTTTCCCTCATATAGACGCTTTCGGACGCCTCTGCAGCAGACAGCTTTTTGAAAACATAGTGACAAAAGAAGAAATTGCACAAAACGTGCAATTTCTCCTTTTGCCACAATGTTTTCCACTTTTAGTCATAGGTTATCCATTCAATAATGGAGATTTTCTATGTTTTGACAAAATATGTTCAAAGTCGTCTGCTGCATAATTGTCGTATGAGGGAAAGGGTTAATATGATTAATTTGTATGTATAGTGCTTCATGCAGCTTTTAACATTTTTTTATATATCTTAGGGCCTACCCTTGGAGGGTTACCAGAACTGATGGGTTATTTATTCTGTCACCAGCAAGTCAGTCGTAAGGCTAACCCCACAATCCTGAGTAGCCATTACTACCATATTGAAAGTTTTGGGTTACAATGACTGGGCTGGAGATCGAACCCGTGACCTCACACGCATGAGACGTTACATGCTCAGAATACCACTTAGAAACCTATCAATTTAAGAATTTCCTTTATTCAACAAAGCTATTGCAGACAATATCTACAAAAATCTCTAAAACTGAAAGAACAATCATTGAATAAATATTAAAATCTTGCAGCAAAACGGGAAAATGCTGAATAACATATGAGGGATTTCTTCATTTCTACCATATTTTGAAAATACATAAATTTTACTTCAAATGATGTCTGCATGACACTGTGAGAAAGGTTAAACTATGGACTGACTTTTTCTGATACCATGCAAAAACATGCATGGAAATAATAAAAGAAATCTTTTGGATCCGAGGTGAAACAAACGTGAGAGATTTTACTATTATAAAGAAAGATGAGTGAAAAGATGAGATTAGTCTCCTCTAGGGGTTACTAATCTGGAAAAACTAGCTTTTTATAGAAATTTTTTGAAATTAATCTGCCACAGTCTGCAAACATAGCTAATTTATCAATAGTCCTCTGTTTCAGATTGAGCGCTAACCCTCCCTTTCCTTCATGTAGACGTATTGTGATGTCTCCGCAGCAGACAACTATTGCCACAATGTTTTCAACTCCTTTCAATAATTAAACTTCCTTTATAGAGAGTTTCCATGTTTTAGACTGAATGCTTTCAAAGGCGTCTGCTGAAGTTTTGTTGTATGTGGTGGGCATGTATGCAAAATGATTGAAATTTTATATGCATAACACCAGACTGAAACCAAGAGAATATGATGAGGGGATCTACTGCCAAGAAACATAACTACATTAGTAACCTTTTTATGAGGTTATTTCTGGTGGAAGTTACTGTAATTTGATGAATAAAAAACTCGTAAACTCACGCAAATGTTTATTCATACCAAATAAAGAAGCTTTACAACTAATAAGCTTGACACCTTCCTTGTCTTGAACTTTATTTTTTGTTGGGGTTTTTGTGGGTTTCAAAGGCCTTCTAACCCTTTCCCACATACACCAAATCTGCAGCAGACGACTTTGAAAGCATCTTATCAAATATGTGATAAATCACCATTAATGACAGTTTAATTATCCCCTCGGTTACGAAGTAAGCGAGAAAGGGATATAGTAACGGGACCGTCCGTATGTATGTGTGTCCTTCCGTCCGTAACAAACCTTGTCATCACTCTACACTAACCATTTCTTGACAGATCTTAACCAAACTTGGTATAAAGTAAGTATATGGTAACATCTTGAAGCCTATTGATTTTCAAGGTCATAGGTCAAAGGTCAAGCTCAAAATAGCCCAAAATTGGACTTGCAATATTTCCGTCCGTAACAAACCTTGTCATCACTCTACACTAACCATTTCTTGACAGATCTTAACCAAACTTGGTATAAAGTAAGTATATGGTAACATCTTGAAGCCTATTGATTTTCAAGGTCATAGGTCAAAGGTCAAGCCCAAAATAGCCCAAAATTGGACTTGCAATATTTCCGTCCGTAACAAACCTTGTCATCACTCTACACTAACCATTTCTTGACAGATCTTAACCAAACTTGGTATAAAGTAAGTATATGGTAACATCTTGAAGCCTATTGATTTTCAAGGTCATAGGTCAAAGGTCAAGCCCAAAATAGCCCAAAATTGGACTTGCAATATTTCCGTCCGTAACAAACCTTGTCATCACTCTACACTAACCATTTCTTGACAGATCTTAACTAAACTTAGTATAAAGTAAGTATATGGTAACATCTTGAAGCCTATTGATTTTCAAGGTCATAGGTCAAAGGTCAAGCCCAAAATTGGACTTGCAATATTTTCAGCTGTGGCAACCTTGTCACCACTCTACACTGACCATTACTTGACGGATTTTAACAAAACTTGGTATAAAGTTACTTTATGATAATATCTTGAAGCCTATTGATTTTCAAGGTCATAGGTCAAAGGTCAAGCCCAAAATTGGACTTGCAATATTTTCAGCTGTGGCAACCTTGTCACCACTCTACACTGACCATTACTTGACGGATTTTAACAAAACTTGGTATAAAGTTACTTTATGATAATATCTTGAAGCCTATTGATTTTCAAGGTCATAGGTCAAAGGTCAAGCTCAAAATTGGACTTACAATATTTTCAGCTGTGACAGCCTTGTTACCACTCTACACTGACCATTCCTTGACCGATCTTTATAAAACTTATTATACAGTTAGTTTATGATAATATTTGAAGCCTATTGATTTTCAAGGTCATAGGTCAAAGGTCAAGCCCAAAATTGCACTTACACTATTTTCAGCTGTGGCAACCTTGTCACCACTCTACACTGACCATTACTTGACAGATTTTAACCAAACTTGGTATACAGTTACTTTATGATAATATCTTGAAGCCTATCGATTTTCAAGGTCATAGGTCAAAGGTCAAACTCAAAATTGGACTTACAATATTTTCAGCTGTGGCAGCCTTGTCACAACTCTACACTGACCATTCATTGACCGATCTTAATAAAACTTATTATACAGTTAGTTTATGATATGTCTTGAAGCCTATTGGTTTTCAAGGTCATAGGTCAAAGGTCATGCCCAAAATTGAACTTGATTGAACTTACAATATATCTCAGCTGTGGCAACCTTGTCACCACTCTACACTGACCATTCCTTGACAGATCTTATCCAAACTTGGCATACAGTTAGTTTGTGACAATATTTTGAAGCCTATTGATTCAAGGTCATAGGTCAAAGATCGAAGTCAAAAATTGGACTTAAATATTTAGATCACAAGAGAACTCAATGTGAAAATGGAAAGCCGAGGGGATGCATCCGCTTTGCGGTGCCCTTGTTATTAAAGAGTTGAAAACATTGTAGCAAATGGTGAAATTGCTCTTCATGAGCAATTTCACCTTTGCCACAATGTTTTAAAAGTCATCTGCTGTAGAGGCGTCTAAAAGAATCTATATGTGTTAATATAGGGTTAATCAAAACATCACCCATCTGCAATAGACAGCTTTTGAAAATATTTTGGCAATAGGAGAATTTTTTTAAAATCCACATATTCTCAATCATCACTCAATGTAATATTATTAGTTTATTACTAACCTTTTTTATAGGAATTTTCAAGTTGAGTTACAACTATGTACTTTAGCAAAGCAATGTCAAAGCCAACCTACATAGACAATTTTGCAGCAGACGACTTTGAAAAAATATTGACAAAAACATGAAAAACATTGTGGCAAAAGGAGAAATTTCTTCTTATGCAACAATGTTTTCAAAAGTCGTCTGCTGCAGATGCATCAAAATGCGTCTACAAGTGGAGAAACGGTTATGTTAGAATAGAACTTGACTTTACTAAAAAAAACATTTACTTAGAAAGCTGTTGATGAATCTTCTTGAGATTTGTTGTAAAGGGTAAGCACTACAAGTTAGAATTGAATCTACATCAAATACTTAACAAATTTTGGCCATGCCATACAAAAATGTTCCTCCTGAACAGTGTTAGCATCAAAGATTCAGATTAACCCATAGCTACATTCAGTCTGAACTGGATCTGTAATGTTTGCCATCTACTCATAAAAGCATCCGAAAAAGACATTGTAGAACAGTTACGTTTTCTGACGCCTCTGTAGCAGACGACTTTTGAAAACATCATGACAAAATAGAAATTGTTCAAAACAAGCAATTTCTCCTTTTGCCACAATGTTTTCAACTCTTTTCAGTAATATAATATCTTCATTTATAGAGCTTTACCGTATGTTTGCCTAGACACTTTCAAAGTCATCTGCTGCAGATTTGTTGTATGGAAAAGGGTTAAAACCGACTACCCAAGTATGCAGTCTATTTGTGAATAACTTTGTCCCACATGCAGAACCAATTTGGAATGACTGCAGCACACCACTTTCAATTTTCAACCCTATGCAATAATGATGCTTTCATTCATAAAAAAAACCTATATTTTTGCAAAGATATTTTCAAGATCATTTGCTATATATTTGTTGTATGTTGGAAAGGATAATTTCAAAACTTCCAGAGTTTTTGTTGTAAATGCCGTTTGGAAAGTTGAATTATAGCGGTGACGTAATTGTTTTAAATGACGTCATGCACGTTCATGACCAACATATTAGACGCGCGTGACATGTAACAGCATACTTTTTACCGGTCAAAAACGTTGTTTTAGCATGAGACAGTAGCACATTGCTGATGATGAGTATATGAACATTTGAAAAAGGTATAATTAAAATAAAATGTTCATAGACTGTTAATAAAACCGATTTCAAAATGTTGTGTAAGTTGTTTCCAAAACAAATACAATGGGGAGTAAAGATAGAATAGCCTACACCTAATTTGATCAAGGAAAACAACGTCGCGTCAAAACCTTGTCCGGCCTGCATCTTAACCATGCATCATAGGATTTGAACGAAACTTGGCACAAACGTTCACCATGATGAGGCGGCATGTTACACACAAGACCCAGGCCTGTACCTTAAGGTCAAGGTCACACTTAGTGGTCAAACGTCAAAATGAGTACTGTTTGATAGGACTTCCTTGTCCGGCCCACATCTCGACCATGCATCTTAAGATTCTTAAGTTTCTGGACACACATGTTCACCATTATGAGGTGGCTTGTACTTCAAAGGTGAAGGTCACACTCAGAGGTCAAAGGGTCAAAGGTCAAAAGAGTACTGTTTGATAGGACTACCTTGTCCGGCCTGCATCTCAACCATGCATCTTAGGATTCTCAGGTTACTGGACACACATGGTCACCATGATGAGGTGGCTTGTACCTCAAAGGTGAAGGTCACACTCGGAGGTCAAAGGTCAAAATGAGAACTGTTTGATAGGACTACCTTGTCCGGTCCGCATCACAACCATGCATCATAGGATTCTCAAGTTACTGGGCACACATGTTCACCATGGTGAGGTGGCTTGTACCTCAAAGGTCAAAATGAGAACTGTTTGATAGGACTACCTATCGGTCGGTCGATCGGAAGCCATATTTTGAGTCAAGGTGCTGTTTTGGGGGTATTTATCATCTTCAGTGATAGTTCTAGTTTATTTTCTTCATAAATTATCCTGCAATTAAAGACAACCTGTGCACAAATAGCAAGGATTAAAAAATATTGAAAGTAGATTGCCATGTCTAAGGGGAGTTCAAATGCATTTAACCTTTACTAGACCACATTGGAAAAGCGATTCCATGTCTACACTTAAAGTTTCCCAATCTTCATTTTCTGAAACTTTTACTAGACCCAATTTGATACAGTAACAAATTGCATGTCTATGAAAACAATACTACATACCAATAGACAGTTTTAGTACTTTTATCTCAAGTATAATGGAAAATGTGGAATTCATCAATAATCGTTAAATCTTTCAAACATACAACAATTTGCAGCAGACAACTTTGAAAACATAAAGTCAAAAATGTCTGTATATGAAAGTATAACCATTGGAAAAAGTTGAAAACATTGTGGCAAAAGGAGAATGAGCAATTTCTTCTTCTGCCACAATGTTTTTAAATGTTGTCTGCTGCAGAACATCAGAAAGTGTCCATATGTGGGAAAGGGTTTACAATGTAAAGCAACATTGGAGGGGCATAAAGTATTGCTATTTGCTGTCTTACAATTATAATGAAGTTATTTTCTTGGCTTGCAAAGGGATGTGAAAGATTTGTTTGAAGCTGCATTTTATAATCTAAGATCAAGGTCAAGACCTAGCTATCTGTCACCGAAGGTCACATAATGACAATGTGTGTCCGTCCGTCTACAGTGACACCTAAGGTATGACATTGTTTGTCCATCTACAGTGCCACCTAAGGTATGACATTGTTTGTCCATCTACAGTGACACCTAAGGTAGTATGACATTGTTTGTGACACCTAAGGTATGACATTGTTGTCTGTCTACAGTGACACCTAAGGTATGACATTGTTGTCTGTCTATAGTGACACCTAAGGTATGACATTGTTTGTCCATATACAGTGACATCTAAGGTATGACATTGTTTGTCCATCTACAGTGACATCTAAGGTATGACATTGTTTGTCCATCTACAGTGACACCTAATGTATGACATTGTTTGTCCATCTACAGTGACACCTAAGGTATGACATTGTTGTCTGTCTACAGTGACACCTAAGGTATGACATTGTTGTCTGTCTACAGTGACACCTAAGGTATGACATTGTTGACTGTCTATAGTGCCACCTATGGTATGACATTGTTTGTCCATCTACAGTGACATCTAAGGTATGACATTGTTTGTCCATCTACAGTGACACCTATGGTATGACATTGTTTGTCCGTCTACAGTGACATATAAGGTATGACATTGTTTGTCCGTCTACAGTGCCACCTAAGGTATGACATTGTTGTCCATCTTCAGTGCCACCTAATGTATGATATTGTTGTCCGTCTACAATGCTACCTAAGGTATGACATTGTTTTGTCCATCTACAGTGACACCTAAGGTATGAAATTGTTTGTCCATCTACAGTGACACCTAAGGTAAGACATTGTTTGCCCGTCTACAGTGACATCTAAAGCATGATCAGAGGACATTTTAACCACCTTAAACAAATATCACCGACCAAGATTGTTCAAATTATGTCCAAGGGGTTATAATTGGCCTAGAGCTTAGCTATTTGGTGTGTACAATTGTCTAGTGGTCTTCTTTCAAGATTGTTCAAATTATGCCCCTGGGATAAATCAAAGCGCTGAAAGCGCTGATGGTATAGGGGGCATATGTATGTTGAAAACATATGGCATAGATCATATGGACAAACATTGTTGAAACAATGAAACAATGACCTTTAAACAAACCAAACCAAAAATGTTTGAAGCAACACATTTTGCCTGCCAATAACATATACCTCATTTGTCAAAGTTTTACCCTTTTCTTGTATAAAAAAAATATCGAAGGACAAAAGATTGACAAAAAAAACCCGAGCAGCTACCCTTAATTAAAATATTTCTAGTTCAGAAATCACTAAAGATCCACAATGTATATTGTAATCATGCTGATAAATGGAAGACGATCGAAAGCATGATAGAGTTATGTTTCTTTTGCACTGCACAATTGCAGCTCTGAGTTTCCTATACACCAAGTCTTAAATTGATATATTGGACATATATTGAGACAATAACCGAAGAAATGAAAAAATTGAGTTTACACCTAAAAAACAGATTAGATTTGACGAAGTACAAAGCTTGGGGAAGCACTCATTAACGAAAAAGGGAATTTCACGGAACGCATGTGTTGCATATAATAAGTGAGAACATTGAAAGACAAAAATATACACACTCCAAACGCAGCATGCTAAATTTATGGTTATGGTGCACTGCAAATCTGTAGGTCATAAGTTACCTACAAACCAAGTTTGAAATTGATACAATGAAAGTTAATTGAGACAACCGCTGAACTAAATAAGGAAAAATGGAGATAACTGAAAAAACAGACCAGAGTTATGTACCTAGTACTTTGCCGTTCTCCTGATCACACGGGTATAATTGTGACCACTTTGAAATAAATCTGCCATACAGAAACAACGTGTTAACCAATACATGCAATCCATGACGGACGGACGAATGCACATTCAGGCAGACAGCCGACCGGACGCCGGATAATACCTCCAAGCTTTACAGACGGAGACAACTCATAAAGTATTGATTACAGAAGACTGGTCCGATGCGTCAAAACACGTCAGCTTAGATTATGGTATTTGTAAAGTATTTGCAATTTAATTGTATCTCCGAAACGGGACCGGACCGTCAAGGTTAATTTTCAAAAACCTATTTAGACTACATTTCTAGTTTATTTGTCAACAGATACATCTAGGACTATATTACACGTTGATGAACGTTGAGTCTTAAATTAACGCAAATGCATATACATTATAATTTTAGTCCCAAAATCGCTAGAAGCTTCTCAATTATAAAATAAATAATGACCTTGCGGTTATAACTCGGATGTGTTGACAAATTTGGCCAAATTTCTTTCCGACGTTTGACAAAAGTCAATGCGACATGCGTCATTCGTCTTTCACCAATGGGCTAAGTCTATGTGGAAACGCAGCCAGTTGCTTGGGAAGATTGTTGTGAGGAGTACTGGTTTGAGAAAACCAGGAAATACATTTGTAGGTGAACTGGCCGCCGTGATATGACTGAAGAAATGTTAAAAACGGCGTTAAACCCCAATCAATCAATGTTGAAATTAACTTATCTATAATTTGTAGATTTAATTTCTATTTCCTAGTAGGGTCTACATACAGCGACACATGAGAATATTCAACACAAAACGCGACCTGTTTTACCAACAATTCCCCAGTAGCGGTGAGACCGTTTGTAACATTATTTCATGGCATGTATACACAGTAGGACCTCTCTCTTTGGACGAATTATGTTGTAACAAGTTTGTTTACAGTATTCCTTAACCTTGACCACATAGACTAAATATACAGCAAACAACATTGAACTAAGGCATAACTATTGACCTGAATTAATAAAAGTATGATTTTGAATAGTGATGAAAACATTGTGGAAAAAGACAAACTTGTTGATTATCATTCATCTGTTAAGGTTAGTCAAATGTGTCTAAAAGGGGCAAAGGTTAAAATAATAACTGTAGACAAATGTTTTCGTTATCTAGGTTATAGAAACAAATTGATTCATGTTTCAAAGCATTGTTTGAAAAGGAGGAATTGCTCATTGTCAGCAATTGCTCCGTTTGTAAATATACTTTCAACATTTGTTTGTAACTAAGTAGCTATAACGGGAACGGTTCAACCCTTTCCCGCTTACAGTCGCTTTTTGACGCATGTGCAGCAGACGGCTGCAGAATTGTTTATCATGACCCATTTCCTCTTTTTCCACAAAGGTTTCAACTATATATTTTTCCCCTTGATGTAAGGCAAAATTGCTCGTAATCATTCATCTCTAGCATGTTATTCAAAATGTGTCCGGAAGGGAGAAAGAGGGAAAGAACGTCCATAGTAAAACGTTTAAATATGAAAAGAATTAATTTGAAACGTGTTTGAAAGAATTGTGTGAAAAGGAGGAATTGCTCATTGTCAGCAATAGCTCCATTTTCAACAATATTTTTTAAATATTCGAACTGTTATAGTATCACGGAAAGGGTTCCGCTTCCATGGGAAGGATGTAACCATTTTCCGCCTACAGACGCTTACAGACGCATGTGCAGCAGACGACAATCGAAAACATTGTGACAAAAGGGGAAATTGCTTTTCGTAGGCAATTTCTACTTTTGCCACAATGGTTTCAACTCCTTTCAATAATTGTATTTACAGTGCTTTGCACATTTCTCTATAAGTCGACTGTTGTAAACTAATGGGGTCACAGAACGGTCGACGTTACCTCACATTACTGACATTGAGGTCAACCATAGTTCAGAGTGTGTTTCATTCATAGAAACTATTTTGTCTCATAAATTTATGCAAGCGGAGGGTTTCGTGATTCGGTCGAACCAATGAAATCGTTGAAAAGGCAGATTATACCAATCAAAACTCGATTTTGGTGTAGGTATACACATGTGGACTGCGGTTGCAGCTTTAATCCGACTTTTCGAAAGCAGCTTCGCTATGGGATAGTGGCGAAACGCCCCTATCCCAAAAATGGCCTGGCCCTGGGCGGGGTCACCTGTTTTACATAGATATATATATAGCAAAAAACTTTGAATTTTTGTTGTCTGAAACTGAAAGGCCTAGAGGTTAGATGTTTTGTGTGTGTAAACAATTATCCAGTGGTCCTCTACATAGAATGCTCAAATTATTCCCCCTTGGTCGAAATTGGCCCTGCCATGGGGTCACCTGTTTTACAAAGAGATATAGAGGGAACATTTTGAAAATCTTATTGTCTGAAACCGAAAGGTTTGTAGCATTGTCTAGTGATCATCTACTAAGATTGTTCAAATTATGTGCTTGTAGCAATGATAATAAAAAGAAATCTTAAACAAAAATGTTTTGGTCATCAACATCTTCTACTGTCTGTGTCATAAAAAACCACATAGAAGACTAAACGTATTTATAAATGTTATAGTGTTGTATTATATATTAAAGGGTCCAAATGTTGTTCAAATAGTTGGCAATTAATTTTTAATTAGCAGAGCTAAAATTTGAAAACCAATATTGCCCTTGGCTTATTCACGTTTGTTGAACTAGTCTCACATTGCTAATTTTTTTTCACCCACAAAATCTCATCTTAAAACTAGAAGTTGGCAAAGTGAAACAACACCAAATTGTTCAGGTGATCGATCCAGGGCCATCATGACCCTCTTGTTATGGTGAATAAGGTAACCGAAATTGATTGCAGTGTCTTAACTATTTGTCTTGCTAAGTGTGATCTTTTTAAATGCAGCAATGAGTCAGATTAGATTTTAATTATGAAGGCTCTGTTGCTTAACCCTTTCCCTCATATAGACGCCTCTGTAGCAGACGGATTTTTAGCTCGATTATTCGAAGAATATGAGAGCTTTACTACTCGCCCCGGCGTCGGCGTCGGCGTCCGGTTAAAGTTTTAGGGCAAGTTGGCATTTTCATTCATAAGTATTCATGTGCTAGGGCTTTAATATTTGGAATATAGTTATATCTTATACCTTTCTTCACATTGAATGTTAAAGGTACTGAGTGTGACCTTTTTTTTGGGGTAACAAACATGATTTTCGGTGGTTAAAGTTTTAGGGCAAGTTGGATTTTTTTTTTTTTTTTTTTTCCTCAATAATTACTTATGCTAGGGCTTTTATATTTGGAATATAATTACATCTAATACCTGTCTTCATATTGTATGCTGAGGATTCTGAGAGTGTGACCTTCTTTTTGGGGTAAAAGACGTGATTTTGGGTGGTTAAAGTTTTAGGGCAAGTTGGCATTTTCATTTTTTTTTTTTTTTTTTCTCAATAAGTATTTGTGCTACGGCTTTAATACTTGGAATTTAGTTACATCTTATACCTTTCTTCACATTGAATGCTGAAGATGCTGAGTGTGACCTTCTTTTTGGGGTAAAAAACCTGATTTTCGGTGGTTAAAGTTTTAGGGCAAGTTGGAATTTTTTTTATTTTTTTTTTCTCCATAAGTACTTATGCTAGGGCTTTTATATTTGGAACATAATTACATCTAATACCTGTCTTCATATTGTATACTGAAGATTCTGAGTGTGACCTTCTTTTTGGGGTAAAAGACGTGATTTTGGGTGGTTAAAGTTTTAGGGCAAGTTGGCCTTTTCATTTAATTTTTTAATTTTTCTCAATAAGTATTTGTGCTACAGCTTTAATATTTGGAATGTAGTTACATCTTATACCTTTCTTCACATTGAATGCTGAAGATGCTGAGTGTGACCTTCTTTTTGGGTTAAAAAACATGATTTTGGGTGGTTAAAGTTTTAGGGCAAGTTGGCATTTTCATTTAATTTTTTAATTTTTCTCAATAAGTACTTGTGTTAGGGCTTTCATATTTGGAATATAATTACATATAATACTTTTCTTCACATTGTATGTTGAAGATGCTGAGTGTGACTTTTTGGGAATAAATAACATGATTTTTGTTTGATTTTAAGAATTTTAGATAAATTCATAATTTTTGGTTACATTCCTTTGTAATTGTGATCATTCATTTATCAAATATAATTCTTCAACATATCAAACATTTTTTTAAGGTTTTGCTATTTTTGGACTCGGTCAGTTTTAACATTTGCGTTTAGCTCATCGTTAAAGTTTCATAATTCAAATCACTTCATACTTCACACATTTGTTAAGGACCATCGTACAATTAGGTTAGATAACTCCTAAATATGGAGTAATGGCCCTTGAATTACTTAGAAAATTTTGCCACAATGTTTTCTAGTTTTTGTCATAGGTTATCCATTCAATTATGGAGATTTTCTATGTTTTGACAAAATATGTTCAAAGTCGTCTGCTGCAGAATTGCCATATGAGGGAAAGGGTTAATAGTACTTAAGTGCAACATAATGAAGTAGTGCTTTATGTGAATAAGCGGCATATAGTCGAGCGCGCTGTCCTCCGACAGCTCTTGTTGAAAACATAGTGACAAAAGAAGAAATTGCTCAAAACGAGCAATTTCTCCTTTTGACAAAATGTTTTCCACTTTTAGTCATAGGTTATCCATTCAATTATAGAGATTTTCTATTTTTTAACAAAATATGTTCAAAGTCGTCTGCTGCAGAATTGTTGTATGAGGGAAAGGGTTAAAGTCAAGCCCTTATTTTCTATATTTGGAATGTCCAGGCTAGTATAACCATTATACCTTTTATGAATTTATTTACATGTCTGCTTTGAAAACATCTTGGGAAAACGACCTCATGTTTTAAAATGAAGACAAATTTACAATGAGAACTTGCTACCTTAACCCTTTCCCTCATATAGACGCTTTCTGACGCCTCTGCAGCAGACGGCTTTTTGAAAACATAGTGACAAAGGAAGAAATTGCACAAAACGTGCAATTTCTCCTTTTGCCACAATGTTTTCCACTTTTAGTCATAGGTTATCCATTAAATTATGGAGATTTTCTATGTTTTGACAAAATGCGTTCAAAGTCGTCTGCTGCAGAACTGTCGTATGAGGGAAAGGGTTAAGTTTATCCTCATCTTGCCATGAATTTTTCAAAATGTGTTTGTATCCAGGAAAAGATAAGGCACAGGTTAGCTCATTTGAAAACAAGTCACCATTACCAGAAAGATGTATCATAATATGTAAGACAGGTTACCCTAAATTCTAACTACTTTTCAAGATAATTAATTACAGATGTAACAGAAACCTGGTATGAGAGTAATTAGTCTGATGTTCTTTCATCTGGGATGATAATCAGGCTGGTTCCTCCTTCTAGCTTAGTTTTACCTCATCTCCCAGTCTATTACAGGGGTCCGGATAAGAAGGGGTTTACAGCTCTTTTCCCCAAAATATCTTTTATTATTTACCAACCAAACCCTATGATGTTGGTACTCAAAAGAATTGTCTCACTGAGACGATTCTTTTGAGTACCCACAACATGAGGTTAGAAGGTCAAATAAGGATTTTAGAACATGAAAGACTCTTTATCAAGAGCTCTGCTAATACAGACAAAACAAGAATCCAGGTACTTATTCCCAGATGAGCCCTGTCACAGGAAAACCATAACTTTGAAATAATTGACAATTAACCCTTTCCAAACATACAACAAATATGCTGCAGGCAACTTTGAAAACATACCCGAAAATATTGGCAACTCCCTTAAAATGAAAGTACAATAACTTTAGTAGAGTTGAAAACATGGTGACAAAAGGAGAAATTGCTCGTTTTGTGCAGATTTAACCCTTTCTGACATACAACAAATATGCTGTAAACAATTTTGAAAACATCTTGGCCAAAACATGGAAAATCTCTTTGAATTAAAGTGTAATTACTTAATAGAGTTGAAAACATGGTGACAATTTTTTGAGCAATTTCTTCTTTTGTCACCATGTTTTTTTAAAAAGCCGTCCGTACAGAGGGGTCAGAAAGCATCTTTATGAGGGAAAGGGGTTAATGCTTTCCAACCCTCAGCATGTTGTATGTACTCACTGAGACCACAACATTTATATTTTAGAACAAGGAAAACTCTACTTATCTAGAGCTCTGCTTTTAAGACTATATGAGGAATCCGCTGTGGTCGAGTGGTTAGCGTCGGGGATTTCGAAACCGGGTGTCCTGGGTTCGATCCCCAGTCGCGGCACTACGGTCATGGTGGAGTGCCCTTAGGCAAGGCACATTTTCTAGCCTAGTACTGGTTTGTTTACCCAGGGATCATGAATAATTAAATTTAATTGCGCGCTAAATGACCTTAGCTGTCGATGCGCCATAAAACAATATACATTCATTTAAGACTATATGACAAAGTTAAAAGCTAAGAAGATAGACAAATAAAAGAACTTTTTTAATAAAGATTGTGGAAGCTATTCATATTACGGCTATTTTTCCCTCATTGTGATCAAGCAAAGTCTTTGGAAGATGCATAGTGTATAATAGTTTTCCTAACAAATAATGAGGCTAATAGTGCAAAAACACTTGACAACAAATTAGATGTGTTGTATCCTAAGTATGTCTACCTAATATTTACCTGTTTTAATCGTTTAACCCTTTCCCTCTTGTAGACGCTATCTAACTTCTCTGCAGCAGACGACTTTTGAAAACTTTTATAAATTTTGTGACAAGAGCAAAAATTGCTCAACATCAGGCATTTCACCATTTGCCACAATGTTTTCAACTTTTTTTTTTAGTAATAATACTTTCATTAATAGAGCTTTTCCGTATTTTTGCCCTGATGGTTTCAAAGTCGTCTGATGCAGATTTGTTGTATATGGATAAGGGTTAATTAAGAGTGTGGTCTGCTTTGAAAAAATGTGAAGAAAAACTTATGGCATAATTATAATTGTTTACTTTTGATACAATTTTTTTTTTTTTTTCCAACATTGTTTTCAAACATTATTTACATACAGCAAATCAGCAGTAGAAGACTTCAAAATCATCTACGCAAAAGTCATCATGACTTTTATCACAATGTTTTCAAATGTCATGATTGCAGCTGATGATCAAAAAGCGTCTGCAAGTGGGAAAGTGCTAAATGGTCTCTCTTGCAAAGGCCTTTACCCTTTCCCGAAAGCAGCGTAAAACCCCAATAAATAAATAAATAAATAACCCTTTCCCTCATGCAACAAATTAAAGTATGCAATGAAAGTGCAATAATTGAATAGAGTTGAAAACATGGAGACAAAAAGAGAAATTGCTCATTTTGAGCAAATTCTTATTTTGTCAGCATGTTTTCAAAAAAGTTGTCTGCTGCAGAGGCTTCAGAAAGTGTCTATATGAGGGAAAGGGTTAAATGTAGTCTGTATCAGGGAAAGGGAGTTATATTCTTTTTTTTTTATGATGGATTTAGAGATGAATACTTTGAATGGCATCTCATTTATAAATGAAAGTTGCATCGATTTTCACTGGCAACAAATCTTCATGAGTTGTCTTCGAAAATATCTAAGGACAAATCACAAACTCTATTCATAGATGTTCAAGACATTTAAATTTGTTTTTTTAGCTCACCTGAGCTTTGCTCAAGGTGAGTTATTGTGATCGCCTTTTGTCCGGCGTCCGGCGTCAGTCGTCCGTCAACTTCTCCTCCTCAGTAACCAGTGGGTCAATTGGGATGAAACTTCACAGAAAGCATCCTCTCAATGACCTCACAAGATTTCCTTCAAATTTTTGGGATCCATGCAGAATTCTGGTTTCCAATGGCAACGAAATGAAAAAAGCTTAAAAATTCTTTTCCTCCCAAACTGATTGGCAGATTTTCAAATAGTTTTGTAGAAATGTTCCTTGGATGACCCTCTATCAGATTCCTTCAAGCCATGTTGATTGGTCGAAAAAATGGCCGCCGGGGGGGGGGGGGGGGGGGGGGCTATTTTGCCTTATATGGCTATAGTGAAAATTTAAAAAATCTTAAAGAAAACGAACCAATGTGTGATATGAAGGTACATTATTAATAAACAGTGCAGATCAGATCAGACTGTTTGAACGTGCTGGCTGACCTGGATCTACATTGGTAGCATATACCTTCTGTTGGTTTTCCCAGAACATGGCACAATTGTTAAACACAATATTCTGCCGTAGCTGGTTAATTAAATCCCAGATAGAATGGTTTTGACTGGTTTACATTATATAAGCCCACAAATAGAACCTGCATGTGTGGCAATTAATTTGAAAACCTCATGTTTCCTGAAAATTTATTATTTGATCTGGCTGGAAATTATATTCAAGCTGTGATTAATTGCCTTAATTAACCCTTGCCCACTTGCAGACGCATTCCAATGCATTTGCAACAGACGACTTTTGAAAACATTGTGGCAAAAGGAGAAATTGCTCATGATAAGCTTTTAACTTTGTTTAACAATTAAGTTTTTTTTATGGAGATATTTCAGGTTGTTGTCACCAACCGTCTTTTCAAAGTCGTCTGCTGCCGAATTGTTGTATGATGGAAAAGGGTTAACCGTGATAAAAAAGATGTTTCTGAAGTAATATAGGATGTTTATAGCTCACCTGAGCAAGAAATGCCCAATTTGAGTTATTGTGATTGCCCTCAGTCTTTGTCATGTGTGCATATGTCAATAATTTGATATAAAAAACCCATCTTCTTCTCTTTAACTACAGCCAAATGTGATGCTTTTTAATTGTGAGCATCCTCTTCATTTCCTCTACTAAAGTCCTTGAAATCTTATGGATAAATGCAGAATTCTTTTGGCCTAGTATGCAACGCAACCATTATTTAATGCTCTGAATCATAAAGGTACATGCCGAATCTCATCATTAATTTCCCACCTGCAGAAACATTTTACACATTTACACCAGACGACATTTGTAAACATAATGAGTGTAAATTCTCCCTTTGCCACAATGTTTTCAATGTTTGGTGAATGTCAAAACTTTAAAATTCTAAAATCTGTATTTACCTGTCAAATTTCAAGATCATTAATTTTTGACAGAAATATTTCTAGTGTGACTCTCTACAATAAGTGATCAAAACATACCGGGTGGCATAGAAAATAGATAAAATCGAAAAACTTGAATATTCTCCTATGAAAACACTGATGTAGGTCACCCTCTACAACAATTGTTGAAGCCATATTGTTTAGTTGAAAAGTTAAAATAATGAACTTTGAATGTTCGTTGCTTTGTAAGTTTTGTATGATTTCAAGAATGTCTGAAGAAATGTTCCTTTTATACTGCAGCAACTTTTCAATTAATATTGATTGGTTGAAAACATGACTGCCAATTAAGGCCAACAAAAACTGTTATTCTTCTTTCTCAGAAAGTTTTTTATCTGATTTCAACTGTTTCTACAGAAGTCTTTCAAGACATGTTTGTACATTGCTGCCATCAGAAAAGGCTCCCCCACAACACACATACGCACACACACACCACACACACACAGACAAACATATGAGCAGTTATACATTTGCTTACTCAGGTGATTGATACAGGGCCATTTTGGCTCTCTTGTTTTTAAAACAGTTGACACCAACACAGTTTGTTGTGAGGAGTACTGGTATGAGAAAGCCAGGAAACACATGGGTAGGTAAATTGGCCGCTGTGATATGACTGAAAGATTGTTTAAAACATTGTTTAACCCCAATCAATCAATCATTCAATTATTCAAAAAAATCATCTGAAGTAAAGGGCACACACATTTAGATTCATTTTGATGCAATCTACACTGGAGGACTTTTGAAAACATTGTGATGCAAAACGATTGATTGATTGATTGATTGGGGTTTAACGCTGTTTTTAACAATTCTTAGTTACATGTATATCACGGCGGCCAGTTCACCTACTCATGCATTTCCTGGTTTTCTCACACCAGTACTCCACACAACAATCTTCCCAAGCAACTGGCTGCGTGATGCAAAAGGAGAAATGAATCATAATTTTCTATTCTTCCTTTTTGCAAAATCGTTTTCACCTCTATTAAATAATATTACTCTCATTCATTGGGATTTTCCATAGTTTATTATAATCTTTTTCAAAGTCGTCTGTTGCAGATCTGTTTTTCTGTGGGAGCAATCATTATTTATCTACTGACTGTCTGCACTTAGCAGTAACAGTAAAGGATAGAACAGATAGAGATCACAGACATAACTAGTCCCTGTTTTTTTTCTAGTAAAATTTTTTTGTGATCTTATCAGAGATGTAATTACATGATTATTAAGCCTTTATAAGTTTTTTGCAAAGCTGGTGCAGTCCCAGAATGTACTATCTGTGTGTACCTACGGGGGAATTCCTTGGTAAAACATTTATCAGAAAGGTATTGCACCAGTCAAATTCATACTTTCTTTGCTTAACACTTTCCCACATACAGACGCATTTGGACATATCTGTGGCAGACAACATTTTGAGGGCTTGGCGTGAAACGGTTGTAACTAAAATTCGTATTTTTTTACCATGGTTAATCACCTTGCCATAACGTCTTTAAAAGCGTTAAATCATTTTTCTTGGTAAACAATGGAAATTTAGGTGCACCTAAATTTGCATTGTTTACAAAAGAGTCAAAATTGCCCCTAATCCAGGGTTTTCAAAATAGGTTTTGAGTTACAACCGTTTCACACCAAGCCCTCGATTTGAAGAAATTATTGCAAAAAAAAAAATATGGCTCATTATTTTAAAGTTTTCATTTATCAACAACAATGTTTTCAACTCTATTCAATATAAAGACTTAAATATAATGAGATTTTTAGCTCACCTGAGCACAAAGTTCTCAAGGTGAGCTATTGTAATCACATTTTATCCGTCATCTGTCAGTCGTGCATCTTCTGTGAAAACTCGACAGGCAACCTTTTGCATCAAATCTTCATGAAAGTTTATCAGAACACACATCTCCATCAAATTGAAGGAGAATCTTGTGAACAATATGGAGGCTACATTTTGAACTTGAGCATGTCAGAATAATTGTCTTGACCATATCTAGGCTAAGGTTGAATATATTTCATGTCAGGTAAAAAACTAGGTCACTAGGCCAAAGTTGAGAAAATCTTGTTAATACTCTAGAAATTGCATTGGCTCACTGTGCAGTTTCAGCAGCTTGAAACTTTGTCAGAATGTTTGTCTTGATGATATAGACCAAGTTCAAATTTGGGTCATGTCGGTTTATATTGAAGGAATATCTTGTTAACAATCTGGAAGCTGTATTTATTAACTTGAGCATGTTGACATTTTGTCAAAATGATTATCTTGATGATATCTAGGCCAAAATCGAATAAGGGTCAAGTTGGGTCAAACATAAACTCATGCACAGTAGGCCAAATTGAAGGGAAATCTTGTTAACGCTAGTATTAGCTTCCCTGACCACAAACAGTGTTGTTGTGGTTGGCATTAACTCAGGGGAGCAATCATGGTGCCCCTCTTCTAAATATAATATTTTTGCCCAAATGGTTTCAAAGCTGTCTGCTGCATATTTAATGGTCATATGAGCTGTCCCGTGAGAAAACCAACAGTATGACCTCTGCATAATGTATCGACCCAGATCAGCCTGTGCAGTCCACACAGACTGATCCGGGCTGACACATTCCGTCTCAGGGGGATAGAGGCATAGAGTAATGATTCCTGAAACAAAAAATCCACAGGAGGCGAAAAGTGTCTGTCCGGGTAAGTCTGTGCGGGATGCTTATGCTGATCTGGGTCGATACTTTATGCAGAGACCACAATGTTGGTTTTCTTGCGGGACGGCTCATATGTGGGAAAGGGTTAACATTTTTACCAGGAATGATGATGTTTGGAGAGTTAGTTATATGATTTGGAAACATTTCTGGATAATTTGACATAATATTTTGATGCAGAAAGATTAGTGGGAAATGAATAAATTGCTCAAAATGATTGTATCAGAGATACAATTGCAAGATTTTTAGGTCCTTTACTAAGTCATTGCAGTTCAAGAATGTACTATCTGTGAACACTTGCTGGGAGTTCATGCGCAAAATAGATATCAGATGGGTACAAATTATAGACATACAACAAATTGGAAAAACTGCAGGAGATACTCTGGGTATATTGCACCAATCAAATTCCTAGATTCTTTGCTTAACCCTTTCCCAGACACATTTTGATGCATCTGCAGCAGACGATTTTTTAAAACGTTGTGGCAAAGGAGACATTGCTTATAATTAACAATTGGTCCTTTTGCCACAATGTTTTCAACTTTCTACAATAATTCTATGATTATTTATAGATATTTTCAATACTTTTGCCAAGATGTTTTCAAAACATTTGTCTGCTACATATTTATCGTATGTGGAAAAGGGTCAATTTGATTGATTGATTGGGATTCAAAGGCGGCCAGCTCATTTGCTCATTTTAATGTTTCCTGGTTTTTTCATACTAGTACTCCACACAACTGACTTTCCAAGCAACTGGCTGCTTTTCCACATAGACTGTTAGCCCATTGACAGAATGTTGGCCCAGCTGGGGTTCAAACTCACAAACCCTGGATTGACAGCCTGCCTTACGACCGATTGTGCTATTGGGGCTCAGCACGGGAAAGGGTCAACCATTTTACCCCTTTCCCACATACAATAAATCTGCAGCAGACGAATTTGAAAACATAGTGATGAAAACCTGAAAAATCTCTATAAAAGAAAGCCTAATTGTTAAATAAAATTGAAAACATTGTGGCCAAAGGAGAAATTGCTCATCATGAGCAATTTCACCTTTGACCACAATGTTTTTCAAAAGTCGTCTGCTGCTTTTGCTTCAAAATGTGTCTGTTTGTGGGAAAGGGTTAAAGTGCTATGATGTATGCAGAGTTGTCTGCTTTGTTCTAAAAACATTTCTAAAAAATCGGATGCTGGGTTGAAAAAATATATGCTTTCTGATGCCTCTGCAGCAGACGGCTTTATGAAAACATAGTGACAAAAGAAGAAATTTCTCAATTGCCACAATGTTTGCCACTTTTAGTCATAGGTTGGTTATCCATTCAATTATAGAGATTTTCCATATTTTGACAAATATGTTCAAAGTCGTCTGCTGCAGAATTGTCGTATGAGGGAAAGGGTTATGAAGAAATTGCTTAAAATGATCTCATCATAGATACAATTGCAAGATAAGTAAGTCTTTTTAATCTTTTTCTTCAAGGCCAATGCAGTTCCAGAAAGTAACATAATAATGGTTATCCGATGGGTACAAATTGTAGACTAGATAATATATATATAACAAATTGGAAAAAACTGCAGGAGATGCTTCAGGTATTGCACCAATCAATGTTTTCAACTCTATTCACTAATCATACTTTCTTTTAACCCTTTCCCTCATACGACAAATCTGCAGCAGACGACTTTGAACATATTTTGTCAAAACATAGAAAATCTCCATAACTGAATGGATTACCTATGACAAAAAGTGGAAAACATTGTGGCAAAAGGAGAAATTGCACGTTCTGTGCAATTTCTCCTTTTGTCACTATGTTTTCAAAAAGCCGTCTGCTGCAGATGCGTTAGAATGCGTTAGAGAATTTCTCTACTTTTGTCAAGATGTTTTCAAAGTCATCCACTGCAAATGTGTTGTATGTGGGAAAGGGTTAACCATTTTTCCTATATTGGTATTTTTATACTCTGAGGACAAACTTGAATCAACTGGAACAATGGAAATAATATTCTGATGTAGAATTTAAAGTGGCTTAATTAACCCTTTCCCACCTATCAACACCTTTTGACGCATCTGCAGCAGATGACATTTAAAAACATTGCGACAGTAGGAATAATTGCTCAAAACGAGCAATTCTCCTTTTACCACAATGTTTTCAACCTTTTTTGGTAATTCTACCTACAATTATAGAGATTTGTCATTTTTTTGAGTAGACACTTTCTTTTAAAGTCGTCTGCTGCAGATTTATTGTATGTTGGAAAGGGTTAACATAGACTTTGCTTGCTTTGTTAGCAATTTCATCTTACAACCAAGGTCATTTTGGATAATCTACCCATCTCATTGAAAGACTTTGGATTTATTTGAAGCATTATGGATTACTTTCACATTTTCAATTTGGTTGCATCAAAATTGCAAAAAATATATAAGTAAACCCTTTTCCACATACAACAAATCTGCAGCAGACGACTTGGAAAACATAGTGACAAAAACCTGAAAAATCTCCATTAATTAAAGAAAGCTTAATTGTTAAATAAAGTTGAAAACATTGAGGCAGGCCAAAGGAGAAATTGCTCATTTCACCTTTGGCCACAATATTTTCAAAACTCGTCTGCTGCTATTGCGTTAAAATGTGTCCGCAGGTGTGAAAGGGTTAACATGAAAAAGATTTAGTTACAATTTGGAAGAGCCCAAGTTTGTCAAACTTATTAAAGATAATAAGATTAGAATTCCAATTTAAAATGAACGTGTAGGAGAAATTGTGTGCTATTTACACTAAGAAACCAGTAATATGTCATGATACAGCAGGCTGCGTGAACCAGATTTTTACAGAAAATTTATAGAAATAATCATTGTCTTTCCCTAAAAGTGCAACAAATTTGATTACATGATTTCTGAATTAGAAAAAAGAAGGTGCTTATTTTTGGGGGGCTTTTATGAACATCAATAGATGGGAGGCTTCTAGATCAATGAACTCTTTCCCAACTTAAAAAAAACTGCAGCAGGCGACTTCTGGATAAAAATAGGGGAAACATACATGTATTATTAGGCTTCTAGGTCATTGAAATCTTTCCCATCTTCACAAAAACTGCAGCAGCCGACTTCTTGATAAAAATAGGGGAAACATACATGTATTATTAGGCTTCTAGGTCATTGAAATCTTTCCCATCTTCACAAAAACTGCAGCAGCCGACTTCTGGATAAAAATAGGGGAAACATACATGTATTATTAGGCTTCTAGGTCATTGAAATCTTTCCCATCTTCACAAAAACTGCAGCAGCCGACTTCTGGATAAAAATAGGGGAAACATACATGTATTATTAGGCTTCTAGGTCATTGAAATCTTTCCCATCTTCACAAAAACTGCAGCAGCCGACTTCTGGATAAAAATAGGGGAAACATACATGTATTATTATTTAATAGAGTTGAAAACATTGTGGCATAAGTATAAATTGCTCATTATGAACAATTTCTCAATTTGTGATGAAAATTCATTTGATGCAGAATATTGCGTCAAATTTGTCCGCAAGTAGGAATGGGTAAATGCATCTGCTGCAGTTAATTTGTGTCAATATTATGCAAGAGAAAATAATTATGACGAAATTGCTCTTTTCTGATGATGCTTTCTTACTGTCTCAAAACTTAACTGTTCCATTGCCTATATACAATCACTTTTTAAGTAAAACTCTGGCAACAGATTATTGTTGAGAGAACATTTCTCAAAACGTTTTATACTTTACCATAACCCTTTCCCATTTTTAAAGGAGACGTCTTTTGAAGACATTGTGGAAAAGGGAGCAATGGAGCAGAGTATCTCATTTTGCCACAATGTTTCCAACTCTATTCATTAATTCTACTTGAATTTTAGACTTGAATTTAAGACTTTTGCATTCAAAAAATTGTCTGCTAAATAATTGTTGTATGTAGGAAAGGGTTAGAAAAAACATGCACATTGGACCTACTTGTGGAAGTAAAATTAGTCACCAAAATTAATGGCAATGTATGTGCCTCTGTATGTCTGCCAGGTAAATGAGTGTATACATGTTCGTCAGGCCATTGAATGTATGTGCCTGTGTGTGTCAGGCCAATAAGTGTTTGTGCCTGTGTGTCCATCTGGCCAATGAGTGTATGAGCATGTGTGTGTCCGTAAGGTCATTGAATGTATGTGTCTGTGTGTGTCTGTCAGGCCAATAAGTGTATGTGCCTGTGTGTGTCCATCAGGTCAATGAGTGTATGTGCCTGTGAGTGTCTGTCAGGACAATGAGTGTATGTCCCTGTGAGTGTCTGTCAGGCCAATAAGTGTATGTGCCTGTGAGTGTCTGTCAGGCTAATGTGTGTATGTGCCTGTGTATGTCAATCGGGCCAAGCTACAAGAGTCAGGACTGTAACTTAAAGTCAATGTTACAATTCATTTAAATTTATAGCGCAACAAAAACTGTTAGTTTGACTGTGATCAGTGGATTTTCAAATAACTTAGCACAATCCTGCACCATGAATATTATAACAATCACATGCAAGTATTGAATCCAAATGTTATTTTTAATTTTTTTTTGGGGGGGTTTGACCAGGCCTGGAATCATATTTACCCATGATTTGCACCAAGACGGACGCTCTATCACTACTACACAGAGGCTGTCCAAATATTTAAATCAAAGTACTGATAGTACTGAAGGTAGAATTGCGATCGTTTTTTTTAATAAACTTTTAATCAAAATGTGTGTCTCAGCACTTTGACAGAAACAAAGCCTAAATCTGATATTGTGTCAATGTGTTATTTGTCAACTCTGTCCCATAAGTTTTTCCTGTGATTTGATACTGCTAACTCTCATAAAAAAAAGCACGGAAAGGGACAACTATACTTTCCCAACTTTGATTAAATATATTTTCAATTAAATTGTAAAAAATATTTTTCTTGTTTTTTGAAAGTTTTGTCATTATTATTAAGACGGACATTATATACTAGAATGGCCAACTGACTATCATTTTAAAAAAGTGTTTCTTATTTAAACCTTTCCCATCTGCATACGTACTTTTGAAAACATTGATGCAGAAGAAGCATAACAAGCAATTTCTCCTTTTGCAACAATGTTTTCAACTAAATTCAATGATTAGACTTCCAATTAATGTGATTTTCTGTATCTTTGCTTGGATTTTTTTTGTAATTCTTCTGCTGAAGAGTTTATATATTGTGGGGGTGGGTTGTGATTTGTTAAAGGGCAAGCAGGATTGGGAATTGAGTGTTGCACCACTCGCCTGCCTTTGCATGTTTTAGCTTAACTTAACTTTTTAATAATCTTTCCATCACCAACTCAGTCAACTTTATGAACGAAATAATCACGTCAAAATCTTGAATCGCGTCAAAATCATAACGAACAAACTGTCAAAATCAAATGTTGAACTGTGTAATACAAATTTAGTATAAAAGGATGAATCAGTTATGTTGTAATAACCAATATCCGTGGGTCATTTACCTGATTTTGGCCGAAAGAAATGATCGATTCTTCTCTTCTTCATTCTTGCAAGATTTCGTTCTGCCTATTATAATCAAATTATTCTAAACACTTTATAAACAAGTGTTTAGAACATTGACTCGCAATCGTTTTTGCAAGTGGTCGTAATTTAAAGAGCTCAAATGATTAGATGAAATCTCTTTCTTAGTAGAAGTCATGAATTTAGACGCGGACCTTGTTGAAAGCACCTATCCAAAATGCAAAAGTCATCGTTAATCGTCAAATTTGTCAAAACGAAACGGCAATGATTCGCCGGGTGCCGGTCCTTATCGAAAACCCTGAACATTAATTTTATTTTATTACACCATGCAATATGAAAATAGTGTCGATTGTACTCATGTTTTTGCGGAAACCTGCTTGTGGTATAATTACCTGTTGAAAACGAGTGCATAACTAAAACGACTTTGATGGGCTTCGTTACTAGAAACGAGCACCTGTTGCCTCTATATGCAACTACACGGATGCACTTGAAAGAGAAAGATAAGACTTAGCAATGCATACCATCATTATGAATAAGGACATGAATGAATATGTATGGACTAGCGCCTCGAATTTCGTACTAGCCCGATCCTTCATTCCACTCGCTAATGCTAGCGGGCGAGTAGATGTTTACATCTCTGCCGAGAGGGAGGAAAGGGTTACACTTTACAAAGGGTAATTGCGCGGTGTAGTACTATATTGGCCTAGTGATATCTATATAATATATAGTATACACTTAAATATGATATTTACACATTAAGAGACTGTAATTTTATTTGGATACCTAGAATAAGTGGAATTAATTTTACTTATTTTACTTTTGCATATGTTTGCATTCATAATTCAGTCTGATTTGTTTGCTCTATTTTTGTATGTGTTCTGGGGCATTTACATCACGTGACTTCAAAATTCAACATGTAACAATGGTCTCGTCTGCGTATGCGCGCAACTCTACCAATGAAAGGTCATTAATCAGTAAAATAGACTTGTCTTGTCTGTACCTACTTCAGACATCATTGGATTATCAAATTACATGGCATGATTGGTCAACTTGGCAAAAACCAAGGTTTGTAGCTGAAAGGTTTATGTCAAACTTTAATGTCATTGGTCGAAATTGGTGAATATTCTTTTTCCGAGCTATAACTTCAACATTCTTCAATGAATTTTGCAACTAGAAGGCCAAATCAGAAATAGGCCCCTGATTTTTGAGATGTTTTAAATTCAAGTAAAAGCACTTTCAGTATTTGTCTGAATTTTGGCTAGAAGAAAAATAAATCGGGCTATTGTGATACCCTTGGCGTTCTCACAAAACTTTAACCTTACCTCATAACTCAAAAAGGTTTTAACGTTTCAAAAGAAACTTGGTACACATGTTCCTGGGAGCATTATGCATGTCATCACCCTGTCACATAACTCTGGCTTTAAAAAAAATTCAATAACGGATGAGCGTTGTCATTCACTCTGCAGCACTCTTGTTAAGGTAGTTTGATGACAAATTATTTTTATTTTTTGCATGTTGTCCTTTCAAAACCAGAACAAAAGGTAGAGAAATCTCTGATGGCGAAATAAGAGTCTTCTGACAACTTACGAAAACGTTGCAGAAAAGGAGAAGTTGTTTTAGAATAATATCTCCTTTAACCGCATTGTTTTCAACTATATCCAAATTTTACTTCCAATTTTCAAAGCCAAAGAAAATATCAAATTATGTAGGTGGTTAAATACATGAAGTTGTCTTGTTACTTTCTCAATCAAAAGAAATGTAATAAATTAACTATATATATTATATTCTCATTAATCAAAAACGTTTTTGGTACAGGTGCATACACTACAGCAAATGATGGAAGTTATTTTCTAGAGGGGATGACAATTTGTCTTGTAAAAATATACAACACATTAGTTGTCTTGTTTATCAATGTCAATGGATTCCCTGGCTTTATCTTATCTGATCATAAACCAACAGATTTATCACAAAGAACATTGGCTACTTCTTTTGTCTATGGCAGATGACAGACAACATCATTAGCATTTTTGTTTAGTCAGCCTGCATAGTTACAAGTATGGTAGTTTATTGCTTTCGGTCTTTTTAGCTCACCAGAGCACAAAGTGCTCAAGGTGAGTTTTGTGATCGCCTTTTGTCCGTCGTTCGTCGTTCGTCGTCAACATTTGCTTGTCAACACTCTAGATGCAACATTTTGCTTCCAATCTCCATGAAAGTTTATCAGAACATATATCTCCATCAAATCTAGGCCAAGTTCGAATCTGGGTCATTTGGCTGGAGCATGTTGAAACTTTGTCAGAAAGTTTGTCTTGATGATATCTAGGCCAAGTTCGAATATGGATCATGTCCGGTCAAAAACTAGGTCACTAGGCCAAATTTAAGGAAAATCTTGTTAACACTCTGTAAATCACATTTTTGGCTTGAGCATGTTGAAACTATGTCAGAATATTTGTCTAAGTGATATCTAGACCAAGTTCGAATATGGGTTATGTCCGGTCAGAAACTAGGTCACTAGGCCAGATTTAAGGAAAATCTAGTTAACACTCTGAAAGCCACATTTTTAGCTTGAGCATGTTGAAATGTTGTCAGACAGTTTGTCTTGCTGATATTTAGGCCAAGTTCAAATATAGGTCATGTTGGGTGACAAACTAGGTCACAAGGCCAAATTTAAGGAAAATCATGTTAATACTCTTGAAACCACATTTTTGGCTTGAGCATGATGAAACTTTGTTAAAATGTTTGAATTAGTGATATCTAGGCCAAGTTTGAATGTAGGTCATGTCAGGTCAAAAACTAGGTCACTAGGCCAAATTTAAGGAAAATCTGGTTAACACTCTGGAAGCCACATTTTTGGTTGAGCATGTTGAAACTTTGTCAGAATACTTGTCTTGATGGTATCTAGGCTAACTTTGAATATGGGTTTGGTAAGAACAAGAACACTAGATCACTAAGCTATATTGTAGAAATATCTTGTTAACACTATAGAGATCACATTTTTTACTTGAACAGCTTGAAACTTTGTCAGAAAGTTTATCTTAATGATGTCTAGGCCAGGTTTGAATATGGGTCATATCAGGTTAAAAATAAGGTCACTAGGTCGCTTGAAATTTTGTCAGAAAGTTTGCCTTGATGATATTGCCATTGGCGCTGAAAGAGTTTTAAAAGTCTTAAATAGCCCATTCTCACAGGTGAGCGATTCCAGGGCCTCTGATAATAATGGCCCTCTTGTTTAAAATGATTTGTTTGAATGTTACAAATCAGTTGTGGGAGGCATACATAAAAGTTGATTTGCCATAGAAGCAGTGGTTTCTTTCTTAGATACAGGAAAGCTCCTGATCAGACTTAGCATAGGCAAATGCTGATCAGGATTTTTGCACATTGCAGTTTTGAAAGTCTATTTTCTTGTGATGTTCATGATATTGTTACAACAGATTATTACCATTTTATATGAGTCATGTAAGGTTAAAGGTTCCTGTTGCGTCTTCATTAAGCAATGGTTAAACAAAGCCTTTAAAAATGGTAGTAGTGGCTTCTTTCCTTAACGTGCTCAGGGATGCGGGAAAATCATACAGCTGAAGTACTATCAGGAAAAGCTTAGCAGCAGTTCTGGCCATTGACCCAGGAAATGCTGTGATAGGAGTGCAATACTTTTGAAAGTTGTGTATAAATGCCATATTTGTTAACACACAGCATTGGTGTTTAACCCTTTCCCTCATACGACAATTATGCAGCAGACGACTTTGAACATATTTTGTCAAAAAATAGAAAATCTCAATAATTGAATGGATAATGTATGACTAAAAGTGGAAAACATTGTGGCAAAAGGGTAAATTGCTTGTTTTGAGCAATTTCTTCTTTTGTCACTATGTTTTCAAAAAGCTGTCTGCAGGGAAAGGGTTTAAGAATAGGAAATTAAACCTAATAATGGGAATACAGTGAGTGAGCTTTAACCCTTTCCCTCATAAAGACGCTTTCTGACGCCTCTGCAGCAGACGGCTTTTTGAGAAAACATAGTGACAAAAGAAGAAATTGCACAAAACGTGCAATTTCTCCTTTTGCCACAATGCTTTCCACTTTTTGTCATAGTTTATCCATTCAATTATGTAATTTCTATTTTTTGACAAAATACGTTCAAAGTCGTCTGCTGCAGAATTGCCGTATGAGGGAAAGGGTTAAGGTTGTTACATCCATGGCTGACTTTTAAATGTTTTGGGGCAATAAAGGCTCTAATGCTGGTGCATCAAGCCAAGTTTCTCCTAAAACTCTAAATAAGGTGCAAAGTTCACATTCTGAAATTCTTATTTGTCTCTTAAACCCTATGATGTGCGGACTCAAAAGAATCATCTAAAACCCTATGTTGTGGGGGACTCGAAAGAATCATCTTAAACCCTATGATGTGGGGACTCAAAAGAATCATCTTAAACCCTATATTGTGGGGACTCAAAAGAATCATCTAAAACCCTATGTTGTGGATACTGAAAAGAATTGTTTTACTGACAATTTGGTTTGGTTTGCTAATATTTAAGAGAGATTTGGAATCCGCTGTGGTCGAGTGGTTAGCGTCGGGGATTTCGAAACCGGGTGTCCCGGGTTCGATCCCCAGTCGCGGCACTACAGTCATGGTGGAGTGCTCTTGGGCAAGACACATTTTCTAGCCTACGGTTTGTTTACCCAGGGATCATGAATAAGTAAACTGTCACCGTGATATAACTGAAATATTGTTGAAAGTGGCGTAAAACCCAATAAATAAATAAATAAATTAAGAGAGATTTATGGGGAAAATACCAGTTAATTCCCACTTATCTACATCCCTGTTTTCTTAGATATATTACTCCATTGTTTGCCATCCCAGTTGCATGACATTTTCATTGTCCCTGATATAAAGTTCAGTTCATCATGTTTTGCCATGCCTTTAAGCAGATTAGGAAATAACATACCCATCAACATCTCCTGTAAAACTGTTTGTACAGGAGGATAATTATTCTATATCTGAAAATGGCTGCAATACCATTTACCAGATAATGATGTTTGTACAGTTTAGTTTTTTTTAAAACATCTGGAAATAAGACTTTTGACATGGAGGTCGAACTATTGTGTAATTGGTTTTTTTGGAGTAATTTGTAATCAGAATAATTTCTCATTTTTGGAAAATAGTTGACATTAAAGGCAACTGCTGCTGCATAAGCATCAAATGCTGTTAGTGTCAATGAAACTGAGTAAATGATGTGAGAATGTCCTTGCAAATATATAATACAGAAAGAGTAAATAGCCTGATGTAAATTATTACCAATTCTCATTAATGCTTCTACATACACCATATCTGCAGGAGACTTTTAACCCTTTCCCTCATATAGACTCTTTCTGATGCCTCTGCAGCAGACAGCTCTTTGCAAACATGGCAACAAAAGAAGAAATTTCTCAAAATGAGCAATTTCTCCTATTGTCACCATGTTTTGTTAACACTTTAATTATTTAAAGGGAGTTTTCAAAGTTGTCTATAAAAGCATAGTTATTTGCCCCAGGCTTAAAAAGTGGCCCTACCCTATGTTTTACATAGAAATGTATACTAAGGGAAAAACTTTGAAGAAAATATTTTTCTCTGAAACCTCAAGGCTTATACTACTTAGATGTTTGGTGTGTAGCATTTTCTAGTGGTCCTCTACCTAGGTTTTTCAAATTGTGCCCCTGGGATCAAAATTGGCCTAACCCAATGGGTCACCTGTTTTACATAGAGAGTTATTGGGATTCTTTGAGAATCTTCATGTCTGGGACAGAACTATCAGATTCCTCATGCCATATTAATTTAATAAAAGACAGACAACATTGGTTGGCTTATTTCACCTTGTGTCAAGTTGAGCTATACTTATATATATATATTGGCCTCTAAATGTATTGGCTAGTACCTGACTGCATTAACAAATCATATTGCATAACTCAAGTGAGCGATACAGGCTTGTTTTTAAATGACATTACTTTTGTATAAATTACATGTAAGAATAACACAGTTTCCATTATTTATTGCTGATAGGCAAATTCAAATTTAAATTTACCCTCAATTGAATCCCTAACATTTTGTTCCCTGAAAGAATTATCCTCTATTTATCTGAAAATTCCTGACAGCTTCCATCTAATTACAAGCAGTGATTTTGATTTATGATTTTAATTATGTGTAACAATTTCATGAAGAGCTTGAACTTGAAAACATAACAAATGTTGACCCTTTTCCTGAAAAAGACAACGGTTACTTTTGATAATTGCAAAGTCATCTGATGACACTTTATCACCTGTGGAAAAGGGTTTATATAATAAATGGTCTCAAACTTAACCCTTTTCAACATATAGACGCTTTCTGACGCCTCTGCAGCAGATAACTTTTGAAAACATTGTGCCAAAAGGAGAAATTGCTCAAACAAGCAATTTCTCCTTTTGCCACAATGTTTCCAACTCTATAAATTCATAACACCTTCATTAATATGGATTTTCCAAAAATAATTCAACTTTTTCAGTAAAAATACCCTCATTTATAGGGATTTCCCTATTTTTTAGGGAAAGGGTTAATTATAACTGTCATTCTCTGCAATACAAGCAGTTAAAGTAGTCACCCTTTTCCAAAAACACCAAACCAGCAGCAGAAGGCATTTAAAACATCTAGGAAAGAATATAGAAAATCCATATAATATTAATGAAGGTGTTATGAATTTATAGTGTTGGAAACATTGTGGCAAAAAGGAAAACTTGCTCCTGGTGAGCGATCATGGCTCTCTTGTTTAATCTTCCCTTTATACCCTAGTCACACTAAGGCGGAATTAGCCGGAATGCCGTTGGAATGAATTTTTTTCGTACATTCCGGCCGATTCGAAGTTCATTCGGAAAGTTTGTATCGCATTCTTAATACATTCCTAACCTTCGGGCACATTCTTGCACATTATTATGGCCCGCTTGAAAGTTTTGAACATGTTCAAAACTTTCGATGTGCATTCGAAGTGGAAAAATATCGAACGGCATTCGGAGTGTATTCCAACAGCATTCTAATTGCATTATTAGTATTCTTACTGGCTTCCAACAGTTTGAGGGAAAATCGAAATCGCAAACCACTTCGAATCCACCCAGAATGTTTCGAATGTGTCTCGAATGTTGTGTACTAGGACATTCGTGTAACATTCTAAGCACGTTTGGAAAATATTCAAAGTATTTGAGGTGCATTTTATAAGAGTTCGTAGTTGATCTTAAGGTATTCAGCATGTATTCCGGAGACATTTGAAGTGTATTCGAGCAGTATTCGTGCAGTATTCGAATCAGACTTCGGGGAGTATTCCTACAGCAGTCTAAATGCAATTTTATGGCAATCGAAGGGCATTCGTATTATTCTTCCTGCCTCCTAACAGCGTTTTAAGTATTCCTTCTGTGTTCCAACTGCATTTGAACTGCATTCACATATAAACTCGGAGTGTGCAAGAATCATCCGAAGAGGGATCGAAGTTCATTCTAAATATTCGAGAGGCATTCGAACAAAGATTAGGAATGTTGGTCAATTTGGATTTCCAGCCCGAATGTGGTTCGAATCTTTCATTTTTTTCCATTCCGGCCGATTCGAAATAAGTGTGATGGGGGCTTTACCAAGCTCTCATCAAGAACACTTTTACAATAGTTACAGGGATTTAACTATGTTCACCCTGTGGAAACACTTGAGGGATTTCATCGATATGAGATGGGAGGTTCTACAGATTTTCTGAGATGCATTTCATTAACTTGAGTTATTCCTTAATACATCTTTTTTAGTCCTCATCTTTGAAAGTGTATAAGAAGAATAACACTGTGTCTAGAAATTTGGACTTTAGCCTTTCCCCCATATGGATGCTTTCTGACGCCTCTGCAGCAGACAGCTTTTTGAAAACATGGTGACAAAAGAGGAAATTGCTCTAAATAAGCAATATCTCCTTTTGTCACCATGTTTTCAACTCTATTCATTAATTATTGTACTTTCATTTAAAGGGAGTTTCCAAAAACATTCGGATATGTTTTCAAAGTCGTCTGCTGCATAATTGCTGTATGTGGGAAAGGGTTAAGGGTTTGAGAAAGAGTTTAAAACACGATGGCAAAGGAGAATTTTTTTGATACAAGTGTTGAAAACATAATTGACAAGGAGAAATTGTTGTTTTGAGCAACTTCTCCTTTTCCGAATATGTTTTTAGAAGTCGTCTGCTTACTGAGGTGTCTCTTTTTCTTTAACCCTTTCCCTCATACGACAATTCTGCAGCAGACGACTTTGCACATATTTTGCTAAAACATAGATAATGTCTATAATTGAATGGATAACCTGACTAAAAATGGTAAACATTGTGGCAAAAGGAGAAATTGCTTGTTTTGAGCAATTTCTTCTTTTGTCACTATGTTTTCAAAAAGCCGTCTGCTGCAGAGGCGTCAGAAAGCGTCTATATGAGAGAAAGGGTTAAACATTTAGATCATTGATTGGGTTGCGTGCAAGTTTCATCACTTTAAACATTTTCGCTGGTAACGTTTTTTCAATGTTCATGACATTTTTTGCTGTTGACAAGAAGTCGTCTGCTACAGAAGTGAGAAGGTGCCAGATGATGAGGGAAAAATAATGAATGAACTTTATTTTATGGGTTTGTTTCTCCACGAAATTGCATTAACCCTTTCCCTCATATAGACGCTTTCTGCAGCAGACAGCTTTTTGAAAACATAGTGACAAAAGAAGAAATTGCACAAAACATGCAATTTCTCCTATTGCCACAATGTTTTCCACTTTTAGTCATAGGTTATCCATTCAATTATGGAGATTTTCTATGTTTTGACAAAATACGCTCAAAGTTGTCTGCTGTAGAATTGTTGTATGAGGGAAAGGGTTAAAGGTCTTATTTCTGTAACAGAAGCTAATACTCCTTCCATCACTGGTGCTTTAGGCTGCTGAATCATGAAGAAAGAGGGACGTTCTCAATTATTTATTTTCTCCGACATGCAAACGCATTTTAATACATTTGCAACAAATGACTTTTGAAAACATTGTGACAAAAGAAGAATTTTTATAATTTATACTTTTTCAATAATGTTTTAATATTTTTATAATAATAATTATTTTGTTTATAGAGATTTTCTGCATCTTTGCCTGGATGTTTTCAAAGCCATCTGCTGCAGATTTATTCAATGTGGAAAGGGTTAACCAGGTTTTCTACAAAATGGACACTTGGTTATTTAAGTGGTGATTTCATTGTTCAGGCATTCTTGTGAATGAATGGTCATGTGGGCATGTGGGGCTGCCAAACTTTTGTTTCCACTCAATGATTTTACTAAGACTTATTTTAATCAAACTTTGTATAAAGATAGTTTTGAATGATTAGGGGGTAATTCAGGCCAAAGGTTAAGGTCGATGTTTTTAAAATTAGATCAACTGTGATATGGTCACCAATAGAAACCTGGATTTAAGACCATATACTACTTTCTTTTCCCAGAAACTAGCTTGGCAAACATTTTGTTTGCAGTGTGAATATGATCAGATGCTCTCTGTTAATAATCTGGCTACTCATTTACACAAGGACTTAATAGAATCAAATCTATTTCTTTACATGCAGCAGAAATCAATGCACTGATGACTACTATTGAGGGATAAGAAGCAGTCCAACATCTTGTCATAATGAGCATTTTTACCTTTTCCTACAATGTCCTTGTCTAAGCAGAGTTATTGCACTTGACTTGGATTTTTTTTTTTTAAGACTTTCCCACATACAACAAATCTGCAGCAGACGACTTACAAATAATCTGGACAAAAATGGGAAATATTTCTGTAACTGATGGTTTAATTATTGAATCGAGTTGAATGCTCGTAATGAGCAATTTCTCCTTTTTGTCACAATGTTTCAAAAGGCATCTGCTGCATGGGGGTGTCAGAAGTATCTATATGTGGGAATGCGTTAAGACTTGGTGATTGCTCATGATTTTATTTGCAATGCATATATTGATATTTCAGTAATTTCTTGTTGGGAAATGGAATTTGGTTCAATCCGATTATTATGAGCCGAGCCCCGGTAGCGATGCGAGCTATCAATCCAGGGGTTGTGAGTTCGAATCTAGGAAACGCATGAGTAGGTGAACTGGTTGGCGTGATATGACTGAAAGATTGTTGAAAATGGCGTTAAACCCCAATCAATAAATCAATCAACCGATTATTTTGATCTGAGTTATTGCCCTTGGATTTAGCAAATTTTGTTGATTTTGTTGTTTACATTGTTTTGTTTGCAATAATTCCAATGATCTCTGATGGGTAACGTTGTGTTGACCATTTTCCGCATGAAACAAATTTGCAGCAGTCGACTTTCAAAGATTGTCTAATTTACAATTTGGTCGTTTCAATGTTTGACACATTTTAAGTTAAATTTTAGATTTTTGAGTTAATAAATTTAAAAACATAACTATGTGAACATCATCCTAAAATTTGAGAGATTGACTCTTTAACCCTTTCCCACATATAGAACCTTTCTGACGCCTCAGCAGCAGATGACTTTTTGAAAACATGTTGACAAAAGAAGAAATTGCTCAAAACATTGTCACCCTGTTTTCAGCTCTATGTAATTATTGTACTTTCATTTGAAGGGAGTTCAATATTTTTTTTGAGGGGTGTTTTCAAAGTAGTCTGCTGCAGATGTTTTGTATGTGGGAAAAGGTTAAATATGACATTTCATTCAATGTATTAGAAAACAGTTGATTTATTGATAATAATGATTCATCCTGTATTAAATCACTCATTCAATTGTGTTGGAGTTGTTTGTTATATCTGATATGGATACTTTGCTGAGTAATCTGTGTATTAACCAGATTATTTGATACAATATTTGTTTGTGGATCACTGATTTGTACAACTTTTGGAGAGAAAATAAAGTGACATCTGGGAAATGGAATATTTTATATTGGTATAGATTTGAAAATATCATGAAAATTGACTACATGGAAATTAT
This sequence comes from Serripes groenlandicus, assembly GCA_031761405.1. Lineage (NCBI taxonomy): Eukaryota > Metazoa > Mollusca > Bivalvia > Cardiida > Cardiidae > Serripes > Serripes groenlandicus. The sequence continues at coordinate 131,691,783 of JASEVX010000003.1, read as the reverse complement.
CTATTACATGGAAATTGTATATTACATGGAAATTATCTATTACGAGCATGTTAAGAGTTATGTTATATCATCAAAGCAATTTGTTGGGGGTAACTTAAAAAGCTAAATATTAAAAGATGTCGAATTCTTATTAATTCTGAATGGAGATTGTGAAAATTAGAAATGCATTGTTTATTTATTTGTGATAGCATTGTTTCTTCTTTATTAGAAACAGTACAGGGTTAATTAAATAATTTGAATATGCTTATTATGTCTCCCCCATTACATGGGGGTGACATATTGTTTTTGCCCGTTCCGTCCGTCCTTCCGTCCTTCCGTCTGTCACACTTGTTTCCGCTCAATAACTGAAGAACGCTTGGGTGTAGGAACTTCATACTTGGTATGCAGGTTGGTTATGACCAGTAGCTGACCCCTATTGATTTTGATAATAGAAGGACAAAGGTCAAGGTCATGGTGACCTTGTGAGGTAAAAAATGGTTTCCGCTCAATAACTGAAGAACGCTTTGGCTGAGGAACTCCATACTTGGTATACAGGTTGGCCATGCCTAGTAGAAGACCCCTATTGATTTTGAGGTCAGTACGTCTAAGGTCAAGGTCACAGTGACCATGAGCTTGAAAGGTCACAGTGACAATGAGCTGATAAATAGTGTTTGCTTGGGCCCAGGAACTTCATACTTGATGAGCAGGTTGGTCACCACCAGCAAATGACCCCTATTAATTTTAAGGTCACTAGGTCAAAGGTCAAGGTCACAGTGGTCAAGGTCACATCCGTCACACTTGTTTCCGCTCAATAACTGAAGAACGCTTGCGCATAGGATCTTCATACTTGGTATGCAGGTTGGTCATGACCAGTAGATGACGCCTATTGATTTTGATGTCAGAAGGTCAAAGGTCAAGGTCATGGTGACCTTGTGAGGTAAAAAATGGTTTCCGCTCAATAACTGAAGAATGCTTGGGCCGAGGAACTCCATACTTGGTATGCAGGTTGGCCATGCCCAGTAGAAGACCCTATTAATTTTTAGGTCAAAGTCAAGGTCACAGTGACCTTGAGCTGAAAGGTCACAGTGACAATGAGCTGAAACATTGTTTTTGCCTAATAACTGTAGAATGCTTTGGCCATGGAAGTTAATACTTGGTGTGCAGGTTGGTCACCACCAGTAGATGACCCCTATTGATTTTGAGGTCACTAGCTTAAAGGTCAAGGTCATGGTAACCTTCAGTTGAAAAATGGTTTCCTCTCAATAACTAAAGAATGCTTATGTTGAGGAACTTCATACCTGGTGTGCAGGTTGGTCCTAACCAGTAAATGACCTTTATTGAATTTGTTTGATTTTGAGGTCACAAGGTCAAATGTCGAAGGTCACGGTAACCTTCAGCTGAAAAATGTGTTTTACTCAATAACTCAAGAACGCTTATACCCAGGAACTTCATACTTGGTGTGCAGCTTGGTCCTAACCTGTAGATGACCCCTATTGATTTTTATGTCAAAGGTCAAGGTCGCGGTGACCTTTGGCTGAAAAATGGTTTCCGCTCAATAACTGAAGATTGCTTGGGCCCAGGAACTTCATACTTGGTGTGCAGGTTGGTCACCAGCAGCAAATGACCCCTATTGATTTTGAGGTCACTAGGTCAAAGACCAAGGTCATGGTAACCCTCAGCTGAAAAATGGTTTCCGCTCAATAATTGAGGATTGTCACTGTTGCTTCATCTCCAGTCCAAGACTAAAGAATTCATCTCCATCATTTCTTTTCCTCCCCTACGACCACACAAATGGGGAGACAAGCGCTTTTTCAAAAAAGCAATCTCTAGTTAAAACATTGTCTTCCATTACAGATGATTTGAAGGTACGCCCACAACATCTACGATCTCGATGAGATCACCACTATCTACACCGTATTCGGGCAAGCCATAGATGATTATGGGATATGGTACCAGCTGTGATACCCATGCCCGACTCCTTCATATAGTGTTGTGTGTGCTCGCCGCTGTAACGCTAACAGGAGCAAGTCAATATGTCTGGAAAACAGGTAGGTTCTTTGAAGTCATATGGCCTTTTATTTAGCATTGGGGATTTGGAACTGGGCATCTAGGGTTCGATCCCCAGTCGCAGCGCTGTGGTCATGTGGAGTGCCCTTGGGCATGGCACATTTCCTAGTCTAGTACTGGTTTGTTTACCCAGGGATCATGCATAAGTGAACTGTCGATGTGATATAACTGAAATAATGTTGAAAACAGCGTAAAACCTCAACAAAGCAAAACAAATTGGCCTTTTTTAACCTGTTTCCCACCTGCAGACTTCTTTACCAATCATGGAGACAAAAGGAGGAGAAACTGGTCGTGAACGATTTCTCCGTTTGCTAGAACATTCTACTCAATCATGATATTGTCTTTTATATAAAGGTTTTCTGTATATTTACCTACATGTTTTAAAGGTGTCTGCTGCAGTTTTGTTGTATGTGGGAAATGGTTAATGAATAGAACAACTTATAAATAATAACACTCCATTTTTCTGGTGGATTCGATTAATGAGTGATGTTACTGAAGTTGTTGAGAACTATGTTAACCGTTGAAACTAATAAATGTCATGACCACTATATTTTTGTTTAGAGGTAAATGCCTATACCTACCATAAGTGGCGTAATATATTGCAAATTGAAATCATTTTAACCCTTTCTCATATACAATTAATCAGTAGCAGACAAAGTTTTGGCATAATTGTGCAAACACTCTATACAAGTATTGAATAGGGTTGAAAACGTTATGGAAAAAAGATAAATTGCAATTTCTCATTTTGCCACAATGTTTCCAAAAATCGTTTGTTGCAAAATCTGGGAAAGAGTTAAATACTGAGATAATTTGTTTATGGGAAAAAGAGAAATTGCTCATTTTGAACAGTCATTCCCTTTTTCCCACCACATTTTCTATAGTAATCTGCTATAGTAATCTCGTTTTTGTCTGTAACAAGTAAACAGTGGACAACCACATTTATAATTGATTATGAATGGCATTGATTGATGGATGCATCGGAATTTAATACAAATAGTAAACTAGTATTGGATACTTTACAATCAGGAACATGTAATCTGACCAAATATTGAATCATTATAAAGTAATATAAGATATTGGCCCTTTCCCACTTGAAGATGCTTGTAAATGTTTATTTTGACAGGAAAACACCAGAATACTGTTGAAAACATTGCTACAAAAGGAGAAATTACTCATAAGAATACTTCCATTCACAGTTATCTTATTTATGACAAGATAATTTCAAAGTCATCTGCTACCTATTTGTTGTATGTGAGAAAGGGCTCAAAACGAGCAATTTCTCCTTTTGTCACCATGTTTTCAACTCTATTCTATTATTGTTCTTTCATTTAAAGGGAGTTCCCAAATGTTTTCGGGTATGTTTGCAAAGTCGTCTGCTGCAGATTCGTAGTATAAGGGAAAGGGTTAATGAGTACTAAGTTGTCCATTGAGGTGATTGAAGCAATTCATACCATTTAGTGTCATGTTACTTGTTGATGATCGCATATTGAAATTTGACCATATTGTCTTACTTTGGAATAAATTGAGGGCATATCGTTTTCAGGCTTTTACGAAATATATTTGAAGTAGATATATTTATCAAATAATGCAATAAGAAAGAATATGATCTTGAGTCATGTTGACACATGTCAACGTGGCTATCTTATTCTTTTTGTATAACCCTTTGCGCAAGTAGCAATTAGGTCCGAGGTTTAAATCCTGGTTCAAGTGGTACTGCACTTGGGGATTTTTCCCATACATAACACTGCAAGTTCTAGTGATATGGTAGAGCATCGCCTCAGGTGCTAGAGGTCGCATGTTTGATCCCTGGTCTGGTCATATCAAGACTTAAAAAATGGTAGTAGTGGCAGCCTTTCTTTGGGCTCAGGGTTGCCGGACTGACTGGCTGGTGTCAGGATAACTGGACCAGTAGTACTGGTAACTTACCAAGTAACCACACAATCGAGGAAGGTATTCAAAAAGCAGACATGGAATATGATTAAATTGAACAGAAAGCTTGTTTTGTTTTGTTTGTTTGTTTTATTGGAGTTTTACGCTGCTTTCTACATTATTTCAGTTATATCACGGCGACAGTTCACTTATTCATGATCATTAGACCTAACAGACGCCTATTACCACGTACTGATCGCTTCCTCATCAAGGAAATACCTTCCTTTGATGGTAAACGGGGAAGTGTTCCAATTCAGAGCACATCCCTTTGGCCTCAAGTCCGCCCCACGAGTATTTACAAAGATTATAAATGCTGTGGGAGCCTTTCTGCTTATTCAGGGCCCCCCAGCTTCTTCAATACTTTGACGACTGGCTACTATACAGGACAGATCGGTTGCTTCTGATTGACGATCTGTCCATAGCCTGGCGGACTATTTTGCGATTGGGCCTTATTCCCAATACGCAGAAGTCAGATCTAATCCTTTCAAAGAGGTTCACGTTCGTGGGCATGACTTTTTCAACAATCTTGCGGTGATTTGCTCCTGTCCGACAGAGTCGATTCCCTATCCCGGAGAATCCGACTCGTACTGGATCGGATTACAGTAACAGCCCGATCCATGCTGTCACTTCTGGCATCCTTAAGTGCAGCAGTAGACCTGGTCATTCTAAGCAGGCTCCAAATGTGGCCCTTGCAGTATCTTTTTCTGTCCCGGTGGCGTCCATCTGTGGACTCACTGGAACAGAAGATAGCTCTGACAAGTTATTTCAAGTCACACCTTTGCTGGTGGTTAGACACGTCAATCTATCTGCAAGGGGTCCCATTACTCACACCGCTTCCGGATATGTACCTGTTTACAGATGCCAGTGCTGTTGGTTGGGGAGCTCAATTAGAGTCACAGGGCTTAACAGCCCAGGGCATGTGGTCAACGGAGGAAAGTTGTCTACACATAAACAATTTGAGGGCAGTTCTTCTAGTTCTCAATTAGTTCGCTGCCTCCGTTGCCAACAAAACTGTTTTGTTGTAAACGGACAGCACCACTGTTGTATCCTACATATGCAAGCAAGGAGGAACATACTCCCACCTACTCTTTCTAGAGACGTGGAAGTTACTCCTTTGGTGCTGGGCGACGTCGTTAGTCATCTTAGTGAAACACATCCTAACTCACCTATACGTCTTAGCAGACAGTCTATCCCGCCAAAACAGGATCTTACCGATGTACGATCCTGCAGCGTGGGCAGGTGACGCACTGACCCTCGATTGGAACCTTCTGTTCGGGTATGCTTGTCCTTCTGAAGGTTCTGTGCTCTCAACAGCGCAGGATACTGCTGATAGCACCGTTTTGTCCCCAGAGGTCGTGGTTCAGTGACCTGCTGGCCTGCCTATCGGCACGACCTTTACGTCTTCCTCTTTGAGACGACATACTGTTTCAGCAGCTGGACCCGTGCAAACCACTAGCTTCCGCGTCTTTAAAGTTTTTAACTTTTAAGACAGACTTTCTTCTTGCATTTGCAACCGCTCGCCGTAGAAGTGAGCTTCATGCACTATCGGTAGAAACCTTCCTTAGGTTCAACCAATCTGATGGTTCTATTACCGATCTTTGTCAACCTGGATTCTTAGCTAAGAACCAGTTGCCGTCGGAAGAACCTAAACCCACCACAGTTCCCAGCCTATCTGCGAACTGTGGTAGGGCTCTTAAGATTTATCTTAAGAGAGTCGAGGGTTCTATAGAAAGCGGTTATTTCTACCTCTTATAGGGGAAAAGGCTATGTCGGCAGCGTCTATTTCCCGCTGGATATCCTCTACCATTAAATTAGCTTATAAAGATCTTTCTGATCGCGATCTATCTTTCTTGCAGATTCGTCTGCGTGAGATTAGAGCCCTGTCTGCTTGCTGGGCCTTCTTTTATAATGTTCCTCCAGGGGACATACTTTGCGTTGCGGTGTGGAAGTCACAATCGACTTTCTCTACATTTTATCTGCGCTCTTTATTGTCTCAATCTGAAAATGTCTTCTCTCTGGGTCCACTAGTGGCCTCTCAGTGAGTTGTAATCTAATTTCTAATACCACAAATAACTAAATAAACAACTCAGTAATGAAACTATTTTTATCACATAAATACCCTTATTTTCAAGTTGAGAACAAATTACGGAACAACGATATCCAACATGTGTGATAACAAAAACACGTCATACACGCGACTACTGATGACGTCATTTTGACCTTTATCTTTATTATGTTTATTGTTAAGTTGTTAAATTTTACACATTGAAAAATGCAATAATACGTTATTTTGAATAAATAACGAGTCTTAATTGTTTAAAACATTGTTGTTTTTAGCTCTACTGGCCAAAGGCCAGAAGGGCTTATGTCGTGGCGATTTGTCCGTCGTGCGTGCGTCCGTAAACAATTTCTTGTTAACACAATACAGTCTTCACTTTTGATTGTATCTCAACCAAACTTATACAGTAGTTAGATATCCATGAGAGCTCGGTTCCTTTTGAAAACCAGCCAGATCCGCCCATGCATGACTGAATTATGGCCCTTGAAATGGTCAAAATTGCTATAAAAGAGCTTGTTAACACGATACAGTCTTCACTTTTGATTGTATCTCAACCAAACTTATACAGTAGTTAGATATCCATGAGAGCTCGGTTCCTTTCGAAAACCAGCCACAGATCCGCCCATGCATGACTGGATTATGGCCCTTGAAATGGTCAAAATTGCTATAAAAGAGCTTGTTAACACGATACAGTCTTCTCTTTTGATTGTATCTCAACCAAACTTATACAGTAGTTAGATATCCATGAGAGCTTGATTCCTTTCGAAAACAAGCCAGATCCGCCTCATGCATGACTGGATTATGGCCCTTGAAATTGTCAAAATTGCTATAATAGGGCTTGTTAACATGATACAGTCCTTATTTTTTATTGTATCTCAATCAAACTTATACAGTAGTTAGATATCCATGAGAGTTTGGTTCATTTCCTAAAAACGGCCAGATCTACCCATGCATGGCTGGATTATGGCTCTTGAAATTGTCAAAATTGCTATAATACAGCTTGTGAACACAATAGAGCTTCCATTTACTATCTGATCTTCACCAAACTTAGATGGTATTTGATTATTGATGACATATTGGTTCCTTTTGAAACAAACCAGATCAATACCAGTAGAGCATAGGCCCTCATGGGCCTCTTGTTTTTCTTCTTATTCAAAAATGATGAGGACTACTTTTTTATGCGGTGAATCACAAGTTCTCATGAAGAAAAGGTTATTCGGTCTTTGTTTTGATGTTGTCAATATTTTTCATTAAAACACACTGTTTAGGTGATAAAAAGAATCCATCACTCGTTTTTCTTTGGAGAAGATTTCTTAAATTCGTCTCGAAAAAGAGAGTTATTAACCGAGCCTCTTGGCGAGGTTAATTAACTCTCTTTTTCTAGACTCATTTAAGAAATCTTGATCTCCAAAGAAAACTCATGATGGATCCTATATATGTTCAACTCATTATTGACTTTTATAAGCTGTTTTCAAATTTAGTGGTACCGTAGATACTCATGTTACCAGTTGCTACGTTGTTATTTGGAGTATACAGTATTGTGTTGGACGATCCTCCCGACCGATGCTACAAAGTCATATTTTTTTACATAAAAATTAAGTTTTTTAAAGTAAAACATATTTTTATTAGAAAATACTTACCAGTCATTTCAGATTGCCACCTCTCACCCCACGTCGTCACTGAACACTTAACTGTGGAAATTTAAAGTGACGTGTGCGCACATGCGCTGGTATTTTCCGGCGACAGCGAGAGGTCTACGCGGATTCTTTTCTAGATTAAATTAATTGGTATTGACATTATATATCAGGTATTAAATGACTGGTAAGTATTTTTGAATAAAAATTTGTTTTACTTTAAAAAACTTCATGTTTATCCATTCCCCTCATATAGACGTTTCTGAAGCCTCTGCAGCAGACAACTGTTTTATCGAGATGATTTCAACCTTATCTGATGCAGATTTAATATATATATGTGGGAAAGGGTTAACATTATATCATTAGACCCCTTTTCTTTTGATGTGATTTGTATCTTTTACCAAAGAGAAGTTTATCCCTTTCCCTCATACAACAAATCTGTAGCAGACGACTTTGGAATCAATAAGTCACATGTAATTATGGAAACTCTCTAAATATGAAAAAAACAATTATTGAATAAAGTTGAAAACATTGTAGCAAAAAGAGGAATTGCTCATAATTTCTCCTTTGCCATACTGATTTCAAAAGTCACCTGCTACAGACTGGCATCAAAAGTGCTTGTATGTTGGAAAGAGTTAACCCTTCCCCTCATATGACAATTCTGCAGCAGACGACTTTGAACATATTTTGTCAAAATGTGGAAAATCTCAATAATTGAATGAATAACCTATGACTAAAAGTGGAAAACATTGTGGCAAAAGGAGAAATTGCTTGTTTTAAGCAATTTCTTCTTTTGTCACTCTGTTTTCAAAAAGCTGTCTGTAGCAGAGGTTTAAGAAAGCGTCTATATGAGGGAAAGGGTTAAATACACAAGAGATGATTTTCAGACTTCGAATATCTCTTAACTGTTTGTATCCTTATTAGCTTATTTGATCTTCCAGACTGATTTATTGTCTTCACAGAAAAATGTGTTTTTCTTTATGTCATTTAAATGCTTTTCAACATGCAGAAGCCTTTTGAAAATAATGTTGCAACACGAGAAATGAGCCAGAATGTTTTCCTCTCTATTCAATTATTATTCTTTCATTGAGATTTTCCATATTTTTGTCGAGATGTTGCAAAATTATCAGATTTAGGGGTAAACCTTAGAAGAACTGATATGATTAGACTCTTAACCCTTTCCCTCATATAGACGCTTTCTGATGCCTCTGCAGCAGACGGCTTTTTGAAAACATAGTGACAAAAGAAGAAATTGCTCATTTTGAGCAATTTCTCCTTTTGCCACAATGTTTTCCACTTTTAGTCATAGGTTATCCATTCAATTTTAGATATTTTCTATTTTTTGACAAAATATGTTCAAAGTCGTCTGCTGCATAATTGAGGTATGAGGGAAAGGGTTAATCTGCATTGAAATGTCTTTGAATCAAACCTTTTTCCCCTGATACAGATGACATCAAACACCTCTACTGCAAACAAGTTTTGTAAATATTGTTGGAAAAGGAAAAACACATTATGAGCACTTAGAATGAGCAATGTCTTGTTCATTTCCAGGAATCCGCTGTGGTCGAGTGGTTAGCGTCGGGGATTTCGAAACTGGGTGTCATGGTGGAGTGCCCTTGGGCAAGGCACATTTTCTAGCCTAGTACTGGTTTGTTAACCCAGGGATCATGAATAATTAAATTTAAGTCCGCGCTAAATGACCTTAGCTGTTGATGCGCCATAAAACAATATACATTCTTGTTCACTTCCTATAATGTTATCAACTTAAAAAGAAAATATATATATGTCTAAACTAGTATTCCAAATCTTCATATTTCTCAAATACAGTTAGGTTGTTTTTGCCTGTAGCAGAACTGAATACATATGATGAGGAGTAATATGCTACCTCTAATCCGAGTTTGCTTTTATTCTCACTTAAAAGATCCATTGCATGTTGTGGGTCAATTAAGAGAAATGAACCTCAATGAGTTTTCAGTTCCTACAACACTGGGTTTGGTTTGGTAATTAGAAAAAATTGTGAAGTAGGCACTTAGGGATTACTTTTTTTTGTCCACCTAACCCCACAAGTACTCGTCTGTCCGTCACACTTTTTTGTCACGTTTTCAAATAACTTTTTTTCTACATTGAAACTTCTGACAAATGTTTATATCAATGTGTGTGATTGGTTCACAAAAGGGGGATAATCCAAATATTTGTTATATCAGAGTTATTGCCCCTTTTCTGGTCAACAATTTAAATTTTCAAATTACTTTTTTTCTACTCAAAGGATTGGATTGAAACTTCTGACAAATGTTTATATCAATGTGTATGATAGGTTCATAAAAGGGGGATAATCCAAATATTTTTTATATCAGAGTTATTGCCCCTTTTCGGTCAAAAATTTAACTTTTCTGACAAGGCAGGTGACACACATGCTCCGGGGAGCACTCCATTCTAGTTTGCAGTTTTATAACATAATTTGCTATTTTGGAGATACCCAAATTCTGCCAAATCACTGCCATTGTAAATTTCCATATAAATCATGCAGTATTTCCTATTCATTGTTGATTAGAATTGTAATTTCCACCTATTCAAAACGCAAACATTTGGCTACATAGATTTGAATCCTTTTCCTACTTGCAACGAATATGCAGCAGACAACTTCAAAAATATCTAGAATTTGAAAAATGTCTATAAATGAAATTACAAAAATTTAATAGAGCTTAAAACATTGTGGCAAAGGAGCAGTTGCACATTATTAGCAATTACTCTTTTTGCCACAGTGTTTTCAAAAGTTGTCTGTTGTTGCAAAAGCATCAATACAAAATGAATAAGCAAGTGAGTGTCTAAGGCACCATTCATTTTTTGCTGGATCATCATGGATGTGACAAAATGCTGTTCTATCATACATAGGATTAAACCTTTCCCCTATGTAACTGATGCGCAGCAGATGACTTTGAAAACATACACCCAAACAAATTGGAAACTCCATTGAAATGAAAATACAATAATTGAATAGAGTTGAAAATATGGTGACAAAAGGAGAAATTGCTTGTTTTGAGCAATTTCTTCCTTTTGTCTCCATGTTTTTAATGGACTGCAGAGATGTCAGAAGGCATCTATATGAGGGAAAGGGTTAATCCTTCCAGACTGACAAAATGCCCCACTGGAGTTAAAAATCTGCTTTTTTGTGACATAAGAGATAGAAAATGTGTTTTAGGCTCCTATAATTACATGAATTAGTATTGCCTTTGAAAATAGAGAAAAGATTAACTTTTGTGCTATGTTTGATTTACCTAGTAGTATCAGTTCTATGCTGCTGAAAATGTTATTTAACCTTTTCCCATATCTAGGTGCATTTTGACGTACTTTTGATACATGTACTTTCTGCCACTTTCATAAGCATTGTAGCAAAAGGAGAAATTGCAAGCGATGAGCAATTTGCCTGTCTTTAAATACATTATAAAAAGTTAAAGGGATTTTTCAGAGAGTTTTTTCATATTTTTAAAAATATTTCTAAAGCTGTCTTCTGCAGATTTGTTGTATGAGGCTTAGTCTGCTAACAATATCTGATGAAGTGAATCAAACACTCAAGTATCCTCTACATACCTATACTTATGTCCATCCTCCATTCTCATTTTCCTTCAATTAACTTCTATTCTAAAACCAGTGGACTAACTTAAAAATAGTTTCACAGGGATGTTACTTAATTGACTCTTAATTAGTCTGCTTCACAAGATGGCCCCCAGAGCTGAATAAAACAAAATTATATTTAAATGACTACTTTTCATGGTATACTAAGAACTGGACAAGAACTGTTCCTGACCACAAGAATCGAGTTTTGCAGGGGGATAATGGTTGAATGGCACAGGGAATGTTTAATAAACAGCTGTCTAGATTCCAAATAATTTTTTAAAAATACTTAACAAAGGGAAAAATAGATCTTTCCATTAGACATGTTCTACGGTGACATTACATTTGTTCTTGCCTTGTCTTCTGTTAACCATTTCCGTCTTGCAGAAGAATTCTGATGAATCTGCAGCACACACACCATTTGAAACAAAGTGGCACAAGGAGAATTTGCTCATGATGAGCAATTTTTCCTTCTCCCACAATGTTTTCAGTTTTATTCAATAAGTATATTTGCATTTTAAGAGATTATATATATGTCTTTTGCCGAGATGTTTTTATAACATTGCTGCAGATTTGGAGTATTTTTGAAAGGATAAAACAGTATTTATTTTTCATCGTAAGTCAATTTTATTACATTAATTCCTAGGAAAATCTTCCCTATGACATGTTTATTGATATTATATTTATATAATGTACTGTGCAAGGCATATGTAATGTCTTATCTAAGTGTCGTTTGTGTGCAATATCTGTGATTTATTACAAATATAATTTTACTTTTAAATTTTGGCAGTTCTGTTTGCTAAGATGTTTTGCTTATATACTTTTTATGAGTATGCTAAAACTGGAATTCCTAGATTTGTGAGTTATTAAATATTAACGCTTTCCTTTCCAACTTACAAAAGATTTGCAGCATACAACTTTGAAAACAAATAGGCAAAAATATGGAAAAGTGCTTCCTATATATACTTGCTTAATATCTGCATGGAAGAAGGCCATAGTTTGCAGATTTTGAAAACAGAATCCTTACTGCATGCTGAGCAGGTTAAACAGGTCTGGTGGGTGCCCATGAGCCCTTAAGATGTGGCTATAGTGAAAACTTAAAGAATCTTGAGACTTCTCCGAAAGTGTCAGGCTGATTTTCAAATAATTTTGCAGAAGTGTTTCTTGCCTGACTCCTTATCAGATTCCACCAAGCCATGTTGATTGGTCTTAAGCTATTGCTGCCAGGGGGGCGGGGCTGTTAGCCTTATATTGGCTTTAGAGAAAACTTTAAAAATCTTCTCCTCCAAAACTATTTGGCCGATTTTCAAATAATTTTGCAGAAATGTTCCTTGGGTGACACTCTATGGGATTCCTTCAAGACATGGTGATTGTTCAAAAAACATGGCAGTGGAGCGAAACTGGCCCTATTGAGCCTCTTGTATTAGCTTACCTGACCACAAAATGAGTTAATGTGGTTGTCATGACAAATCACATTGCATAAGTCAGGTGAGCGATCCAGGGACATGGCCTCTTGTTTCTTTTTGTACTCTTTGTTTTCCCTTAATGTTAAGGTCGCTTGCAGCATTGGAATATCAACTCTGTCCAACATTCAACAACTCCTTATAAATGAAAGCATCGGAATTGAATAGATTTGAAAATATTTTAACAAAAAGTGAATTTTCAACTTTTGACACAATTAAGACTTTCAAAAGGGTCATATTAAATACTTTAACAATTGTAGTAATGGCTGTCCTCGATGGCGCTCAGCTAGGGTTGCGGGGTTAGCATTAAGACTGACTGGCTGTTATCAGGATAAACGGACCAGTAGAAGCAGTTAGTTACTTAGGAAATGCTGTGATATAACTGGAAAATGTTGAAAGCAGCATAAAACACAAAACAAACAAACAAAAACTTTCAAAGGTTATCTGCAGTAGATTCATCAAAATCCGTCAGCATGTTGGAAAGGGTTATTGGAAGTTTTTTTACAAATTTATTGCCTCATTCGTCCAATAGGAACTAAAGTCAGATCTACTCCCAAGTGGGAATGAAATTAAATATTTTAATACAATGTTAAGTGCAGAAGGAATTATAATTCTTCAAATACATTGACAACAGTATCTCTTTGCAGAAATGATAAATCTCTTTTTAAAAGGACAGATTATTTTGCATTAAAATATTATGGTTTTATATCTGTCAACTCTAGAAGACATTTAGCAGTATGAGGGATGTTCAACCAACCTGTTATTCTCTGTAATTCATATCCATTTGTCTGTTGTTTAACCCTTTACAACCTGCACACACATTTTGAGGCTTTTGCAGCAAACAGCCTATGAATTCATTGTGGCTTCATGAGCATTTTCTCCTTTTACCACAATGTTTTCATCTCTATTCAATTCAAAATGGATTTTCCGTATAAATGAATTAAAGCATATTTTGCTTAGTTTTGACCTTTAGTAAAAAATAGTTGAAATAGTGAAACCCCCTCAAATAAATATGAGGGTTGTAGGAGGGACCCTATCTAATTAAAACCACACCTTAATCTTTGCTGCTGATGCAGACGCTCATATAGATCTGATGATTGCCTATTACAGGTCGTCTCAGATTGACCTTTGCATCAACCAATCAGATTGTCTGCTACAAAATTGTTAGATTATTTTTTAGATTTTCTTCTGTTCTGAAACTTCTTGGACAAATTCATAATTAATTTGCACAAGGTGAGCAATAAAAGGACATATGGCCCTCTTGTTTTTCTAAATTATGGCTTTGAGTTTATTATATAGTAGGTTCTACAAATACCGTGTTATCACTTATACCAAGGTAAATACAAAACCAGTGTTTTCTATGTTGCGCGCTCACAACTGGTTGTCGTATGATTCCATCAGGAAACCCCGTTATCCTGACTTTCAAATGCTACAATTTTTTTTTTTAAAAATCAATATTCGCAGAAATTACGACACATTATGATTGTTACCCATAATAAAAAGAAAATCCTACTTGCCCTGACCCCTCACCAACAAAAACGTCATTTTTTTAGTAGAAAACCTGTTGTTGATTTTTTTTCTTTCACATTTGAACATGTTAACTATTAGCTGCTTATGACATCATAGGAATTTTTTTTGAAGTCACATGATAACATTCCGTGAAGTTTTCTCGACTATAAAAAACATGGAAGAAATTAAGCACCAAAATTCTAAAAAAAAACAATTTGTTTTTTTGGCCTGTATGTTTGTGGTGGTTATAAATTTTAACATATGCTATTTTTAAACTTTTAAATCATATACTGTGTTACAAAAAATAAGGTTGTTGTTATAAAGGACTAAAAAAATAACAAAGAAATGGGTTATTTTTGGAAAATATGATTAAATTGTGCCAATAAGAAAATTTAACAAATTGATTCGGAAAATATCGTGTAAATAAGTTCATAGTTTGGAACAGTTAATAAATTAACATTTCAATTAAATATAACTGGTCTTGTGACAAATGTTTTATAGGATAATCATTTTCACATTAAATTTCACAATCTTGTAAAGAGTTGATACAACAGGACCACCATACTAATGCTTTTTGTAATTACACCGGTGAGTGATTGCCTACCTTGAATGTCAATTTCAAAATGGCTGCGGATGGACTCGATTTTTGGAACTTTGCACAGAAGTGAATGATTATTTGGTGTAAGTTAAATAACAAGGACATATAAAGGAAAGAGAGACACTGGATATAATTTACAGTTATAAAGTTTGCTTTATTATTATTTTTTCAAAAAAAATGTAAGTACAGTACACCGATAATAGGGAGTCCCATCCTATATAGTTTAACATTTTACAGACAAATCTAATGTAAACTTGTTTTATAGGGGCTTTGAGAAGAAATTGGAGAATTATCTAGAATATATCTTCATTGATTTACTGTTGTGTAGCTTTACAAGAGATCTTTAACCCTTTCCCACAAATAACAAATCTGCAGCAGACGACTTCGAAACCATCTAGGTGAAAACATAGAAACTATATTAATGAAAGTAATTAAAATAGTTAAAATCATTGTAGCAAAAGGAAAAAATGGTCATTATGAGCAATTTCTCCTTTTGCCAAGTTGTCTGTTGCAGAGGTGTCAGAAAGCGTCTGTATGTGGGAAAAGGTTAACCCTTTATCGGATATAGATGCTTGATGCCTCTGCACTCAGACAATTATTGTTAGAAACAACATTTTCCTTTTCCAATAATGTTTCAACCCTGTATGAATATTATATTTCCAATTTTTCAAATGTTTAATTTTTCCTCTCATTTATTAGCTTGTCTGTTTTTCGGGGAAAGAAAGTTGTGGTATTGTGATACCCTTGGCATCGTCACAAAACTTTTACCTTACCTCATAACTCAAGAACCATTCAACAGTTTCAAATGAATCTTGGTACACATGTTCCTAGGAACAATAAGCATGTCTATTACACTCTCTGACATATTGGTAGGGGACACATAAGTTCCTTTGAATACTCATCTGTCTGTCTGTCACTTTAACTCACTGACATATTGGTAGGGGACACAAGTTCTTTAGAATACTCATCTGCCTGTCTGTCAATTCAACTCACTGACATATTGGTGGGTGACACATAAGTTCCTTTGAATACTCATCTGTCTGTCTGTCACTTTAACTCACTGACATATTGGTAGGGGACACATAAGTTCCTTTGAATATTCATCTGTCTGTCTGTCACTTTAACTCACTGACATATTGGTAGGGGACACATAAGTTTCTTTGAATACTCATCTGTCTGTCTGTCACTTTAACTCACTGACATATTGGTAGGGGACACATAAGTTCCTTTGAATACTCATCTGTCTGTCTGTCACTTTAACTCACTGACATATTGGTAGGGGACACATAAGTTCCTTTGAATATTCATCTATCTGTCTGTCAATTTAACTCACTGACATTGGTGGGGGACACATAAGTTCCTTTGAATACTCATCTGTCTGTCTGTCACTTTAACTCACTGACATATTGGTAGGGGACACAAGTTCCTTTGAATACTCATCTGCCTGTCTGTCAATTCAACTCACCGACATATTGGTGGGGGACACATAAGTTCCTTTGAATACTCATCTGTCTGTCTGTCACTTTAACTCACTGACATATTGGTAGGGGACACATAAGTTCCTTTGAATACTCATCTGTCTGTCTGTCACTTTAACTCACTGACATATTGGTAGGGGACACATAAGTTCCTTTGAATACTCATCTGTCTGTCAATTTAACTCACTGACATATTGGTGGGGGACACATAAGTTTCTTTGAATATTCATCTGTCTGTCTGTCACTTTAACTCACTGACATATTGGTAGGGGACACATAAGTTCGTTTGAATATTCATATGTCTGTCAATTTAACTTGCTGACATATTGGCGGGGGAAACATAAGTTCCTTTGAATATTCATCTGTCTGTCTGTCACTTTAACTCACTGACATATTGGCGGGGGACACATTTGTTCTTTTGAATGCTCATCTGTCTGTCTGTCACTTTAACTCACTGACATATTGGTAGGGGACACATTTGTTCTTTTGAATATTCATCTGTCTGTCTGTCACTTTAACTCACTGACATATTCGTAGAGGACACATAAGTTCCTTTGAATATTCATCTGTCTGTCTGTCACTTTAACTCACTGACATATTGGTAGGGGACACATAAGTTCCTTTGAATATTCATCTGTTTGTCTGTCACTTTAACTCACTGACATATTGGTAGGGGACACATAAGTTCCTTTGAATATTCATCTGTCTGTCTGTCACTTTAACACACTGACATATTGGTAGGGGACACATAAGTTCCTTTGAATATTCATCTGTCTGTCTGTCACTTTAACTCACTGACATATTGGTAGGGGACACATAAGTTCCTTTTAATATTCATCTGTCCATCAATTTAACTCACTGACATATTGGCGGGGGACACATTTGTTCTTTTGAATGCTCATCTGTCTGTCAATTTCACTCACTGACGTAGGGGACACATAAGTTCCTTTGAATATTCATCTGTCTGTCTGTCACTTTAACTCACTGACATATTGGTTGGGGACACATAAGTTCTTTAGAATGCTCATCTGTCTGTCAATTTCACTCACTGACGTATTGGCGGGGGACACATAAACATAACATCCTTTGAATACTCTTATTAGCACTCAGGATTTTAGACCAAATGTCAGAGGTTCAGTCCTTGTTTTTTTTCGGCCATCAATGAAATGCCCTTGAGCAAGGCACATTTACTAACCAAGCTCTTGTCTAAGCTACAATTCAAAGGTAAATTAATGATAGATATACGATCAACTTCCTATAACTATAGACCGCCTCGGTGGTGTTGTGGTACAGCGTCTGCCTCGGGTGCAGGCGGTTTTGGGTTCGATCCCTGGTCGGGTCATACCAAAGACTTTAAAAATGGTAGTAATGGCTGCCCTTCTTGGCATTCAGGGTTGCAGGGTTATCATTATGACTGACTGGCTGATGCCAGTATAAATGGACCAGTAGTACTGATAACTCACCTAGGAAATGTCCTGATATTACATTGGGAATTGTTGAAAGCGGTGTAAAACACCAATCAATCAACCAATCAATCAATCCTATAACTAGAATACTGGTATGTTGAAAGCATAAACCAAAATAAAACATATTCATAATTCTCCAATATGGAGAGAGTTTGAGATGGCATTGAGGGTCATGGCTCTAGTCAACAATTGAGCCACTCCATGAGAAAACCAACATTATGAACTCTGCGTAATGTATCGACCCAGATCAGCCTGTGCAGTCCACACAGGCTAATCCAAGCTGACACATTCCGACTCGGGGAGGTCAAGGTATAGAGTAATGATTTCTGAAACAGAAAATCTACAGTAGGCTTAAATTATCTGTCCAGGTTAGCCTTCGCGACATGCTTAGGCTGATCTGGGTCGAATTACTTTACGCAGAGTCCCCAATGTTGTTTTTCTCGTAACTCGGTTCAATTTGTCTTTCAACATCCTTAAATGTCTTATGTCAGTAAATAAAGTGTTGTTGAAAACATGCTGTTTTTGAGTCTGACATATGGATTAGGATTCCACAAAAATGCTTCTATTTCAAAATGAAGCTTTACTTTTCTAAGTAAGATTTAAAGTTTCGCATTAGGTTCTTTAACCCTTTCCTACATACAATGTATCTACAGCAGACGACTTTGAAAACTTATTGACAAAAACATGGACAATCCCAATAAATGAGAGTTTAAAATACTATTAAATAGAGTTATAAACATTGTGGCCAAAAGAGAAATTGCCACAATGTTTTCAAAAATCGTCTACTGCAAAAGCATCAAAATGCGTCTACAAATGGGAAGGACATATCTGCAGCAGACGACTTTGAAAACATCTAGAAAAAATTATGGAAAATACCCGAAAATGAGGGTATTATTATGGAAAAGAGTTGAAAACGGGGCAAAAGGAGAAATTGCTTGTTTTGAGCAATGTCTGCTTTTGTCTGAATGTCTTCAAAGGTAGTCTGCTGCAGAGGCGTCAGAATATGTGGGAAAGGGTTACATTGTCCTCCACTTTGTTTACCTGATGCTGTCTGCTTTGAAAACATTTAAGAATATGAAGTATCTCAAATTGCAGGAGTGTCAGAACAGCATGCCCACTGAGTTCTGAGATTTTGGGTACATGTATCCAATGCCTTTGGAAATTTGGGGTACACAGTAACAATAAGGGGTACAGATATAATAAACAAGGAAATGTTGATTTTTTTTCTTTTTTATCATCTCCCTCTCAACATTCAAGGAAAAGACAAAAAATAACAGATTGACTTATTAAACAGAAAGTACAAATTAAGATTATGATTGAAAGTAGACAAAAGTATGAGCAATATCTCCCTCTCCCACAGTGTATTTAAAATGTGTCTGTTGTAGACAAAAGAAGAAATATCTGCAAAGGACAAACAGAACATATATCTGCATCTGTTCTCTTTCTCTTCAATTCAGGCTCTGTTGATGTACTGGCAACCTGCTTGTCTGGTGATGTTTTATTTTCTGCAAAGTAAAGCATGCCAATATGAATCTGCAAATACCACTGTGTAATCATGTAAAAACAACTTGCGTCACTATCAAATGTCTTTAACTTCAATTTAAAAAATAAAAGATACGATGGTTACTTTGCCATAAAAAGGATCCGAAAAAGGACTGCGTCCGAATACACGTCTAGTTTTACTCTAGTTTCACTTCATCATATTCGATTTTTAATCGTAACGGGACTAATTAATGACTAGCTCTTTAAAAAAGGACATTTTCTTTTATTTCGATATCTTCGCTTACTGTTTATCGGTTGGAATGAATGAATGAATGTATATTGTTTTATGGCGCATCGACAGCTAAGGTCATTTAGCGCGCAATTAAATTTAATTATTCATGATCCCTGGGTAAACAAACCAGTACTAGGCTAGAAAATGTGCCTTGCCCAAGTGCACTCCACCATGACCGTAGTGCCGCGACTGGGGATCGAACCTCTTATCGGTTGGAAGAAGCTTTTTATTGTCTTTTTTACCTTGTCCATTTCGCCCGCGCAGACGATGCGTAATCCCCCTTCCCAAATCGCATCTTCTCGATAATGAGCTGTGTCCTGCTTGGCTGTTAACGTCATATTTGACTTACTGATCATGTGACCAGTTTGTACATTGTTTATTGGCTTGTCGAAGTTGAACGATGACAACCGATTGTTCAATCGGATATTTCCGTGTAATATATTAAAGAACAGTTGAGATGTGACGAAACGATCCGATGCATTTCCGATAAAGATGGGTTTTCCCATCCACAAATGGCCGATTCAGTCCGATCGTATATTGGAAATTGAAAGGCAACAAAAAAAAATAGAATAGAGTGTCATATTTCTTCATATTAATTTTACGTGCATGTACCCTTCAACATCAGAACTTTTACGTGCATACTGATTATTTTACGTGATTCATGCAACATTTGGCGTGAATGGGCATGCTGCAGAAGTCATCTTTATCAGGGAAAGGGTTAAACTCTGTTAGGTTATATTCTATCTTTTTGGTAACCTCTATATTAGATCCATGCTGTATGAAAACACGTATTAGAGTATTTTTGAAAAGTGTAGATAAAGATTAATTTGCACATCAACGGGATGTGATCTAAATATATAAACCAAATTTCAGAGGCTTCCTGAATGCTACTTATGAGCAAGAAGTACCAAGCTAGATCAGACTGCACAGGGGGATTTGAATCTTCCAAATATTCAGTGAGCTCCATAGACTGCGCAGGGGCACAGGGGGGTTTGAGTATACACTGGTTCCAAATATTCAGTAAGCTCCATAGACTGTGCAGGGGCACAGGGGGATCTTGAGTATACACTGGTTCCAAATATTCAGTGAGCTCCATAGACTGTGCAGGGGCACAGGGGGATTTGAATTTATACTGGTTCCAAATATTCAGTGAGCTCCGTAGACTGCGCAGGGGCACAGGGGGATTTGAGTCTACACTGGTTCCAAATATTCAGTGAGCTCCATAGACTGTGCAGGGGCACAGGGTGATTTTAGTCTACACTGGTTCCAAATATTCAGTGAGCTCCATAGACTGTGCAGGGGCACAGGGGGATTTGAGTCTACACTGGTTCCAAATATTCAGTCAGCTCCATAGACTGTGCAGGGGCACAGGGGGATTTGAGTCTACACTGGTTCCAAATATTCAGTGAGTGCCGTGGGCCATTCCTATATTTCCTTCAGATCGTTAACACTTCCTCTGAAAGAGTTATTTGATTGTTAATAAGACTCCACAATTTAAATGTTTAGCCAAATCAATCTGAAATAACATGTGATGGTTTACATCAAAACTACCTTTTAAACCCTCCAGAAGCCACAGTTTACATCAAATCTTCATGAAAGTTAACCAGAGCAGTCAATTCCATCATATATCTATCATGCTTTGAGCCGAGTCATGTTGGGTCGAAAACGAGGTCAACAGCTATAAGGTAATACATTCTGATCACTCTCTGTCCATTGTTAATTGTAAGCTTCAAATGATATCTCCTCCTAAAGAAATAAACTAATTTCATCTTAATATCAATTGACTGTTCCTTTGGTGTCACCTTTCAAATTGTATCAAAGATTTCAATTAAATGTAGAGTTGGACGACATCAGGTAGGGGGGAAAATGCCAATACTTTAAAATTCTCCTCCTAGAAATGATTGTCTGATTTCAAGATTATTTGGTTAACATTATCTTTCAGTTGCCCTTCACCTAATTTGATGAAGCTTTATTGTTTGCATGAAAACACCTGAGCGTGTTTGTCTTAAGATAACTTTATTTGAACCGTAACAATATTTGTTCAATCCATATTGATTGGTTCAAAAACATGGCTGCAAGACAAATCTGAAATGGGGTTCAAATGACAAAACTTTAAATTCTGCTTTTATTAATCTGCTTGTCTGATTTCAACTTATTTTGCAAAAATGTTCCTTAAGTTAATTACCCTCTGCATATATTGCTCAAATCCTTATGATAGGTTGAACATTATTGCTGCAAGAGACTGGAACTTGCTACCTTTGTTATTTTTGGGTAATAATTTGTTATTCTTGGCTTTCCGCAGCTTTATTGGAATATCTTACCACTATAATATGTCCTGTAACCATCACTCACATGGTCGATTTAGGACCATCTTTGCCCTCTTGTGCTCTTGACCAAGCTCTTAAAACTCCTGAAAACAATCTTAAGTTTTCTGAAATTGCTCTTTTATAATAGTTTAGTATACTGTCTGCCAGACTGACAAATTGCCTTAGCTGCAAGGTGAACATCTGGTTTTTGTCATGGCCCCCAGCACTGACTACTTAACCCTTTTACACACTCAACAATTCTGCAGCAGACTACATTTTAAAGAGACTGACAAATATGTGAACATTCTCCATAAATGAGTATTTAATTATTAATATGAGTTCAAAACATTGTGGCAAAAGAAGAAATTGCTGGTTTGCTGCAGATGCTAAAACCTTTACCTGCTGCAGACCAAATTGTTTTAGGTTATTGTAGGAAAAGAAAAAAGTTGTCAAATCAAATAAATTTTTTCTCGCTTTTCCTTTACAAGGATATTAACCGTTTCCCACATGCATCCAATCTGCAGCAGATGACTTTGAAAACATATAAGTAAGAATATGAAAAATCTAATTTAATATTTCGATAGAGTTGAAAACATTGTGCTAAAAGGTGAAATTGCTCATCATGAACGATTTCTCAATTTTGTCGTTTCATGAGGCGTTGTATTGCGTTTATGTGGAATTTTATTTATTACTCCCTCCACTTTTACCTGATTTACCTTTTAAAGAGCTGACTCTACACAATTTATAATCAACAATTTTCTCCTTTGCTAACAATATTTTCAAAAGGTTGTTGGCTGCAAGGCGTTCAAAGGTGTCTGTACCAGCAAATTTATAAAGAACAAGAAATAATATATCAAAAATACTTTAGAATTCACATGTGTATAAAAGTACAGTTAACCTTGTGTTAGCATTCACCTCTGTTAACCTTTTCCCTCATACGACAATTCTGTATCAGATGAACTTTGAACATATGTTGTAAAAAAATGGAAAATCTCAATAATTGAATGGACAACCTATGACTAAAAGTGGAAAATATTGTGGAAAAAGGAGAAATTGCTTGTTTTGAGCAATTTCTTCTTTTGTCACTATGTTTTCAAAAAGCTGTCTGCTGCAGAGGTGTCAGAAAGCTTCTATATGAGGGAAAGGGTTAAACAGCCAGCTTGCATTTAGCAGCCACTTGAAGATAAACAAAAATACCCTTTGCTTCTTAAGTATTATAATGAATGAATGAATGTATATTGTTTTATGGCGCATCGACAGCTAAGGTCATTTAGCGCGCAATTAAATTTAATTATTCATGATCCCTGGGTAAACAAACCAGTACTAGGCTAGAAAATGTGCCTTGCCCAAGGGCACTCCACCATGACCGTAGTGCCGCGACTGGGGATCGAACCCGGGACACCCGGTTTCGAAATCCCCGACGCTAACCACTCGACCACAGTGGATTCCTTCTTTATTATACCCCCAAAAACCAAAGTTTGGGGGGGGGTGTATATAGGAGTCACTCTGTCGGGCTGTATGTCTGTCTGTCTGTCGGCCGGAAGCCATATTTTGTCTGGCCTATTTCTTACAAACCACTGGGTGGAATTCAATAACATTTTACATGAAGCTTCTATACCAAAAGGAGATGTGCATACCCTAAAGGGGTTACAATTGCCTGATATTTTACAGAGTTATGGCCCTTTTACTTATTAAGTTGTTGGTCATATTTTGTCCGGCCTATTTCTTACAAACCACTGGGTGGAATTCAATAAAATTTTACATGAAGCTTCTATACCAAGAGGAGATGTGCATTCCCTAAAGGTCTTACAATTGCAGGTTATTTTACAGAGTTATGGCCCTTTTACTTATTAAGTTGTTGGTCATATTTTGTCCGAAGCCATATTTTGTGCTGCCTATTTCTTACAAACCACTGGGTGGAATTCAATAAAATGTTACATGAAGCTTCTATACCAAGAGGAGATGTGCATTCCCTAAAGGTCTTACAATTGCATGTTATTTTACAGAGTTATGGCCCTTTTACTTATTAAGTTGTTGGTCATATTTTGTCCGGCCTATTTCTTACAAACCACTTGGTGGAATTCAATAAAATGTTACATGAAGCTTCTATACCAAGAGGAGATGTGCATACCCTAAAGGTCTTACAATTGCATGTTATTTTACAGAGTTATGGCCCTTTTACTTATTAAGTTGTTGGTCGGTCGGAAGCCATATTTTGTCCAGCCTATTTCTTACAAACCACTGGGTGGAATTCAATAAAATTTTACATGAAGCTTCTATACCAAGAGGAGATGTGCATATCATAAAGATTTTACAATTGTATATTACTTTACAGAGTTATGGCCCTTTTGTTGGTCAGTCAGAAGCCATATTTTGAGTCAAGGTGCTGTTTTGGGGGTATTTATCTGATCTTCAGTGATATTTCTAGTTTGACTTGTATTTAGCAGCCACCTGTGTTCAACTGCCACATTTTGACTCTGCCTTAGGTGGCTAGCTGCCTAAGACAAGTTTGACTGTACCTGTGATCTTACGTAACTGTTAAGCCATAACCTTGCCTTAATTAACCCTTTCCATCAATAGATGCATTTTGACACATCTGCAGCAGACTGTTTTTGGAAACATTGTTTCAAAAGGAGTCGAATTGCTCATAATGAGAAATTTCTCCTTCAACTCTATTCATTAATTATGTTGAGATTGGTTTTTCTAGAGCATGTCTCTATTTTCGCACCTACAGCAGACAAATTATCCTCAATTTTGTCCTCCTTTTACCACAATTTTTCCAACTACAGTCCAACCTGTGTTTAAAGACCACCTTTGGTAAGAGAACAATCTGGTGTTTGTTCACAGGTGATCTTTAATTACAGGGTCATTTATGCAGAAAATGAGTTATTAGGAAATTAAATGAGTGGTTGCTATAGACAGGAAATTGCTAAACAAAGTCAGTCTTTAGCACATGTTGGACCTGTATATTTAAGAACAAGAGAAAGTTGATACTGCAGTTATGCATTATGAACACTAACATTATAGTAGTTGAAAAAACAGTTATCAACTGAGGGGCATATTGGAACATCAGGGGTGGAGTCAAGTGAAAATGTATCATAACTTGCATTTTTTTGTCAACGAAGTGAATGTCCTTCATTGAAATGTAATTTGAAGCCTTTCATTGTTTATGATCAATCTCCATTCCAAGGTAGGTTGACCATACACGCAGCCAACTAATTATTGATCATAAACAGTAATGGAAATGAGTAATCTTGCCAATCATTAGTCTTAGTATGTATACAGTGCTTTCTTTCATCAAGGAATAATTATAAGATTTGTGAATTCCACATACACTTTTCAAGATGTTTGTCAGAATATTTGAATTTTATTATTTATCAATAAATCACTATTTGTAAGTGAATGTAAAGAACGGCTATCTGCAAAGGAGATTGATCTACGCTGTTGGTATTCGCAAGTAACGTGATCAACAGTTTTAGCTTAGAAACAGTTCATATTTTAAATATACATGGATAAACATTATAAAATGCATTCTTCACAAATCAAGACATCTCTTTGAACATGAAAATAACATTCAGTAAGTTAAAATTGCTATTAAAAGGAGAATTCGACGTGATTTTTTCTCGTTATTGACACGTAACCGTCTGCTGCAAGTCTCAGTAACTAGGGACTGTTTTGTCTTTGTAAATAAAACATAAAACATAAATCCGAGTCAAAATAAAGAAACTGCACTTAAAATGTCGGAATATTTATTTCGTTTTAGATGTGTCATAACTTATTTTTTTTTAAACAAATGCAATGTAATATGTTCAAGACATTTAAATTTGTATTTTTCTAATAATAACTCATCCTCCCAAATCATTTCCGAAAACCTATTAAAAATTTAAGTCGCTGGCTTTGACTCTTGCGGCCCTACGACTAATTATACTTTTATTTATAGAGATATGTTTTGCCTAGATGTTTTGAAAGTTGACTGTTGCGTATTTGCTAGCTAGCTACAGTAGTTCCACCTGCAGACGCATTTTGAAGCAATCGTAACAGACAACTTTTGAAAACATTGTGGCCAAAGGTGAAATTGCTTTGACTTTATTTAACAATAAACCTATCTTTTATAGAGCATTTTCAGTTTTTTTGTCTCTATGTTTTCAAAGTTGTCTGCTACAGATTTGTTGTATGTGGGAAAGGGTTAACTAAAGTAGTTTGGTATGAAGGCTTGGGTTCAGACATATAAACAAGATTCTGATAAGGACAACAAAAATTACCAACAAAAAAGGGTATAATTCAGGATAATGGCCTGTAAAGATGATATCGCAGTCTAATGAACAGGAAAATACGACCTTCAATGATTTTATGATTGTCCCTGTCGATGTCTATCTGTCTGCCAGTAAACATTTCTGCTTCATGCTTCAAAATTCTACCATTTTATGTGGGTGACACCGTTAACATTATAGCATATTATTATATAACATCGCATGAAATAAAGTCATTTTTGAATTTAGGGAAAAATGTGAAACTATTTGAACAATTGGAAGTATAATTTTTAGCTCTACTGGCCAAAGGCCAGAAGGGCTTATGTCGTGGCGATGTGTCCGTCGTCCGTGCGTGCGTGCGTCCGTGCGTCCGTGCGTCCGTGCGTCCGTAAACAATTTCTTGTTAACACAATACAGTCTTCACTTTTGATTGTATCTCAACCAAACTTATACAGTAGTTAGATATCCATGAGAGCTCGGTTCCTTTCGAAAACCAGCCAGATCCGCCCATGCATGACTGGATTATGGCCCTTGAAATGGTCAAAATTGCTATAAAAGAGCTTGTTAACACGATACAATCTTCTTTTTTGATTGTATCTCAACCAAACTTATACAGTAGTTAGATATCCATGAGAGCTCGGTTCCTTTCGAAAACCAGCCAGATCCGCCCATGCATGACTGGATTATGACCCTTGAAATGGTCAAAATTGCCATAAAAGAGCTTGTTAACACGATACAGTCTTCACGTTTGATTGTATCTCAACCAAACTTATACAGTAGTTAGATATCCATGAGAGCTCGGTTCCTTTCGAAAACCAGCCAGATCCGCCCATGCATGACTGGATTATGGCCCTTAAAATGGTCAAAATTGCTATAAAAGAGCTTGTTAACACGATACAGTCTTCACTTTTAATTGTATCTCAACCAAACTTATACAGTAGTTAGATATTCATGAGAGCTCGGTTCCTTTCGAAAACCAGCCAGATCCGCCCATGCATGACTGGATTATGGCCCTTGAAATGGTCAAAATTGCTATAAAAGAACTTTTTAACACGATAGTCTTCACTTTTGATTGTATCTCAACCAAACTTATACAGTAGTAAGATATCCATGAGAGCTCGGTTCCTTTCCTAAACCAGCCAGATCCGCCCATGCAAGACTGGATTATGGCCCTTGAAATTGTCCAAATTGCTATAATTGAGCATGTGAACACAATAGAGGCTCCATTTACTATCTGATCTTCACCAAACTTAGATAGTAGTTAAATATTGATGAGAGCTTGGTTCCTTTTGAAAACCAGCTAGATCCGCCCATGCAAGACTGGATTATGGCCCATGAAATTGTAAAAATTGCTATAATACAGCTTGTGAACACAAAAGAGCCTCCATTTACTATCCGATCTTCACCATACATACATGCTCTGGATTGAAAATGACCAAAGAACCATACCAGTAGAGCATAGGCCCTCATGGGCCTCTTGTTAATACATAATTTAACAAAACATTTGACTAAGGAGCAACTCGTCAGTATGTGCAAATGCCTTTGAAATTTCACAGAAAGAGTCGACTCTTTCCCAGATGTAGACGGATTTTGACCATCTGCAGCAGACAACTTGAAAACATAATGACAAACGGGGGAACTTGCTCATGGTGAGCAATTTCACCTTTTCAACTTTTTACAATCATTGTTTGTTCATTTATAGTGAGTTTCCGTATTTTTGACTATATGCTTACTAAATCATTTGCGGTAAATTTTGCATGTGGGAAAGAGTGACTTTGTACATAATGGATAACATCTCCAGACAGAAAGGGGTCATTGATCAAATACTTTAAGACTCATTGGTAGACCATTTCAAGATTCAACTGGTCTTGTCTTAATTTTTATCTACATCAGACAACAGCAAGTTGTCAGGGGATTAGCTTCTCCTAGCTTACCCTAGATGCTACATTGTTAACCCTTTCCCACATACAACACATCTGCTGCAGACAACATAATTGGCAAAAATGATATCAATTATCTCCATAATTGAGAAGTTATATTATTAAATAGAGTTGAAAACATTGTGAAAAAAAAGAATAAATTGTGTGTAATGCAATTTATGATTTTACCACAATGTTTTCAAAAGTCGTCTGCTGCAGTGGCACCAGCAAGTATTTGGTTAAAACTACTAGAATTGGACCATTGACAGTAATTCATTGGTCACACTAATTAACCCTTTCCTTCATACAACATTTCTGCAGCAGACGACTTTGAACATATTTTAACTAAAAGTAGAAAATCTCTATAATTGAATGGATAACCTATGACTAAAATAGGAAAACATTGTGGCAAAAGGAGAAATTACTCAATTTGAGCAACTTCTTCTTTTGTCACTATGTTTTCAAAAAGCCATCTGCTACAGAGGCGTCATACAGCGTCTATATGAGGGGAAGGGTTAAGGGTATAGGCATGTGGGTAAACAACAACTTTAATCAAATTTTCATTACATATAGCATAGGAATAAGCAAATAACAAATAGCATAGGAACCAATAAGCAATACTTATGAAAATAGCCGGACTGATTTTAGGTCTGGCAAGTTAAAAATCTGTCAAGTTAAAAATCTGTCACAATTGCTATATTTTCGGATTTCCAGAGCCCATGCAGTGTTAAGAAGAAATAACATTTTGACCTTCCCTGAAATGTCAAAAGTTAGATTCTGTATGCTTAGTCATAGTGATTGTTGTTCGTGATGTGAGAACGTCCGGTATCACATGGGTACTGGTATGTGTATTGGTTGCTGTGATATGACTGAAAAATGGTTGAAAAACGATGTTAATCAATGTAATTGTCCTTTTTTTGCTGCAAAGTTTGTTTAACCTGCAACCCTTTCCCACATATGGACGCTTTTCGACGCCTTGGCAGAAGCAGGTGACTTTTGAAATCATTGTGACAAAATGAGAAATTGCTCTTTTGCCACAAAGTTTTCAAATTGTTACAGTAGTTAAAGCATCATTTATAGAGATTTTCTATATTTTTGCTTAAAAGTTTTCAAAGTCGTCTGCTGAAGATTTGTTTAATGTGGGAAAGGGTTAACATATCACCAAGTTGAAATAATTATCTCTAGTAGTAAAACCATAAATAAAAGAGTTTTGTGGGTAAAGACAGGAAGCTTGATGTGGACGAAGATAAGATAAAACCAAAGACTCTTTGGGAGCTTATTTCCCTGTTCTCCATGTCATTTACAATCCTTATCTACACCAGACAACTGACAGTACATCACCAGGAGATGGAATAAACCTTTCCCATATGCAACAAATCTGCAGCAGATGACTTTGAAAATATCTTGAAAATATGGAATATCTACATTAATGAAAGTGTAGTTATTGAAAAAATAGTTTCTGAAATAAATAATTCTGAAGCAATTTAACTTCTATTGCAATAATTTTTTCCAAAACACGTCTACTGCAGATGCGGTTAAAACTGTGCAAGGTTTCGTTAAGGAATCTTAATGGTGAGCTTTCAAGATTTCACAGTTCACAGTTCGAAACCTTGCAAGCTTTCAAGATTGTGCACACTTGCAATTCACTGCCAGGAACAATTTCAATCTCAAGATACTCTTGAGTTTCATTTAACTTTATTATCCCCTCGGTTACGAAGTAAGAGAGAAAGGGATATAGTAACGGGACCGTCCGTATGTATGTATGTATGTGTGTCCTTCCGTAACAAACCTTGTCATCACTCTACACTAACCATTTCTTGACAGATCTTAACCAAACTTGGTATACAGTAAGTATATGGTAACATCTTGAAGCCTATTGATTTTCAAGGTCATAGGTCAAAGGTCAAGCCCAAAATTGGACTTGCAATATTTTCAGCTGTGGCAACCTTGTCACCACTCTACACTGACCATTACTTGACGGATTTTAACAAAACTTGGTATAAAGTTACTTTATGATAATATCTTGAAGCCTATTGATTTTCAAGGTCATAGGTCAAAGGTCAAGCCCAAAATTGGACTTGCAATATTTTCAGCTGTGGCAACCTTGTCACCACTCTACACTGACCATTACTTGACGGATTTTAACAAAACTTGGTATAAAGTTACTTTATGATAATATCTTGAAGCCTATTGATTTTCAAGGTCATAGGTCAACGGTCAAGCTCAAAATTGGACTTACAATATTTTCAGCTGTGACAGCCTTGTCACCACTCTACACTGACCATTCCTTGACCGATCTTTATAAAACTTATTATACAGTTAGTTTATGATAATATTTGAAGCCTATTGATTTTCAAGGTCATAGGTCAAAGGTCAAGCCCAAAATTGCACTTACACTATTTTCAGTTGTGGCAACCTTGTCACCACTCTACACTGACCATTACTTGACAGATTTTAACCAAACTTGGTATACAGTTACTTTATGATAATATCTTGAAGCCTATTGATTTTCAAGGTCATAGGTCAAAGGTCAAACTCAAAATTGGACTTACAATATTTTCAGCTGTGGCAGCCTTGTCACAACTCTACACTGACCATTCATTGACCGATCTTAATAAAACTTATTATACAGTTAGTTTATGATATGTCTTGAAGCCTATTGGTTTTCAAGGTCATAGGTCAAAGGTCATGCCCAAAATTGAACTTGATTGAACTTACAATATATCTCAGCTGTGGCAACCTTGTCACCACTCTACACTGACCATTCCTTGACAGATCTTATCCAAACTTGGCATACAGTTAGTTTGTGACAATATTTTGAAGCCTATTGATTCAAGGTCATAGGTCAAAGATCGAAGTCAAAAATTGGACTTAAATATTTAGATCACAAGAGAACTCAATGTGAAAATGGAAAGCCGAGGGGATGCATCCGCTTTGCGGTGCCCTTGTTATTATCGCATTAGCTTGCAAGCCTGCAACCTTAACCCTTCTTATACACAATAAATCTGCAGCACACATCTGAAATAATCAAGAAAAAAATATTGAAAATATATTTATACACAAAAATTGTGTGTTTGAAAATATATATAGTGGAAAACATTGTGACAAATGAAAATGGCTCAATATGAACAAATTATCCTTTATACTTATTTTTTTCAAAAGTGTTCTGCTGCAGAGACGTCAGTCAGAAAGGATCTGTATACGGGAAAAGATTAATAGAAAAAGACAGTTTATTTTGAAAATTACATCCAAAACTATATTGCAATTTTAATTATTTGTTGCATCAATTGAAAATGTATAATTATGCTATAATGGATGAAACTTTCCATCTTAAACCCTTTCCCATATAATATAGTTTCACTATAAGTCACTGAATTAACAGTCATAATGTGACATATTGTTTTTGCCCGTTCCGTCCTTTCGTCTGTCACACTTGTTTCCGCTCAATAACTGAAGAACGCTTTGGTGTAGGAACTTCATACTTGGTATGCATGTTGGTCATGACCAGTAGCTGACCCCTATTGATTTTGATGTCAGAAGGTCAAAGGTCAATGTCACAGTGACCTTGAGCTGAAAGGTCACAGTGACAATGAGCTGAAAACTTGTTTTAGCTTGGGCCCAGGAACTTCATACTTGGTGTGCAGGTTGGTTACCAAAGCAAATGACCCCTATTGATTTTGAGGTCACTAGGTCAAAGGTCAAGGTCACATTCGTCACACTTGTTTCCGCTCAATAACTAAAGAACGCTTGGGCGTAGGAACTTCATACTTAGTATGCAGGTTGGTCATGACCAGTAGATGACCCCTATTGATTTTAATGTTAGAAGGTCAAAGGTCAAGTTCATGGTGACCTTGTGAGGTAAAAAATGGTTTATGCTCAATAACTGAAGAAGGCTTGGGCCGAGGAACTCCATATTTAATATGCAGGTTAGCCATGCCCAGTAGAAGACCCCTATTGATTTTGAGGTCACTACGTCTAAAGTCGAGGTCACAGTGACCTTGAGCTGAAAGGTCACAGTGACAATGAGCTGAATAATTGTTTTTGCTTAATAACTGTAGAATGCTTTGGCCATGGAAGT
The DNA here is from genome assembly GCA_031761405.1 of Serripes groenlandicus. Classification (NCBI taxonomy): domain Eukaryota; kingdom Metazoa; phylum Mollusca; class Bivalvia; order Cardiida; family Cardiidae; genus Serripes; species Serripes groenlandicus. Next base: position 131,659,662 of record JASEVX010000003.1, on the reverse strand, counting down.
TTATATTTTGTGTGCAGGTTGGTCACCACCAGTAGATGACCCTAATCGATTTTGAGGTCACTAGGTCAAAGGTCAAGGTCATGGTAACCTTCAGCTGAAAAATGGTTTCGGCTTAATAACTAGAATGCTTTGGCCATGAATGTTATTACTTGGTGTGCAGGTTGGTCACCACCAGCAGATAGCCCTTATTGATATTGAGGTCACTAGGTCAAAGGTCAAAGGTCAAGGTCATGGTAACCTTCAGCCGAAAAATAGTTTCCACTCAATAACTAAAGAATGCTTATGTCGAGGAACTTCATACCTGGTGTGCAGGTTGGTCCTAACCAGTAGATGAACCTTACTGATTTTGTTTGATTTTGAGGTAACAAGGTCATGGTCACGGTAACCTTCAGCTGAAAAATGGTTTTTACTCAATAACTCAAGAACTCTGATACTTGGTTGGTCACCACCAGCAAATGACCCCTATTGATTTTGAGGTCACTTGGTGAACTACAAAATTCATCTCAATCATTTCTTTTCCTCCCCTACGATCACAAAAATGGGGAGACAAGCGCTTTTTCAAAAAAGCAATCTCTAGTTAACACAAGTTTCCATTTACCAAGTTGCAGACAATTTGCAGACAATTTGTCATTTCTGAATGATTTGTATACCCCCCCCCCCCCCCCCCCCCCCCGAAAACAAAGTTTGGGGGGGTATATAGGAATCACCCTGTCTGTCCGTCCGTCTGTCCGTCCGTCCGTCCGTCTGTCTGTCTGTCCGTATGTCCACATTTCTTGTAAGCACTACTCCTCCTAAATGGCTCAATGAATTTGGTTCAAACTTTACATGAAGGTTACACATCATATGTAGATATGCATGAAGGAAGATCATATGCCTCGGATTCTTCCAAGGGGAGATATTTCAACTTAGAGGTTACCTGCGAGGGACTCCTATGCACATACCTCCACATTTCTTGTTAGCACTACTCCTCCTAAACGGCTCAGTGGATTTGGTTCAAACTTTACACGAAGGTTACACATCATATGTAGATATGCATGAAGGAAGATCATAAGCCTCGGATTCTTCCAATGGGAGATAATTCAACTTAGAGGTTACATGCGAGGGACTCCTGTGCACATACCTCCACATTTCTTGTAAGCACTACTCCTCCTAAACGGCTCAGTGGATTTGGTTCAAACTCTACATGAAGGTTACACATCATATGTAGATATGCATGAAGGAAGATCATACGCCTCGAATTCTTTCAAGGGAAGATAATTCAACTTAGAGGTTACCTGCCAGGGACTCCTGTGCACATACCTCCACATTTCTTGTAAGCACTACTCCTCCTAAACGGCTCAATGGATTTGGTTCAAACTTTACATGAAGGTTACACATCATATGTAGATATGCATGAAGGAAGATCATACGCCTCAGATTCTTCCAAGGGGAGATATTTCAACTTAGAGGTTACCTGCGAGGGACTCCTGTGCACATACCTTGTAAGCGCTACTCCTCCTAAAGGGCTCAGTTGATTTGATTCAAACTGTATATGAAGGCTACACATCATATGTAGATATGCATGAAGGAAGATCATATGCCTCAGATTCTTCCAAGGGGAGATAATTCAACTTAGAGATTACCTGCGAGGGACTCCTGTGCACATACCTTGTAAGCTCCTCCTAAAGGGCTCAATTGATTTGATTCAAACTATATATGAAGGCTACACATTATATGTAGATATGCATGAAGGAAGATTTTTCTCCTCAGATTCTTCCAAGGGAAGATAATTCAACTAAGAAGTTACGAGGAACTCCTGTGATACCTTGTAAGCGCAACTCCTCCTTAACCGTAGAAACTTTACCATTGTATCCGATGCTTTGGGAGGGGAGCGGGGGGTATTCTTCAGTGAGCTTTGCTCACAGTATTTCTAGTTATATTGGCAAATCTTCATTTAAAGTTTATTTTATCTGCATTTATCAATATCATGTATAGAAAAGTTACTGGCAAGCCACTATGAAAAATATATTTATATGACAATCCATGATAACCGAGTGTATTGTGAAAACATTGCCTAAATATTTACAAGGGTAAGCCTCCATTTTAAAAAAATTGAAAAGTCACAACTTCCTGTTGTTGTTGTTGTTGTTGCAAACTTGCAAACTTGTCCCAAGCTTAACTGATTCTAAGTATGTGGGAAGCTTACAGGAAGTTTGTGAAACAAGAATCTTAACATTTAAGCAAAAATAAAGAAAATCTCAATAAATGAAATTATAATTACAATGACAAATATTTTATTGAAAGTAATTAGGCCACCGGCCCATTGTACAAAGCATTCTATTTAACAAATAGTATAGAAGTGAGAATTATGTCCTTATCATATAGATGAAATACGAAAGGTTTTTTTATTACATCGGATTGTCGTTTTGAAGCAAAGTATAAAAATCAACAATTATTGAATAAAGATGAAAATATTGTGGCAAAAGGTAAACAATGCTTGTATGAACAATTTTTCTGCTTGGCAGAATGTTTTCAAAAGTCATATATGCATCAATTTTTTTCTGAAGTAGGGAAAGCGTTAAAATAAGCTTTAGTTATCCATTGCTCATTATGATTTCTCATGTTTCTGCATTGTTTTCAAAAGTTTTTAAAGTTGATTTAAAGATATCATTAAAAGGTAATATATATACAGTCAAACTTGTCTGAGCGGTCACATGCGATCAGCGGTCACCGGCGTTAAACGGTCACTTTAAATCCCTCCCAACCAATAATACACTATAAACTGCCTTGATCAGCGGTCCCCTTTGAAACACGGCCAACGGCCTCACTAATTGATCAAGATTAACTGTAATCCTATTGTGTACAAAGGTAAGCCAACACGCGACCAAGATTCGCCAGGTGTTAAATTATCGGTGTTTAATACATACAGGTAATAAAGCATACTGTGACAATCACATTATACGCGTAAGTTGTTTACATGTTAGATCTATGGTACCAAAAAAAGCCGACGTGTGCCGAATGAGAGTAAATTGATTCATCATTAAGTTGCGATTTTTGTTTCTTTTCTGTTTACGATGTCGGGCAAAATTGATAAATTGAAAAAGATATTTATGAGCGTTTTAGATTGAAAGACAGTACATTTATATATTAAAATGAAAGTTATGTCCACTTTGAAGCCCCAAGTCAATTTATATTCCCATTTCCATCTTAAATCTAAAGATTATTGAGTAAAATTTAGTGCAAGATGTAGACGTAGATTCGGACGCTATTTTTTCCGGATACGTTATTCGGCGAATTACAAAGTGAAGTAAAACCATATTTGATAATCAAGATAGTTGTAAACGTCGGTTTAAACTAATAGATACCGTAGCACAATGAAATATTTTATAGAGAAAAGCTACAAATCTTCATAACAATGTTTAAATACAAGTTTATAAAGACAATTTACTATTTGTAATGTAATGACTATTCCTAACAGTTACATGTAATAGATATCATGTGAACTGACAAAACTTGAACAAATCCGACTAAGTCATGAAATTTGTGATCAGCAGCCACCTGTCTTAAGCAGCCAGTTTTATCATGTCCCTTGGGTGACTGCTGATCGCAAGTTTGACTGTATATAGGTTATGATAGCTTTTCTCAGACTTTGTGTCCTTAACACAGACCTTTAGTACAGAATGAAACCTGCAGCAGACTAAATTAACCCTTTCCCACATACTACAAATCTGCAGCAGAAGACTTTGAAAATATCTTGGGAATAGCATGGAAAAGCTCTATAAATTGGGGGTATAATTACTGAAAAGAGATGAAAACATTTTTGGCCAAAGGAGAAATTGCTCGTTTTGAGCAATTTCTTCTTTTGTCGCAATGTTTTCAAAAAGCTGTTTGCTGCATAGGTGTCAGAAAGCATCTATATGAGGGAAAGGGTTAAAAAGGTTAGCCCTTTTCCCAAACAGATGCTTCCTGATGCCTGTTAAGAAGACGAAATTTTGAAAACATTTAGGCAAAGTGAGAAATTGCTCATCATGAGCAAATTGTTCTCTTGCCACTTTGTTGTCAAATTATTTCAATAATTATATTTGCATATATATCAAGATTTTTCACAATTTTGCCGAGATATTTTCAAAGATGTCTGCTGCAGATTTGTTTTTTGTACGTCGTGGGAAAGGGTTAAAGAAAATATTTGGAAGCCGCCTGTTGTAGTTAACAGAAAATGGATATTTTCTTTGAACCTTGAAAACATAAGTTTATATAATGTCTTAGTTGTACCAATAAACAACTGTAATAGGTGTAAAATAAGTGAATTATTAGTTTTGATGTGTTTATGTTTTATGTGTTGGGGAATTTCTCTGTTTTCATAACAAGTGTGCATATTTAGAAATCTTCTGCCCTGTAAATCAGGGACTATGACGTTCAAGAAATGAAATCTGTTATAGACTACTTTGAAAATATTCTGGCCGAAAAGTGGAAAATAATTGAAAGAATTAATTATAGAGTTGTAAAACTTGTGGCAAAAGGAGAAGTTGCTCATTATTAGCAAATTTCTCTGTTTGTTATAATGTTTTTAAAATTCTACTGCTACAGATGCATCAGAATGTGTCTGCAAGATGGAAAGAATTAACAAACAGATGTTTTACATTATTGTGATGTCATATATGATTTTGTAAAAAAGTGTTTTATGCAGGTATCAACAAGATTATCATTTACAATAAACGCCACTTTCCAACCTGCACAAAGTATTTTGATGCAGATCTGCAACAGATGACTTTTGAAATAAAATGCTCAGCAATTAACCCCTTGCCACAGTGTTTTCAACTTTATTTGACCCCTTCCCACATACAACAAATCTGCAGCAGACGATTCATGGAGACTTATGAAGTCTGCTGCAGATTTGTTGTATGAGGTTTGTTTGTTTGTTTGTTTGGAGTTTAACGCCGCTTTCAACAGCTTTGGTCATATCACGGCGGTCAGTGCACCTACCCATGTTTTCCTGGCTTTCCCAAACCAGTACTTACACAACATTCTTTCGAAGCCACTGACTACTTTCTCACATAGATCAGAGGTGAGAGGCAATGGAAAACATCGCCCGAAAAAATGTCGCCGCAACCGGGTATCGAACCCGTGACCTCCAGATCACGAGTCAGATACGCTACCAATTGAGCTACCCGGCCGGGTTGTTGTATGTGGAAAAGAGTTGAACTGTCTGAGTATCTTGTCTGTCTAGAATTATTGGGAGACAATGTCTCACTTACTCATAAATGCCGACCTGTGGGGTACTGTTCAAATGTTGGTTTAATCTCACACAATTATACCACTTTAATCTTTCCAACAGACAAAATCTGCAGCAGAAGACTTACAACACATTTAGAGGGAAATATGTGATATTTTCTAAATGAAAGTACAATTTTAGAAGGGGGATGAAAACATTTTTGGAAATGAAGAATTATGGCTGGAAATGAGCAATTTCTCCTTTTTCCACAATGCTTTCTACTCTATTCCCTAAGAATACTTTCATGTTTAGATGTTTTCAATGTCTTCTGCTGCAAATTTGTTGTATGTGGGAAAGGTATAGAGGATGGAGAAGGCATTTAGATTCTATCTTGTCTGTTTCTCTGTACATCTGTCAGTCTAACCATCCACGAGTTTGTGTCATGTATTAGGGTATGCTTCCCTATGCAATTGGTTTGGATGTGAAGAAAACGCATGCTGCAAAGCTGTTAAATTCCCCATGTTATCACTTTCCTATATACAGTATAGTATACATTAAGTATCCTGTAACAGATAACATGAAAATAGCTAGGTGTTCCCACATAACACATTAAAAGTATTCAATATTTTATTAACCCTTTCCTTCCCTCATACGACAATTCTGCAGCAGACGACTTTGAAAATATTTTGTCAAAAAATACAAAATCTCGATAATTGAACGGATAATAAACCTATGACTAAAAGTAGAAAACATTGTGGCAAAAGGAGAAATTGCTTGTTTTGAGCAATTTCTTCTGTTGTCACTATATTTTCAAAAAGCTGTCTGCTGCAGAGGTGTCAGAAAGTGTCTTTATGAGGGAAAGGGTTAAACCTTTCCAATAACAACAAAATCTGCAGCAGACGACTGAAAACATTAATAGTTTAATTATTGCATAGAGTTGAAAACATTATTGCAAAAGGATAAATTGCTCATAAAGTTGTCTGATGCAGAGGCTTCAAAAAGCATCTATATGTGGGAAAGGGTTAAGTAGAGTAACATCTAGAATACCAAATCCGATTAGCTACTGAACATATATTTACAGCATTATTTATAGTACACATAAAAGGCAGAAATAGAGGGATGAGAGAAAATTATTATCAATTAATTATGACTTTACTCAGGCAAAATAAATGAAAGTACAATTAAAGATTTGAAAAAGGGATCAAAATTGCTATAAATGAGCCATTTCTCATTTCCAAATGTTTCAAAAGTCATAGATCTTCATCTGCTGCAAACATGTCAAAATGCATGTGCATGTAGGAAAAGGTTTAGCCCTTTCCCTCATTTAGACGCTTTAATTCTGACTCTTCTGCAGCATACAGCTTTTTGAAAACATGGCGACAAAAGAAGAAATTGCTCAAAACAAGCAATTTCTCCTTTTGTCACCATGTTTTCAACTCTATTCAATTATTATACTTTCATTTAAAGGGAGTTTCCAATGTTTTTCTGGTATGTTTTCAAAGTCGTCTGCTGCAGATTTATTGTATGGGGGGAAAGGGTCAAGTTTGCTCTGTATCACAGGCACAGAGAAGGCATTTATATTCTATCTTGTCTGTTGCTCCGTACATCATTCTGCCAGGCTATCCAAGAGTTTGTGTCATGAATTCCCCTCAGCTCCAGATAAATTGTTATCTCCTCCACACATAGCTATCTCTTCTACATGATCTCTGTTGTCCAACTGATAAATTGGAACTTTGGGAACTTTGTCATGTGTTCTTTCAAACATTCTAATTCGATTTTATTGAATGAGGGATGTTGTATAGACAGCTTCAGACACATAATAAAATGTTTCAAATTTATTGTTGTCAAATTTAAAATGCTAATAAAAGTGGATTTATTGACAATTTGAATGGCATATGTAATAATATGTTTTGGCAAGGATATGATTGTCAGCCTATTGTTTTGGATGTGATGACAAGTCAGCTGAAAACTGTCAATTACCTCATCTTAACACTTTACTACATACATGATATCTGTAGCAGACAACCTGAAAAATAGCTGGGCAAAAATATGAAAAATTTCTAAATGAAAGTACAATTTATGATTTGAGTTGAAAACTTTGTGGCAACAATTGGATCGAAATTGCTAATAATGGGCATGCAATTTCTCCTTTTGCCACAATGTTCTTTTACAGTCATCCACTGCATATGTGTGTCAAATAATCATGCATCTGCATACATGTCAAAGTATTGTATGTTGTAAAGAACTAAATGTATGTTTTATAATTAACTCGGTTGCTGCAGTCTGTGTTTGATTTTAGAATAGAGGTAATAAATGAGATTCCATGTCATTAGAAAATGCATTGAAAAGTTTTATAACATTTCTTACCTTAACTAAGATAAAGTCCTATTTTCTCTGTGACATGACTGTCAAAGGCTGGGAGAATTGAATATACAACAAATATGCAGCACATCTAGTTACAAACTTCAAAAATCTCTCTAATGGAAGTGCAATTATTAAGTAGTTTTGAAAACATTGTGGCAAAAAGAAAAATTGCTCATCATGAGCTATTTCTCCTTTTACCAAAATGTTTTCATTAGTCATCTGCTGCAGATGCGTCACAATGTGTCTGCTAGTAGAGAAGGGTGAAATATCAGTAAATATTTCCCACGAAAAAGAAACTGTACATGTGTAATTCAAATCAAGGTGAAATAAAGCAACCTCATGAATTGAGAATGTAGGAGGCTATCTTACCTTACTGTTTTTGTTTATTTGATTCCAGGAAGGTGGAGAGATTGTGAGCACCACGCATGTGGGGCCGGAGGGACACGGATCAGATCGGTGTTCTGTGGTAAAGATGACGACAACTACTACACAGAGACAGATGACTCCAAATGTGGTCACCTGTCTAAACCAAAGGTAATGGTAACCCATTAATTACTACATACAACAAATTGGAAGCAGATCATTTAAAAATATCTTGCTACTAATTAGGTCAAATATTGCTACATGTAATTAACCCTTTCCCTCATATAGACGCTTTCTGACGCCTCTGTAGCAGACGACTTTTTGAAAATATAGTGACGAAAGAAGAAATTACTCAAAGCGAGCAATTTCTCCTTTTGCCACAATGTTTTCCACTTTTAGTCAAAGATTTTCTATTTTTTATATAAAATATGTTCAAAGTCGTTTGCTGCAGAATTGATGTATGAGGGAAAGGGTTAAGGGGCTATTCGTCCCACATATCTGCCAGAAATAATGAAAAAAGGCTATGAAAGATTAATTAATTATAGTTGAAAATTGTGTGGCCAAAGTGGATGTAAATCACTCGTTATGGGCAATTCCACCTTTTACCATTATCTTTCAAAAGTTGTCTGCTGCAGATGTGTCCAAAAGGTGTCTCCATGTGGCAAAGGGTATACCATATAACCATTCCAAGATATATATCTAGAATATTACAGATAAGTTGTATGGTACCCTTTCGTTACATCTAGAAGATCGTTATAATACTTTTGTAGCAGACATTAATTGAGGGAAAATGGGAAATTATTTAAAACAATTAATTTCCCCTATTACCACAATGTGGGTAACTATAGCATACTTTAGTTTAGATTCCAACATGTAACATTACATACCCCCAGATACATAGTATATGGGGGCTATATAGGAGTCACGCTTGTCGGTCAGTTTGTCGGTCTTTTGGTCTGTGGACATTTCTTGTGAACACTATTTCTCAGCAACCCTTGGTGAGAATTGAATATAACTTCACAAGAATGATTGATACCAAGCCTTTTTGTGCATAATGTCGGCGTGTTGCATTGGAATTATTTTTAAATGAGTTGTCGCCCCTTGAATTTCTCATACATATGTATATTGTCAGGCACCAGCTGGGGGTATTGACATCACCTTCAGTGATGTTTCTAGTTATAGTTGAGTTTGGTCATAATTCTACTACAGAGTCTTTCAGAACGATTGCACCAGGAATTGTCCTCATCAGAATGTGCATAATGTGCACGCTGATCTGGATCTTTACCGGTGGCCATTTTTGTTTGAAGTAGCACAAATAATGTTTGCCAATTTGCTACCAATTTATGTTTTCCTATCTGCTTCTAGTTTATATTTCCCATTTGTTTCAAGTTTATGTTTACCCATTTGCTCCCAGTTTAAGTTTTCCCATTTGTTCTAAATTTAAATGTTCCTATTTGCTCAAAATGTATTAAATTTTTACTCAAAACTTGTCTCTGTAAATTATATTAAATTAACAATATTTTGGTTTGCATTACTGGTACAATAAGTGATAATGTTTGTTTTCCCTTTGATATGCATATAGTCTGTTGATGGTATAGAGTTTAAAGAGGTAAGAAATGTCTGACTATCTAACTGCTACTACTACTACTTATTGAAACCTCCATTATGAGTCATATCGATGATATACATGAATCTGCAGCAGAGGACTTGAAAACATTGTGAAAAAGTGAATTTCTGTGTGATGCGTGAAAAAGTGAATTACTGTGTGACGTGTGAAATATCTTGAAAAGGTGTGTTTTTCTTTATACAGAGATCAAAAGATTGTTGAAAAGAGGAAAAATTGCCAGAGAGAGAGAGAGGTTTAACCGTAACATCATTATTTTCCAAGCGCAGGTTTTGAACATCAAGTTTAACAAGTACCAATTATGGCAAAAGATGAAGAATTGGTGATCAGTTTAGCAATGCAAATGTTTAATTATTTCCCTCATATAGACGCTTTCTGACGCCTCTGCAGCAGATGTCTATTTGAAAACATAGTGACAAAAGAAGAAACTGCACAAAACGTGCAATTTCTCCTTTTGCCACAATGTTTTCCACTTTTAGTCATAGGTTATCCATTCAATTATAGATATTTATGCCCCCTTCGAAGAAGAGGGGTATATTGTTTTGCACATGTCTGTCGGTCGGTCCGTCCGTCCGTCTGTAGACCAAGGCTTGTCCGAGTGATAACTCAACAATGCCTGGACCTATGGTCCTCAAACCTGACTTGGGGGTTGGGTCTGACCAGTAGATGAACCCTATCTATTTTGAGGTCATTTGGTCAAAGGTCAAGGTCACAGTGACCTTGAACACAAAAACCCTTTCTAAGCTTGTCTGAGTGATAACTCAACAATGCCTGGACCTATGGTCCTCAAACTTGACTTGAATGTTGGGCTTGACCAGTAGATAAACCCTATTTATTTTGAGGTTATTGGGTCAAAGGTCAAGGTCACAGTGTCCTTGAACACGAAAACCTTTTTTAAGCTTTCCAAGTGATAACTCAATAATGCCTGGACCTATGGTCCTCAAAGTTGACTTGGAGGTTGGGCCTGTCCAGTAGATGATCCCTATTTATTTTGAGGTCATTGGGTCAAAGGTCAAGGTCACAGTGACCTTGAACACAAAACCCTTTTTTTAGCTTGTCTGAGTGATGACTCAACAATGCCTGGACCTGGAGGATACATAATATCTGCAAATATCAGTCATCATCACAATGGGATTAAGAACTGTACCTACCATCCTCAAACTTTGAATGAATATTGTTCATAATCTTAAAACTGACTCATAGATATCCAATGTGAAATGACAAATCAACTGGCATTTCGGTCCATGCAAATGTTACTCAATTGTCCTAATATTCCTGACAACATGGCGCTCAAGGGGGGCATAATGTTTGACAAACATCTCTTGTTTCTACTTATTTTACAAAATATGTTCAAACTCGTCTGCTGCAGAATTGTCGTATGAGGGAAAAAGGCTTAAATTGCAGTGAAAGTTGACAATGTTGAGTTGGGCAGTCAACAGTACAGTACCTTGGCTGGCTGGTGGTGCTCTTTACTGGTCTCTCAGCATGGATACGCTGTCTGGTGGGGCTCTATACTAGTCTGTCAGCATAGAAACGCTGGATAGTGGGGCTCTTTACTAGTCTGTCAGCATAGAAATGCTGGCTGGTTGGGCTCTTTACTAGTCTGTCTGCATGGATATCCTGGCTGGTGGGGCTCTATACTGGTTTCTCAGCATGGATACGCTGTCTGGTGGGGCTCTATACTGGTTTCTCAGCATGGATACGCTGTCTGGTGGGGCTCTATACTGGTCTGTCAGCATGGATATCCTGGCTGGTGGGACTCTATACTGGTATGTCAGCATATAAACACTGGCTGGTCGAGCTCTATACTAGTCTGTCAGCATAGAAATGCTGTCTGGTGGGGCTCTATACTGGTCTGTCAGCATAGAAACGCTGGCAGGTGGGGCTCTATACTAGTATGTGAGCATAGAAACGCTGCCTGGTGGGGCTCTATACTAGTATGTGAGCATAGAAATGCTGCCTGGTGGGGCTCTATACTAGTCTGTCAGCATAGAAACGCTGGTTGCTGGGGCTCTTTAATAGTCTGTCAGCATGGATATCCTGGCTGGTTGGGCTCTATATTGGTCTCTCAGCATAGAAACGCTGGCAGGTGGGTCTCTGAACTGGTCAGTCTGCATAGTGGATATCCTGGCTGGTTGGAATCTATACTTATATGTCAGCATAGAAATGCTGACTGGTGGGGATTTTTACTAGTCTGTCAGCATGGATATCCTGGCTGTTGGGGCTCTTTAATAGTCTGTCAGCATGGATATCCTGGCTTGTTGGGCTCTATACTGATTTGTCAGGTTGGATATCCTTGCTGGTGGGGCTTTATACTGTCTTTCTGTATGGATATCCTGGCAGGTTGGGCTCTATACTGGTTTGTCAGCATGGATACCCTGGCTGGTTGGGCTCTTTACTAGTCTTATCAGCTTAGATGTCCTGGCTGGTGGGGCTCTTTACTGGTTTGTCAGCATGGATATCCTGGCTGGTGGGGCTCTATACTAGTCTGTCAGCATAGAAACGCTGGCAGGTGGGCTCTATACTAGTTTGTGAGCATAGAAATGCTGGCTGGTGGGGCTCTATATTAGTCTGTCAGCATAGAAACGCTGGTTGCTGGGGCTCTTTAATAGTCTGTCAGCATGGATATCCTAGCTGGTTGGGCTCTATACTAGTCACTCAGCATAGAAACGCTGGCAGTTGGGTATCTATACTGGTTGGATATCCTGGCCGGTGGGGCTTTATACTGTCTTTCTGTATGGATATCCTGGCAGGTTGGGCTCTATACTGGTAGGCAGAATGGATACCATGGCTGGTTGGGCTCTTTACTAGTCTTATCAGCTTAGATGTCCTGGCTGGTGGGGCTCTTTACTGGTTTGTCAGCATGGATATCCTGGCTGGTGGGGCTCTATACTGGTCTGTCAGCATAGAAACGCTGGCAGGTGGGGCTCTATACTAGTATGTGAGCATAGAAACGCTGGCTGGTGGGGCTCTATACTAGTCTGTCAGCATAGAAACGCTGGTTGCTTGGGCTCTTTAATAGTCTGTCAGCATGGATATCCTAGCTGGTTGGGCTCTATACTAGTCTCTCAGCATAGAAACGCTGGCAGTTGGGTCTCTATACTGGTCTGTCAGCGTGGATATCCTGGCTGATTGGGATCTAAACTTGTCTGTCAGCTCTGAACTGGTCGGTCAGCATACTAGATATCCTGGCTGGTGGGGATCTAAACTTATAAACTGGTTAGTCAGCATAGAAATTCAGGCTAAGTGAGGCTCTATACTAGTCTGTCAGCATAGATGTCCTGACTGGTGGGGCTCTATACTAGTCTGTCAGCATAGATGTCCTGGCTGGTGGGGCTCTTTACTAGTCTGTCAGCATAGATATCCTGGCTGGTGGGGCTCTATACTAGTCTCTCAGCATGGATACACTGGCTGGTGGGGCTCTTAACTAGTCTGTCAGCATAGATGTCCTGGCTGGTGGGGCTCTTTACTAGTCTGTCAGCATGGATATCCTGGCTGGTGGGGCTCTATACTAGTCTGTCAGCATAGATATCCTGGCTGGTGGGGCTCTATACTAGTCTCTCAGCATGGATACACTGGCTGGTGGGGCTCTTTACTAGTCTGTCAGCATAGATGTCCTGGCTAGTGGGGCTCTATACTAGTCTCTCAGCATAGATATCCTGGCTGGTGGGGCTCTATACTAGTCTGTCAGCATAGATATCCTGGGTGGTGGGGCTCTGTACTAGTCTGTCAGCATGGATATCCTGGCTGGTGGGGCTCTATACTAGTCTTTCAGCATAGATATCCTGGCTGGTGGGGCTCTTTACTAGTCTGTCAGCATGGATATCCTGGCTGGTGGGGCTCTATACTGGTCTGTCTGCATGAATATCCTGGCTGGTTGGGCTCTTTACTAGTCTGTCAGCATGGATATCCTGCGGGTTGGGCTCTATATACTGGTATTTATGCATGGATATCCTGGCTGGTTGGACTCTATTCTAGTTTGTCAGCATGGATACATTGGTTGGTGGGTCTCTATACTGGTCTGTCAGGTTGGATATGCTGGCTGGGGGGGGGGGGGGGGGGGGGGGGGGGGCTCTTTGCGTGTCTGTCAGCATAGATATCCTGGCTGATGGGGCTCTATACTGGTTTGTCAGCGTAGATACCCTGGCTGGTTTGGCTTTTTATAAGTGCAAGGTGAGCTTTTGTGATCACTGAATGTCCGGCGTCCGTCGTCGTCGTCGTCTGTCCGTCCGTTTGTTAACAATTTCCTACAAATGACTTCTTCTACTAAACCAATGGACAGATTTCAAAATAACTTTACAGGAATGGTCCTTAGGTGGTCCCCTTTCAAAGTTGTTCAAAGAATTTAATTCCAAGTAGAACTTTGGCTGTTGCAGCATCAGAAAAGGGGAAAATTGCCAAATCTTAAAAAATCTTCTTGTCCAAATGTGCTGGCTCGATTTGAAAATTATTTTGCACAAATGTTCCTTAGGGCACCCTCTACTAAGATTGTTCAAATATTTCCGATCCGTTGAAAAACATGGCCACAAGGGGGCGGGGCTTGTTTTCCTTATATGTGCATTGTTAAAACTTTAAAAAATCTTCTTGTTCAAAAGTACTGTCCAGATTTCAAAATAATATCACAGAAATGGTCCTTAGGTGGTCCCCTTTCAAAGTTGTTCAAAGAATTTCATTCATTTCATTTGCACAAATGTTCCTTGGGGCACCCCCTACCAAGCTTGTTCAAATATTTCCGATCCGTTGAAAAACATGGCCGCAAGGGGGTGGGGCTTGTTTTCCTTATATGTGCATTGTTAAAACTTTAAAAATCTTCTTGTCCAAAAGTACTGGCCAGATTTCAAAATAACTTCACAGAAATGGTCCTAAGGTGGTCCCCTTTCAAAGTTGTTTAAAGAATTTAATTCCAAGTAGAACTTTGGTTGCTGCGGCATTAGAAAAGGGAAAAATTGCCAAATCTTAAAAAAACTTCTTGTCCAAAAGTGCTGGCCCGATTTAAAAATTATTTTGCACAACATTTATGTTCCTAAGGGCACCCTCTATGAAGATTGTTTAATTATTTCCGATCCGTTGAAAAACATGGTCGCAACGGGCGGGACTTGTTTTCCTTATATGTACATTGCTAAAACTTTAAAAATCTTCTTGTCCAAAAGTACTAGCCAGATTTCAAAATTACTTCACAGGATGGTCCTTAGGTGGTCCCCTTTCAAAATTGTTCAAAGAATTTAATTTCAAGTAGAACTTTGGTTGCTGCGGCATCAGAAAAGGGGAAAATTATAAAATCTACATGCTTCATATTATGAATCCTATAGACCAGGTGAGCGATCCAGGGCCATCATGGCCCTCTTGTTAGTGTATAAGCTTAGATAACCTGGCTGGTTGGGCTCTATACTGGTTTGTAAGCATGGATACCCTGGCTGGTGGGGCTCTATACTGTTTTGTCAGCATGGATACCCTGGCTGGTTGGGCTCTTTACTAGTCTTATCAGCTTGGATGTCCTGGCTGGTGGGGCTCTGTACTGGTTTGTCAGCATGTATACCCTGGCTGGTTGGGCTCTTTACTAGTCTTATCAGCTTGGATGTCCTGGCTGGTGGGGCTCTGTACTGGTTTGTCAGCATGGATACCCTGGCTGGTTGGGCTCTTTACTAGTCTTATCAGCTTGGATGTCCTGGCTGGTGGGGCTCTGTACTGGTTTGTCAGCATGTATACCCTGGCTGGTTGGGCTCTTTACTAGTCTTATCAGCTTGGATGTCCTGGCTGGTGGGGCTCTGTACTGGTTTGTCAGCATGGATATCCTGGCTGGTTTGGCTCTTTACTGGTTTGTCAGCATGGATATCCTGGCTGGTAGGGCTCTATACTAGTCTGTCAGCATAGATAACCTGGCTGGTGGGGCTCTATACTGGTCTTTCTGCATGGATATCCTGGCTGGTGGGGCTCTATACTGGTTTGTCAGCATTGATATCATGGCTGGTGGGGCTCTTTACTAGTTATATCAGCTTGGATGTCCTAGCTGGTGGGGCTCTTATCTATACTGTTTTGTCAGCATGGATATCCTGGCTGGTGGGGCTCTTTACTAGTCTTATCAGCTTGGATGTCCTGGCTGGTGGGGCATTATACTGGTCTTTCTGCATGGATATCCTGGCTGGTTGGGTTCTATACTGGTCTGTCAGCATGGATACGTTGGCTGGTGGGGATCTATACTGGTCTGTCAACATGGATACCCTGGCTGGTTAGGTTCTATACTGGTCTGTCTGCATGGATATCCTGGCTGATTGGGCTCTATACTGGTCTGTCAGCATGGATACCCTGGCTGGTTGGGTTCTATACTGGTCTGTCTGCATGGATATCCTGGCTGGTGTGGATCTATACTGGTCTGTCAGCGTAGAAACACTGGCTGGTGAGACTCTATACTGGTCTGTCAGCGTGGATACACTGGCTGGTGGGGCTTTATACTAGTCTTTCAGCGTAGATATCCTGGCTGGTGGGGCTCTTTACTAGTCTGTCAGCAGGAGTATCCTGGCTGGTGGGGCTCTATATTAGTCTATATGTCAGCATGGATACACTGAATTGTGGGGTTCTAGACTGGTCTGTCAGCATAGATTTCCAGGCTGGTGTGGTTCGGCTCTATTCTGGTCTGTCAGTATAAATATCCTGGCTCTAGGGGCTCTTTACTAGTCCGTCAGCATGGATATCCTGGCTGGTAGGGCTCTATACTGGTCTGTCAGCATGGATACCCTGGCTGGTTGGGCTTTATACTGGTTTGTCTGCATTGATACCCTGGCTTGTGGGGCTCTATACTGGTCTCTCAGCATGGATTCGCTGGCTGGCTGGTGGGGCTCTATTCTAGTCTCTTGGCATGGATACACTGGCTGTTGGGGCTCTACAAATCAGTCAGCATGGATACACTGGCTGGTGGGGCTCTACAAATCAGTCAGCATGGATACACTGGCTGGCTGGTGGGGCTCTATACTAGTCTGTCAGCATAGATATCCTGGGTGGTGGGGCTCTATACTAGTCTGTCAGCATGGATATCCTGGCTGGTGGGGCTCTATACTAGTCTGTCAGCATGGATATCCTGGCTGGTGGGGCTCTATACTAGTCTGTCAGCATGGATATCCTGGCTGGTGGGGCTCTATACTAGTCTCTCAGCATGGATATCCTGGCTGGTGGGGCTCTATACTAGTCTCTCAGCATGGATACACTGGCTGGTGGGGCTCTATACTAGTCTGTCAGCATAGATATCCTGGCTGGTGGGTCTCTATAATAGTCTGTCAGCATGGATACACTGGCTGTGGGGGCTCTATACTAGTCTCACAGCATGGATATCCTGGCTGGTGGGGCTCTATACTAGTCTCACAGCATGGATATCCTGGCTGGTGGGGCTCTATACTAGTCTCTCAGCATGGATATCCTGGCTGGTGGGGCTCTATACTAGTCTCTCAGCATGGATATCCTGGCTGGTGGGGCTCTATACTAGTCTTTCAGCATATATATCCTGGCTGGTGGGGCTCTATACTAGTCTCTCAGCATGGATATCCTGGCTGGTGGGGCTCTATACTAGTCTTTCAGCATATATATCCTGGCTGGTGGGGCTCTATACTAGTCTCTCAGCATGGATATCCTGGCTGGTGGGGCTCTATACTAGTCTCTCAGCATAGATACACTGGCTGTTGGGGCTCTATACTAGTCATTCAGCATGGATATCCTG
Organism: Serripes groenlandicus; assembly: GCA_031761405.1. Classification (NCBI taxonomy): domain Eukaryota; kingdom Metazoa; phylum Mollusca; class Bivalvia; order Cardiida; family Cardiidae; genus Serripes; species Serripes groenlandicus. The sequence continues at coordinate 131,642,415 of JASEVX010000003.1, read as the reverse complement.
GCTGGTGGGGCTCTATTCTGGTCTCTCAGCATGGATATCTGGCTGGTGGGCTCTATACTAGTCTTTCAGCATATATATCCTGGCTGGTGGGGCTCTATACTAGTCTCTCAGCATGGATATCCTGGCTGGTGGGCTCTATACTAGTCTTTCAGCATATATATCCTGGCTGGTGGGGCTCTATACTAGTCTCTCAGCATGGATATCCTGGCTGGTGGGCTCTATACTAGTCTTTCAGCATATATATCCTGGCTGGTGGGGCTCTATACTAGTCTCTCAGCATGGATACACTGGCTGATGGGGCTCTATACTAGTCTGTCAGCATAGATATCCTGGCTGGTGGGGCTCTATAATAGTCTGTCAGCATGGATACACTGGCTGGTGGGGCTCTATACTAGTCTGTCAGCATGGATATCCTGGCTGGTGGGGCTCTATACTAGTCTGTAAGCATGGATATCCTGGCTGGTGGGGCTCTATACTAGTCTGTCAGCATGGATATCCTGGCTGGTGGGGCTCTATACTAGTCTGTCAGCATAAATATCCTGGCTGGTGGGGCTCTATAATAGTCTGTCAGCATGGATACACTGGCTGGTGGGGCTCTATACTAGTCTGTCAGCATGGATATCCTGGCTGGTGGTGCTCTATACTAGTCTCTCAGCATGGATACACTGGCTGTGGGGGCTCTATACTAGTCTCACAGCATGGATATCCTGGCTGGTGGGGCTCTATACTAGTCTCTCAGCAAGGATAAACTGGCTGTGGGGGCTCTATACTAGTCTCACAGCATGGATATCCTAGCTGATGGGGCTCTATACTAGTCTCTCAGCATGGATACACTGGCTGGTAGGGGCTCTATACTAGTCTCTCAGCATGGATACACTGGCTGGTGGGACTCTATACCAGTCTCTCAGCATGGATACACTCGCTGGTGGGGCTCTATACCAGTCTCTCAGCATGGATGCACTAGCTTGTGGGGCTCTATACTTTTCTGTTGGCGTGAATACACTACCTGGTGTGGCTCTATACCTTTCTGTTTGCGTGAATATACTGGCTGGTACGTCCCTATACTGGTCTGTTGGCGTGAATACACTGGCTGGTGTGGCCCTATACCTTTCTGTTGGCATGGATACACTGGTTGGTGGGGCTCTATACTTTTCTGTTAGCGTGAATACACTGGCTGGTATGGCTCTATACTTTTCTGTTAGCATAAATACACTGGCTGGTGTGGCCCTATACCTTTCTGTTGGCATGGATACACTGGTTGGTGGGGCTCTATACTTTTCTGTTGGCATGGATACACTGGTTGGTGGTGCTCTATACTTTTCTGTTAGCGTGAATACACTGGCTGGTGTGGCCCTATACTGGTCTGTTGGCCTGAATATACTGGCTGGTGGGGCTCTATACTTTTCTGTTAGCGTGAATACACTGGCTGGTGTGGCCCTATACTGGTCTGTTGGCCTGAATACACTGGCTGGTGTGGCCCTATACTGGTCTGTTGGCCTGAATACACTGGCTGGTGTGGCCCTATACTGGTCTGTTGGCCTGAATATACTGGCTGGTGTGGCCCTATACTGGTCTGTTGGCGTGGATACACTGGTTGGTGTGGCTCTATACTTGTTTACAGAAACTTGTCTGTTGGCGTGGATACACTTCCTGGTGGGGCTCTATATGGTTACAGAAACTGGTCGGTGTGAATACACTTTATGGTCGTAGATACATTGCCTGGTGGGGTTCTACACTGGTCTGTAAGCATAGATACTAGGGATGTCAACGGTTACCAATATTACTAACCGGTTACTCATATAGATTCAAAGACAATCAATCTTCTCTTGAAATTTTGTCAGAAATTTTGTCTTCATGATATTGCCATTGGCGCTGAAATGGTTAAGTCTTAAAAAGCCCATTCTTAGGTGAGCGATCCAGGGCCTCATGGCCCTCTTGTTTAACGAAGTAACCGTTATTCGATTTATAATATGTTGAATGAAAGATGCTCATAGCCGCAGATCTTTAAATACCAACAATGTGTTAAAAGCTTTAAACTACTCTTTAAATCTTCTAATTGTGTTGGTAAATAATTTACAAACACAACAATTCAAATTGATCAGATTTATTCCGATTATTTGTATTATCGAAACAAATGCTGAATATAATTAATAATCATTATCATATAATTTCTGCCTTGTATAAGACATCAAAGTGTTTTAAAAAGAAACAAACTCTCATTTAATTCAACGTTAGATCAGCCACAATTATACACTTAACACTACATAAACAAAAGGTCATCAATAAAATCGAGTGCGGCTGTTTTCATGGGTATGTAAACACACTCCTGATCGAGGTGTGAATAATTAACCTCTGGTCAGTTACGTGTGACAAATTGAAAAGAAAAAAAGGTGACACACAACTGTGTATATATATTTTTAGATCACCTGAGCCGAAGGCTCAAGGTGAGCTATTCTGATCACTTTTTGTCCGTCGTCCGTCCGGCGTTAACTTTTAGCTTTAAACATCATCTCCTCCCAAACTCCAAGGACAATTTCCGTGAAACATCACAGGACTGTTCCTCTGGTTGGCCTCTTTCGAAGTTGTTCAAAGATTTAAATTCCATTGAGAACTTTGGTTGCTGCGGCATCAGAAAGGGGGCAAAAGGTCCAAACTTTAAAAATCTTCTCCTCCGAATCTGCCTGTCAGATTCAAATATAATTTTGTAGAAATGTTCATTGGGTGACCCTCTATGTAAATTGTTCAAGCCATAATGATTGGTCGAAAAACATGGCAGTCAGGCGGCATCAAAAAAGGGGCAAGATGACAAAATTTGAAAATTCCATTTTTATGCAAATGCTTGTCTGATTTTAAGAAAATATAATACGAATCTTACTGTAATGATCCTCTATTTAATTTGTTTAAGCCGTTTTGATTGGTTACACAATCATAGCAACCAGGCGTCATCACAAAAGGGGTAAATTGAACTTTTAGCTACAAATGACAACCATCTCCTACCATTCCAATAGACCAATTACCACAAAACATCACAGGAATGTTCCTTTGGTGGTCCTCTTTCAAAATTGTTCAAAGATTAAAATTCAAATGAGAACTTTGGTTGCTGTGGCATCAGAAAGGGGACAAAATGTCCAAACTTTAAAAATCTTCTCCTCCGAATCTGCCTGTCAGATTCAAATATAATTTGGTAGAAATGTTCCTTGGGTGACCCTCTATAAAAATTGTTCAAGCCATACTGATTGGTCGAAAAACATGGCAGTCAGGCGGCATCAGAAAAGGGGCAAAATGACAAAATTTGAAAATTCCATTTTTATGAAAGTGTTTGTCTGATTTTAAGAAAATATAATACGAATCTTACTGTAATGATCCTCTATTTAATTTGTTTAAGCCGTTTTGATTGGTTACACAATCATATCAACCAGGTGTCATCACAAAAAGGGTAAATTGAACTTTTAGCTACAAATGACAACCAACTCCTACCATTCCAATAGACCAATTTCCACAAAACATCACAAGAATGTTCCTTTGGTGGTCCTCTTTCAAAATTGTTCAAAGATTTAAATTCCATTGAGAACTTTGGTTGCTGCGGCATCAGAAAGTGAGAAAAATACCCAAATTTTAAAATCCTTTTCCTCCATAATCTACTTGTGCGATTGCAAGATAATTTGGTAGAAATGTTTCTTAAGTGACCCTCTAAATAAACTGTTGAAGCCATATTGATTTCGTTGAAAAACAGGGCAAGGCGGCATCAGGAAAGGTGCAAAATGACAAAAACTTAATAATTCCATTCTTATTAAAGTTCTTGTTAGATTTCAAGATATAAATGGCCTTTACTGATAAGCTGTTTCTTGAGAAGTGTCCACTCCTTTCAGTTTCATTTGCACTCCCTGACAAAATTTTCCAGATATTTTCAGTTAAATATTTGCTACTAATTTACTATCAATTAGGTGATCGATTTAGGGCCATCTTGGCCCTCTTGTATCTATGTAGTGACTGTCGTTTTCTTGAATTACTAACCGATTAATCGAATAACATACGGCTAACCGAGTAACCGATTAATCGCTGACGTCTGTAAGCTGGCTGGTTGGGCTCTTTTATGGTCTGTTATTGTGGTTACGCTGACTGGTTGGGCTCTATACTGGTCTGTCAGCGTGGATACCTTGGCTGGTTGGGTCTTTATACTGGTCTGTAAGCGTGGATACATTGGCTGGTTGGGTCTTTATACTGGTCTGTAAGCGTGGATACATTGGCTGGTTTAGGATCTATACTGGTGTGTATATGTGGATATACTGGCTGGTTGTGACTCTATACTGGTTGCAAAGGCTTTAGAAAATTGGTTCCAGCAGCCAAAGAGTTAAAAATATTAAGGCAAAAAGTGTAACATTTTGAAAATTGAAACTTTTACTTTGATTAAGGGCTTAGACTTTGTAGGAGAGAGAGAAATTGCTAGTTTTAAGCAGTTTCTCCTTATCTATCAATGTTCTTAGGTTGTTTCTATCGAGGAAAGGATAAATCTTACACAATTCTTAGATTACTGTTCAAATTGATTAAAAATATTGGGTAAAGTTTCTAGACTAATCTTTTCTGACATAAAAGTAGGCATATGAACATTATGCATGTTGCCAACTTTTCATCCTAGTTGTGGATTTATTATAAATTCTTCATCTTGGTATGCTATTTTAATTCTTAATTATCATAACTTGTAATTGTTTTTTTCTATCAAATCAATCTTGATGAGATGAGTCATATAAAACTGCAGCTCAAAGGTCAAGGTCAAAGGTCAAAAGTGGTTAAATAGAGCCTGTCAGAGATGTGAATTTTTAATGCGTCAGTGAATTTTCACACTACTGTTCACTTGATTAGACAGTACATCAGATTCAAGATCCATGTCAATGTGACAATTCAAGGTCAAGGTCACTAGTAAAAAAGGAGGAAATATAACTTGTCCATGTTTTCATTTGATACAGATGTCAATGGATATCCACAGAACTTTTATTATTCATCTATATGAGTTGGTGTGTTGCATGCTATAAATCTAATATTTTGTAACTGTGTAACCATGCTATAAATCTAATATTTTGTAACTGTGTAACTTTGCTATAAATCTTATATTGTGTAACTGTAACTATGCTATAAATCTTATATTTTGTAACTGTGTAACTATACTATAAATATAACATTTTGTAACTGTGTAACTATGCTATAAATATAATATTTTGTGTTACAAAATATTAGATTTATAGCATGGTTACACAATGTTCGGATGGTAGCTCAAATGTGAAGTGCTTGTCCAATGGTCCAAGCTCTCAATTTCTACAATAGCCAATGCATTATCAAATACTTTGTAGAATTGTTCACATTGACTGTTTCTGAAATGGCAACATTGCATTTCAAAGGTCAATTAGACCTTTTCTTGACTGTTACATTATATAGTTAGCATTGCATTTTGAAAATACATGACATTATTGTTTAACTTTAAATGGTATGTGGCATGCAAGACTTAGAAATTGTAGCTCAAAATGTTACCTTTCAACGCAAAGGGGGGAAATTGTGAAGTAGAACGTGCATTAGCTATTATTAGAGTCATCAATGAATTTTGAAATTACTTGGCATAATTGTGGATAATCTATTAGTGTTGTGCATATGTTGCCCCTTGGGTATATCCAGGGACGTCTTATCTACGTCCCTGGTATATCCTTGAAATATTGCTGACTGTTTTCTTTAAAAACTGGAATAATATTTGAATTTTAGAATAATTTTCAAGGCCATTAATTGAACATGCACAAAATGATTGTAGCACCCTTATATAAATTCCGACGCATCTGCAGCAGACGACTTTTTAAATCACTGTGGCGAAAGGAGAAATTGCATTCATTGAGCAATTTATCCTTTTTGCTCAAAATGTTACCATATTCTTGCCAAGTTATTCTCAAAGTACATTTATATTTGTCAGCTTCCTTGATATCAAACCAAGACTTTATAAATGGTAGTAATGGCTATTCCTCCTTAGGGCTCAGTATTTTTTGTGTAGCATTACGACTGACTCACTGGTGTCAAAATAAATGGACCAGTATCAAAAATTGTTGAAAAGGGTGTTAATCACTATACAAACAAACAAAACAAATGGTTGCTAACCAATACCTGTATGTCAAATGAATCAATCAACTTTGTTATAATTTTGTAAAATATCATTTGTCATATCATTATTTCATTTGAACAGAGAACATCAAATTTTCTTTATTTTTTTCAGAGCATGGAGGAGTGTTTCAAAGTGTGTTCATTTCACCATGACAAAATCAAGTGGGCAGAGCCCCAATTCTCTGATTGTGTCCTTGACTCACATTATAGTGAATGTTCCGTTAATCGTGGAATTCGCTACAGGAATGTCTCGTGCGTTTGGCGCGATGATGGACGCTTGGAGGACGATTCAGTGTGTTCAGAATTTGCACCAAAACCAGACGAACAGGAACGGTGTCAGTTGAAATGCCCGCAGGATTGTGTTGTGTCTTTGTTCACTCCATGGCTAAACTGTGATACTTGTATAATATCAAACAAAACGCGGACACGGAGCCTGGTTGTTCCGCCGGCTAACGGTGGCTTGTCATGTCCTAGTTTTTCTGGGATGATTCCATGTGATACTTGTAAGGATACTTACACATACCATATAGGACCTTGGGGGGACTGTACCAAGGACAACACATTTAATTCCATACATAAAATACATCCACTTGTAGGATTTCAACAGAGACGTATTCAGTGTTTAAATAGTTATGGATCTGCTGTTAGTTACAAGTAAGTACATCCAGAGATATGGTAAAACCCCCTTTCCCTATACAAACAACCTTTGATGCCTCTGAAGCAGACTACTTTTGACAACATTATGGCAAAGTGAGAAATCCCTTTAACCCTTTCCCTCATAAGACAATTCTGCAGCAGACGACTTTGAACGTATTTTGTCAAAACATAGAAAATCTCCATAATTGAATGGATAACCTATGACAAAAAGTGGAAAACATTGTGACAAAAGGAGAAATTGCACGTTTTGTGCAATTTCTTCTTTTGTCACTATGTTTTCAAAAAGCCGTCTGCTGCAGAGGCGTCAGAAAGTGTCTATATGAGGGAAAGGGTTAAAAGGGAAGTTTCTCCTTTCCTTTCCACAATCTTTTCAACTCTGTATTAGAGCAATAGTTTTGGTTGTCCGAATGTTACACATTTTGTCTCAGAAGATTTTTTAACCTTTTCCCACATACGACAATTCTGCAGCAGACGACTTTGAAAACTTATGGCAAAAAAGTAAAATATCTCCGTAAATGAGAGTTTAATTATTAAGTAGAGTTGAAAACATTGTGGCAAAAGGGGAAATTGCTCATCATGAGAAATTTCTCATTTTGTCACAATGTTTTCAAAAGTTGTCTGCTGCAAATGCGACAGAATGTGTCTAGAAGTGGGAAAGGGATAATTAACAGATTACAATGAAAAATACCATACACAGACAATCACAATTTATTATATGTATGAACAATTGAAAGACATTTCGAAATAATGTATTATATTTACCATTTCAAGCAATTATTTCCATCTCAAAAGTTTTCGAATTACTAAATATTCTAGATGGATTGTTAAAATTCATCTGTAAATGTTCAAACAATCAATCTGCATCATACTGAAATAAGTTATTAGGTTAGCTTAAACTTATTTATTTTACATTGATTGCGAAACAATATTTTAAGCTTATATTAATCACCCACTATGTCTGCTTCCTAGAGACATAACCAGTACTCACACCGTTTGTGTGGTTAATCCCAAAGGCTGAACCCGCTCATCACAGGTTTCGAACCCAGTACCTTTAGTACGAGAGAACCGACGCTCTACAATTGTACCACTGTCTCCCACAAATTATATTAGGTATGAGGTTATTTAACCCTTTCCCATCTACAACCAATCTGTGTCTCATGACACCAAAAATATGTACTAAAAAATATGGAAAATCTCTATAAATGAACACATAGTTACTGAACGAAGTTGAAAACATTGTGGCAAAAGGAGAAATTGCTTTTCTGCTGCAGAGGTGTAAGAAAGAGTTTATATTAGGGTAAGTGTTATAACTGTTACTTTATATGTGATGTTTACCGTTAACAAAGCTGAAACCAATTGAATAAAAAAAATGGTTTGGAAAATGAATGTAATTTTATGTCAAAAATACATTACCAGTCATTTAATACCTGATATATAATCTCAACACCGTTAATTCATCCAGAAAAGAAGCTCGCGCAGCCATGCATAGCCCTCACGCGTGTGTAATACCGGCGCACGGGCCATGTGACCCCCACTTTTTAATTTCTGGACACACCGAACTGACAGCTAAGAATTTATTTCATTTTTATATTTTATTTCTTGGTCTGTTTAAGGCATTCGCCTTAAACAAGTTATTTTCATTCAGTTATTCAACTACATTAACAACCTAACAACATAATTGTGTAAATTATTAATTGTAATTAAGTTGTTTTTTGTGAACACAACTAACTGAGAAGTCACGGGTGGGTTACCCCACCCACTATTTCAGTTACGTATCGGGTGCGGTAATGGCCATTCATTCTTTCAACGGTTATAGTTACACCGACCCTATTAGCGATAATATATTATTATCGCCTTGTATTACATTATGTATATTAATTAAACATGAACAATTTTGGAAAATATTTGTAAAATCTTTTTCATTGAAATATTTTCCGTGATCAACGGGTATAGTAGAAAATAAAAAATAGAAATTTTTTTATATTTTTTGTTGAATCGTATAAATTGTTTTGTTTCATATATATTCTATGTCACATAGTGGTGATCAGAGGCGTGACTCATAACGGCTGTATGAGACACGCGTCTGTCCTGTTTTGCGTTCACTAAGTACACACAGGATTCACCCTGTGAGTACTTCTCTTCCTGGCCTGCTTCCATTTGGAAACAGTCTGGGTTGAGGAGGACTCACAAAAGCTGGAAGAGTAAGAAGACCCCTAAAAAGGTTTCTCTTAGCTCTACGAGTGAAGCGGAGTTTGAGGGGTTCTCCCAACAATCAGACTCCGCGGCTGTGTTGAGTGAGAAGAAGGTCAGAGCTGTTCCTTCTTCACTCCGCACAACCGCTCAGAGGTGCAGATAAGGAGGTGTAATCAGCTATTTTCCCCACAAATTCCCTCTTAGGAAACAAACCCTATGCTGTGGGTTCTCAATACCCACAGCATAGGGTAAGAGGGTCAAATGAGGATTTTAGACATGCAAACGCCCCTTATCTGGAGCTCTGACCGCTCCCCCTCAGCTTCGGCTGGTCCTTCGCGGGACATGGAGGAGCGGATGGCAGCGGCTGATGTCTGTTATTCCGTCGGGAAACAAAGGCCTTCGGGCCAGAAACCGTACGGACACAGTGATGGTTGGCCTCAAGAGTGATCAACCGTCTGCTGAACGACATTATCTGACGCCAGGTGTTGGGGCTGACCCTTCGGTCATGGGTCAATCAAAGGGAAGCCTCACTGATTGGCCACCTCTAACACCACACTCTGCAGTAAGCAGTCTTCGGACGCTTACAGAGTGCCAAATTATAATGTCTGCGGACAGAATTCTTTGGAGACCGGTGATAGAGCAGCTTCACAACTGCCTATCATTAGTCAACCGGGTAATGTTTGTGAGCAAAACCTATATGACTCCAGGTAACCGGGTACCGGGCAACCAGTCAGTCATTTCGCCTAGGCGCGACCAGTCACCGGGCAAACCTGGCAGTCATTTAGCGATGACGCGACCGGTCAGTCATTTAGCGATGACGCGACCGGTCAGTCATTAAGCCATGACGCGACCGGGCAACCGGGCAGTCAGTTTTACATGACGCGACCGGGCAGTCAGTTTAACATGACGCGACCGGGCAGTGGGCAGTCAAGGTAACGAGCAGTCGTTAAGCCAAGACGCGACCGGTCAACCGGGCTCCGTGCTTCACGACCGAATTGATACTAGTATCACTCGTTCTTCGCACAACCGGGCTATAATACGGATATTCAAAACACTGGTCATTACGCACCAGGCTCAGATATCCAACCGTCTAACATCGGTTATAAGGGGTACAGGACAGATAAATCTTTCCTTTCTCCAAGGGGAACAGTGTTCTCCTGTAGGGATTACACTCCTCAAAAGAATGAGAATAGAAGAGTACGGATATTCAAAACACTGGTCATTACACACCAGGCTCAGATATCCAGTTATAGGGAGTACAGGACAGAGAAATCTTTCCGTTTCTCCAAGGGGAACATTGTACTTCTCTAGAGATTACACTCCTTCCCCGATACAAAGCTCCGTTTCAAAAGATGTAACGGATCGGTGATAGGCAGGTTAACCAAGCCTACCAAGATCAGCAATACCCACCTTATGGGAATTCACTGTTCCCGGAAGGACACCTTTCGAAGAGGCAGTCCTTAGAAGGCAAACCCCCGATCGGAATAACTCAGGTTTTCCTAGAAAGGGAGGTCGAGACCGTCCCATACGGTTAGTTCGGCCCCGACGATCGATCCAGTGCGACCTCTCTCTCTACTGCGGAGAGAGGAGGTTCATATCACACGATCGACACCTTAACACAACAATAAAGTACACAAAGATTGAATATTATTTTCAATCCCTTCTCTTACTTTTATAAGACTGTTGTGTCTTTCAGTTGAAAGACGGATTAGAGTCAAGCATCGTAGGGCTTGACACTCTCCCACCTCCTCGTCTGACGGGCGGGGGGCAGTCCCCTTCAGATTACGAGCCGGCTGTAGAGCGTTGACCTCTACAGCAGAACATTAAGGAAGTACTTAGGGTGGTGCCTAATACTTTATGCCCGAAGGTTGACGCTAAACGTCGTTTAAACCTGTAATGATTTCGAGCAAAACCTACACTCTGCAGTACAGCAGTCTTCGGACTTCTACAGAGTGCCAAGTTATAATGTCTGAAGAGTTTGGAGACTGGTGATAGAGCAGCCTCACATCAGCCTATCATTAGTCAACCGGTCAGTAATGGTCAGAGGGAGCTACCATTACTGAACGTACCCAGAGCTGGGTAACAAGCAGTCGTTAAGTCAAGTTGACTCCAAACGTTTTGTCAATATTATGACATAACCATTGACATTGGACAACCGGGTGTTTTCGAACACAGCCAAGTGAAAATCTCCTTCGCAGAGTTGTCGTTCCTTACACTCATATGAATGTAATGAGTCAATAGTGCTAGAGAATGAGTCAAATGCCTACCGAGTACTCAATTAATCACTGGGCATAAACGGTTGTCGCATGAACGTTCACAGGGCAGTCAAACTCTTAACTGGGCATAAACGGTTACCGGGCAAACGGTCACCGTGAAAACAAAAATTCTACTATGAATTCTTCGGAATTCTACAGTATTCCAATTGACAATTGTCCTCGGACACAGTCATTTGGAGACTGGGCAATGTCTTTAGACATAGCCAGTAAGGCACCGGTCAAATGGGTAATGTCTTAGGACATAACCTTTCCGCAGTCAATCGGGCAGTATGCTGGGACATAGCCGATTAAACAGTCGGCCATCGGGTATGGGGAGTACCGGTCAAATAGTTATGTCGGTCCCCAGGGAGGAGAGAGTGCGTCTCTAGGGACTACACTCCTCCCAAGTAATACCCATCGTACCAATTGTTGGGACGAGTCGATGTCCGACGGTATTACAAGGGAGAGATTCAGTTGATTTCATAAATCAATCCCCTATGCTGGCCTACCGGGATCAACCGTTCCCAGAGGATAGTCACTCTGTGAACTCTCTCATACGTGAGCTCGGACCGACGGTTGATTCCATGCGATCTCATTCTTCTTCGGAAAAGGGATCAATTCCTCGATCATGACTCCTTCATAGGATTCCTCCCACCAATGGGCTAAGTTTTGTGGAAAAGTAGCCAGTTGCTTGGGAAGATTGTTGTGTGGAGTACTGGTGTGAGAAAACCAGGAAATACATGAGTAGGTGAACTGGCCGCCGTGATATAACTGAGAATTGTTAAAACGGCATTAAACCACAATCAATCGATCATAGGATTCCTCCATGTCGAATCGGACACTGACATTCCGGTCCAGAACCGGCTTTAGTCAATCCGCACGTCGTCGGGTAAAGCCCACGACCCCGTCTTGTCTGACGAATAAGAGACATATCGGGTTCAGTGCTCCATCGGATGATTAACAATTTAGAGCTGGACTCTAAATAAACTATCATTAGTGGAAAGTTACTGCATTCACTGCGTCCATAGGCGCATTTCGGCGTATGTGGCAACATTGTTCACAGGGACAGAACGTACAGCGACTTCTGCAAAGGCATTCTTAGAAGCCCAACCTGTGAAGACACAAGAGACAGGCTAAGTTCGAGCCTAGCTTTCTGCTTCCGCTGGCCCTGCCTTATCAAAGCCCGTTACGGGAGCAAAGTTGGCATACAACCAAGTAGAGCACTGGCCCTAATCCGCGGCTATAGGGAAGCGCTCCTCTCTATTAAGCTAACGGGAATGCCATGGAGTGGGTATCAACCTTCCATTCGGTGGTTTCTACAACCGTCTTTCTTCTGGTTCCTAAGAAGACAGCCGGTGAAGACCGGAATAAGACTTATCGACTCATATTGCTTCTAGTACGGTCGAGTAATAAAATGGAACGTTCCGTTTTATCAAGAACGCAATCCGGAACGGCGGTCTGAGCGATTCTTAGACCTAACAGACGCTTGTTACCACGTACCGGTTGCTTTTTCATCGAGGAATGACCGTCGATTCATTGTAAACATTGTAGGACGTTTCTCGTTGAGCTGGCCCTTCGGACAGACTCGATTCGCTGTTACAGAATCCGATTCCCATGTCCTGGATAAGGATCAGTAATTAAGGGAAACGGCCCGATACATGCTTCACACCACACCCGAATTGTTTACAGTTCGGGGCAGTGTGTTAAATATTCATTACAGTACAGGGCTTAACTGACTAGGACATGTACATGATCAATAGAAGAGACAGTAGTCCTTCGATTGGCAATAATAATTACTCCCTGCGCTTAACTTCAAAGTTCAGATCCATTTCTCTCCGAACTTTTACGTTCTTCGGAAGCTGCCGCTTCTTAAGTTATAAACTGAGACTTAAATTCGTCTTGCTTGGCGAACACTATCAGGGAAGTGAGTTCTTTGCTTTCAGTAGAAACGAATTTCATCAGGTTTTACAGCTGTATGGTTATTCAACCATTCTTATAAACCTGTATTCCTACTGAGACCAAGTTGCCTTTGGTGCTTCCTAACCCATCACATTTCACAACCTTTCTGTGAACTGTGTTCCCTTAGACATAAACCTGATCTTGTACCCTGTCAAGGGTCTTAAGTTCTATATAAAACATTCGAGGGCTGTAAGAGCCACAGTAGGGGTTATTCAACCTCTGGTAGGAGAAGGATATGTCAGCAGCGTATTCAAACACTGGATATCCTATACCTTTAATTAGTAATAAGATCCTTCTGATAAAGTCTTAAAACGTTTCAATCAGAAATTATTTCTCTCTGGACACACAAGTGGACTCTCAGCGAGTACTTACCTAATTAATACACAAATTACTAAATACATAAACAGTTGTGTTTATATTTAGTAGTACCGTAGGTACTCTTACCAAGTGCTACGATTTCTCGGGACCGGCATTGTGTTGGACGATCCTCCCGACCGATGCTGCAAAGTCATCAGGTATTAAATGACTGGTAATGTATTTTTTACATAAAAATGAAGTTTTTTAAAGTAAAACATATTTTTATTAGAAAATACTTACCAGTCATTTCAGATTCCCGCCTCCCAACCCCGCGTCGTCACCCAACACTAAACGCTGCAAGTTAACGGTGAAATTAAAAGTGGGGGTCACATGGCCCGTGCGCCGGTATTACCGGCGGCCGTGTGTATCACACACGCGTGAGGGCTATGCATGGCTGCGCGAGCTTCTTTTCTGGATGAATTAACGGTGTTGAGATTATATATCAGGTATTAAATGACTGGTAAGTATTTTCTAATAAAAATATGTTTTACTTTAAAAAACTTCATATTAACTTAAGGAGGAAAAAACACTCTTGAAAAATGAAATAAAATATTGCTCATTTTATTGAATGTTTTTGGAAATTAACTGCTGCAGATGTATAAGCATTTACTATTAATATGCTAATGCTTGACTGTCAAATTGAAAAAATCTGAAAAGCATATAAACAGTATTTTGATGCTTCTGCACAGATGATTTGTTTTCTCCTCTTTCCACAATGTTTACTACAGTATTAAATGATTAATGGAATACTTTATATATAGAGATTTCTATTGTCTATGTGAGAAAAGGTAATAGAAATAATTTTGATACAAATATTAGGGAATGCCAGTAATTAACCCTTTTCCTCATATAGACGCTTTCTGACGCCTCTGCAGCAGACAGCTTTTTGAAAACATAGTGACAAAAGAAGAAATTGCACAAAACGTGCAATTTCTCCTTTTGCCACAATGTTTTCCACTTTTTGTCATAGGTTATCCATTCAATTATGGAGATTTTCTATGTTTTGACATAATATGTTCAAAGTCGTCTGCTGCAGAATTGTCGTATGAGGGAAAGTGTTAAGAAGACATAATTATATGCAGCTTCATTTTATGTCATAATGATTTCAAAAAGCTTTTTTATACAGCAACGCCAAATGTTTACTGATTCAGGGTACCAGTCAACCCTTTTAACATATTACAGACACATTTTGACGCCTCTGGAGCAGATGACATTTGAAAACAATCTGACAAAAGGAGAAGTTGCACATAATGAGCAATTTCCCCTTTTGCCCTGATGTTTTCAATTCTATTTAATATAAATACTTTCATTTATGAAGATTTTCCCTGTGTTTGCCTATATGAAGTCGTCTGCTGATTTGTTGAATGTGGGAAAGGGTTAAATCAATATGATGTTTCAGTGAATATAAAACTATTGTAAATCAATTGTTTTGCCAGAAGAATTTACAGCAGTTTTTCCCTGAAGTTTTGTTACAGTATTATTTATGGTAACGAGTATGTAAAACAAGTAAATAATGTGTTCTGGTGCATTGTAATGCATTCCCAGAATGATGTGTTTGTGCGTGCACTTGGCATGTTCCCCTCCATCAATCATTGTAAACCATGTATTTTGTCATGTCAGAATAGCTCACTGTTCTCCACATTTCATTGTTAGAAAATTACTTGATTTTGAAGTTTTATTTGAAAATTATAACTCAGGAATGAGCAGTTCCCCCTTAATTAAGGCTTTTCCTTCATACGACACATCTGCATCAGACGACTTTAAAAACATTTTGTAAAATTTATAGAAAATCTCTATAAATGAAGCTATAGTTACTGAAAAATGTTGAAAATTTCTCCTTTTGCCACAATGTTTTCAAGAGTCATCTGCTGCAGACGTGTCAAAATATTGCTATAGGTGGGGAAGGGTAAATGCATACAACAAATCTGCAGTCAGCGACTTTGAATAGATCTTGGCAAAGATATGGAAAAGCCTCTATAAATAAAAGAATAATTATCAAAAAGAGTTGTATATGTTGTTGCAAAAGGACAAACTGCTCTTTAACCCTTTCCCCCATATGACAATTCTGCAGCAGACGACTTTGAACTAATTTTGTCAAAACATAGGAAATCTCCATAATTGAATTGAATGGATAACCTATGACAAAAAGTGGAAAACATTGTTGCAAAAGGAGAAATTGCACTTTTGTGCAATTTCTTCTTTTGTCACTATGTTTTCAAAAAGCTGTCTGCTGCAGAGGCGTCAGAAAGCATCTATATGAGGGAAAGGGTTAAAAGGATAACCTTGACTTTTTTTTCATAATCTGTACTCAATAAGAGAGATGTTCCCCCCCCCCCCCCCCCCCCCGAAGAATCCAGATCTATGCAATATCCAGATGGCTTCAAATTTAAAATATCAAATTGCAGTAAACAAGCCATGCCAAGGGAAAATGTTCTTGGTGAATTTGTGTCCAGCGACAATTCAGATCAACCTCCCCTGTGTCTGATCAGGATCTTCCCTGTTCCAATTTTCACTTGTTGAAATGTGTACCTTTAACTCTATTTGATAGCTAAACTTTAAGTTACGAACATTTTTCACATTTTTGCCAAGATGTTTTATAGAAAGTCATCTGCTGCAGCTTTGTTGTATGTTAAACCTCCGAAAGTCTGTTTCAGACTTTCGCCATGATGCAAAATGAAATTCTAATGGAGACCAAAACCACAATTACCTTTTCCCGACATGCAGGCACATTTTGATGCATTTGCTGCAAACATCTTATGAAAACATTGTATCAAATGGAGGAATTTCTCTTTTACCCTTTCCCTCACATAGATGCTTTCTGACGCCTATACAGCAGTCAGTTTTTTGAAAACATGGTGAAAAAAGAAGAAAATGCTCAAAACAAGCAATTTCTCCTTTTGTCACCATCTTTTTAACTCTATTCAATTATTGTACTTTCATTTAAAGGGTGTTTTCGAATTGTTTAAGGTATGTTTTCAAAGTCGTCTGCTTCAGAGTTGCTGCATGTGGGAAAGGGTTAAAACCATGGAAGGTTGTTTAAGTGTGTTTTGGTGTGAATGTCATTAAAAACTCAAATAGCTCATTACCTCTTGTGACATTCTCGGCTTCTTTCAATTATGAATATTGTTTTATGGCGCATCGACAGCTAAGGTCATTTAGCGCGCAATTAAATTTAATTATTCATGATCCCTGGGTAAACAAACCAGTACTAGGCTAGAAAATGTGCCTTGCCTAAGGGCACTCCACCATGACCGTAGTACCGCGACTGGGGATCGAACCCGGGACACCCGGTTTCGAAATCCCCGACACTAACCACTCGACCGCAGCGGATTCCTCCTTTCAATTATGAAACATTTAACTCTTTTCTACTTATAGGCCCTCTATAGCAGACGACTTTTTAAAAGACTCTGTCAAAGAAGAAGTTACAGCTCATGCAGAGCAATTCCTCCTTTTGTAGGCTCCAATTTGAATAATTTAACTTTTTTTGTAGAGATTTTCTGTATTTTTACCTTAGTTGTCATATGTGGGAAGGGGTAAGGAGAATGAAGAAAAAACTTGAATTATAAATGTACAATTACAAAGGTTATATCCATGGCGAATAATAGTTCTGTTGGGCAAAACATATCACTATATATAGCTTAGTACTGATGTTATCCAGGGATCAAGTTTTCTGGTGCTGTGATATAGCTAAAATATTATTTAGCAGCATGAAACCCGAAAACACAAAAAAAAAAATGTTTTAACCCTTCCCCACATACAACAATTCTGCAGCAGAAGACTTTGTAAAAAAGATAACTTAATTGTTAAATAAAGTTCAAAAAATTGTGACCAAAGGAGAAATTGCTTATCATAAGCAATTTCACCTTTGGCCACAATGTTTTCAAAAGTCGGCTGCTGCTATTGCGTCAAATTTGTCTGCAGGTGGAAAAGGGTTAAAAAATGAAAGTCAATATAAACTAATTTGCATAGTATTTATATCATCCTACGATTTCCAGATGGCTTTATTGGCTATCCAAACTTTTATAATGTGTTGAAATCTGTCATGAATCTTTCTCCTGAAAACATGCACCATAATTTATCAATCATTTTCAGAGAACAGTCTAGTGAATTGGTTATAATTTTGTGCTTTTTAGCCGGGAAAAATATAACTGGAATTGAAATTTTTAGTAATGCTAAATTAAGTATCTACTGATGTAAAAACACATATTTCCCCTTTGTATTTATCAAGATTAAAAAAACCAACGGACAATTCAGTGCAGTCCATTCTAGTGTTGAAGAGACGGCTCCTCATCACAATTTGTTCTCACCAGAATGGACTGCTTGCGCGCTAAATGACCTTAGCTGTCGATGCGCCATAAAACAATATACATTCATTCCAGAATGGACTGCACTTAAATTTCTGTTGTTATTAGCTCACCTGTGCACGAAGTGCTGTAGGTGAGCTATTGTGATCAAAGTTGCCTTGTTACAACTCTACAGACAACATTTACATCCTATTTTCATGAAAGTTTATCAGAACAAATCAAATCTTGGACTAGTTCAAAACTGGAACATTTGAGGTTAAAAGCTAGGTAACAAAATAATATACAAAATTTAAACAATTGAAAGCTTGTAACTTTCATAAATTGTATATGTTACCTCTGCTCGACTAAACAGTAAGTGCTTGTTTGCATCTTTCAGAAAGACTCAAGTGCACAAGGAGTTCCTGTTTGGATCTTTAAGAAATTATGGTATAGGTGCCCTCAGTTCTTTAAAAAAATATACAGTAGACTACTTTGAAAACATCCAAATCTCTCAAAAGAAAGAAATCATAGGTTACCTCAGCTCATCTTAACAATGAAAGTTGTTACTTTCAGAATTTGTATAGCTTCTACCAGGGACGTAGCTAAGAGGGATACGTAACCAAGTTGTATAATAAAATATCACCTGTCCCAACAGTCAATGTAGCTAAATTAGTAAAACTGTTGAAGATATGAAAATAACAAAGACATTTTCCGGAAGTTTAAACATTCTTCTAGCACAATTGATAACAATATTGTAACCCTTTCCCTCATACGACAATTCTGCAGCAGACGACTTTGAACATATTTTGTCAAAACATAGAAAATTTCCATAATTGAATGGATAACCTATGACAAAAAGTGGAAAACATTGTGGCAAAAGGAGAAATTGCACGTTTTGTTCAATTTCTTCTTTTGTCACTATGTTTTCAAAAAGCTGTCTGCTGCAGAGGCGTCAAAAAGCGTCTATATGAGGGAAAGGGTTAATACACTGAACGTTTGATAATATTTGATCCTTATGAATAATATCAGTCTATTAATTTTTGGACCAAAATTAATAAAACTCCGAAATCGCAATACCTGCGTCTTTTAAACCGGTCAATTTTCAAAATACAAAGAAATTCCAGTTGTTCAATGTATTTCTAACTTTAGTTGAAATGTTAAGCTTTCAGAATATGTTTGTTTCGTGTATGTGCCAATTAAATGTGACTTCAAAGTTTTATTTGCTACAAAATGTTAAAAGTTGGACAACTTTATTTCTCCATGTGATATTTTAACCAGATTACAGAATGATGTGAAGGTGGAGTTGCTTATCCCTCTTATCTACGTCCCTGCTTCTACCTAGACTTATCTTAACAATGAAAGTTTGTAACTTTCAGAAATTGTATAGCTTACCTGGACTCAAATTAACAATGAAAGTTTGTATCTTTCAGAAATTGTATAGCTTACCGGGACTCAACTTAACAATGAAAGTTTGTATCCTACAGAAATTGTATAGCTTACCTGGACTCAACTTAACAATGAAAGTTTGTATCTTTCAGAAATTGTATAGCTTATGAATACCTAGACTTAACAATGAAAGTTGGTATTTTTCAGAAATTGTATAGGTTACCTAGACTCAACTTAACAATGAAAGTTGGTATTTTTCAGAAATTGTATAGGTTACCTAGACTCAACTTAACAAAAAAGTTGGTATTTTTCATAAATTGTATAGGTTACCTAGACTCAACTTAGCAACAAACTTTTGTATCTTTCAGAAATTGTATAGGTTACCTCGGCTCAACTTAACAATGAAAGTTGGTATCTTTCAGAAATTATATAGGTTACCTAGACTCAACTTAACAATGAAAGTTGTTATTTTTCAGAAATTGTATAGGTTACCTAGACTCAACTTAGCAACGAAATTTTGTATTTTTCAGAAATTGTATAGGTTACCTCGGCTCAACTACTCCAGAGCTCATTGCTCAACAAACCTGTATCATTCCACAAGACTGTGTGGTTTCCGACTACTCCCCTATGATCTCTCTTAATACAAGCTGTTACAGACAAGATGGTGCCCTGCAGCTTGGATATTATTACAAAACCAGAAAAATACTGCAAATACCAATGGGTGCAGGCCGACCATGTCCATCTCTCATCAAATATTTTCCAGTACGAACCTCAGTAAAACAAGATTGCCCTAGGTAAGTGTAACGTCTCTCATCAAATATTTCCCGGTACGAACCTCAGTAAAACAAGATTGCCTTAGGTAAGTGTAGTTTGTAGTATCTGTACTTTTGTCTTTGACCCTTTCCCCCATACAACAAATCTGTAGCAGATGACTTTGTAAACATCTAAGCAAAAATATGGAAAATCTCTTGAAAATGAAAATATTATTATTGAATAGAGTTGAAAACATTGTGGGAAAAGGAGATTTACTCATTATGAGCAATTTTTTCTTTTGCCACAATGCTTTCAAATGTCATCTGCTGCAATTATGGCAAAATAGTTCTTCAGGTGGGAAAAGTTTAACTCTTTTCCAAGTTTAGAATTTCTGACGTCTTAGCGGAAGGCAAATTTTGAAAACATTGTGGCAAAAGTAGAAATTGCTTATAATGATCAATTTCTCCCTTTGCCAGAATGTTTTTAACTCTATTCTGAAACTGAACTTTTATATAAAGATTTTTTCTACATCTTTCTTGACATTATCTGATGCATATTTCTTGTATGAAGTAACACATTTCTCCCCGAGATACAATTATGATAGATATATAACTGGAAATTATTTATCTTATCTTGAACCGGTCTAATCTTTTAGGACTGTTACATCTGCATACAAAAATTCTGCAGCATTGACCACTTTGAAAACATCTGGACAAAGAAATGACAAACCTCTTTAACCCTTTCCCTCATATAGACACTTTCTGACGCCTCTGCAACAGACGACTTTATGAAAACATAGTGACAGAAGAAGAAATTGCTCTAAACGAGCAATTTCTCCTTTTGCCACAATGTTTTCTACTTTTAGTCACAGGTTATCCATTTAATTATTTAATTATAAAGATTTTCTGTTTTTTGACAAAATATGTTCAAAAGTCGTCTGCTGCGGGAATTGTCGTATGAGGGTAAGGGTTAAATGAGAATATGAATATTACATAGAGTTCAAAAACGTAGTGAATACAGGAAAATGTGTTCATTATGAGCTATTCCTTCTTTAGCAACTCTGTTGTCAAAATTCATCTGCTGCAGATGTGTCTATAACTGGGAAATGGTTAAATTGTTCATGAATAGTTATTTCTCACTTTTCTCAAATGATTTCTACTATTGCCAAAATTAACTTTTTGCTTTAAAACAGTATAGAACCAAAAGAAATTGTTCATATTTAGCAATTTTCCCATTTTTGGCCGGATTGCTCTAGCAATTCCGGTCTATAGATTGGCGATGTCCGGCGTCTGCCCGTCATTATTTTGGTTAAAGTTTCAGGTTGAGGCAAAATCTCAGCACTGGAAAGGGTTACAAACTTGAAACTTTGCCTGAAGATAACCAGTAACAAGTTCTATTGATTTCTATAGTTACTTTGACCTTGACCTTGGTTTGTCAATTTTCAAGGTCAAATTGCCGACAATCCGGCCTTACCGTTTTCAGCGGTTTCTTGTTTTTAATTGTTCTGAAGACTTATGCTGCAGACTGCAGAGGTATCTTTATGTGGTATTACTGGTTATTTTACAGGACCTATTGGAAGATGGGTAGTTGGGGTGATTGTGAAGCACCCAATGGTGGGTTCCCGTGTACCACTGGCTTACAGAATCGCAAGGCTATCTGTGTAAAAAAAGATGGTAGGTTACAGTACAAACTTTTATCAGCTCTTGAACTGCTTGAGGGTTTTTAGATCACCTAAGCCGAAGGCTCCAGGTGATCACATCTGTCCGTCGTCAGAGTGTCGTCCGTCGTTAACTTTTAGCTTTAACCATCATCTCCTCCATAACCACAGAATCAATTTCAACCAAACTCCACAGGAATGTTTCTTTGGTAGTCCTCTTTCAAAATTGTTCGAAAATTTAAATTCCATTGAAAACTTTCGTTGTTGCGGCATCAGAAAGGGGGGAAAATGTCCAAACTTTAAAAATCTTCTCCTCTGAATCTGCTTGTCAGATTCCAATATAATTCTGTAGAAACGTTCCTTGGGTGACCCTAACTAAAAATTGTTTAATCCATACTGATTGGTCACAAAACATGGCAGTCAGGAGGCATCAGAAAAGGGGCAAAATTCCATTTTTAGCTCTACTGGCAAATATGCCGTGGCATGGTGTCCGTCATCCGTGTGTCCATAAATAAATGTGATACAGTCTTCAGTTTTGATTGTATCTCAATCAAACTTATACAGTAGTTAGATATTCATGAGAGCTCGGTTCCTTTCGCAAACCAGCCTGATGTGCCCTTGCATGACTGGATTATGGACCTTGCAATTGTCAAAATTGCTTTAATACAGCTTGTGAACACAATAGAGGCTCCATTTACAATCTGATCTCACCAAACTTACTCAGTAGTAAGGTATCCATGAGAGCTTGGTTCGTTTTGCAAACCAGTCAGATCCGCCCATGCAAGACTGGATTATGGCCCTTGAAATTGTCAAAATTGCTATAATAGAGCTTGTGAACACAATAGTCTCCATTTACTATCCGATCTTCACCATACATACATATGGTGTTCCATTAGGGCCATCGTGCTATCGTGCATACGCGATGCCACGATAGCACGATGGTGATGACACGATGGTGATGGTGATGGCACGATGACGATGACGTAATATTGCGTCATCGTGCCATCGTAGCATCGTGTCATTACCATCGTGTGATCGTGCTATCGTGGCATCGCGTGTGCTTGTTGACAGCGCGATAGCACCAGTGTTCCGTTAGGGCCATCGTGCTATCGCGCATACGCGATGCCACGATGGTGATGACACAATGGTGATGGTACGATGACACGATGGTGATGGCACGATGGCACGATGACGCGATGTAATATCACGTCATTGTCATCGTAGCATCGTGTCATCACCATCGTGCCATCATGCTATCATGGCATCGCATGTGCTTGTTGACAGCGCGATAGCACCAGTGTTCCGTTATCGTCATCGTGCCATCATAGCATCGCTCCATCACCATTGTGTCATATCGTCATCGTGCTATCGTGTCATCACCATCTTGTCATCGTATCATCACCATCGTGTCATCACCATCGTGGCATCGCGTGTGCTTGTTGACAGCGCGATAGCACGATGGCCCTAACAGTACACCGTACATTACATGCTCTAGATTGAAAATGACCAAAGAACCATCCCAGTAAAGCATAGGCCCTCATGGTCCTCTTTTTAAAGTGCTTGTCTTATTTTAAGAAAATTGAATATGAATCTTACTTCAGTGATCTTCTTCTTAATTTGTTTAAGCTGTATTGATTGGTTACAAAATCATAGCAACCAGGCGTCATCACAAAAGGGATAAATTGATCTTTTAGCTACAAATGACAACTCCTATTCCAATGGACCAATTTCAACTTAACTTTACAGAAATGTACCTTTGTTGGCTTTCTTTCAAAATTGTTCAAAGACTTACATTCTGTGTAGAACTTTGGTTGCTGCAGATTCAGATAGTTAGAAAAATACCAAAACTTTAAAAACCTTTTCTTCCATAATCTGCTTGTTTCATTCCAAGATAATTTGGTGGAAATGTTCCTTGACTGACCCTCTACAAAAACTGTTTAAGTCATTTTGATTTCGATGAAATACAGGGAAAGCAAGGCAGCATCAGGAAAGGTGCAAAATGTCAAAACTTATTAAAGTTCTTGCTAGATGATTTTGCCATTTGAGTTGAAGGTCAAGGTCTCACAAAGACTGTCATATGAGTTTATTTTATGTCCACTGAATCAAGGATTTGGAAATAACGTGCCACAAATGTTCGCAATATTGAATGAAGTGTGGAATGCATGTTTCCACCATCCTCATTTATTCAAACATGCTGTATCAGTATTATAAAAGAATATGACAAATTGTTATGACAGATATTTTTGTTTGTTGTTTCAAAAACCACCATCTTCTTACAAATGTTGTTTTGTGTACAGTTTTTGTCCCCCTCTTAATCAAGATTTCCTTGATATTAACACACATTTGATAGTAAACAGCTACTTAAAATAATGATTTAGGGCCATCTTGGCTGTTTAGCTTACCTGAACATGTCATACACAGTCATATCAGTCTCCCATCGTCTGCCAAATTATTTTTCTAAAACTACTATGCCAATTTTCATGAAACTTCACAAAAATGCTTCTTGTGTGATGATGCTCTTTCACAATGTTCAGAGAATTAATTTTATGTCAAACTTTTTCTACTGTGGCATCCAAAAAATGGGAAAAATGGCAAAACTCTAAAAGTCTTCTTGTCAAAAAGTACAGGCCCGATTTGAAAATTATTTATCACAAATGTTTCTTGGGTTACCAACCCTTTACCAAGTTTGTTTAAAGTTATTCCTATCCATGGACAAACATTGCAGCCAGGGCTGCGGGCCTTGTCTTCCTTATATATATATAGATATATGAAAACTTTTTGTCCAAAAGTACCAACCCGATTAGTAAATCACTTGGCACAAAGGTGTCTTCTGCTTCAGATTTGTTGTATGTAAGAGATGGTTAATATCTCATATCTCGGATAGAGTTGAGAGAAGATAGGAAACATCTGTAAACATTGTACCATTTCAGAGACCAACAAAGAGAAGCCTGTCCCTGAATCAATGTGTACAGAAAGACGACCTCTTACCTCCCAGCTTTGCATTGCGAAATGTGACCTTGACTGTACCCTCTCTCAGTGGACTGAATGGAGTGAATGTAAGGTCACTGACTGTGAACTTTATCTCCGACGGAAACGAGACAATGAAGGAACAGGTAATGCAGTATGAACCACTTCACAAACATTGGTGATTGAATTATTGGAGTTTTCAGTTTCAGATATGTTGCGGTTGGTTGAATGATTGGAGTTTTCAATTTCAGTTTATGTTGCGGTTGATTAATTGAATGATTGGGAATAAACCAGTATGTGTGGGAAACAGTTGTTGCGATTGAATGAATGGAGTTTTCAATTTCAGTTATGTTGCGGTTGGTTGAATGATTGGAGTTTTCAATTTCAGTTATGCTGCAATTGAATGATTGGAGTTTTCAATTTTAGTTATGTTGCGGTTGGTTGAATGATTGGAGTTTTCAATTTCAGATATGTTGCGGTTGATTAATTCAATGATTGGAGTTTTTAATTTCAGTTATGATGCAGTTGGTTGAATGATTGGAGTTCTCAATTTCAGTTATGTTGCAGTTGAATGATTGGAGTTTAAAATTTCAGTTATGTTGCGGTTGGTTGAATGATTTGAGTTTTCAATATCAGTTATGCTGCCCTTGAATGATTGGAGTTTTCAATTTCAGTTATGTTGTGGTTGGTTGAATGATTGGAGTTTTCAATTTCAGTTATGCTGCAGTTGATTGATTGAATGATTGGAGTTTTCAATTTCAGTTATGTTCACCTAACAATGTGTATTACTCAAAAACAAACATTTTGGAGTTTTTAGCTCACCTGTGCACGAAGTGCTCAAGGTGAGTTATTGTGATCGCCCTATGTCCGGCATCCGTAGTCCGTCGTCCGTCAACATTTTCTCCTCTGTAACCGGTGGGTCAACTGGGATGAAACTTCACAGAAAGCATCCTCTCAATGTCCTCACCAGAATTCCTTAAAAGTTTTGGGATCCATGAGAATTCTGGTTTCCATGGCAACGAAATGAAAAAAAATTCAAAATTCTTAAAAAATCTTCTCCTCCAAAAGTGTTAGGCTGATTTTCAAATTATTTTGTAGAAAGGTTCCTTGGGTGACCCTCTATCAGATTCCTTCAAGCCATGTTGATTGGTTGAAAAACATGGCCGCCAGGGGGGGCGGGGCTATTTTGCCTAATATTGCTATAGTGCAAACTTAAACAAATCTTCTCCTCCAAAAGTGTTGGGCCGATTTTCAAATAATTTTGTAGAAATGTTCCTTGGATGACCCTCTATCAGATTCCTTCAAGCCATGTTGATTGGTCGAAAAACATGGGCGCCAGGGGGCGGGTCTATTTTGCCTTTTATGGCTATAGTGAAAACTTAAAAAATCTTCTCCTCCAAAAGTGTCAAGCCGATTTTCAAATAATTTTGTAGAAATGTTCCTAGGGTGACCTTCTATCAGATTCCTTCAAGACAAGTTGATTGGTTGGAAACTATGCCCGCCAGATGGCGTGCTCATATAGCTAAAGTGAAAAAAAAAATCAGGTGAGCGATTCCAGGGCCATCATGGCCCTCTTGTTTAAATGAATGACAATAAAAATCACATTGCATACATGTATAGTTGAATTGTGGCTATGATCATTTTCCAAAAGATTCTCTACAATTAGATGGCAATCATGGAAGATCTTTATCCGTTTGTGCTGAGGCAGATGATGAACTGCTTCTTCCTTGATTACCAAAAAAAATGTTGATCATTACAAGAAAAAATATGCGATATCTGAAAAATTAGAAGAAAAAGTTTGATACAGATTTGAATATATGAAGGGCAAATGAGAATAGTTAAGTTTGAGCAATTTCTGCATTTACTCAATGTTTTCAAAAATCATGTGCCAGGTGTCTGTATCAGTGAAAGTGTTATCCTATTCTCACATACAACAAATCTGCAGCAGACAACTTTGAAAATATACCCGAAAAAGAGTGGAAACTCCCTTTAATGAAAGTACAATAATTAAACAGAGTTGAAAACATGGTGACAAAAGGAGAAATTGCTTGTTTTGAGCAATTTCTTCTTTTGTCGCCATGTTTTCAAAAAGCCAATTGGCTGCAGAGGCGTAAGAAAGCATCTATATGAGGGAAAGGGTTATTTGAAATATACAATGAAAGATGAACATGATTTGATCTGTCATAAACCTTGTTATAAATATGTGTTTGTTTCATTCATTCATCAAAGATAATTCAAATTTTGTACTAATGTTTCCAGAAGATTGTACAATTTGCACAACATTATCTTATAGGTCAAAGACACAGAACGAGAGATGTTCGAACCTTTCCTCAAGGTAATGGAAGGAAATGTTTGCACCTGAGTGAGACTCAAATCTGTGACCCCCAGCCCTGTTACAGTTGGAATATGACTGTAGGTGCCTGTAGACTATTGAATCCCAACTCGTTCCCTCCATGTGGACTGGGTATTGCGATGAGGACCCTGGCTTGTGTCAACAAACATGGGGTATGTAGTAGTCAATGTTTATACCCATTTAGTCTGTTCCCATTTTATCTACTGGTTTTAAGTCCTATTTACTCTTATTGACCCCAATATTGACACCGTTTTCCATTTCATCTATACTTTAACTTTGCAAAAAATGATACAGTAGTTCAAATGGGATTAAATTTAAAAATAGTGGAGCCTTTATCTTACAGAATTCAGAATAATGTGTATTAATTGAGATACAGTAAGAGTTTTTCTTACAGATATAATTTTATATCTCATTGATGGATGGTTGATTCGATGAACAGTTTTGTGTAAGATATTCATATATAAAATGTTATAAATCTGGATTAAGCTAAAAGTACTCTCACTGTATCACATTCTTTATCTTTGTGATAATCACCGAATCACTCAATCTTCACATGCGACAAATCTGCAGCAGACGACTTTAAAAATATCTACTCAAAAATATGGAAAATCTCTATAATTGTAGGGATTATTATCATGAATTACTGAAAAAAAAAATTGAAAACTTTGTGGCAGAAAGAGAAATTGCTTGTTTTGAGCAATGTCTCCTTTTTATACGCCGCCGGAGGCGGTGGTATATTGGCGTCATCTTCTCCATCTCTCTGTCCGTCCGTCCGTCCATTTCTTGTGAATGCAACTCCTCCTACGTTTCTGACCGTATCTTTTCAAAACTAGGTAAATGTCATAACTATAATGTGTAGATGTGCATGAAGCGGCAATTTTCCGGTTCATTGATATTTGCAAGATTTATGTCCCTTGTAACTTAGTCTCTGTAGCTGATTGATATTGCAGCCTTGTGAACGCAACTCCTCCTATGTTTCTGACCGAATCTTTTTAAAACTTGGTCAATGTCATGACTATAATGGGTAGATGTGCATGAAGCGGCGATTTTCCGGTTCATTGTTTTTTGCAAGATTTATGTCCCTTGTAACTTAGTCTCTGTAGTTGATTGATATTGCAGCCTTGTGAACGCAACTATTCCTATGTTTCTGACCGAATCTTTTCAAAACTTGGTCAATGTCATAACTATAATGGGTAGATGTGCATGAAGCGGCGATTTTCCGGTTCATTGATTTTTGCAAGATTTATGTCCCTTGTAACTTAGTCTCTGTAGCTGATTGATATTGCGGCTTGTGAATGCAACTCCTCCTACGTTTCTGTCTGAATCTTTTCAAAACTTGGTCAATATCATTACTATAATGGGTAGAGCGATTCAGCGGTTCAGCGATTTTTGCAATAGTTATGCCTTTCGAAACTTGGTCTCTTTAGCATATTCACTTGAGAACGCAACTCAAGTTTCCAAACAGGTAGAAGTGCATAAAGCAGGGTTTATCCGGTAGAGTGATTTTTGCAAGAGTTATGCTCAGAAGGAAAAAAGGATACATATCGACACTGCCATTTGACCTACTTACATATCGGAAGCCTCTATAGGGTTCTATCTCTGTTTATATGTATCCTATTTTCTTCCTGACTGAAATAATTTGTTGAATGGGACATTAAGCTCCAACAATCCAATCCAATACTTTGTTTGCTGTTTCTTTTCCATTAAATGATTGTTTTACCATAATGGTAGTTTTGTGATTTTTATGCCCCCCCGGAATCTCCGATTCGGGGGGCATATAGTTTTTAGCCTGTCTGTCTGTCTGTCAGTCTGCACGTTGGTCTGTCTGTCTGCTGTCTGTCTGCACAAAAAAAACTTTAACCTTGACCACTACTTTTGAACCATAACAGGTACGGCTACCATATTTCACATGTGTATTCCTTGTGATATGACCTTTCTGTCAGTACCAACATTTTTGACCTTGCGACCCTTGACCTTTGACCTAGATGTAGTTTTTGGCCTGTCTGCACGAAAAAAACTTTAACCTTGACCACTACTTTTGAACCATAACAGGTACGGCTACCATATTTCACATGTGTATTCCTTGTGACATAACCTTTCTGTCAGTACCAAAATGTTTGACCTTGCGACCTTGACCTTTGACCTAGATGTTGCCATTCTCGAAAAAAACTTTAACCTTGGCCATTACTTTTGAACCATAACAGGTACGGCTACCATATTTCACATGTGTATTCCTTGTGACATGACCTTTCTGTCAGTACCAACATTTTTGACCTTGCGACCTTGACCTTTGACCTAGATGTTGCCATTCTCGAAAAAAACTTTAACCTTGGCCATTACTTTTGAACCATAACAGATACGGCTACCATATTTCACATGTGTATTCCTTGTGACATGACCTTTCTGTCAGTACCAACATTTTTGACCTTGCGACCTTGACCTTTGACCTAGATGTTGCCATTGGGGGGCATCAGTGTTTCACAAACACATCTTGTTTTTCATGAAATTACCATTTTTCGGTTCGGCCATTTTGATAGAGATTCCAATGGTAGTCTTGTGATACATGTTAAAAGCAATAATTAAAAGGACCAATCTTGATCTTTATATTTTGTGGCGGCGTATATTGTGGCGGCACTGGCACTCTTGTTTCACAATGTTTTCAAAAGTTGTCTGCTGGAGATGTGTTTATTAAAAAAAAAATGATACCAATAAGATGTTGATATAATATTTTTCCTCACAGATTCGCGTATCGGACTCTAAATGTGAAGAGCTGGGAGAGCGCCCCAATACAAGACAAGACTGTGACATCCCATGTCCCAATGATTGTATTCTATCAGAATGGATACCATGGTCTCCCTGTCCAAATCTGTGTCAGGAAGGAAGGAGTCGAGCAGCACAACGTAACAGACATAGAACCATTCTCGCACAGGCTGGAACAGGTTCATAATATAACAACTTTCTTCAACCCTTTCTTACATTAAAAAAATCTGCAGCTGATTATTATAGCTTGTCTGTGTCGTTACAAAACTTTAACATTACCTCATAACTTAAAAAATGTTCAACATTTTCAAATGAAACTTGGTACAAATGATCTAACAAACAATACGCATGATTATACAAAGTCACATATCTCTGGCTTTAATAATAATTCAGTAAGGCCCCTTTTTCGACTTGGGAAAAAGTAGACAAGCAAACCAGCAAACTTCTCCTTTCGCCAGAATGTTTTAAATTTTTTCAGTAAAAATATCTTCATTTAAAGAGATATTTTATGTTTTTATATGCCCGTTTTGAAAAAACGGATCGTATTATAGTTTTACCTGCGGCGTATGGGCGGGCGGGCGGCGTCCAATATGTTGTCATCTCAATAACTTTAGAAGCCTTTGTCAAATCATCACCAAATTTAGTCAGAATGTGTATTGGGATAATATCTCGGACAAGTTCGATAACTAGCCATATCGCTTTAGTCAATCAAGAGTTATTGCCCTTTAATTATAGAAATTACCCAAAATTGGTCTTGTCAGCTCAATAACTTTAGAAACCTTTGTCAAATGATCACCAAATTTAGTCAGAATGTGTATTGGGCTAATATCTCGGACAAGTTCGATAACTAGCCATATCACCTTAGGCAATCAGGAGTTATTGCCCTTTTATTATAGAAATTACCCAAAATTGGTCTTGTCAGCTCAATAACTTAAGAAGCCTTTGTCCAATCATCACCAAATTTAGTCGGAATGTGTATTGGGATAATATCTCGGACAAGTTCGATAACTAGCCATATCGCTTAAGTCAATCAAGAGTTATCGTCCTTTAATTATAGAAATTACCCAAAATTGGTCTTGTCAGCTCAATAACTTTAGAAGCCTTTGGCCAATCATCACCAAATATAGTCAGAATGTGAATTGGGATGATATCTCAGACAAGTTCGATAACTAGCCATATCGCTTTAGTCAATCAAGAGTTATCACCCTTTAATTATAGAAATTACCCAAAATTGGTCTTGTCAGCTCAATAACTTTAGAAACCTTTGTCAAATGATCACCAAATTTTGTCAGAATGTGTATTTGGCTAATATCTCGGACAAGTTTGATAACTAGCCATATCGCTTTAGTCAATCAAGAGTTATTGCCCTTTTATTATAGAAATTACCCAAAATTGGTCTTGTCAGCTCAATAACTTAAGAAGCCTTTGTCCAATCATCACCAAATTTAGTCGGAATGTGTATTGGGATAATATCTCGGACAAATTCGATAACTAGCCATATCGCTTAAGTCAATCAAGAGTTATCGCCCTTTAATTATAGAAATTACCCAAAATTGGTCTTGTCAGCTCAATAACTTTAGAAGCCTTTGCCCAATCATCACCAAATTTAGTCAGAATGTGTATTGGCATAATATCTCGGACAAGTTTGATAACTAGCCATATCGCTTTAGTCAATCAAGAGTTATCGCCCTTTAATTATAGAAATTACCTAAAATTGGTCTTGTCAGCTCAATTACTTTAGGAGCCTTTGTCTAATCATCACCAAATTTGGTCAGAATGTGTATTGGCATAATATCTCGGATAATTTTGATAACTTACTTTGGGAGCTTTTGTCCAATCATCACCAAATTTAGTCAGAATGTGTATTGGCGTAATATCTTGGACAAGTTCGATAACTAGCCATATTGCTCCAGTCGATAGAGAGTTATTGCCCTTTAATTATAGAAATTACCTAAAATTGGTCTTGTCAGCTAAATAACTTGTAAAGCCTTTATCCGATCATCACCAAATTTAGACAATATGTTTATGGGCAGAATATCTTGGTTACGTTTGATAACTTACAACGTTATCTTAGTCTCTACACAATTATGTCCCTCGAAATGGCCAAAACTGTACTAACAGTGTCCGCTCTCTAAGTTTGGCTGACGTACAACCAATTACCACTATACTTGGTATCAAAAAACAGGACAGGAGTATTTTGTGACATTTGGCGCTCTTGTTGTCTATATGTTTCAAAAGTCGTCTGCTGCAAATTTGATTAATGTGGGAAAGGGTTAAATCAGGTGTTCTATTTAATACCATCGTGGTCCTCTTGTTATATATAGGTGGCAAAGCTTGTCCTATGAGTCGATACCTGACTGAAGTACAGCATTGTCCAACAACAATAGAGTGTGCAATCTATGTGTGGCAGACGGGCGACTGGCGGTCATGTCGGGTAAGCTCTGCCAGCAGTTTGTGTGGTGCAGGAACTCAAGTGAGAGATATTGGTTGCTATAGTTACCCTGCTGGTCATCCTGTCCCAGATCAAAGGTTAGTCAAATTTCTATTTAATTAAACTTTGAAATGCATTATTTACCCTTTTCTCTGTTAGTGATAACTTACGCAATTTTGCCACTGACAAATTATGTATCAAGAAATTGCTCATCATGTTTATTTTCTATCTAAGATATATTCAAAGG
This sequence comes from Serripes groenlandicus, assembly GCA_031761405.1. Lineage (NCBI taxonomy): Eukaryota > Metazoa > Mollusca > Bivalvia > Cardiida > Cardiidae > Serripes > Serripes groenlandicus. The sequence continues at coordinate 131,610,022 of JASEVX010000003.1, read as the reverse complement.
CGTAATGATTTCAAAAGTCGTCTGCTTTATGATTTTACTATTGTCATGTTGCATGTCTTGGTAGGATGGCACCTAGGTTGTTTGGTGTTTTACGCTACTCTCAACAATTTTCAGTTTAATATATCACAGCATTTTCTGGCCAAGTTACCTTTTTTTTTTTAAAACAGACAGTCAATTTATGCTAGCCCCGCAACACTACCCCGCAACACTGAGCGCCAAGGAGGGCAGCCGTTTCTACTTTTTTTTAAAGTCTTCTGGCACTATTAAATGGATCACATCACCAATTGTCTGTCTGACTAGATGTCTCCATATGTCTGTTATTCTTTGGCTTGATTTTTTATAGTGATTGGTTATTGTTAGACATGACTTCCTCCAAATGCAGATCTTAATTATCAATGTGACCACCTGGGGTGTACTGGTAGAGTACGTCTCAGGAGGAGAAGGTGGCGGGTTTGAGTCCCACTGTCCATTGCCAGGTCATATCAAAGACTAAAAATGGTAGTAATGGCTTTCCCTCCTTGGTGCTCAGGATTGTGGGGGTAGCATTATGACTAATTCGCTAGTGCAAGGAAGAATGAACAAGTAGTACTGGTAGCTTACCAAAGAAATGCCATGATATAACTGATTTCTTTTTTGAGAGAGGCAAAAAACACTATACAAACAAAACAAATGATTATAAATATAGTGAATCTTAACAGGTTAAACACATTTATAAGCTATTATTATTAACTAAACATGCTCATCTAATTGGAAAGTCCACTTGATTGGAAATATTTTTATCAAAGTTATTTTTGTAATTTAAAGGATTGACTATAAAATGCTGCTTTCATTGTCACTGTGAATTAAGTACAAAATTGTGTCAAAAACTTATTAAAAATTTTACCTGCCACAATCAAAGTCTGAAGCTTTGTTCAGTACAACATTTCCAAGTATAACAATATTTTCAAAGCAGATTAATTCAAAAGTAAATAGTCAAAATAATTTCATTTATATATATGAATAGATGTACCCTAGCCGTCAAGCCAATTACAACTCAGAAATGCGAGGTGCCATGTGCAATCAACTGTGAAGTTACTGAATACTCTGATTGGTCGCGATGTGATTCAGACTGCTGGGAAGGTAATACACTCCTTGTCAAAAAAATTCATATGATATTTCTCATTGTTAACACCTTCTATGTGGACATAGTAAGTGTTATTCCAATACTGAATAGCATCAGTTGTTTGGTGGCTTCCTCCTGAATCCTTTTCCTGTGGCATTCACTGAAACATGTTGAATTTATCCAATTTTAGAGAGTAATTTTACAAGGCTTAATTTGTTTACAACAACTATTTGAGAAAACGACCAATCCCTCTGTTCCCAACTTTAAACCAATTATTGAACTACCCCAAACAAAGTTTGTCTTGACTATTACAGGAATCACTTTATCTGTTGGTCTGTTGACTGGTTGTCCATCCGTATGGTATATGAATGAACTTCATTAATCATATCTCACCTGAGCAGAAAGGTGTTAGCTATTAGCTCACCTGAGCATGAAATGAGAGGTGAGGTATGGTGATCACTCACTGTCCTGTGTCCAGCATTGTTGTTGTCTGTCTGTCTGTTCATATTTTCCTACTAACAACCTTTCATCCTAAACTAATTAACCAATTTCAAAATAAATTCACAGAAATGATCCTTAGAAAATTGTTCAAAGAATTGAATTCCATGAAAAATACTGGTTGTTATTGCAATGTAAATAACATTTTTTAAATCTTCTTGTCCAAAAGTTCTGGCCTGATTTGAAAAGAATATTGTGGCACAAGTGTGCCATTGGTGACCCTCTATCAAGTTTGTTCAAATGATTCCAATCCATTGAAAAACATGACCAACAGGGAGTGAGGCTTATTTTCCTTACATGCACACAGTACAAACTTAAACATAATATTCCCTATGTATTTTGCTTGCAAAAAAAGATGTATTATGTTGTTGTCTGAACAAAATTGTGAGTTTAATCATTTAACCCTTTCCCACAAATAAACACTTTCTGACACTTCTTTAGCAGACGTCCTTTGAAAACATTGTAGCAAAAGGTGAAAGTGCACTTAGTAAGAAATTCTCCTTCTGTCATGATGTTTTCAACCTTATTCAATAAATAAAGTTTCATATATAGAGATTTTTCATAATTTATCTGGTTGTGTTAAATCAGTGAAAGAGTGTAAAATGAACTTCATAGTCAACAAAAGTCCAGTAAGCTCAGTATAAAGCCATGAAAATATTCAACATTTGTAAATACATGTATTAAGAACCCCATGTGCCATTCGACTCATTTTGATTAATCTCTTCTTTTGTCCTCATGTTTTCAAAAGTAATCTTGTGCACGTTAAAGTGCATCTGCATGTGCATATGGGAAACAGTTATCAAGCCAATATGTTTCTATCAAATCAAGTTTTGTTTTTATTTTCCATATTCTCTTCACTTTCTCCATATGATAAGTCATGTAAATATTTCCATCTTTTTCCACCAAGACTTAATTCCCTTTTTTCAACCACTTCAAACACAAACATGTAAATAATTTGAAAAAATCCTTATTCAGAAATCTGTAATAGTTTATAAATTCACATGTTTAACTTTCAAGTCTGTAGACATTTACAATCTGACAATATCAATTGTAATACATGGTCTGTTAAGGTGAAATAAACTTTAAAACATTTGTACTGTTTTTTGTCAATAAAATCTTTTTTGACTTGATGAATACAATTATAATATTAATTGACATTTTCATAGATTTCCTGGTTAATAGCCATAGTAACTTATTTCCTTTCTTTAATTAAAGTCAAAAGTAATGATAAAACAGTAATTATCACATTATACTGACCACGTTGTGAAGAAACATTCCTTCATTCAGCAATTGATTAGGTGTGAAAAGAAAATTGTCCTTGGAGATTATTATCTATATAGTCACAACTGGATATTTTCATTGGGTGAATAGGCTGTCCCCTTTATTATATCATCTGTATATTTGAATATTAAATGCCAGAGTCTCTCAAAGTAGATATTTATGCATGGAGACGGTAGATAAGAACAAAGCACATACCTTAAAGGAAAGACTTTCTTAGAAAAATCAGCAAGATAGATAGAGAGAACTATTAATAGACTTGCAGTTATTTATAAGGTAGGTGAAACATTACTTTTAACCCTTTTCCACATACAATAAAATCTGCAGCAGATAATTCTGAAATTATCTAGGCAGAAATACAGATATTTCTATTAAGGAAAGTGTTATTTTTTAATAGAGTTGAATGCCATTTTCAATGACATGACTTTTCAGTAATGTCACATCAGTCTGGTACCTCACACCAGTACTTCAGTGAACAGGCTGTTAGCCCATTGGTGTAAGTTGAATAACGCTTGTGTGTTGACTTTGTCAAACAGCAGAAAGAATGTTGAACTGACAACCCCTGGATTGACACCCCACAATGCTACAAACTGAGCTACCAGGAATAGGCAGAGAACCAATTGTAACTCTCAAAGCAACTATTGATTATGTAACTGGTGTAATAATCACACACAAAATATAAATACTGGAGAGGAACCTTATAAATGTGATGAATTCGCATGCAGTGTTAAGCATAATTTAATCACCACAAAAGAAAACATACTTGAGATAAACCTTATACATTTGATGTTTGCAAATATGCATTTATACAGAAGCAAGATTTAATTGCATATAAAATAATACAAAGTAGAGAGAAACCAATCAAATGTGATGTCTGTGAATATGCAAGTAAACAGATGCAAGATTTAATCTCACACAAAACAAGACACACTGGCGAGAAACCTTATCAAGGTGATGTTTATAAATATGCATGTTGTTGATTAATTGATTAATTGTTTGGTGTTTCATGACGCTTTCAACAGTTTTTTAGTTATATCACGGCATTTCCTTGGTAATTACTAGTACTACTTGTCTGTTTATCATGTCACCAGTCAGTCAGTCGTAATGCAAACCCAGCAACTGGTTTGTCTTAGAAGTCATATTTTATAAAGGTGTGTGTGCGCAATAGTTATAAATTTATTCCTTGTTTTCTTTTCAGTGGTTTTGTGCATCTTTGCAAAAATGTCCTCATTGACATTTTATCATTGACATGCATTGACAGGTCAGAATAGGAGACATACAGAATAAAATCTAACAAAAGTGTTTATTTCTTCCTGGCTCATCAACAAGTCAAGCTTAGAATAGGAGACATATATAGACGGAGTATAAGATTCATGGCTGTATAATTATATATTGAAATTGAGAAGAAAGGAAAAACAAGCATATTTACCAGAATATTTAGTGTCTAAACATTTCGGGCTTTAATTGGCACCTCTTTTTTTAAGAAGACAGGTTTAAGCAATATAAAATAAATGTGTTTTGGAATTTCTCTAAATGATATGACATGTTATTATACAGACAATACACATACATGTTTTGAAATTTGATATTCTATCACATGACATTATATGTATTTAATTTGTAAGATATATTGTTATTTTCATGTGTCTCATTTTGAGACTTAGAAAAAAATAAACGATTAAATTGAAAAATCAAGGCAAAATATAGGTAACTAATTATGGATAACTGGAAAACACTTTATGAACTTGATTTGGATGTGTATTGATCTAAATACTATTTGATTACAAAAGTAAAAATTTCATTCTGCATGTATCAATATAAAAGCAACTGTCATTCAACTGTCACAAAAAAGTACAGAATGGAAAGAATTCCCATGAAACCATATAAATGTGATGTTTGTGAATTTACATGTAATAAGAAACTAAAATTAAACATACACAATATATTCCATACTGGAGAAAAGCTTTACACATGTAATGTTTGTGAACATGTATGTAATCAGAAAAGCAACTTAATCACTCACAAAAGAATACATACTGGAGAAAAGCCTTATAAATGTGGTCTGTGTGAATATGCTTGTACAGTCAAAAGTAGTCTTATCACACATACAATGATACACACTGGATAGAAGCCTTACAAATGTAATTTGTGTGAATATGCTTGCACAGTCAAAAGTAGTCTAATCACACATACAAGGAGGATACATACTGGAGAGAAGCCTTATGAATGTGATTTGTGTAAATATGCATGTATAGACAAAATGCGTCTTACCATACATACAAGGATTCATACTGGAGAGAAACCATTTAAATGTAATTTTTGTGAATATGCATGTAGCATGCAAAGTAGTTTAATTATACATAGGAGGATACACACCGGAGAGAAACCCTATAAATGTGATGTTTGTGAATATGCATCTATACAGAAACAACATTTAATCACACACAAAAGAATACATACTGGAGAAAACCCTTTTAAATGTAATTTTTGTGAATATGCATGTAGCGTGAAAAGTAGTTTAATTACACATAGGAGGATACATACTGGAGAGAAAGCCTATAAATGTGATGTTTGTGAATATGCATCTAATCAGAAACACCATTTAATCATGCACAAAAGAATACATACTGGAGAGAAACCCTATAAATGTGATGTTTGTGAATATGCATCTAAACAGAAATACCATTTAATCACACACAAAAGAATACATGCTGGAGAGAAACCTTATAAATGAGATGTTTGTGGATATGCTTGTGATGTTTGTGAATATGCATGTAATAACAAACATCATTTGATTATACAAAAAATAATACACACTGGTGAGAAACCTTATAAATGTGATGTTTGAGAATACGCATGCAGTGTTAAGCATAATTTAATCACCCACAAAAGAAAACATACTTGAGAAAAACCTTATACATTTGATGTTTGCAAATATGCATTTAAACAAAACCAAGATTTAATTGCATACAAAATAATACAAAGTAGAGAGAAACCTATCAAATGTGTTGTCTGTGAATATGCAAGTAAACAGATGCAAGATTTAATCTCACACAAAACAAGACACACTGGCGAGAAACCTTATCAAGGTGATGTTTATAAATATGCATGTTGTTGATTAATTGATTAATTGTTTGGTGTTTCATGACGCTTTCAATTTTTTTTTTAGTTATATCATGTCATTTTATCGGTAGTTACCAGTACTAATGGTGTGTTTTTAAAGTCTTTGGTATGACCTGGCTCTTGATAAAACCTGCTACCTCCAGCACCAGATGCGGAAGTTTTACCACTACACATACCAGGAGGTTTATGCATGGAATGTTAAGCATGATTTAATTACAATACACATATTACATTTGATGTTTGTTGATTTGCATGTATTTAGAAACATCTATTAGTTAGCCACAAGAGAAAACATACTGGAGATAAACATTATCAATGTCATGATTATTGGTAAGAAAGTGCATGCAAAACTGATCTTATTATACATGAAAAAAAAGTTTTTGGAAATAATCCGTATTGACCTGATTTTTGTAAATATGAGTGATACACTCATATTCGTAAAAATCAGGTTGATACTGATTCTTTCAAAAACAAATTTTTAAGGATGATTCAATAAAACGTATCATAACACATTTAGGTCAGACTCAATAACAATGAAAAATGTGTGTGAATATGAATGTTGTTATTTCCTAAAATTGAAAAGTATATGATCCATGTAAGATGAATGTAAATAAACAAAATCTCTATGTGAATATGCATTTTGTAGAATAAGTCCATTAAGCTGTTTATGGTAACTAAAGGCAGTCCATTATATAAACTGTGTCTTAGCATAAGTGACACTAACAAACCAGAAGCGGGAATTATGACAATTAAAGCTAAAATCACTTGAATTTATTATTGGCTTTAATAAAAACTTCTTAAAACTTCTTAAATGATCATGTGACTGAATGACATTGATAATATATGTGTTTATTATAATTCCCCATGATGCTGTTTATTACTTTTACTTTAGACAAATAAAAATACAGTTCTGTTCTGTTTTAAAACTACTGTGTAGAGTTTTGTCCGAGTTTATAAAAATTGATTAATTTTAGCGTTTCTGCTAAAAGTCGGATTATTGTGACAGCCTCGGCATTGTTGTCGTCTGTGCCATCAAAAATAGGTGAAGGCATCAAGGCAAAAGTACAGACAATTTCTATAAATGAACTATAGAAATTTTTATATATTGGAAAAAGTGTTGAAATCATTGTGGCAAATGGAGAAGTTGTTCATTATTAAGCCGTCGGGTTGCGTTTTCATGTAGGAAAGTGCAAATTCAATTCTCAATACTGTTTTATTATACTCATAACAGTCACAAGTGATGACCATGAATAACACTTGTGCAAGACATCTTTTATAATTGGTTCCTTTTTTCGCGTTCTTGAGTTATCTCCACTTGTAGTTTGACCTTAATTTATATACTATTAGTTGGTTTGACTTACATGACTAGTCTCTTTTGACACCTATTAAGTGAACATTTGAAATAATTTGAGAAAGACAAGCCATCCCTTCTTTACCTATTTCATTAGCAACCCTGTCTGAATTCTTTCTGAATTCTTTCACACACATACAGTTAGTTTTGACACCTCTGCAGCAGAAGACTTTTGAGAACATTTTGACAGAAGGAGAAATTGCTCATGATGAGCAATTTCTCATTTTGTCAAAATGTTTTCAACTCTTAAATTCATACTAATTATACTTTCGTATAAATATTTTTTTTAATATTTTTCCTAGATAGTTTGAAAATGTTCTGCTGCATGTGTATTGTATGTGTGAAGGGTTAAGAGTAAGGGGGGTGATTAGATCCCAAGGCAGCGTGCAAATGAATTTCTAAGTAAACTAGGCTGAATCGAATCCAATTGCTGTTCTTTTTAATCATCTCCCCCTCATATACAATTACGTGATGAGATGAGAGTTAAAACGTGTCACGGAATTGGACCCTTACTTGTAGTTTGACCTTAATTTATATACTATTAGTTGGTTTGACTTACATGACTAGTCTCTTTTGACACCTACTAAGTGAACATTTGAAATAATTTGAGAAAGACAAGCCATCCCTTCTTTACCTATTTCATTAGCAACCCTGTCTGAATTCTTTCTGAATTCTTTCACACACATACAGTTGTTTTTTGACACCTCTGCAGCAGAAGACTTTTGAGAACATTTTGACAAAATGTTTTCAACTCTTAAATTCATATTAATTATACTTTCATATAAATGTTTTTTTTAAATATTTTTTTCTAGATAGTTTGAAAATGTTCTGCTGCATGTGTATTGTATGTGTGAAGGGTTAAGAGTAAGGGGGTGATTAGATCCCAAGGCAGCGTACAAATGAATTTTTATGTCAAAAATACTTACCCGTCATTTAATACCTGATATATCATATCTAACCCGCTAGTTCTATCCTGGACCCCTTACTGTATAGTCAATATCCCACAATGCAGTGTGCATGCGGCTGCAAGGGTCCGCGTGTTTGACTATACCGGAAGTCAACCACTTTTCAATTTCTAGGACATCGAAACAAGTAAAAAATTATCGCTCTTGATTTTCTTACTGTATTCTCGTTGTTTGAAGGCTTTTTGCTTTCGCTCGTTTAATAATTGTTCATCCTCATACTTGTGAATTCATTTGTTAATTGTTTACAGGTTTTTGTTGCTGGTTTTGGTGATTTTATCGTCTTTTTCTTTGCGAAATCGCCGATTTTATTTCCGACTTTGCTGTTAGTTTTCATTGTTAACACATAATAACTATGCCAAAGTCTAATAAGGGAGAACAGCTGCATGGCTCGTGTGGCCATACTAAGGCTACATGGGACATGCACACTGAATGTTTGAGTTGTACCAAATGCACACAAACACACCCTTGCACAATTTGTGAGAAATGGTCTTCTGCCATTTGGAAGAAGGCTGTGGCTCGCATAGCACACACCAGCAAAAAGAGGAAGACAATTTCAAAAGAATTTGTATCTTCCTCTGATTCAGAGCATGATGAAATGTCAGTTCATTCCATTGGCTCGAAAGGCGGTAGCATAAGAGCTGAACATGCTCCGTCTTTCGTGGCTACACCTCTTAAAGCTTCGGCTGTTCCTTCCGGGGAATTTTGGGATAGGCTCCGGCATTCAGCAGTCTCCTCAGGTGGCCTCCGTGAACACGCTCTCTCCCAGTTCAGTTCACCAGTCGTATGATTGGGCACTGGGTGGAGAGGTAGAAAAGGTGACTAGTTACCTGCCTACCAATGTGTCTCACGTGCTACCAGGCTTTGTGTTACAGTCTTCGGACTCTAACTCTAGAGCACCGGTCTCTGTTTTTCATTCTTCGGACTCTAACTCAGTTCCGGTCACTGATAATCACTCTTCGGAGATGTTTTATCAGAGGCCTGTGACTAAACACATGTTCTCGGACATAGTGTACCAGTCACTGGTCATGACCGGATACCGGGTATCTGATAATCGCTCTTCGGAGATGTGTTTTCAGAGACCAGTGACTGAGCGACTGTCTTCGGACATAGTGCATCAGACACCGGTCACGACCAGGCAACTTATGCCGGTCTTTAACTCAGACTATCACCCAGGTGTACATGCTTACCAACCTTTTCTCATCCTCAAGGGGGAGTTTCATAATCTCAAAGTGGGGGATTGGGGTTTGAAGGGGGAGATTTTCAGCGCCATGAATTTAACAGTAGAAATGTTCACAATAGAACGGAATTTAGATAACTATGCAGGGATACATGTACAATACTTTCAATATTTAATATATATTAACAACATTTTAATTTATAGACATACTTTTGAATGAAAAACACGGGTACCAATGGAATAAAGACACATGGAGAAGAAATATACATACATGTATTAATCATTTAGTTGAGCTACACACATTGTTTTGAACTTGTTGAAAGAAAGGGCCTTTTATCAGTGACAATATGTTAAAAAGTTGATGTTAGAAAATGATTGTAGTAATTTTCAGTACATTTATCCTCATGATTTGATTTTAAAAAAAGAAAATATTTTTTTTTTTTTTTTAAATTTTCGAATTTTCGAAAATCGTGAGTTTCTCTCTCACGATCGTGGGAGTGGGGTTACGCCCTTCGAATCGTGAGACTCACAATTGAATCTGGAGGGTTGGTACCGTGTACATCGTGAAGTTGTTAACCCACAGGGTAACACTCACCGAGTTATGAGTACTAGTCATGAGAGGAGAGTTATTAAATCTCCAGGTGGTACATCATACTTCACCAGAGATCCATCTCCACCAGTTTTTCATGAGTACCAACAGACTGCCAGGTCTGTAGAGCACCCTACTCTCTACAGACAGGAGGACAGCTTCAAGTTAAGAAGGCATTCTCCAAATCTGTCACAAAAAGACCAACATGGTTCTGAAGGTCACCTCTCTAGAGAGACCAGTGACAGACAGCTTATATATCCATCCCAATATGGGATACAGGATAAAATAAGCTGTAAGGGGAAGGCAGTTGCCCCGGTGCATACAGTGAGCTTGGCTCCTGTGGAAAAACCCCGATCTTCATCTTCTCTCTCTGGAAGAGTTGCCACAGGATGACCAGCTTTCTCTTTTTGCACCTTCACATGATCCAATGTTTGATTTGGACAGTGAACATTCAATCCATCAGCCGGTTGCTAATAACACAGCTCAGGTTCAATCCTCTCCTCTATCTTCAGAAGATGAGGATGAGCATATTGACCCGTCTTCAGAATCTGCATCTTCTCTAGAACACTGGACTCTTGAGAAAGCAGTTAATGAAGTGTTCAGGGTTGTACCAGATAGCATATGCCCAAAAGTCGTCGTCCCTCCTCGGCGGCGCAACTTGTCCGGACTGGAGGAATTAACAGCAGAGGAATCTCCTCCTCAAATGTTTCTTCCTCAGGCGAACAATGTGGGCAGATTGCTTGACAAACTACAGGCTACGAGACCTCTGAGTTCGTGCCCGTCAGCCTGGTCGGTCCCGGCGAACATTTCCAAAGAGTGGGTTTCACCCCACTCTTATGTATCGTCAAGGAGAGTTTTCCGCTAAATGTTCCCCCTTTATACAGTGATGCCTCATCCCTGGGACTAAGCGCTGCTCAGACAATTTCAGTACCAATGAAGGTATTAGAAAAATGGGAACCAAGGGCCCGATTGGGAGTTATTGTGGTGTCTCATGACGACCATTTCGCTGCGGCCCTTTCCTTACTTCTGAAAGAAGAAGGTGTCTCTAGTCCCGGGGTTACCCGTATACTAGAGGCTTTTGACAAAGAAAACAGGCACCTTATGGCCCTTAGTTTGCAAAGCGCCACAGAGATGCTGACTCTAAGACGAGATTCTGCTCTTAGCAAATGTACGTCTCTGCTTCTGTGCAGTAAGGATCAGCTCAGGGCTGCCCCTTTAGCTCATAACCTCCTTTTTGGCGGAAGAGTAGCTTCGGTTGCTGCTTCCGATCAAGTAGAGCAGTCGCGATGACTTACTTCACGTGCCACTATAGTTTTACAGGGACAGAAGTACACTGCACCTTCTGCAGGGTCTTTCAAAAAGCCCAACCCTCCAAAGAAACAGAAGTCGTCAAACCAAAGGCCTAAGCCATATGGCTCTAAGCCACAGGCTCAGACTGGTTCTAACTATTCAAAGGTGAAAGGCTGTCATTCGGGTCCTAAACCTAGTACTTCGAAATACGGTTCGCTCCCTAAGCTAGCTCCTTAGGGATGCGCGCCTCTCTGTTGCGATGCCGAAGCCGGAAGTACCAGTCGGGGGTCGACTGTCATTTTTTCTGGATGAATGGAGAAATATTACAAACGATCATTGGATTTTATCAGTGATAGAACATGGGTACTCAATCCCATTCATCTCTCCTCCTCCTTTGACAGCCACCCCAATCGATCTGTCCAGCCGGCATCCGGCTTTGTCAGAGGTAATTCTTACACTTCTGGCAGAGAATGCGATAGAGAAGGTTCAAAACACTAATTCTATTTCTAGTACCGAAGAAAGACGGCCGCTGGAGGTCAGTAATAGATCTGTCTGTATTAAACAAGTCTATACCGACAGAAAAGTTCAAGATGGAGACTTGTCGCTCCATCAAGAACGCCATTCGGAGAGACGACTGGGCAGTCTCTCTGGATCTGACAGACGCCTATTACCACGTTCCGATTGCTCCGTCTTCGCGGAAGTACCTTCGGTTCGTGGTAAACAGGGAAGTGTTTCAGTTCAGAGCACTTCTCTTCGGCCTCAAGTCGGCACCAAGAGTTTTTACGAAAATTATTGGTGCAGTAGGAGCCTTTCTCTGTATGCACGGCCCTCAACTGTTGCAATACTTCGACGATTGGCTCCTACACAGGGAAGATTGTGCAGTTCTAGTAGACGATCTATCCCTAGCATGGCAGACAATACTGAGGTTGGGTCTTCTCCCCAAGTCGGATTTAATTCCTGCAAAGGAATTCACCTTTATGGGGATGACTTTTCACACCGATCTAGGTGTAGTACAAGTACCCCCGGGCAGAGTGGAGTCTCTTCTTTGAGTCGTCCAATCCTTCCTAGAACGGGAATCGGTAACCGCTCGCTCAGTTTTGACTCTACTGGGATCCTTAAATGCAGCCGCAGATCTGGTCTGTCTCGGCCGATTACATTTAAAGCCCCTTCAGTTCGTTTTGCTGTCCCTGTGGAGTCCGTTTGTGGACTCACTGGAACAACAGATAGTACTGACGGATTCCTTCAAGTCCCATCTTCAATGGTGGCTCAATCCGACAATCTATCAACAGGGAACCCCCCTATTAACACCACCACCGGATCTGTTTCTTTTTACAGATGCCAGTGCTGTGGGATGGGGAGCTCACCTGGAACCTCTGGGTTTGACAGCCCAGGATGTCTGGTGAACGGAGGAGAGTTGTTTACACATAAACAATCTAGAGTTGAGGGTTGTTCTACTAGCAATCACTCAATTCTCTGCATCCGTTGCCAACAAAACTGTTTTATTGTCGACGGACAATACTACTGTTGTTTCCTACATACGCAGGCAAGGAGGAACTCATTCCCGTCTTCTATTCATGGAAACGTGGAAACTCCTTCTGTGGTGCCGGGAGAGGTCGCTTGTCATTTTAGTCAAGCATGTCCCCGGTCGCCTCAATGTTCTGGCAGACAGTCTGTCACGCCAGAACAAAATCTTGCCTGCAGAATGGACCCTGGATCAGACAGTGGTCCACTCACTGTTTACCCTCTTCGGGACACCTTTGGTGGATCTTTTTGCCACCAAAATAAATCATCGGTTACCTCTTTATGTGTCACCGATGTACGATCCAGCAGTGTGGGCAGTAGACGCTCTGTCTCTGAATTGGGATCTACTGTTCGGGTATGCGTTTCCCCCGTTCATATTGATCCCAATCGTGCTTCAGAAACTCCTACGCTCTCAGCAGTGCAGGATACTTCTGATAGCTCCCTGTTGGCTCCAGAGATCGTGGTTAAACGATCTTCTGGCTTGTCTAGCGGACTTCCCTTGCCGCCTCCCACTTCGGGAAGGCATTCTGTTTCAACAGCCAGGCCAGTGTCTTCACACCAATCTGGCTATGTTGCACCTTCATGCATGGATGTTGTCCAGCGTTCCATCAGAGAGAGACAATTTTTTGACAAAGTTGCCTCTCGTATCGCCAAGTCCAGACGGCTTTCCACTAGAATCGTCTATGATCTAATCCATATCTCTCGGAACTTATGCGTTCTTTCGAACTTGATAGACCTGTTTCTAGGAGTCTTACTCCAAAATGGGACCTATCTTGTGTTCTCTGGTCCCTTACTAAGGCACCATATGAACCATTGTCTTCTGCTTCTCTGAAAGCAGTTCTCTTTGGGACCACTTGTTGCAGCTCAAAGAGTAATAAAATGATAATCATTAATTAATGAATTCACAGTTATCCTTGTTAACTTAAAAATCAGCACTAGTCAGACCGCTTCTTTTCTTGTAATCCTTTCGGGGACAGTGTCCGACAATAAATTAGTGTAATTATGTGATTGGAATTGATTAAACACCGAGGATTTCACATTCCTGGCTCATAAGCCTTCTATGGAATTAAGGATGGGGATTGACGAACCTTCCCACCAATGCTACGAAGTCATCAGGTATTAAATGACGGGTAAGTATTCAAAGTAAAACATATTTTTATTAGAAAATACTTACCCGTCATTTCGGATTTCCACTTCCCACCCCACGTCGTCACTATTTCTTTTAATTACAAATTGAAAAGTGGTTGACTTCCGGTATAGTCTAACATGCGGACCCTTGCGGCCGCATGCGCACTGCATTGTGGGTTATTGACTATACAGTAAGGGGTACGCGGAGAATTTCTAGGATAGAACTAGGGGGTTAGATATGATATATCAGGTAATAAATGACGGGTAAGTATTTTCTAATAAAAATATGTTTTACTTTGAAAAACTTCATTTCTAAGTAAACTAGGGTGAATCCAATCCAATTGCTGTTCTTTTTAATCATCCCCCTCATATACAATTATGTGATGAGATGAGAGTTAAAACATGTCACGGAATTGGACCCTTACTCATAAGTCTAGTTAACTGTTGGAGTAGCCATAGTGTTGAATTTGATAAATAACCTGTTGAATGCTGAATTTAAAGCTCACCTGAGAAGGAGGTGCTCAAGGTGAGCTATTGTGATCACCTTAAGTCTGTCTTTAGTCATGAAGAATTGTTAACACTCTACAGACAACATTTTGCATCCAATCTTCATGAAAGTTTATCAAAGCATTTTTGAAACTTTGTCAGAATAATTGTTTTGATGATTACTAGGCCAATTTTCAATATGTCTAGTCAATCACTTGGTCAGTAAGCCGAATTGAAGGAAAGTTTTGTTAACACTCTGAAATCCGCATTTTTAGCTCACCTGTCACGTAGTGACAAGGTGAGCTTTTGTGACCTTTGTCCGTCGTCAGTTGTCTGTCCACAATTTCTTGTGAACACGATAGTCTTTATTTATTATCCGATGTTTACCAAACCTATTCAGTAGCTAGATATACACGAGAGCTCGGTTCCTTTCGAAAACCAGCCAGATCCATCCATGCATGACAGGATTATGGATCTTTAAAATTAACAAAATTGCTATAATTGACCTTGTGAACAAGTTAAAGTCATCATTTATTGTCTGATGTTTACCAAACTTATACAGTAGCTAGATATACATAAGAGCTTGGTTCCTTTCGAAAACCAGATCCGTTCATGCATGACCGGATTATGGCCCTTGTGAACAAGTTAAAGTCATCATTTATCATCCTGAAGTTACTAAACTTATTCAGTAGCCAGATATACATGAAAGCTCAGTTCCTTTCGAAACACAGTTCATGCATGATGGGATTATGGCCCTTAAAAATTGGCAAAATTGCTATAATTGATCTTGTGAACATGATAAAAACGACATTTATTTGTCACATGTCCTTTACATTGGCAATATATTGACACATTGTTGGATGATGCAGATATTGAAAACTAGAAAAACTGCCTTTACATTCGTTCCTGGAGAAGGTCGACGACCTATCAGAATGTTCCTTAAGTGACCCACTATCAGATTCCATCAAGCTATGTTGATTGGTCGAAAAACATGGCCGCCAGGGGGCGAGGCTATTTTTCCTTATATGGCTTGAGTGAAAACTTAAAAAATCTTCTCCTTCTAAAATATTTGGCAGATTTTCAAATAATTTTGTAGAAATATTCCTAGGGTGACCGACCCTCTATCAGATTCCTTCAAGCCATGTTGATTGGTCGAAAACTATGGCCGCCAGGGGGAGGGGCTTATATGGCTAAAGTGAATAAAAAAAAAGGTAAATCAGGTAAGCGATATAGGGCCATTATGGCCCTCTTGTTAAATTGAGTATACTACAATATTGTCAGAATGGTAGTTTTGATGATATTTAGGCTTAGCTCGAATAAGTGTCATGTTTCATAAAAAAATAGGTCATTAGGTTTAATTTGAGAAAAACCTTCTTAACACTAGAGATCACCATTTTGACCTCAGCAGCTTTAAACTTTGTCAGAATAATTGTATTCATGAAATTTAGACCAAGTTCCAATATTTGGAATGTCAGGTCTTAAAAATATGTTTGATAGTCAAGTTAGTTGTAAACGTCGGTTTAAACTAAAGAATAGATAGCACAATGAAATATTTGATAGAAAAAAGCTACAAATCTTAATAACAATGTTTTTTAATACAAGTTTATGTGAACTGACAAAACTTGAACAAATCCGACCAAGTCATGAAATTTGTGATCAGCAGCCACCTGTCTTAAGCAGCCAGTTTTATCATGTCCCTTGGGTGACTGCTGATCGCAAGTTTGACTGTATTACATTAATGTGAATTGCTTAAGCAATCTACGAGGGGTAGACCAAATCCAGTATTAGAAGACAGAAGGATTTGTGTTTATTATACATTAGAAATATATTTAGCTCGAACTGAAGGTATCAGGGAAACTGATAGTAGATTGTTTATAAGCTATGTAAAACCATATAAGTGTGTGTCTTCTAGCACTGTAAGTAGATGGCTTAAACAAGTTATGTTTAATTCTGGAATTGACATCAAGAAATTCACCTCTCATAGTATCAAAGGAGCTTCATCGTCTAAGGCCAAAGCAGCAGGCGTTCCAATTCAAGAAATAATGAAAGTAGCTGGTTGGGCAAGTGAACTAACTTTTGCCAAATATTACTGTAAACCAGTGAAGTGCAATGTTTATGATTCATCAGTGCTTGTATAGAGATACAGTTTAGATGCATAAGACAAGGTATGGGTTTCTATTTTTATTGTTGCACAGCTCTTGAAATTTCTTTTTGGGAGCTTTGAAGTCTCATTTGAGATCGACAGTTTGTTTGACGTAATAGAATCAACCAAATAAACAAAACTTACCTGTAAGTTGATGTTTGGTTGTGATTCTATGTAGTCATACATAACTGGAGGGATTAAATGCCCAACCGCGGATAGTTATTTCCCTCCCAGAGAGTATGTGTGACATGCTCAATTAAGATATACTGGAATTTCGCTGTTTTCTTTTTCCCAAAGAGAAATTCCTTTTACGCTTTTAATACTGATATTCTCGGTCAAGGTGCTCGCACATCTCATTTAATCCCTCCAGTTATGTATGACTAAATAGAATCACAACCAAACATCAACTTACAGGTAAGTTTCGTTTATTTGGTTGATTATATAACATGAGAAAAATATAATCAAATTTGAAAATGTTTTGAGACATCATTTTGTTTCTGCTAATTATTGAAAACCTTGTATATAAATTTAGCAAACTTGTTCATAACTATTGTAGATTGTCTTTTAAGCAGCTGTACAAACGTGTGCTTAGTTGGCCATTTAAAATAGTAGTTAGGCAGAATACTATTTCTTAAATCTCAAGAATTGGGGAAGACTAAAATAAAATAATACTTAAATTCCAAATGCTTTCATAGTGCATTTTTTACATATTCAACTTGTATGTCGTATTTTGTTATGGCGAACTGTTTAAGTTTCTAGTTAATGGCTTGAAGATGTAAGTTGTCTGTTAATATTTGAAGGTTGATATGGACACCATATATGGTTTTAATGCAATATCATTTTTTATAAGGGAAAATGTTTCATGTTTGTTGGAAGTTTTGATGGCATTGAAATAATGCTGTAAATATTAGTAATGTATCTGTTGTGTTATTAATAAAAATTAAAATCCTAAATCGCATAACAACTATATCACATTAACAGACCATGTATTACCATTGATATTGTCAGATTGTAAATGTCTAAAAACTTGAAAGTTAAACATGTGAGTTTATAAAATTTTACAGAGTTCTGAATAAGTCTTTTTTTATAGTATTTACATGTTTGTGTTTGAAGTGGTTGGAAATAAAAAAGGCATTAAGTCTTGGTGGAAAATGATGGAAATATTTCCCATAACTAATCATATGGAAAAAGTGAAGAGAATATGGAAAATAAAAACGAAACTTGATTTGGTGGAAACATATTAGATTGATAACTGTTTCCCACATGCAGATGGACATTAATGTGTCTGCACAAGATGATTTTTGAAAACATTAGGACAAAAGGAGAGATTGATCAAAGATAGTCAAATGGCACATGGGGATCATAATACATGTTTTTACAAATGTTGAACATTTTCAACGCTTGATACATCTTTGTTTGCAAGCACAATACATAGGGAATATTATTTTTAAGTTTGTACTGTGTGCATGTAAGGAATATAAGCCTCACCCCCTGTTGGTCATGTTTTCAATGGATCTGAATCATTTGAACAAACTTGGTAGAGGGTCATCAATGGAAGGAATACTTGTGCAACATTATTGTTTCAAATCAGGCAAGCACTTTTGGACAAGAATATTTAAAACAAGAGGCCCAGGAGGGCCAGTATCGCTCCACTGCCATGTCTTTGGACCACTCACCATTGCTTGAAGGTATCTCGCAGAGTGTGTGTGACCCAAGGAGCATTTCTACAAAATTATTTGAAAATCAGCCTGACACTTTCGGAGAGCCCCCTGGTGGCCATGTTATTCAACCAATCAACATGGCTTAAAGTAATCTAATAGAGGATCATCCAAAGAACATTTCTACAAATTTATGTAAAAATCGACCAACCAGTTAAGGAGAAGAATTTTTAAAGTATTTTCTTTCTGTTGCCATGGAAACCAGACTTTTGCATGGATCAACATTTGAAGGAATTTAAAAAAGGACATTGAGAGGATGCATCCTATGAAGTATCATCTCAATTGGCCAAGTGGTTGGGGGGGGGAAGAAGTTGTTTGAAGAAAAAAGTTGACACACAGGCACGCAGTTTGACATGACATAAGATCAACAGTAGAGCTAAAAAATATATATTTACATTTACAATCAGTACTTTCAGTGAAATTCAATTCTTTGAACAATTTTTGTTTGAAGAAAAAAGTTGACACACAGGCGCGCAGTTTGACATGACATAAGATCAACAGTAGAGCTAAAAAATATATATTTACATTTACAATCAGTACTTTCCGTGAAATTCAATTCTTTGAACAATTTTTGGAATTAATTTAGAAATTGGTTTTCAAATAGCTTACACCTTTCTGCTCAGGTGAGCTAAAAATGAATGAAGTTTGTTAATATGCCATACTGATGGACCAACCAGTCAACAGATAAAGTGATCCTTGTAATAGCCATGAGTTCAATAATTGGTTTAATGGAGGGATTGCTTATTTTATCAAATAGTTCTCATAAGCATTTTTTACTCTACCTGCAATGTTATTATAGTCCTCGGTTGAAGAGCAGGGTTTTTTTTTTCTGAAAAGGGGAAGGGGCCTGGGGGGCCTTAGAGAAGGGGAAAATATCGCGGCGTTTTAGAAAAAAAGGGGAAAAATTGTAAACTAGTATAATGTGCATTACAAGGCTATCTCTCTATTTTCATGTTCTTGAACTCCTCCACTAGATTGTCATAATCCAGTTCACTCAAACTATACCACTGTCAAGGTTTTTAATTTTGAATTTGAACTTATCTTAGATTATCATCAGGACAAAGGTTCAACATGCTTAATAAAACAAGAGGGCTATCAGGCCCTGGATCGCTCACCTGAGAATGTGCTATTTAAGACTTAATAAGAGAAGCAAAATAAATTCAATATTCCTAGTAGACGGTCACTTAAGGAACATTTGAGAAACGAGAAAAACTTTCTGACAAAGTTTCAACTTGCTGGAAGTAAAAATGCAGTTTTAACAATATTTTCCTTCAATTTGGCCTAGTTACCTAGTGGTTTTTTTTACCCAATATGACCCATATTCGAACTTGGCCGAGAAGTTAATAAGAGAAACATTCTGACCACATTTAAAGATGCCAAATCAAATAATTGTGGCTTCTACATAGTGTTAACATGACTTTTCTTCAATATGGCCTATTGACCTAGTTCTTGAACAGACATGACAAAAAATTCAAACTTTGCCTACATATCATCAAGACAAACATTCTGATAAATTTTCAATATGCTCAAGTTAAAAATGCAGCATCCAGAGTGTTAACCAATATATTAATCAGACAAACATTCTGACAAATGTTCAAGCTGCTGAAGCAAAAAATGGGCCTCAAGAGGTAAACAAGATTTTCCTTTAATTTGGCCTAGTGACCTAGTTTCTGACCAAATATGACCCATATTCTAACTTGACATACACATCATCAAAACACAAACATTAAGATTTGGGCCATCTAGAGTGTTAACAGGATTTTCCTTCAATTTGACCTAGTGACTTACTTTTTGACACAACATTCATTACCCATATTCAAATTTGACCTACCTATCATCAAGATAAATATTCTGCTAAAGTTTCAACATGCTCAAGTTAAAAATGCAGCCTCTAGAGTGTTAACAAGATTTTACTTCAATTTGGCCTAGTGACCTAGTTTCTGAGACAATATGACCAATAGTTGAACTTGACCTACATACCATCAAGACGAACATTCTGACAAAATTTCAAACTGCTCGAGCAAAAATTGCGGCCTCTAGTGTTAACAAGATTTTTTTATTAAATTTGACCTAGTGACCTACTGTTTGATCCATCATGACCCATATTCGAACTTGGCCTACATATTATCAAGAAAAACATACTAATAAAGTTTCAACATGCTCAAATTAAAAATGCAGCCTCCAGAGTTTTAACAGGATTTTCTGTCAATTTGGCCTAGTGACCTAGTTTCTGCCCCATATTCAAACTTGACCTACATCACATCAAGAAAAACGTTTTGATAAAATTTCAAGCTGCTAAAGCAACGCATGTTGTCAATCTAGGGATTGTGAGTTTGAACCCCAGCTTGACCAACATTCTTTCCGACGCTTGACAAAAGACAATGTGACGAGCGTCATTCGTCTTTCACCAAAGGGCTAACAGTCTATGTGGAAAAGCAGCCAGTTGCTTGGACAGTTTGTTTTGTGGGGTACTGGTGTGAGAAAACCAAGAAACATATGAGAAGATGAACTGGCCAGCGTGGTACGACTGAAAAATTGTTAAAAGCGGCATTAAATCCAATCAACCAGAGTGTTAACAAGATTTTACTTCAATTTGGCTTAGTGACCTATATTCAAACACCTAGATTTCCTTAAGCCAACATTCTGACAATTTAAAACTGCTGAAGCAAAGATTGCGGCCTCTAGAGTGTTAACAAGATTTTCCTTAAATTTGACCCAATGGCCTTCTTTTTGACCTGACATGACCCATATATAAACTCGACGTACATATCATCAAGACAAACATTCTGATAAGGTTTCAACATGCTTGAATTAAAAAAGTGCCCTTCAGAGTGTTAACAAGATTTCCCATTAATTTGACGTTTCAACATGCTCAATTTAATAATGCTGGTTATAGAATGTTAATAGATATTCCTTCACTTTAGGCTAGATAACTAGTTTAATTCACTTTGAAATTCGCCGAATAACGTATCCGGAAAAAATAGCGTCCGAATCTACGTCGACATCTTCCACAAAATTTTACTCGATAATCTTTGGATTTAAAATGGAAATGGGAAGATAAATTGACTTTGGGCTTCAAAGTGGACATTAACTTTCATTTTAACATATAAATGTTCTGTCTTTCGGTCTAAATTACTCATAAATATCTTTTTCAATTTATCAATTTTGCCCGACATCGTAAACAGAAAAGAAACCAAAATCACAACTTCTTGTTGACGAATCATGCAACTATCATTCGGCACACGTCTGCTGTTTTTCGGTACCCTAGATCTAACATGTAAACAGCTGACGCGTATGAAAAAACGCGATAATGGGATTGTCACAGTATGCTTTATTACCTGTATGTATTAAACACCGGTAACTTAACACCTTGCGAATCCAAGTCATGTGTTGATTGACCGTTGAACACAATAAAATTTAACAGTTAATCTCGACCAATTAGTGTGGCCGCTGGCTGCGTTTCAAAGGAGATCGCTGATCAAGGCAGTTCATAGAGTATAATTGGCTGGGAGGGATTTTAAGTGACCGTTAAACGCCGGTGACCGCTGATCGCATGTGACCGCCCACACAAGTTTGACTGTATATACATACATGGATCTTTCTTGAGATCTGTTATAGTTAATAAACTTAACGAATGAGCTTGACTTGCCTGAGTCTACACATGGCACAGGTATTGTCTGTTGCAATTTGAACATTTATATTTCTGCGGTCAATACAAAAAGATTTAACTGCATATGAAATAGCAAGAATTTCTAGAGAATTAATATGGTGAATTGACTCTTGGTCATTTCAAGGACCTCCAATATTTATGTCATTACATACAGCACCCCAGCCATCTAGGCTTGCATCTGTAGTAATAATAAAAGCTGCACTACTATATGCCTTTTTTGTATTGGCAACTGATTAATCCACCATTTCAACTCTGCATGCTTTCATTTCAACTGAGTCATATATGCTTCGAAATTACCCTTAATGTATTTCAGGGCTTCCATTTTTAGCTCACCTGAGCTTTGCTCAAGGTGAGTTATTGTGATCGCCTCTTGTTCGGCGTCCGGCGTGCGTCGTCTGTCGTGCGTCGTCCGTCGTCCATCGTTTGTCAACTTCTTCTCCTCAGTAACTGGTGGGTCAATTGGGATGAAACTTCACAGAAAGCATCCTCTTAATGACCTCACCAGATTTCCTTCAAATTTTTGTAGAAATGTTCCTTGGATGACCCTCTGTCAAATTCCTTCAAGCCATGTTGATTGGTCGAAAAACATGGCCGCTAGGGGGGGGCGGGGTTATTTTGCCTTATACATGTATGGCTATAGTAAAAACTTAAAAAATCTTCCTCTCCAAAAGTGTCAGGCCGATTTTCAAATAAATTTGTTGAAATGATCCTTGGATGACCCTCTATCAGATTCCTTCAAGCCAAGTAGATTAGTAAAAAAAAATGGCCGCCAGAGGGGCGGGGCTATATTGTCTTATATGTCTATAGTGAAAACTTAAAAAATCTTCTTCTCCGAAAGTGTCAGCCTGATTTTCAAATAATTTTGTAGAAATGTTACTTAAGTGACCCTCTTTCAGATTCCTTCAAGCCATGTTGATTGGTCAAAAAACATGGCCACTAGGGGGGGCGGGGCTATTTTGCCTTATATGGCTATAGTGAAAACTTAAAAAATCTTCTTCTCCGAAAGTGTCAGGCCGATTTTCAAATAATTTTGTAGAAATGTTCCTAGGGTGACCCTCTATCAGATTCCTTCAAGCCAAGTTGATTGGTCGTAAACTATGGCCGCCAGGGGCGGGGCTTATATAGCTAAAGTGAAAAAAAAAAAAAAATCAGGTGAGCGATTCCAGGGCCATCATGGCCCTCTTGTTCCTTTTTCTAGGCATCTATAGAATAGAGGCCCATATTCTTCAGCCGAAAACGACGAAACTATTAGACCTTTTATTCTGGCTACATGCTGAATCTTAGCATAATGCTCTACATATAGGATTCTGCATTCTGATATAATATTCAATATTTTTGATTCAGGCAGGGTCACAATTATTTCTCCAATCACCCAAAAGAATTGAATCATCAATATAGCCTGAATTAACATGTCCCATCATACGCAAAGATACATATACTGGTTTCATCAATTTTGTGAACATTCTGGGGGAACATGATATACCATTAGGTAAACAAACATACTGATAGATTTTACTTAAATGCTCAAATCTAAGCTTAGTTTGATGTTCTTCAGCAATAGGTACAGAGTAATAAGCATGCCTTAAATCTACAGAGGCAAAATATACATTTGGCTAAACTAATTTTAAGGCCGATTCAAATGTATCCATCTTAAAATGGTGATAAACAATGCTGTTATTAACCTCTTTCAAATTTAAAATCATTCTGTATTCCCCATTCTTTTTTCGAATGTGGAAAATTGGAGAAATAAATTCATCAGGGTAGTGTTGTACCTCAATGATAATTTTCATTTCAATCATTTTCTGTATTTCAAGATGAACAATTTTTGCTTCTTCTTCATTGAAATGATTACGAAAACATTTATGATTAATAGGATTAGAACCCTGAATGAATTCAATATGTAAATGTCTAACAATATCTAAAATATTATCATCTGAAGTTTTCCTCAAATGTTTTTAATCTACCAGCAGTGAATATTTCACTCACCTTTAAAATTGTTTCTTTTACCCCCCCCCCCTCTAGTTTTTTTACTGGACTGTATTTTGTTTAGCTGGGTGTACATAATTGACACGCCCTCTTCCTGTGAATCCTCTGGAGGGTCCACGACGACCACCTCTCTTTTTGAAGTAGCCTCTACTCTGAGGTTGCTGGCTTCGACCAATGTCTTTCCCTAGCTTACTCATGTCTTGTATGTCCCTAAAATTCTTGATAATGTCATCACCGTATAAATTGTCTGTGTAAGGTTGAAAAGAAGAAGTCAATGGCTAAAACCTTGGGCCAAGTGGTGACTCTCTTTACGTTTGTTGTTGATCAATTTATAAGTTTGACCTAAAAGAGCCATAGAGTTTGTACCCCATTCCAAAGACTGAGAATCAATATCTGAACTTTCTTTGTCTAGAATTTTGGCAAAGTTAGTTGAAGCTTTCACTAGAATGTTCTGAATGGCTTGAAACTTTACATCCTCTGACTGCGTCTGAGCAGTTGCAAAATACAAGTGATCACCCTTTTAGCTCACCTGTGCACGAAGTGCTCAAGGTGAGTTATTGTGATTGCCCTATGTCCGGCGTCCGGCAACATTTTCTCCTCTGTAACCGGTGGGTCAATTTAGATAAAACTTCACAGAAAGCATCCTCTCAATGACCTCACCAGAATTCCTTCAAATTTTTGGGATCCATGCAAAATTCTGGTTTCCATGGCAACGAAACCCAAAAAACTTCAAATTTTCTTCTTCTCCCAAACTGGTTGGCAGATTTTCAAATAATTTTGCAGAAATGTTCCTTGGATGACCCTCTATCAGATTCCTTCAAGCCATGTTGATTGGTC
Source organism: Serripes groenlandicus (assembly GCA_031761405.1). Taxonomy (NCBI): domain Eukaryota; kingdom Metazoa; phylum Mollusca; class Bivalvia; order Cardiida; family Cardiidae; genus Serripes; species Serripes groenlandicus. The sequence continues at coordinate 131,585,160 of JASEVX010000003.1, read as the reverse complement.
AAAATCTATGGCCGCCAGGGGGGCAGGGCTTTTTTGCCTTATATGGCTATAGTGAAAACTTAAAAAATCTTCTCCTCCGAAAGTGTCGGGCCTATTTTCAAATTATTTTGTAGAAATATTCCTTGGATGACCTTCTATCAGATTCCTTCAAGCCAAGTTGATTGGTCGAAAAACATGGCCGCAAAGGGTTGGGGCTATTTTGCCTTATATGGCTATAGTGAAAACTTAAAAAATCTTCTCCTCCGAAAGTGTCGGGCCTATTTTCAAATTATTTTGTAGAAATATTCCTTGGATGACCTTCTATCAGATTCCTTCAAGCCATGTTGATTGGTCGAAAAACATGGCCGCAAGGGGTTGGGGCTATTTTGCCTTATATGGCTATAGTGAAAACTTTAAAAAAATTCTCCTCCGAAAGTGTCAGGCCAATTTTCAAATAATTTTGTAGAAAAGTTCCTTAAGTGACCCACTATCAGATTCCTTCAAGCCATGTTGATTAGTCGAAAAACATGGCCACCAGTTGGCAGGGCTGTTTTGCCTTATATGGCTATAGTGAACATTTAAAAAATCTTCTTCTCCCAAACTGGTTGGCAGATTTTCAAATTATTTTGTAGAAATGCTCCTTGGATGACCCTCTATCAGATTCCTTCAAGCCATGTAGATTGGTCAAAAAAACATGGTCGCCAGGGGGGGGGGGGCGGGGCTATTTTGCCTTATATGGCTATAGTGAAAACTTAAAAAATCTTCTCCTGAAAGCGCAGGCCGATTTTCAAATAATTTGTGTAGAAATGTTCCTTCGATGACCCTCTATCAGATTCCTTCAAGCCAAGTTGATTGGTAGAAAAACATGGCTGCCAGGGGGCGGGGCTATTTTGCCTTATATGGCTATAGTGAAAACTTAAAACATCTTCTCCTCCAAAAGTGTCAGGCCGATTTTCAAATAATTTTGTAGAAATGTTCCAAGGGTGACCCTCTATCAGATTCCTTCAAGCCAAGTTGATTGGTTGGAAACTATGGCCGCCAGGGGGCGGGGCTTATTCAGCTAAAGTGAAAAAAATAAAATCAGGTGAGCGATTCCAGGGCCATCATGGCCCTCTTGTTTAAACTTACTGGGCAGTGAATATCTTTCAACATTTCATTTAATGTGTCATTTAGCAACACCATTTTCTGAAGAATGTATTTATGAAGCTCGCCAGACTTTCATTAATTTCAGAGTCACATCTTTCTACACATTGATACCTGTCGCACAGGTCTTTGAAAATATCATTTTCACTACAGTGTTTCTTGGATGGGGTTTCACAAATGGACTCATCATCTGTTTCAGGCATTTGATTCTCAGAATCATAGTCATATTATTCAGAATGATACGAATCATCCACATGTTTAGAAAGCGACTCTAATTTTGTTCCCTGTTTGGTTATATTACTATTCAGTTCTTTCAGAACTAACAATACCTCTTTGCTGCCGTTTTTGCAGGAACTGTCTTTGAAATAAATTTTGAACATTTTCGGCCCTCGGCCAAAGTACCAGGGTTTGAAACAACTGGTTCCGAAACAAGACAATAGTTTCCATCGGTTTTTACAGCCTCTTTACTGGCCTTCTTTGCTTGGACTAACGCGTCCGCCATCTTGTTGTAAACACCATGTGTTTTCTCAACGAAAAAATTCTTTCTCAATTTATTTCTGTCTCACAGAAATAACAACCTGAATATTTGTTCGCCTTAATTTGAATTAACCAAGCAAATTAAAGTTTTTCATGCAAGTTGTAAGAATTAATGTCGATAAACAACTATAATAACTACGTTTTCAAAAAACCACGCTTAAAGATTATTTAACCTTGTTCCCTGAGCAAACCACGTCTACACAGCTTGGTATATAAAAGCGCACTGATGTTCTCGGTCAAGGTGCTTACAAATCTCATTTGAGACCGACAGTTTGTATGACGTAATAGAATAAGTATTTTGTGTGTCCGCCTGTAAGGACTATAAAACATTTGTACTGTTTTTTGTCAATAAAAGCTTTTTTGACTTCACAATTAAATTAATGATGAATATTATTATAATATTGATTGACATTTTCATAGATTTCCTAGTTGATAACTATAATAACTTATTTCCTTTCTTTAATTAAAGTCATTGTTCAATATTAATGATAAAACAGTAATTGGCACATTATGCTGACCACATTGTGAAGAAACATTCCTTTATTCAGCAATTGATTAGGTGTGAAATGAAAATTGTCCTTGGAGATTATTATCTATATAGTCACAACTGGATATTTTCATTGGTTGAATAGGCTGTCCCCTTTATCATATAAACTGTATATTTGAATATTAAATGCCAGAGTCTCTCAAGTAGATAAAACCAAAGCACATACCTTCAAGGCAGACTCATAGACCATCTTCAGGACAGACTTTCATAGAAATATCAACAAGATAGATAGAGAGAACCTTTTATAGACTTGCAAATATTTATAAGGTAGGTGAAACATTACTTTTAACCCTTTTCCACATTCAAAAAGTCTGCAGCTGACAATTTTGACAGAATCTAGGTAGAAATACAGAAATTTCTTTTAATGAAAGTGTTATCATTGAATAGAGTTGAAAACACTTTGGCAAAAGGAGAAGCAATTTCTCTTTTTGTCACAATGTTTTCCAAGGTCGTCTGCCAGTGGGAAAGGGTTATGAGAACATGTATAAGCTCCATCATGGAAGGAGAAAGTTGTTCTGTTTATAGGAATAAGATCTACAGACTAATATAATTTTGTTTTATATAAATGAATTAACAGACCTTTACAACTTCTTAATGAAACAGATGGATTAGATAGAATGATTGTCAGATTCATAAAAAGAGACTGGTGGACAGAGAGTCAATTGATTGAATGAGGGGGGAGGGGGGTTCCTGGCTTTCTCACACTAGTACTTTAGTACATAGACCATTAGCTATTGGTGTAAGATGAATGACGTTTGTTGCGTTGACTTTGTCTTACATCAGAAAAAATGTTGAACTGACAATCCCTGGATTGACAACCCACATTGCTACAAACTGAACTACCAGGGCTTAAGTCAGAAAACCAATTTCAACTCCAAAAACAGAAATTGCATTTTGTAACTTGTTTGTCTTAGAAGTCATATTTTACAGGTGTTTGTGTGCAATAGTTGTAAATGTATTCCTTGTTATCTTTTAAGTGGATTTGTCCATTTCTGAAAAAATGTCCTTTGTTGAATCATACAGACATGTTCAGTTTTAAGTTTTCTTCCTCTTGCATTGACAGGTCAAGTTTAGATTAGGAGACATACAGAATACACTCATACAGAAGTGTTCATTTCTTCCTGGCAAATCAACAAGTTGAGCTTAGATTAGAAGACATCAGAATAAAATCATACAGAAGTGTTAATTTCTTCCTGGCATATCAACAAGTCAAGCTTAGAATAGGAGACATACAGAATACAATCCTACAGAAGTGTTCATTTTTCCTGGCACATCAACAAGTCAAGCTTAGAATAGGAGACATACAGAATACAATCCTACAGAAGTGTTCATTTCTTCCTGGCACATCAACAAGTCAAGCTTAGAATAGAAGACATACAGAATACAATCCTACAGAAGTGTTCATTTCTTCCTGGCACATAAACAAGTCAAGCTTAGAATAGGAGACATACAGAATACAATCCTACAGAAGTGTTCATTTCTTCCTGGCACATCAACAAGTCAAGCTTAGATTAGCAGACATACAGAATACAATCCTACAGAAGTGTTCATTTTTCCTGGCACATCAACAAGTCAAGCTCAGAATAGGAGACATACAGAGTATTAGATTCAAGGCTGAATACTTATATATTGCAATGGAGAAGAAAGGAAAAAATAAGCATATTTAATGTCTAAGCATACCAGGCTTGAATTTGCACTGACTATAATGCTTTTATAAGAAGACATGAAAGCAATTGGAATTTGGTAGTACTTCAAATAATATAAGACATGTTATTGTACAAACAATAGACATATTTGTTTTGGAATTTAATATTTTTTATCAAAGGCAAAATATAGGTGACTGATTATGAATAATTGGAAAAGACTTGATTTTGATATCTATTGATTTAAATCTTATTTGAATGCAAATGTCAGCAATGATGAGAAAAATGTCAATTCTGTGTCTGTGAATATAAAAACAACTGACATTCCACTGTTTGGAAAGTACAAAATGGAAAGAATCCAACTGAAACCATATAAATGTGATTTTTGTGAATTTGCATGTAATGAAAAACTAAAATTGAAAGTACACAAAAGAATCCATACTATAGAAAAGCCTTACAAATGCGATGTTTGTAAATATGTATGTAATCAGAAAAGCAATTTAATCATTCACAAAAGAATACACACTGGAGAGAAACCTTATGCATGCGGTTTGTGTGGATATGCTAGTACAGCCAAATGCCATCTAATCAGACATAGAAGAACACATACTGGAGAGAAACCTTTTAAATGTGATGTTTGTGAATATGCATGTAGTACAAAACAATATTTAATCAGTCACAAAAGAATACATAATGGAGAGAAACCGTATAAATGTGATGTTTGTGAATATGCATTCAATCAGAAGCATTATTTAATTCGACACCAAAGAATTCATAATGGAGAGAAACCGTATAAATGTGATGTTTGTGAATATGCATTTAATCGGAAGCATAATTTAATTCGACACCAAAGAACACATACTGGAGAGAAACCCTTTGAATGTGATATTTGTGAATATGCATGTAGCTTTAAAAGTGATTTAAATGCACATAGGAGGATACACACTGGAGAAGAGCCTTACAAATGTGATGTTTGCAACTATGTATCTAATCATAAACAAAATTTGATCAGACACAAAAGATTACACACTGGAGAGAAACTTTATACATGTGATGTTTGTGAATATGCATGTAATGAGAAACCGAAATTGAACATACACAAAAGAATACATACTGGAGAGAAACCTTATAAATGCGATATTTGTGAATATGCATGTAATGTGAAACAGGGATTAGGAATACACAAAAGAATACATACCGGAGAGAAACCTTATGCATGTGATGTTTGTGAATATGAATGTAGTGTGAAACAGGGATTGATCATGCACAATAAAATACACACAGGAGAGAAGCCCTATACATGTGATTTGTGTGGATATGCATGTATAGACAAAAGGTTTCTTACCATACATACAAGGAAACACACTGGAGAGAAACCTTATAAATGTAATGTTTGTGAATATGCATGTAGCCGGAAAAGTAGTTTATATAGGCATAGAAAGATACACACTGGAGAGAAACCGTATAAATGTGATGTTTGTGAATATGCATTTAGTCAGAAAAATAATTTAATTCGACACCAAAGAATTCATACTGGAGAGAAACCCTGAAAATGTGATGTTTGTGGATATGCATTTAATCAGAAGCATCATTTAATTCGACACCAAAGAACACATACTGGAGAGAAACCCTTTGAATGTGATATTTGTGAATATGCATGTAGCTTGAAAAGTGATTTAAATGCACATAGGAGGATACACACTGGAGAAAAGCCTTACAAATGTGATGTTTGCAACTTTGTATGTAATAATAAACAAAATTTGATCAGACACAAAAGATTACATACTGGATAGAAACCTTATACATGTGATGTTTGTGAATGTGCATGTAATGTGAAAAAGGGATTGATCATCCACAATAAAATACACACGGGAGAGAAGCCCTATACATGTGATTTGTGTGGATATATATGCATGTACAGACAAAAGGCATCTTACCATACATACAAGGAAACACACTGGAGAGAAACCATTTAAATGTAATGTTTGTGAATATGCATGTAGCAGGAAAAGTATTTTAATTACACATAGAAAGATACACATTGGAGAGAAACCCTAAATATGTGATGTTTGCAAATATGTATTTAAACAGAAGCAGACATTAATCAGACACAGAATAATACACACTAGAGAAAAACCTTATAAATTAGCTGTTTGTGAATATACATGCAGTGTTAAGCAAAGTTTAATCACACACAAAAGAATACATACTTGAGATAAACCCTATAAATATGATGTTCGCAAATATGCATTCAAACAGAAGCAAGATTTTATCACATTCAAAATAATACCCACTGGAGAAAATGTTTACAAATGAGAATTTTGTGAATAGGCATTTATTCAGAAACATGAATTATTCAGCCACAAGAGAAAACATACTGAAGGTAAAACACAATTTTAGTGTTTGTGAAAATGCATGTAATGAGAAACGCCAATTTAACATAAACAACATGATACAAAGTAGAGAGAAGCCCTTCAAACTTGAAGTCTGAGAGTAATCAAGTAAACAGATGCAAGTTTTAATCGTACATAAATCAAACCTGCTACCTCCAGCGACATAGGCGAAAGCTGTACCACTACACCATCAAGGCAGTCTATGCATGTAGTTTTAAGCATGATTTAATTACAATAAAAAGTATTTCATTTGCAATGAACAAACAGTTCAAATAGTAAAATAAACTATTTTACAAAGAATATATGGGATGTTGTAGTTTCAATTATGATAGAGTTGAAAGGATTTGTTATTATAAATATTCTAAAAGTACAAGCTCAGTGTATATAAAATAAGTTAAAGTGGTTTTAAATCATTAAAATATGTTGAGTTCTTATTAATTATGTAATTAGTCAGACGTGAATACATATGGAAAGAAACCTTATAAATGTGATGTTTGTGAATTTGCATGTATTCAGAAACATCAATAAGTCACTCCCAAGAGAATACATACTGGAGATTAACCTTACCAATATCATGATTATTGGTATGAAAGTGCATGCAAAACTAATCTAATATCATGAAGAAAAAAAAATATACTGCAAACAATCAGTATGAAAGTGATTTTGTGAATATGAGTGTATTGTTAAGGATGATTTAATAATACATATCATAGCACATTTATGTTTGACTCAATAACAATGATAAATGTTTGTGAATATAATGTTGTTATTTCCTTAAATTGAAAAGTATATGATCCATGTAAGATGAATGTGAATAAACAAAATCTCTATGTGAATATGCATTTTGTAGAATAAGTCCATTAATCTGTTTATGAAAGCCCATGAAGGTGTTTATGGTAATTTAAGGCAGTCCATTAAGCTGTTTATGAAACAGCATGAAGGTGTTAATGGTAACTAAAGGCTGTCCATTATAGATGCTATGTCTTAGCATAAGGGACACTAACAAAAAAGAAGCGGAAATTATAACAATGAAAGCTAAAATCACGGGAATTATTATTGGCTTTAACTAGAAACTTCTTAAATGATCATGTGACTGAATTACATCTATGTTGAACAAAATATTCAGTTATCAGACAAAATCATCTTGGTAATATGCAATCCCGTACGAAACAGTCCAGGCGTAATATAACAGGATTCATACAGGAATATCGCTCTAAATCCTACAAGGAAACCAGCAGGAAAATGGAGCGAAATATGTTAATTAGATTAACAGGAATCCTGTAGGAATATTTGATAAAAAATCCTTGCAGGGATTTTGTCCTCATTTACATATTTCGGGCCATTTTCCTGCTGGATTCCTTCTACTTTTTTCCTACCAGGAATCCTAGTAGCAGGAAATCAAACCTCATTTGCATATTTCAAAACTCTTGATTTCTAGTTGGATTAAATACCTACAAGGAATCCAGTTACAAAATCCTACAAGGAATATAGAACAAATCCTACAAGGAATATAGAAAAAATCCTACAAGGAATCTCATTACAAAATCCAAAAAGATTTTTGATACTTAAATAGGTTAAAACTTCCTATCAGGTTTCCTGGTACAAAATTCCTACAAGGAATCGTTTCCTGGTACAAAAATCGTACAAAGAATCAAAGGAATCCAGGTTCAACCTTTTATGAGACTCAACAGTGCTTATATGTACGGTTACTAATGTTTAGACAAGAAGGTCAAAAAGTCATGGTGAAGGTCATCCAAAGACAATGATGTTATTTAATTGTAAAAGATCACTTTTAGGTCATGGTCACATGTTTATAAATCAATGTAAAGGACAAATGACAAATAAATGAAGTTTTTATCGTGTTCACAGTCGATTATAACAATTTTGCCAATTTTAATAAAGGGCCATAATTCAGTCATGCATAGACGCCTCTGGCCGATTTCAAAAGGAACCGAGCTCTCATGTATATCTAGCTACTGTATAAGTTTGGTAAACATCAGATAATAAATTATCAATTATAGCAATTTTGCCAATTTTAAAGGGCCATAATCCCGTCATGCATGGACTGATCTGGCTGGTTTTCAAAAGGCACCAAGCTCTCATGTATATCTAGCTACTGTATAAGTTTGGTAAACATCGGATAATAAATGATTACTTTATTTTGTTCATAAGGTCAATTATAGCAATTTTGCCAATTTTAAAGGGCCATCTTCCTGTCATGCATGGACGGATCTGGCTGGTTTTCAATAGGAACCAAGCTCCCATGTTTATCTAGCTACTGAATAAGTTTGGTAAACATTGAATAATAAATCAAGTTCTTATCGTGTTCACAAGGTCAATTTGAACAATTTTGCCAATTTTAAAGGGCCATAATCCAGTCATGCATGGATGGATCTGGCTGGTTTTTGAAAGGAACTGAGCTCCCATGGTGTATCTAGCTACTGTATAATTTTGGTAAACATTAGATAATAAATGAAGAATTTATCGTGTTCACAAGAAATTGTGGACAGACGACGGGCGATCACAAAAACTCACCTTGTCACTACGTGACAGGCGAGCTAATAAGAAGCAAGAGGGCCAAGATGGTCCTTAATTAGTCACAAAATACGGAAAATCTATAAGTAAAATTATTAAAGAGAGTGGACTAGACCACTATTTTAGGTTCAAATACCCAACAGGATTCCTAGAACAAAATCCTACCAGGAATCCAAATCAAATTTTTACTAGAATAAATAATAACTGTAAATGTTTAATCAAGAGATGCTGATAATGCATCATTGATTTATTTGATGGTAATTAACATATATATCAGAACAATTTTTTTTATCCTTTTGCGCATACAGACGCTTTTAGAAAACATTGTGGAAAAAGAAGAAAATTCTCATCTATAATGAGCAATTACTCCTTTTGCCACAATGTTTTCAACTCAATTAAAAAAACCGCTTTAGTTTATTGAGATTTTCCATAACAACTCATTTTGCCAGGACATGTTCAAAGTCAGCTGTTGCAGATCCCTTGTATGAGGGAAAGTGTCAACTTTAAATTCTAAAACAAACACAAGCATTCACAATTCAAGAAGTAGGTTGAAAAATTGTTCACAAACAACTCAGGAATATTTAAGAATGTTGCCACTTAAAAACAAAGGGTGATCTGGAAACATAGTTTAACTTAAAGAGTTAATCCATTTGATTGTGCATGAACAAAGCACTGATGGGTATCACTAAGCAGAGTCTTGTAGAGTCTGGTGGTCAAATCATCAGTCGTCAACTATGAGGAAATGGTTAAAGTTTGTTTCAGTTTGGTGATGACTGGACCATCCTCTATAAGGGGCTCTTTTAAGTTGTTGTGTATGGAGCTATTCAAATGAAAGTAAAAGATAGAAAATTATAATAAATGAACCCTTGAAGGCTTCTTTACCCATAAAGACGGTTTCTGACACCTCTGCAGCAGATGACTTTTAAATACAATATGAGCAATTTTTCTTTTTGCCACTATTATCTGTTTTCAACTTTATTCAATAATTTTACTTTCGTTTACACAGCTACCTTTCCTCTATTTGATCATGTCTGCCTAGTTATATGCAGTGCCAGTCATCTTTCTTTTACAAAACATTAATGAAAATACTCAAGATCTCGAATCCAGCAACCATTTTTGAGATTGTTCTCAAGTTTGCATTCTGATAAACCAGCTTCAATTTTCATGGACGTTCATTTAAAGGCAAATATCTAATATAAAGTAAGTTTGCAAATTAATCTCAAATACTTTACTTAATATTCATCGTTAAATATTGCATTTTTGAGTTCAAGTCTTAGAATATTCTCAAGAACGGTTATTTTCTTCATTAATTTGACGAGGTCTGTATGAAAAATGTGCGGACCTAGACCTCATCCAGGGGTTGAGAGTTCGAATCCCAGCTCGGCCTACATTCTTTCTGACGTTTGAAAAAGTCACTTTGACATGCGTCATTCATCAATGGTTTGTTTGTTTGGAGTTTAACGCCGCTTTCAACAGCTTTGGTCATATCACGGCGGTCTGTGCACCTACCCATGTTTTCCTGGCTTTCCCACACCAGTACTTACACAACATTCTTTCGAAGCCACGGACTACTTTCTCACATAGATCAGAGGTGAGAGGCAATGGAAAACATCGCCCGAAAGAATGTCGCCGCAACCGGGTATTCATCAATGGGATTACAGTCTATGTGGAAAAGCAGCCAGCTGCTTAGAAAGTATGTTGTGTTGAGTACTGGTATGCGAAGCAAGGTAATACATGAGTAGGCCGCCGTGATGTGAACAATTGTTGAAAATGGTGTTAAACCCAAATCAATCAATCATCCTATGCGAAAGCAAGGTAATACATGAGTAGGCCGCCGTGATGTGACTGAACAATTGTTGAAAATGGCGTTAAACCCAAATCAATCAATCATCTAAGACGACAGGTCAGTATCACCATTATAAATTTATATAAATCACCATGTTGTCAATAGTTCATCTGGAACACGTCACAGGTAATGTCCTTGGTTGGTCAATTTTCAAAGCTAGAATGCTTTCCAAATTTTTCTTGCCTAGCTGCTTCAACTGAAAAGTATACATTCAAGTATTAATTTAAATTGCTGGTTCAGACAAATATTTCTAAACATGGGAATGTGTCTTGAATGTTTAATTTTTCTGCCGAGTCATAGACTAATTAAAATGTGAAAAAACAACAGTAATTTAGTAGGACTCATTATTTTGGGAGAACACATCAAAGGACTCATTGATACAAATGTGTAAATGAAACAATGGTCTTGAATTTGTGCACACTGCTCCAGTAAAGATTTATGGAAACAATTTGTTTTTGATCTCCTGTGTTGAATCCCAGAAAGGGTTATACAAAAACCCATTAATCATTCTAAGGTGGTCCGTCGCTGTACGCAAGTAAATATTTTCCAATGATATATGATCAAATAAATGCTTTAAAATATTTCTGTTGATCTAAATATTGTGGGACAGAGAAAGGGTGAGAGATCTTCGTAACCAGCATTTTGATTGCAATACAAATGAAATAATGCAAAATAAAAGTAAAATAATTTACTTACGAATATTCCAGAACACTTAATCCATCAACTAAACAGAAATAGATGCAAACTATCGCCGATATCGCATATATTCTGTGAAAACAGCATGTGTTGAAAAAGGCCGCCATCTTGATTTAAACAATTTTCCAAACGCCGATAGACTTTTTTAATGACGTCATACCACATGCCATTCATGACGTAACAAGATCAATGCATAACAAAAGTGACTTGTCGAAAGTAACAAATATGCAGAAAAGTTTTAAGACTTTAAACATAAATCAATTAAAAATATTACAGACCGTCGATGGGAGTGGTTGATAAATATGAGTTTATTCCAGATTTTCCTTAGATAATTAAATTACTTAAGAGACACTGTATAAATAACTTCACACTTAATATCCATTTGCACACTTAAATTAACTCTTTTTCACTTGCAGACGCATTCATCAGACGTAATGTGTTTTTCCCTTTCCTACAATGTTTCAAAATTAAAAGTTGGTTAGCTGAAAGTAAAACTTAAAACAAATGTTTGATAGTAGAGATATGTATACATGGTTTATGAATCGACTCAGAAATTACTTGGTTTCTCCTTTTTATCACAATGTTTTCAAAAGCTTGTTAGCTGAAAGAAAAACTAACAAAAAACAACTCCTCTTGATAGTCACCGTAAATCCAAAATATATATACGATGTTTGAATACACTCGAAAGGTAAGTGTTTCACCTCTTCTCACAATGTTTTTAAATGGTGTCTAGTTGTTTGTTTGAAGAATCTATAAAAATCTGGTCAAATTTGCACAGAGGTGAAGATATGTAACACTTTTGAAGCATTTTTTAAATCTAGTTAATAACAATTGTCACCAATTCATTAATTTGGACTGATCAGAATATAAATGCTTTGGGAAAGTCCAACTTACTTTTACATAAATCCTGCCTGTCTAACATTCACGTGACCTATTGCGTCATAATTAAGTCACCGACCTTTGTTTAAAATGCTGGGGAGAGATTGAGCCACGTCATATGAAAACCCACATTATATATCAATGAACTATGATCACAGTTAATACTTCTATGTCAAGTTTTACATTAAGTCATTGTTTTCCCCCTGTGTAGTTAAAGCTGTGTGTGTGTGTGACTAGAGACCCTTAGAAGCAGACTGGGCAGGTTTATCAAGTTATATGAATATCGGCTGGTTGCAGAGACCAAATGTCATTTTTGTATGACATGACTCATTTGTGTAGGTTAAAAATAGGTTAGCTGCTAAGTTTTCCCGGGTAAATAAGTTGACCCTTACCAATTTGTAGAGGCATTTCTATGCATCTACAGCAAACACATTTTAAAAATATTGTGAGGAAAGGAGAAATTGCTATTTAAATTTCAATGGCTTTTTCATTTAGGATTGTACCTACTGATCTTGAATACCCCAGTGGGGAACTAAGGATTGTATACCATTTTTTTTAATTAAAGTTTTAGATTTTCTTTTGCATATTTTCTAAGTTTCAGAATCCAAGTTAGTAAAATGTTAAAGTATAAAATTCCTGCTATGAAAAAGTATAAGTTCTAGAAATCCTGCCAAAGTTTCATTAACTGGAGATTTTAAATATTATAAGATGAATTATTCCTAGTAGGAATATGAATTTCACCAATATTCCAGCTACAGTAAAGGGATTCCTGTTACTATAGCAGGAAACTTTTCCAGTATGAACAAATTTTCCCTGTAGGAAATTAGGTTTTTTCCATGTACGGTTACATTCCTGCAGGAAAAATTGATTCCTGCTAGATTCCTGGTACATTCCTACCAGGGTCCTGCTGGAATCCTGTTAAAATCTTCGTACGGGATGGCCCAATATTTGTAAATTTAATAAATTACAGGACGGAAAGTATTAATAAATCTATGTAGATATATTTCGGAAGATTATTCTATATGCAATGACGTAATAAATTATGTTGCTGTTCCCTAACGTATTCTTACTGTGTACCTTTTTCATTTGATATACCAAATATTATTTATCTGACATATTGCATAGTTATACATGTATATGTATTTTCTTTTTTCTTAGCCATATTCTTCCACTTTGTAAATGGCAATAGACATATTTTGTCGATATTGCCAATAAAGGATTGAATTTAATTGAATTGATAAGGAAAGATAGAATTGTAAATAATATGTAAATTCTGTACAGTGTGCGATGGGTAGACCCCGACCCATAACTTATATACGGGGAAATAAATATGTTAGCAATGGTAATTGAAAAAAAAAAAAAAATAATAATATTTGTGGTGTTTATTGTAATTCCTCATCATGCTGTATATTACTTTTTCTTTAGACATGTAAAAAATAAAGTTTTGTTCTGTTCTGTTTTAAAACCACTGTGTGTAGTTTTGACAGGTTTTTTTTAATTAGAATTTATTATTTTTTATCTTGTCTGTTTTTGTGACACCTTTGGCATAGTCTTCATCTGCGCCATCAAAACAGTTGATGACATCAAGTCAAAATACAGAAAATTTCTAGAAATGAACTTAATATATTTCTATACATAGGAAAATTGTTGAAAATTGTTGAAATCATCTTGGCACACAGAGAGGTTGCTGATTGTTAAGGTGTCAGATTGCATTTTCATGTAGGAAAGTGCAAATTAAATTCTCACTGTTTTATTATACTCATTACAGTCACAAGTGATGACCATGATTACACTTGTGCAAGGCATCTTTTATAATTGGTTCCTTTTTTCGCATTCTTGAGTTATCTCCACTTGAAGTTTGACCTTAATTTATATACTATTAGCTGGTTTGACTTACATCACTACTCTCTTTTGACACCTACCAAGTGGACATTTTTTGAGTTTTGAAACAATTTGAGAAAGACAAGCCATCCCTTCTTTACCTACTTCATTAGCAACCATGTCTGAACTCTTTCACATACATACAGTTGTTTGTTGACACCTCTGCAGCAGAAGACTTTTGAGAACATTTTGACAGAAGGAGAAATTGCTCATGATGAGCGATTTCTCATTTTGTCAAAATGTTTTCAACTCTTAAATTCATATTTATTATACTTTCATATAAAGATTTTTTTTAAATATTTTTCCTAGATAGTTTGAAAATGTTTTGCTGCAGGTTTATTTTAAGTGTGAAGGGTTAAGAGTATGGGGGTGATTAGATCCCAAGGTAGAATCCACTGTGGTCGAGTGGTTAGTGTCGGGGATTTCGAAACCGGGTGTCCCGGGTTCGATCCCCAGTCGCGGCACTATGGTCATGGTGGAGTGCCCTTGGGCAAGGCACATTTTCCAGCCTAGTACTGGTTTGTTTACCCAGGGATCATGAATAATTAAATTTAATTGCGCGCTAAATGACCTTAGCTGTCGATGCGCCATAAAACAATATACATCCATTCATTAGATCCCAAGGTAGTGTAAATGAATTTCTAAGTAAAATAGGCTGAATCGATTCCAATTGCTATTCTTTTTAATCATCTCCCCCTGATATACAATTACGTGATGAGATGAGATAAGAGTTAAAACATGTCAAGCAATTGGACCCTTACTCACAAGTCTAGTTAACCCTTTCCCTCATATAAACGCTTTCGGACGCCTCTGCAGCAGACGGCTTTCTGAAAACATAGTGACAAAAGAAGAAATTGCACAAAACGTGCAATTTCTCCTTTTGCCACAATGTTTTCCACTTTTAGTCATAGATTATCCATTCAATTATAGAGATTTTCTATTTTTTGACAAAATACGTTCAAAGTCGTCTGCTGCAGAATTGTCGTATGAGGGAAAGGGTTAACTGTTGGAGTATCCATAGTGTTGAATTTGATAAATAACCTGTTGAATGCTGAATTTAAAGCTCACCTGAGGAAGAGGTGCTCAATGTGTGCTTTTGTGATCACCTTAATTTTTGTCTTCTGTCATCAACAATTGCCTTGTTGACAGTCAACAGACAATATTTGGCATCTAATCTTCAAGAAATTTATCAAATTTATCGTGACACAAAGCATAATAAGATAATATACCAAACTTTCAGTTAAGACTATGATTATCAAATCTATTACACTAACTCTAATTGGCAAATGTCTAAGTGTAAATACAACCATGAAGAAGAAGAATTAATATAGGCATATTTTGATTGTATTCTAATTAGGGATGGCATTGAGTTTTTAAAAGATTTTTTTTTCATTTTTTCATGTTTATTGTTTCATAAACTGTAAATAAAGGGTTACCAATGGTCTATTTTACGCGTATTTTATAAAGTATCATAATAGTGTATAATATGACAAACTGATAATCCCTGCTTTAGGCTATAAGTGTGATCAATACAATACCGATTTTTCTTTTTAGAATGAGGCATCAATCAGACAATCCTTCATTTGGGCGATGTTATTATCCGATTTCATAATTTGTTTTGATAAGCAAACTGTTACTAATTAACTAGCGGTGTATTTTCACATTTTGTATAATTAAAGAAGCCTTGATTGGTAAGTGCGAACATGCAGATTATGTAGCACATGTTTGAAGTTCATTAATTGTTTGTTCAAATATCAGACTGTTGAAATAAAACCTTTTATTTGTAGATAATTCTTTTTACTCATTATTTTCATAAATACACCCAAATGCAATCTGCATTGCCACATCCGTTTTGAAATATCTTGACATTAGTACGTAATATTTGACTTAAACAATTATTGTTACGCCGTCTGTAGTTTGGAAGTGTGTCCGCCGATCTAAGAAAATTGCCAAATGTACCCTGTGTGAGGCAGAGCTGGTCCTACCAGGGAACTACAACCTCATCTTTTACAACAGCATTGCAACAATAGTTCTATGCAGCAAGATAAATATTAAACTTCAGTTGTAAACAGGGTAATCAGAGCTAAATGTTTTCGAACAATACATTAAGAATGGGATCAATAAATTAAAATCTGCGCACTTTAATAGCGTATTTTTCATATGAATTCACCGGTGTAACGGAAATGTCAAATGTGAGTACTGGACAAATAAAGAATTAATTAACTCTTTTTTGGGGAAGCGTGCGCAAATGGGTCGAATATTCGAATATTCAAATACTAATTTTGATATTCATTGCCATCCCTAATTCTAATCCATTCATCTTCTGCACTGTTACCTTGCCTACATAGACTTGTATATTGCTTCAACTGAATGAATAAATATGTTTAAACTAAAGGAAAGTTTTGTTATCACTCAGAAATCTGCATTTTTAAATTAAGTATATTGAGACATTGTCATAATCAGTGTTTTGATGATATTTAGGCTAAGTCCGAATATGGGTAATGTTATATCAAAAAATAGGTCATTAGGTTAAATTTGAGAAAAATCTTGTTAACACTAGCAATCACCTTTTTGACTTCAGCAGCTTTAAACTTTGTCAGAATAATTGTCTTGATGAAACCTAGACCAAGTTCAAAAATTGGTCATGTCAGATCAAAAACCTAAGCTCACTAAGGCCAAATTGAAGGAAAATCTTAATTACTCTCTGGTATCCGCATTATTAAATTGAGCATGTTGAAACTTTGCCAGAATGACTGTCTTGAGGATATCTAGACTTAGGTCAAATATGGGACATACTTGGTCCAAAAAAAGGATCAATAGGCCAAAATAAACTCAAATCTTGTGAATTCTCCCAAAGCTATATATTTTTTTAAATAAGCATGTTGAAACTTTGTCAGAGGGTTTGTCTTGACAATATCTAGGATAAATTCAAATTTGGATCATATCAAATCAACTAGGTCACTAAGCCATTCTTGCAGACACTAGAATTAGCTTACCTGACTGCAAAGTGAGTTATTATGATTGACCATGTGGTTGGCATTTCTAATCACATTGCACAACTCAAATCAGCAATCCAGAGCCATGAACGCCCACTTGTTAAAATCGTCCGGCTTTGCATTTAGAAGATTACTAAGGATTCTGGGAATATCAAGCTGTAAAAATATTAAGTTGAGCAGCCACCTGTATAAGGCCTGGTCCGACAGTGCAGCTGCACCAACTGAAATGGAAAGCAAGGCAAAAGGTCCAGGGTGTTCCACTCCTGTGACACTTTTGCTGCGGCTCTGTGCACGCCGGCCCGTCCTACCTGCGAGATTTTGGAGAAAAAAAATCGCCCAGAGAGTGGTAGGCCACGCTGGCCTGGTTGGAAACTGGTGGTACACAAGACTGTTGGTGCCTCTTCATCAGAGAACCATAAATTCATTGTAGGGAAAGTACAAAATACTAATGAGATATTTCACCTTTTTTCACAATGATTTTGACTCCACTCCATTGCAGGAGTATTATTCCAATTGTCCAGATGTTTAAACTCATTTTATCATAGTGAGAATGTCCACTTTTGTCACAATGTTTTCAACCCTATCCAATAATAATACTCTTATCTGAAGAGAATTTACATAGTTTTGACTTTATGTAACAAAGTTGTCATCTGCAGATATGTTTGGAAAAAAGGTTTGATGGGTTACAATGAGACAGAGCTGATTAAATGAAATTGAAATAAAAAGTGTCATACAACCTAAAGTAATCAGGTTTTAACCCTACAGGTGTCCTTAATTGAAAAAGTCTAGGCGAAACAATTGAAACCCAAATTATATATTAAAGCACAATGATTGGGTGAAATTGAAAACAATGTTGAAAAATGAGAATTTGCTCATCATGATCAAATATCAAAATGTTTTCAAAAGTTGTCAGCTTCAGAGGCAGGCACAAGATAGTGTCTGTCTGTATGTGGGAAAGTGTTAACAAGACATTTTGTTTTTTAACAGCCAAACAGACAGTGCCAATTAAGAAGAGGTTTCGTTACATCATAAAGAACCCTAAACATGGGGGAAAAGCCTGCCCAAATACCCTAACAGAGACGGAGCAGTGTACCAATTTGACATTTTGTGAGAGTTACTACTGGGACACAGAGCGCTGGAGCAAATGTTACCTCCCCTTACATAAAATACCTCAGTGTGGACAGGGTCTGAGGGCAAGAAGTAAGTAAAGTTACCTCCCTGTACTTAAATTAGATCAGTTTATACATGGTCTGAGGGTAAGAAGTAAGTAAATGTTACCTCCCCTTACATAAAATACCTCAATACCTTAGTATGGACATGTTTAAGGGTAAGAAGTAAGTAATTGTTACCTCCCCTTACGTTAAATAGTTTCGTTTAGACAGGGTCTGAGGGCAAGAAGTAAGTAAATGTTACCTTCCTTTACATTCAATACCTCATTGTGGACAGGGCTGAGGGTAAGAAGTAAGTCAATGTTACCTCCCCTTACGTTAAATAGTTTGGTTTAGACAGGGTCTGAGGGCAAGAAGTAAGTCTATGTTACCTCCCTTTACATTCAATACCTCAGTGTGGACAGGGCTGAGGGTAAGAAGTAAGTCAATGTTATCTCCCTTTACATTCAATACCTGATTGTGGACAGGGCTGAGGGTAAGAAGTAAGTCAATGTTACCTACCTTTACATAAAATACCTCAGTGTAGACAGGGTCTGAGGGCAAGAAGTAAGTCAATGTTACCTCCCTTTACATAAAATACCTCAGTGTGGACAGGGTCTGAGAGTAAGAAGTAAGTCAATGTTACCTCCCTTTACATAAAATACCTCAGTGAGGGCAAGAAGTAAGTCAATGTTACCTCCCTTTACATAAAATACCTCAATGTAGACAGGGTCTGAGGGCAAGAAGTAAGTCAATGTTACCTTCCTTTACATAAAATACCTCAGTGAGGGCAAGAAGTAAGTCAATGTTACCTCCCTTTACATAAAATACCTCAATGTAGACAGGGTCTGAGGGCAAGAAGTAAGTCAATGTTACCTTCCTTTACATAAAATACCTCAGTGAGGGCAAGAAGTAAGTCAATGTTACCTCCCTTTACATAAAATACCTCAATGTAGACAGGGTCTGAGGGCAAGAAGTAAGTCAATGTTACCTTCCTTTACATAAAATACCTCAGTGAGGGTAAGAAGTAAGTCAATGTTACCTCCCTTTACATAAAATACCTCAGTGTAGACAGGGTCTGAGGGCAAGAAGTAAGTCAATGTTACCTCCCTTTACATAAAATACCTCAGTGTGGACAAGGCTGAGGGTAAGAAGTAAGTCAATGTTACCTCCCTTTACATAAAATACCTCAGTGTGGACAAGGCTGAGGGTAAGAAGTAAGTCAATGTTACCTCCCTTTACATAAAATACCTCAGTGAGGGTAAGAAGTAAGTCAATGTTACCTCCCTTTACATAAAATACCTCAGGGTCTGAGGGCAAGAAGTAAGTCAATGTTACCTTCCTTTACATAAAATACCTCAGTGTAGACAGGGTCTGAGGGTAAGAAGTAAGTCAATGTTACCTCCCTTTACATTCGATACCTCAGTGTAGACAGGGTCTGAGGGTAAGAAGTAAGTCAATGTTACCTCCCTTTACATAAAATACCTCAGTGTGGACAAGGCTGAGGGTAAGAAGTAAGTCAATGTTACCTCCCTTTACATAAAATACCTCAGTGTGGACAAGGCTGAGGGTAAGAAGTAAGTCAATGTTACCTCCCTTTACATAAAATACCTCAGTGAGGGTAATAAGTAAGTCAATATTACCTCCCTTTACATAAGATACCTCAGTGTAGACAGGGTCTGAGGGCAAGAAGTAAGTCAATGTTACCTTCCTTTACATAAAATACCTCAGTGTAGACAGGGTCTGAGGGTAAGAAGTAAGTCAATGTTACCTCCCTTTACATTCGATACCTCAGTGTAGACAGGGTCTGAGGGTAAGAAGTAAGTCAATGTTACCTCCCTTTACATAAAATACCTCAGTGAGGGTAAGAAGTAAGTCAATATTACCTCCCTTTACATAAGATACCTCAGTGTAGACAGGGTCTGAGGGCAAGAAGTAAGTCAATGTTACCTTCCTTTACATAAAATACCTCAGTGTAGACAGGGTCTGAGGGTAAGAAGTAAGTCAATGTTACCTCCCTTTACATTCGATACCTCAGTGTAGACAGGGTCTGAGGGTAAGAAGTAAGTCAATGTTACCTCCCTTTACATAAAATACCTCAGTGAGGGTAAGAAGTAAGTCAATGTTACCTCCCTTTACATAAAATACCTCAGTGTAGACAGGGTCTGAGGGTAAGAAGTAAGTCAATGTTACCTTCCTTTACATAAAATACCTCAGTGTAGACAGGGTCTGAGGGTAAGAAGTAAGTCAATGTTACCTCCCTTTACATTCGATACCTCAGTGTAGACAGGGTCTGAGGGTAAGAAGTAAGTCAATGTTACCTCCCTTTACATAAAATACCTCAGTGAGGGTAAGAAGTAAGTCAATGTTACCTCCCTTTACATAAAATACCTCAGTGTAGACAGGGTCTGAGGGTAAGAAGTAAGTCAATGTTACCTTCCTTTACATAAAATACCTCAGTGTAGACAGGGTCTGAGGGTAAGAAGTAAGTCAATGTTTCCTCCCTTTACATTCGATACCTCAGTGTAGACAGGGTCTGAGGGTAAGAAGTAAGTCAATGTTACCTCCCTTTACATAAAATACCTCAGTGAGGTTAAGAAGTAAGTCAATGTTACCTCCCTTTACATAAAATACCTCAGCGTACACAGGGTCTGAGGGTAAGAAGTAAGTCAATGTTACCTCCCTTTACATAAAATACCTCAGTGTAGACAGGTCTGAGGGTAAGAAGTAAGTCAATGTTACCTCCCTTTACATAAAATACCTCAGCGTAGACAGGGTCTGAGGGTAAGAAGTAAGTCAATGTTACCTTCCTTTACATAAAATACCTCAGTGTAGACAGGGCTGAGGGTAAGAAGTAAGTCAATGTTACCTCCCTTTACATTTGATACCTCAGTGTAGACAGGGTCTGAGGGTAAGAAGTAAGTCAATGTTACCTTCCTTTACATAAAATACCTCAGTGTAGACAGGGTCTGAGGGCAAGAAGTAAGTCAATGTTACCTTCCTTTATATAAAATACCTCAGTGAGGGTAAGAAGTAAGTCAATGTTACCTCCCTTTACATAAAATACCTCAGTGTAGACAGGGTCTGAGGGCAAGAAGTAAGTCAATGTTACCTCCCTTTACATAAAATACCTCAGTGTAGACAGGGTCTGAGGGCAAGAAGTAAGTCAATGTTACCTTCCTTTATATAAAATACCTCAGTGAGGGTAAGAAGTAAGTCAATGTTACCTCCCTTTACATAAAATACCTCAGTGTAGACAGGGTCTGAGGGCAAGAAGTAAGTCAATGTTACCTCCCTTTACATAAAATACCTCAGTGTAGACAGGGTCTGAGAGCAAGAAGTAAGTCAATGTTACCTCCCTTTACATAAAATACCTCAGTGTGGACAAGGCTGAGGGTAAGAAGTAAGTCAATGTTACCTCCCTTTACATAAAATACCTCAGCGTAGACAGGGTCTGAGGGTAAGAAGTAAGTCAATGTTACCTTCCTTTACATAAAATACCTCAGTGTAGACAGGGCTGAGGGTAAGAAGTAAGTCAATGTTACCTCCCTTTACATTTGATACCTCAGTGTAGACAGGGTCTGAGGGTAAGAAGTAAGTCAATGTTACCTTCCTTTACATAAAATACCTCAGTGTAGACAGGGTCTGAGGGTAAGAAGTAAGTCAATGTTACCTCCCTTTACATAAAATACCTCAGTGAGGGTAAGAAGTAAGTCAATGTTACCTCCCTTTACATTCAATACCTGATTGTGGACAGGGCTGAGGGTAAGAAGTAAGTCAATGTTACCTCCCTTTACATTAAATACCTCAGTGTAGACAGGGTCTGAGGGTAAGAAGTAAGTCAATGTTACCTACCTTTACATAAAATACCTCAGTGTAGACAGGGTCTGAGGGCAAGAAGTAAGTCAATGTTATCTTCCTTTACATAAAATACCTCAGTGTAGACAGGGTCTGAGGGTAAGAAGTAAGTAAATGTTACCTCCCTTTACATAACATATCTCAGTGTGGACAGGGCTGAGGTAAGAAGTAAGTCAATGTTACCTCCCTTTACATAAAATACCTCAGCGTAAACAGGGTCTGAGGGCAAGAAGTAAGTCAATGTTACCTCCCTTTACATAAAATACCTCAGCGTAGACAGGGTCTGAGGTCGAGAAGTAAGTCAATGTTACCTCCCTTTACATAAAAAAATCTCATTGTGGACAGGGTCTAAGGGCAAAACGTTAGCAAATGCTACCTCCTGATACATAAAATATCCTTCTATGGGAATGCTAATTAATCATATGCCATTTAATATATAAATACATGTATAAATTAGGGATGGCAACGATTAATCGGTTACCCGGTTAACCGTATGTTTTCCGATTAATCGGTTAGTAATTTCGGCAACCGAGTACTCGGAAGAAAAAATAAAATATGTACACAGTTGTGTTTCATAATTTGTGCTTTCAATTTGTCACACGTAACTGACATGAGAGGTTAATTATTCACACCTCGATCGGCCAGTGTTTACATTACTGCGATAACAGCCGCACTCGATTTTATTGATGATCGTTTGTTTGTGTAGTGTTAATCGAATAATTGTCAATTAAAGGACGGTTTGTTTCTTTTAAAAAACTTTGATGTCTAATAAAGGCAGAAATTATAAGATAATGACTTATTAATTATATTCGGCGTTTCTTTTGATAATACAACTAATTGGAGTGAGTGTGATACATTTGAATTGTTGTTTTTGTAAATTATTATTTACCAACAAGATTAGAAAATTTAAAGAGTAATTTGAAGTTTGTAACACATTTTCCCCTGAGTTGGTATTTAAAGATATGCAGCTATGTACCTTTTTCATTGCTTGCCAAATGGCTTTATGCTGATAGGCGAGGGTAAACAACCCCGTATGATTAGATACCTTTTTCATTCGACATATTATAAATCGTATAACAGTCACTTCGTTAAAAAAAGATCTACAGAATATATTGCCATAATGCCGCCTTCTACATCCTTTGTCTGGAAGTATTTCAAATGCTGTGCTGATGATAACAAAGTCAAGTGCAGTTTGTGTGTTAAAGAACTGTCATGGACGGAAGAACCAGTAACATGCGCAACCACATTCGACTAAAATATCCGTCAGAAGACAAGACTTCCCTTAATTCGCCTACCAATGTGTCTAGCAAACAGCCATCAATGACATCCTTTATCTACACATCAACAAAGTTGTCAGCAACACAGAGCGAGCAGATTACTATAGCCATCGCTGATATGATAGGCACAGACTACATGCCTTTAAGTGTGGTAGAAGGAGATGGGTTCCTTAAACTCCTGAACATCGTTGCTCCTTACTACATAGTGTGATAGGCACAGACTACATGCCTTTAAGTGTGGTAGAAGGAGATAGGTTCCTTAAACTCCTGAACATCGTTGCTCCTTACTACATAGTGCCTTGCAGAAATACACCGAGAGCACGAGTTATTAAGCGCTACGGCGACGAAAAAGAATGTCTCATTCAACAAATCAGAAACGTAAGCTCAGCATCAATTACCACAGACACATGGACATCAAATACAACCGATAGCTATATAACTGTTACTGAACACCACATCACCGACGACTGGGAGATGAAATCAAACGTCCTTTATACATGACCGGATAATGCGAGTTAAAACAACAATAACAGTGGCTATGTATTGTCTATGAATCTATACGGTTAACCGGGTAACCGGTTACAAAATTGTACGAGTAACCGGTTAGTAATATCTGTAACCGTTGCCATCCCTAGTATAAATAGTTGACAGTAGGTCATGAAGTACTATTGGAATGTTGATACCCATGTTTAGGTTGTAACCCGGTTTGTGGTTTTGACAATCACATCGTTATCATAAAGTTACAGCATGCCATTGTTTAACCCTTATCCACATACAATGAATCTGCAGCAGACGATTTTGAAAACGTTGACTCAAAATTATAGAAAATCTCTTTATTTGTAGGAAAAATTACTGAAAAAAGTTGAAAACATTGTGGCAAAAGGAGAAATTGCTCATTTTGAGCAATTTCTCCTTTTGTCATGATGTTTTCAAAAGTTGGTAGCATCTATAGGTGGGAAAGGGATAGCATTGAAAACTTGACCAATTTCTCAAATACACCAAATCTACTACAGAGGGTTATACCCTTTCCCTCATACGACAATTTTGCAGCGACTTTGAACATATTTTGTCAAAAAATGGAAAATCTTCAAAATTAAATGGATAACCTATGACTTAAGGTGGAAAACATTGCGGCAAAAGGAGATATTGCTTGTTTTTAGCAATTTTTTCTTTTGTCACTATGTTTTCAAAAAGCCATCTGCTGCAGAGGCATCAGAAAGGGTCTATATGACGGAAAGGGTTAAACAATATCTTGACACAAATATTAAAATCTCTATAAATGATAATGATAATTTGTTTACTGAAAGAGCTGTGAACACTGTTGCAATGTGAGAAATTGCTTGTTATGCTCAATGAGTATTCTATCATTTATAGAGAATTTACATTTCATTTACCTCAATATTTTCAAAGATGTCTGCTTAGATATGACATAATTTTTATTTTCCATACAGATGTGACATGTCGATCAGAAAATGGTACTGTCCAGCCTGTAGATGTGTGTATAAAACAAATAGGACCTATGCCCTCTGTATCCCAGAAATGTTACAAGTCCTGTAATGAGGAATGTGTGTTTGGAGAATGGTCCGAGTGGAGTAGATGTATCAATGGGTGTAACGGGATCCGATACAGAACCAGGAAACTCATCGGTATGAAATAACAAGTTAACTTGTTGAAAACAAATAGAGAAAAAATGTTTGCTTAAAATTAGAAATTTCCCTATAAAGTTTTTAAAAGATGTCTGCAAAGAGGAATATTCAACAAAAGTATTTCTCAACTAAGCTCTACAGAATTGTTTTCCAAACCTTCTACCTGATTCAGAAAAACAATCGAACCTAATACAGCAAATGACTTTTTAAAATCTTATGTTTATAAGAGATATTTAAAATGAGTAATTGCTTCATTTTCCATATTATTTGCAACTCTGTATCAAAATTATACACATGGTTTTCCAAATATTAAATCTTTTTCCTGTGATGATAAATTATGATTGATTTAACCCTTTCCCTCATATAGACGCTTTCTGACGCCTCTGCAGCAGACGGCTTTTTTTAAAAACATAGTGACAAAAGAAGAAATTGCACAAAACGTGCAATTTCTCCTTTTGCCACAATGTTTTCCACTTTTTGTCATAGGTTATCCATTCAATTATGGAGATTTTCTATTTTTTGACAAAATACGTTCAAAGTCGTCTGCTGCGGAATTGTCGTATGAGGGTAAGGGTTAAATGGTAAAAAGTCAGTTCTAAAAAACATAGAATAATCAGGAAAGGTAACTCTCAGAAGCAGCAACATTATCTAGAATAGAGTTACCTTCCTTTTCTAATCAAAACTTTTGCATTGATGTAAAAAGCAAAGATGAAATAGATTTCTACAAGAATGATCTTTACATACTCACTATAGACAACTGATGACTTTCTTATCCAATTACCTGATATTCCAATCTTACAATAAAACATGTGAAGAGAAGTATGGAAAATTGGACAAGTAAATGTAATACTATGACTATTACACAGATAAAAACATTGTAAGAAAAGGATGAATTGCTCATAATGATCAATAAATTGAAAAGAGCTATGCTTGAGAAAAACAACCGTAACCCTTCCCAACATACCTGGGCAAAATTATAGTGAATCTCTTTAAGGGAAAGTTAAATTATTGAAAAAAGCTGAAAACATTGTTGTAAACTGCTCATATTGAGCAATATTCCTTTTTGACACAGTGTTTTTCAAAGTAGGCTGCTGCAGAGATGCCCCTAAGCATTTGTATGTGGGAAACGGTTAACATATTTAGGACATATCTAGATAATGATTTGTCCATGGTATCTGATCTACATAAACAATGTTTTTTTTATTTTTTCAGAAAGTTTCTAAACTAGTTGCAAATTTCCTGGGTTTTTTCTTAACCCTTTCCCACATAAAGACACTTTCTGACACCTCTGCACCAGGCAACTTTTGAAAACATTGAAGAAATTGCTCAAGATGAGCAATTTGTCCTTTTGTAATAATGTTTTTTCAACTTTTTCCATTAAATATACATTTATTGATAGAGATTGTCCATGTTTTGCCAAGAGGTTTTCTTAGTCATCTTCTGCAGATTTGTTGTATGTTGGAAAGGGAGGGTTAACCCTTTTCCTAATATAGATGTTTTCCGACACCTCTGCAGCAGATGGCTTTTTGAAAACATGGTGACAAAAGAAGAAATTGCTCAAAACAAGCAATTTTTCCTTTTGACACCATGTTTTCAACTCTATTCAATAGTTATACATTTGTTTATAGAGGTTTTCCATATTTTTCCCAGATGTTTTCAAAGTCGTCGGCTGCAGATTTGTTGTACGTTGGAAAAGGGGGTTAAGAGCACTGCTCATTTGAATTTTTATATTTGTATATTGTCAGAGGATGATGACTACCCTGGGATAGTTAAATGCGGAGATCGACGTATTTACCCGCTCGATGAACAACAGTCCTGTCTCTGTGACGACCACAAACCGGTGCCCCTCGGGGATTGGTCAGAATGTATACTCGAAACAGAGGACAGTTCCTATAAATCACAGAATCTATTCGGAGGTAAATCATGTAACCCTTTCAGAGATTGATTGATTCATTGATCCCAGTTAAACTCCATTATCAACAGTGTTTTATATCACTGCAGCCAGTTCACCTAACATGTGTTTCCTAATTTTCTCACACAGGTCCTCCACACACTATATTCTCCAGGCAACTGGCTACCTTCCCATAGTGGGACCTTTAGTGGAAGCTAAGTGAAACTAATCACACTGACCTTTGTCAATCATAGGAAATAATGACCAAGACGGGTTCAAACTCACAACCCCTGGATTGATCACAATTTGGTTTCTGCCTGAGCTATTGCTACTTGCTTGTTTCAGACATATAAACAACTTTGTATGCCCTTGCAGCAAGCAACGTTGGAAAAAACTATGAAAAATAGAGAAATTGCTTAAACAGAGCAACAACTTCTTTACCAACATTTTTAGCTTGTCTGTTTTTCAAAGAAAAAGAGTCTGGATATTGTGATACCCTTTGTATGGTAGTCTGTGTCGTCACTGGTTTTTTTAGCTCACCTGAGCTTTGCTCAAGGTGAGTTATTGTGATCGCCTTTTGTCCGGCAAGTAACAAGGTAACAGTGTGTTATTTTTGGCTATTTGCTCAATTTTTTAAAAGCAATTATGTATACAAGGTCACTGGCTGTAGTTTCTGAATGTATTTTATGGCCCTGTCAATAGAAGGGTCATGTTATCAGAACACCTGCGGCAGGTGACATCCTCACATTGTCTGCTCTCAAAGTCAAAGACTTTTTATCTGATCTTCACCAAACTTGGTGAACATTTAGTAGGCATAATGTCTTCACCAAACTTGGATACATGTTGAGGGGCATAATGTCTGGACCGAGTTCGATAACCAACCAAATCCCCAAAGGCACTTTTGGATTATGGCCCCCTGAATTTTTCCAAAATTGGCCAAACTACCCTTGACACTCCTAAAGTGGAAGTTTTCATTCGATCTTCACCAAACTTTGTGAACATGTTTGTAGGCATATCAGGGCCAGATTCAATAACCAGCCAATCGCACAAAGCATTTCTGGATTGTTGCCCTTGAATTATCAAAAATTTGCGATCAAACACTGGCCATATTACTGTAGTTTTTCAAGAGTTATGCCTCCCTGACAGGCCTATTTTGTGAAAGTTTTACACTCTTGTTTTTATTAGACAGCACATTCTCTTTTTTTTGCAATGTTTTCTACTCTAATTTGGAAGAGTTAATAAAAAAACATTTAGAAATGTTAACCATTTGCATACTATGATTGTTTTTTATTGACATTCGGAGGAAAAAGTTGTGATATCTGGAAATTTGAAGGTTTATTTTTATGCAGAGTTGAAAACAATGTGGGTTAAAGGGCAATTGCTTGTGAAGAGCAATCTCTCCTTTATATTTAATCCTTTCCCTCATATAGAATCTTTCTGACGCCTCTGCAGCAGACAGCTTTTTGAAAACATAGTGACAAAAGAAGAAATTGCTCAAAACGAGCAATTTCTCCTTTTGCCACAATGTTTTCTACTTTTAAGTCATAGGTTAACCATTCAATTATAGAGATTTTCTATTTTTTGACAAAATATGTTCAAAGTTGTCTGCTGCAGAACTGTTGTATGAGGGAAATGGTTAATGTTTTCAAAAGAATTTTGCTGTAGAGGCATTATTAATTGTTATCTGTATAATGCAAAGGATGTTTTACCATGTTATACAGCATATGTAGCAGTGGGTGATCCTACAAGAGAAACAATGAAGCAGCCAGCGAGTAATGGTATCAACTCAATATGTGGGCCAGGAAAACGGTACAAGGTTCTGGCATGTCAGAATGATAGGGGAGAAGTGGAATCAGCGAAAAGATGTTCATTAAAACGTAATTTATTTTATTTGATTACAAATTTACAATAATGTTGAATATTTCTACATGGAGAGGGTACTATGTTCACAGAATTGACACCAGACCATTGTTGATTGACAGATTGAAATCACCACCAAACAGCATGTAATTGCTTATCTATAACTGAATTGTATAATTCTTGAAACTTTTAACCCCCGTCTTTACATACAACAAATCTGCAGCTGAAAAATTTGAAAACATTTAGTAAAAAAATATGAAATATCTTGATTGATGAAAGATTAATTCTAAAATAGAGTTGAATACAATGTAAAAGAAGGAGAAAATGCTAAGTTTGAGCAAATTCTCTTTTTGCAACAACCTTTTTCAAAAGTCACTTGGTGTAGAGGTGTCACTAAATAATGTCTGAAAGTTGGAAAGAGTAATGATGCTGGTTGCAGTTGGTCATTTGGATCAGATTGCAGACAAATCTTTGTCTTAACCCTTTCCCACATACAACAGTTCTGCAGCAGACGACTTAGAAAACATTTCTACAAAAATATGGAAAATCTCTATAAATGTATTTATAACTGCTGAATATAAACGAAAACATTGTTGCACAAGGAGAAATTGCTCATAATGAGCAATTTCTCCTTGTGCCACAATGTTTACAAAAGTAGTCTGCTGCAGATGCTTCAAAACGAGTCTACAAATAGGAATTAATGTGTCACAAATACCATTTTGTACTTTTATTCTGGAGTCTAGTTTAATTTCAGTCATTGGACTGTTGACATAATATGTTATTGCCAGTACTTTGTTGACAAAAACAGACTTTTTTGTTGTTGTTGTTTTTCACAGCCTATGAAGAGGAAGTTTGCTTGTTGCCGTGCCCTGTAGACTGTGTAATGTCCGACTGGTCCCATTGGACAGATTGCTCCACTTCCTGTGGGACTGGTACCCAAATGAGATATCGACATATCAAACAAATACCCTCCTATGGTGGCAGGAAGTGCCCTTCACTAGACAATGCTGCTAAAGTAAGTAGGCATTTACTAAATTGTATATTTTTATCCTTTCCTACCTGAAAACACATCTTGACGCAATAGCAGAAGACGACTTTTGAAAACATTGTTGCCAAAGGTGAAAATGCTAATGATGAGCAATTTCTCTTTTGACCACAATGTTTTCAACTTTAATTAACAGTTAAGCTATTTTTTATGAAGGTTTTTCAGGTTTTTGTCGCTATGTTTTCAAAGTCGTCTGTTTCAGATTTGTTGTAGGTGGGAAAGGGTTAAACCTTTCTCACATGTAGGCAACTTCTAGAAATATTGTGGCAAAAAGGGATAAAGTGCCAAAATGTTTTGACTATTCATGTTAAATGTACCTGCAGTTCTTCAGATGTTAACTGTTCAGTTTAAGTGTGATATTTTCAGTCAGCTTCAAAGACAACAAAAGTCATTTTAAGGGAAGTAATTAATCAAACTCTTAAATCTTCGAAAATGTGTGTTATTTTACCCCAATATGTACAATTCACATCTGTTTTAATTATTTTCAGTATACATTTTCCTTAATATAGATGACCTCTGACATCTACCCAGCAAGCAACTTTCTAAAGTATTGTGGACAAGAGATAGACATTCCTTAAAATGAGCTTTTTCATGAAATGTTATCAGCTTTTCATCAGAACTGAACTTTCATTTTTTTTGTATATTGCACATTTTTCCTCAGACATTCTAAATGAAGATGACAGATTTATTAGACACCTCCTGCAAGTTAGCAGTATTCACTCTTTAGTTTGATCATAGTTCAAACAAAATAATAATTGTTCTTTGTTTCTTTCAGGAGACCCAGACCCGGATTTGTGTGACCACATGTCGGGAGTACAAATGGCGAGTATATGCCTGGACAGCCTGTTGGCCGGATGAACCGGACCAAAAACCGTGTGGAGATGGAACTCAGTCAAGAAATGTGAGGTAAAGAGAATATGTAGAGACTATTTACCATACAACTTTGTCCATTATCCCTTTACAACATACAGACACTTCCTGTCTTCTCTGCAGCAGACATCTTTTAAAAACATTGCCCTAAGCAATAATATTTCACTTCTTTCTGCCCAATGTGCTTTTGAAAAGTTAAACTGTATATTTATTGGTTATATTGCCTTTGTTTCTTATTGTTTAACTTTCTCCATCTGGTTTGTTATTAGCAATGTTTAAAAATTAGGCCCAGCAGCACTGAAGAATAAAGCTTCTGATAGCATGGATGCCCCCAAACATATCTTTGTCAAATATTCTATGTTGGTTTTCCTTGAGCATGGCTCAAGTGTTGATCATCAATGCAAAAGTAACCAATTAAACCTTTCCCACACATACCTTTGAAAACGTCCAGGAAAACCATATAAAGTCTCTTTTAATGAAAGTCTGATTTAATAAAGCTGAAAACATTGTGGCAGAAGTAGTAATTGATCATTATATTCATTTTTGTCTTTTGCCACAATAATTTCAATGGTCCTCTGCTGCAGATGAGTTTGTATGGAGGAAATAATTTATTGATATTGTTAATATGTTGACAGATGTGAGGTTGAGACTGCTAATGGTTACACGAATGAGGCTGTGGACGAGATTATGTGTTCCTATTCCATCAAACCACATGACAGACAGGCATGTTACGCCCCATGTGTCGGGGAATGTGTCGTCAGTGAATGGTCACAGTGGACACAATGTAAACAGGTAAAACATCAGGGCATTTTTGTTATGCGCCATACAGTTTAATATTATTTTAACACTTTCCCATTTACAGATTTATCTGCAGCAGAAAAATTGGGACAAAAGGAGAAAATGCCCATAACAAGTAATTTCTGCTTTTGTCACAATGTTTTCAAAACTATTCACAATCCATGTTGTCCTTTTTAGAGGTTTTGCTTTCATTTTTAGCTTGACTTTTTAGAGAATATGAGAGCTATGGTACTCACTCAGGTGTCGGCGTCACATTTTGGTAAAGGTTTTGCATGCAAGTACATGTATTACACCATAGCTAAGTTACAACTCTATGTATTACATTGCATGTTGCTACAATGCTTACCGAAGATTACTCTATCCTGCATATAATGCAACCTATGGCCCTTTTTTAATTTAGAAATTCTGGTTATAGTTTTGTGTGCAACTACATGAAGAGCCCATATCTCAGTAACTACTTGATCCATTGCATTGAAACTTTGTATTGCCCTTCCCAACCATCAAACATATGTCAAAAATTACGTTTGATAACTCTATCCTGCAGATTATGTAAATTATGACCCTATTTAGCTTGACTATTCATAGAATAAGGAGGGCTATTGCAGTCATTTTTGCGTCGGCGTTGCAGCTTTGGTTAACGTTAAGCAGGCCGGGCCTTTTCTCAAAAGCCACTTATGCTATTGCTTTGAAACTTGGAGACCTAGCAGGAGAAGTCCCATAACTCTACTTAAGATTTTGACTGAATTATGCCCCTTTTTGGACTAAATTCGATTAAAGTTTAACATGTAAGGCCTTTTTTACAAACCACAGAATGATGCTATTGGTTTGAAACTTGACACACTTATTGGATGTCAACGCATGACCTTGTAGAACAAGTCCAATAATTCAACATAAGATTTTGACTGAGTTATGCCACTTTTTGGGACATAGAAATACTATCACCTGATAAGGAAATGAACAGAGGTTATAGATGACTCAGTGCATGTGTATTTTTTAACATTCACTATCCAAACAAACCAATCGCCCGGTACAGCCATATTTTGTATTTAATTCACAAAGACTTATCTAACTTGATTTATGTTACTTTACTATCAAGCCACTATCTCAGTAACCAATGTTGAATATAGTATCAAATGGCGGAATAGTCAAGCTTGCTGTCTTACAGACAGCTCTTGTTTTACTAGAAATTCTGGTTAAAATTTTGCGTGCATCTACATTCAGAGCCCATACCTCAGTAAATACTTGATGCATTCCATTGAAACTTTATACAGCACTTCCATTCCATAACACCTATGCATAAAATGCAAATTATCCCCCTTTATTATTTTACTTAGAAATTCTGGTTAAAGTTTTGCATATATATACATTGACAGCTCTTTTTGCCTTGATGTTGTTTCCTTACAACAAATCTGCAGCAGACGCCTAGGCAAAACTATGGAAAATTAAAATAAGAGAAAGTACAATCTTTTAAAAGAGATGAAAACTTTGGTGCAAAAGAAGAAATTGTTATGTTATCTGTTTAACCCTTTCTCAAATATAGACGCTTTCTGAAGCATCTGCAGCAGACGACTTTTGAAAACATTGTGACAAAAGTTGAAATTGCTCAAAACAAGCAACTTCTCCTTTCGCCACAAAGTCTTCAACTTTTTAGCTCACCTATGCACAAAGTGCAAGGTGAGCTTTTGTGATCGCTCACCGTCCGTCGTCCATCGTTGGTGTTGTCGTTCACGACTTCTCCTCGTAAACCAATTAACCAAATTCAAAATAATTTTACAGGAATGTTTCTTGGGTGGATCTCTTTCAAACTTGTTCAAAGAATTCTATTCCATGCAGAAATTTTGCTGCCACTGCAACAAAAGAGGGGAAATTAACCAAAACTTAAAAAATCTTCTTGTCCAAAAGTACTGGCCCGATTTGAAAATTATTTTGCACAAATGTTCCTTGGGGTACATTCTACCAAGATTGTTCAAATATTTCCGATCCGTTGAAAAACATAGCCGCCAGGGGGCGGAGCTTATTTCCCTTATATGTGCATTGTTAAAACTTTAAAAATCTTCTTGTCCAAAAGTACTGGCCCGATTTAAAAAATATTTTGCACAAATGTTCCTTGGGGCACCCTTTACCAAGATTGTTCAAATATTTCCAATCTGTTGAAAAACATGGCCGCCAGGGGGCGGAGCTTGTTTTCCTTATATGTGCATTGTTAAAACTTTAAAAATCTTCTTGTCCAAAAGTACCGGCCCGATTTGAAAATTATTTCGCACAAATGTTCCTTGGGGCACCTTTTACCAAGATTGTTCAAATATTTCCGATCCGTTGAAAAACATGGCCGCCAGAGGGTAGAGCTTGTTTTCCTTATATGTGCATTGTTAAAACTTTAAAAATCTTCTTGTCCAAAAGTACTGGCCCGATTTGAAAATTAATATGCACAAAATTTAATGTTCATTGTGGCACCCTTTGACAAGATTGTTCAAATATTTCCGATCCGTTGAAAAACATGGCCGCCAGAGGGTAGAGCTTGTTTTCCTTATATGTGCATTGTTAAAACTTTAAAAATCTTCTTGTCCAAAAGTACTGGCCCGATTTGAAAATTAATATGCACAAAATTTAATGTTCATTGTGGCACCCTTTGACAAGATTGTTCAAATATTTCCGATCCGTTGAAAAACATGGCCACCAGGGGGCGGAGCTTGTTCATAGACTCATATAGGGAAAGACCTTTAAAAATCTTCTTGTCTAAGAGTAGAGGCCCCAGGCTTTTAATATTTGGTATGTAGAATCAACCAGTGGACCTCTACTAAGATTGTTCAAATGATAGCCCTGGGGTAAAAAAATAACCCCTCCCCTGGGGGTCTATTATTTTACATAGACTCATATAGAGAAAGATTTAAAAAAGAAAAATGGGAAATAAAGGGCCCCGGTCTTTGTTATTTGGTATGTAGCATCGTCTAGTGGACCTCTACCAAGATTGTTCAAATTATAGCCCTGGGGTAAAAAATGACCCCATCCTGGGGGCACTTGTTTTACATATACTCATATAGGGGAAAAACTTAAAAAATCTTCTTGTCTAAAAGTAGAGGGCCCAGGCCTTTGATATTTGGTATGTAGCATCATCTAGTGGACCTCTACCAAGATTGTTCAAATTATAGCCATGGGGTCAAAAATGACCCCTCCCCTGGGGGTCACTTGTTTCACATAGACTTGTATAGGGGAAAAACTTAAAAAAAAATTCTTGTCTAAAAGTAGAGGCCCCAGGCCTTTGATATTTGGTATGTAGCATCATCTAGTGGACCTCTACCAAGATTGTTCAAATTATAGCCATGGGGTCAAAAATGACCCCTCCCCTGGGGGTCACTTGTTTCACATAGACTTGTATAGGGGAAAAACTTAAAAAAATCTTCTTGTCTAAAAGTAGAGGGCCCAGGCCTTTGATAATGGGTATGTAGCATCATCTAGTGGACCTCTACCAAGATCTTGTCTAAAATTTTAATATTTGAAATCTAACTTCATCGAGTGGACTTCTACCAAGATTGGTCAAATTATTATAGCCCTGGTGTCAAACATGGCTCTACCCTGGGGATCACTTGTTTTACATAGACTTGTTTAGGTAAACACTTTAAAAATATTCTTGTCCATTTGCCATGAATGGTGCCCCTCTACTAAGACTTCAAATTATTTTGATGGGATGATAAAGATGGCCAACAGGGGGTGTTGCTTGTTTTCCGTATATATGTATAGACAAAGAACAATGAAATCTTTTTAAGTTTGATTAAATCAGGTGAGCGATATAGGACCATCATGGTCCTCCTGTTTCAGTATTGTTATTTCATACTTTTTTTCAAGATGTTTTTAAAATCGTCTGCTGCAAATTTGTCGTATTTGGGAAAGGTTAAGTCATCTGCCGCAGAAGTGTCTGCAAATTAGAAATGGTAAATTAAAGCATTATCTGTTTTGTTCACATTAAGTTGTTTCTCTGAGGCTTCTGGCAATTCAGTTATAACTGTTTTGTTCACAGTAATTTGTTCAATTCAGTTATAACTGTTTTGTTCACAGTAAGTTGTTCAATTCAGTTATAACTGTTTTGTTCACTGTAAGTTGTTTCTCTGAGGCTTCTTACAATTCAGTTATACCTGGGTTTTTTCACAGTAAGTTATTTCTCTGAGGCTTCTCGCAGTTCAGTTATAACTGTTTTGCATGGAGTTAACAATGTGTTTACCAAATGCATTTAAATTTGATTTACAGCCCTGTACAGATCCGAACCAAGTTCAGACGAGAGCCAGAAAGGTTCTCCGTCGGCCTGAATCAGAGCTTGGCAACAGCTGTCCAACAGACCTGGAAGAGAGGTTTTGTATCAGGGGAGGTAACTGTATAGAGTACAACTGGACAATGTCGGAATGGACTAGCTGCCTTGTTAACAATGGTCTCGCTGAATGTGGTAAAGGACATAAGGAGCGGTTCCCTATATGTCGGGATCAGAATGACAGAATTGTGGAGAATATTCACTGTGAACAGGTTAGTCTATATGTTGAACTCTTTATAAAAAACCCACCCACATACAACCAATGCAGCAACCGACTTTGAAAACATATACAGTCAAACTTGTATTAAGAGACCACCCAAGGGAAATGCTATAAGTGGTCTCTTAAGACAGGTGGTCTCTTATTGAGGTACAAATGTATTTTTCTTTTTTAGGGTCTTATGTATACTACATTATACATGTATTGGTATTAAAGAATAAATAACAATAAACATTTTGTTGTTCTTCTAATTTTATATTTTATTTCAATATTAATAATATTTATTTGCAAAAGTGTAAGTTGATAAATAAAACATATATACATTTAATCACAAACTTGATTGTTATTTATTATTTTATGTTTTTGTTTAACTATAACATGAAAAGGATATGTACATGTATGTTCAGTAGAAGAATAGAGCACTACTTCTTACTAAAACAGTCACTGATCGTATTCTGTTTCAAAGACTGTCCATCTAAAAACAAATTATTTAAAGAGTCATGTAAAGACATTGTCACATTTAAAATGTTTGAGTGTCCACAGACGCTAATTAAATCTAATAAAAGAGCCGATTAAATAAACGTGCTATCACCATTAGAAAGCAAAAAAAAACCACAGATCTAATTAAAGAGATCCAAAAGTCGGACCAAAATTGTCATAATTAATCCCAGACAATCCACAAACTATCCACGGGGTGATTTAACACGGTCAATAATTGACGTTAAAGTATATTAAGTACAAACTGATAAACCTGCAATTATCGGCTTTTACCACTGTGATACATCTGCAGTATTTGAGAGTCATAACAAAGACAATAACTGTAGCTAAAGTGTATTAAATACAAACTGCTAACACCGCAATTATCGTTTTTTACCCACTCTAATACACGTCTGCAGAATTTGACCTCGGGTAATTTTACATGTAACACCTTTAGCTTGATGATAATTTAAACCTGTGTGGTTTACACGCGACAGTTGTGTAAGATTTATTTGACTGTTAGATTTAAGGTCGCTGAACCGTGGATTTTTATTAAAAAGGGAATGGTTTTAGTGTCCGTTGGTCGCAGACAGCAGGATCTCGCTTATTGCAGGTTAATTTATGACTAAAAAACATCGGGGGAGTTCAATGTGGTCGCTTACACCAGGGGGTCGGTTATACCAGGTGGTCGGTAGTACAGGTTTGACTGTACAGTCAAACTTGTGTGAGCGGTCACATGCGATCAGCGGTCACTTGCGTTTAACGGTCACTTTAAAACCCTCCCAACCAATTATACTCTATAAACCGCCTTGATCAGCGGTCCCCTTTGAAATGCGGCCAGCGGCCACACTGATTGGTCGAGCTTAACTGTAATCTTATTGTGTACAACGGTCAATCAACACGCGACTTGGATTCACCAGGTGGTAAATTATCGGTGTTTTATACCTACAGGTAATAAAGCATACTGTGACAATCATATTATCGTTTTTTTCATACTCGTAAGCTGTTTACATGTTAGATCTAGGGTACCGAAAACAGCCGACGTGTGCCGAATGATAGTTGCATGATTCATCAACAAGAAGTTGCGATTTTTGTTTCTTTTCCGTTAATGATGTCGGGCAAAATTGATAATTGAAAAAGATATTTATGAGCGTTCTGAGACCGAAAGACAGTACATTTATATATTAAAATGAAAGTTAATGTCCACTTTGAAGCCCCAAGTCAGTTTATATTCCCATTTCCATTTTAAATCTAAAGATGTTATTCGGCGAATTTCAAAGTGAAGTAAAAAAATATTTGATAGTCAAGTTAGTTGTAAACGTCGGTTTAAACTAAAAGAATAGATAGCACAATGAAATATTTGATAGAAAAAAGCTACAAATCTTAATAAAAATGTTTAAATACAAGTTTATAAAGACAATTTACTATTTGTAATGTAATGACTATTCCTAACAGTTACATGTAATTTTATGTGAACTGACAAAACTTGAACAAATTCGACAAAGTCATGAAATTTGTGATCAGCAGCCACCTGTCTTAAGCAGTCAGTTTTATCATGTCCCTTGGGTGGCTGCTGATAGCAAGTTTGACTGTACAAATATGTGAACAATTTTCATAAAGGAGAGTTTAATTATTAAAAAGAGTTGAAAACCTTGTGGCTAAAGTAGAAATTGCTCGTTTTGAGCAATTTCTTCTTTTGCCACAATACTTTCAAAAGTTGTCTGCTACAGATGCATCAAAATGCGACTACAAGTGTTTAAGGGTTAACTCCCAAACCCTCTGGGTACCAGAGGGGGCCTGTATATTTACACCTCATTGGCCTTACATGCTCGCCAAATAGTTAATTCTGAACGGCGAGGGTAAAAAATACCAAAGAATAAATAAATACCATCCTCCTGTCTTTCAACCAAAACTAAGATGTGTAGAATTAGGGTTAGATACATTTGATAATCATGATTTATAAATCTGCATAATTTTGGATATTACCTGTTTAGATATTTAGGATTTTGTATCTCTCCTTGAACTTTGCAGACGACTTTAGTAAAGTAATATTGTGGGGAAAATACCAGGTTAAGTCTTCCATATATTGACATGTGCTAGGCTGTTTTCACAGTAAAATATAATAGTTTAGATGACATCCGTCGATTGCAGGCTGTTGGAGATTCTCTGGATGTGGTGGTGGACACGTGTGAGATGCCCTGTGATATAGACTGTCTCCTCTCTGAATGGTCGCCATGGAGTACCTGTAGTCAGACATGTGGTGTTGGTACGGAAATATTGATTTCAATTATTTTTTTTGTCACACCATGGCCTTTTTTTTTTAACCAACAAATATCTATAACAGCCTGATCAGTCATCCATACTGACTAAGATTATGTATCTGTTTGTTATTAGACAGATTCACCAGCCAATAATGCAATACACATGGGGCATATAATGTTGCAGTAATGAAACAGGTTTAGTATTGTGCTACAAGGGTCAAAACCTGTATCGCTACTGCAACCTAGTTTTCCTTTTTTTATATACCATGAATAACTTTTAAGACAGAAAAAAAAAAAAATATTCAAAATTCTATATTTTAAATAACGAAATAACATAATTTACACATGAAACACTATTTATGATTGGCATGTGAACCACACCCAACGCCCACATTTTGAATGACGTAAAAACATATTTCAATGAAGTCACATCATATTTCAGTGAAGATCCTTACCATATCTGGTACCGTATTTTACATGTATACAATACGGAATTAAAATCTGTTATGTTTGCAGATTTGTGGTATGTAGGAAAGTTTTAATGACATCTTCTGACTTGGCTCATTTGTTCATAAATCTTGGGCAACATTTTTCATTTTTAGCTCGACTTTTAGAAAAAAACGAGAGCTATTGTGATGACCCTGGCGTTGTCGTCGGCGTGGTCGTCCGGTTAAGGTTTTTATGTCTCCCCCATTACATGGGGGTGACATATTGTTTTTGCCCGTTCCGTCCGTCCTTCTGTCCTTCCGTCTGTCACACTTGTTTCCGCTCAATAACTGAAGAACGCTTGGGCATAGGATCTTCATATTTGGTATGCAGGTTGGTCATGACCAGTAGATGACCCCTATTGATTTTGATGTCAGAAGGTCAAAGGTCAAGGTCATGGTGACCTTGTGAGGTAAAAAATGGTTTCCGCTCAATAACTGAAGAACGCTTGGACCGAGGAACTCCATACTTGGTATGCAGGTTGGCCATGCCCAGTAGAAGACCCTATTAATTTTGAGGTCAAAGTCAAGGTCACAGTGACAATGAGCTGAAACATTGTTTTTGCTTAATAACTGTAGAATGCTTTGGCCATGGAAGTTAATACTTGGTGTGCAGGTTGGTCACCACCAGTAGATGACCCCTATTGATTTTGAGGTCACTAGCTTAAAGGTCAAGGTTATGGTAACCTTCAGCTGAAAAATGGTTTCCTCTCAATAACTAAAGAATGCTTATGTTGAGGAACTTCATACCTGGTGTGCAGGTTGGTCCGAACCAGAAAATGACCTTTATTGAATTTGTTTGATTTTGTGGTCACAAGGTCAAATGTCAAAGGTCACGGTAACCTTCAGCTGAAAAATGTGTGTTACTCAATAACTCAAGAACGCTTATACCCAGGAACTCCATACTTGGTGTGCAGCTTGGTCCTAACCTGTAGATGACCCCTATTGATTTTGATGTCAGTAGGTCAAAGGTCAAGGTCGCGGTGACCTTTATCTGAAAAATGGTTTCAGCTCAATAACTGAAGATTGCTTGGGCCCAGGACCTTCATACTTGTTGTGCAGGTTGGTCACCAGCAGCAAATTGTCCCTATTGATTTTGAGGTCACTAGGTCAAAGACCAAGGTCATGGTATCCCTCAGCTGAAAAATGGTTTCCGCTCAATAACTGAGGATTGTCACTTTTGCTTCATCTCCAGTCCAAAACTAAAAAAATCAACTCCATCATTTCTTTTCCTCCCCTACGACCACACAAATGGGGAGACAAGCGCTTTTTCAAAAAAGCAATCTCTATTTTTTTTTTTTCTCCCTATCAGTCGAGTATCTGTGCCGTACGCAGTGGTCTTGTTAAATTCTTCCCATATTACTGATCTTATTTAATCTAAACTTCACAGAAATATTCCTCTGATTGTGTTCCTTAACAAGAAATGCTTAACCCTTTCACACCTACAACAAATCTGCAGCATACGCATTTGAAAACATAGTGACAAAAACCTGAAAAATCTCCATGAAAGATAGCTTATTTGTAATATAAAGCTGAAAACATTGTGGCCAAAGGTGAAATTGCTCATCATGAGCAATTTCACCTTTGGCCACAATGTTTTCAAAAGTCGTCTGCTGCTATTGCGTCAAAATGCGTCTGCATGTGGGAAAGGGTTAAATAACTAAATTCACAGCAAAACTGTTGTTGCTACAGCATCTGAAAGAAAGAAATTAAAACCTTAATTGAATGACGTTTCATGGCCACTATAGGCTCTGAGAGATCAAGTCTATATAAAACATCTTCAACTCTGAAACTGCTGGCCTAAATTTAAAAGAGTTAAATAAATGATTGATAATACAGTTAAAAAGCAAGTTGTTTGGTACATATGATATGTTGCTGCCAGGGGCTAAAATGATTTATTTAACAAGTTGATCGATCCTAGGATCATATCTCTCTTGTTTTATGTGTGGGGTACTAGTGCGAGAGACCATAGAAACTCATGTTAATCCTTTCCGTCATATAGACGCTTTCTGACGCCTCTGCAGCAGACGGCTTTTTGAAAACAAAGTGACAAAAGAAGAAATTGCACAAAACGTGCAATTTCTCCTTTTGCCACAATGTTTTCCACTTTTGTCATAGGTTATCCATTCAATTATGGATATTTTCTATTTTTTGACAAATTTCGTCTGCTTCAGAATTTCCATATGAGGGAAAGGGAGTAGACTCTTCTATGTACAGAAGCGGGGGTTAACTTAGCCTGCAACCTTAATATAACTCCAATTAGTCAAACACTTGTGATGATGAACTTTCTCTTTATTGCTTCTTTGTAGGTAATCAGCTGCGGACCCGAGACGTTGTGCAGGAATCACGTGGGAATGGACGTTTTTGTCAGATGACCCGAGAGCAGACCAAACCTTGTTTTAAACAAGGCTGTTATTCATGGCTGGTATATGACTGGTCTCTCTGTACAACACAGAATGGTGTTTGTGGTTATGGGACACAGTTTAGGAACATTACTTGTGTTACTAATGGAGGTCTACCCGTCAACTCATCAAACTGTAGACCTGACTTAGAAATCATTGTACTAGAGGTATACTTCTTGCTGTTTATCCTTTCCTGAAACATAGCAATCATTGTACTAGAGGCATACTTTTTGCTGTTTATCCTTTCCTGAAACCTAGCAATCATTGTACTAGAGGTATACTTCTTGCTGTTTATCCTTTCCTGAAACCTAGCAATCATTGTACTAGAGGTATACTTTTTGCTGTTTATCCTTTCCTGAAACCTAGCAATCATTGTACTAGAGGTATACTTTTTGCTGTTTATCCTTTCACACAGGTAAATGTATTTTGATACATCATTAGCAGTCAACTCTTGAAAGGAATTTCCTTTCATGTTGCATTGGAAACATGTAAGGCAGGAAGCAATTTGATGCTGTGTGTCTGTCTGTCTATCATGATTTGCAATAATTGGTCATAACTTTGTTTCTGTTTTGCAACTTCACTTCAAAGTTGCAACACTTATATACTTGATCTCCTAGGAGAATGGAATAATACAGGGAACTTAATTCTAGCCTGCTATTTTTTTTAGTTATCTCCCTTTACCATTTTTGTAAGTCTGGCCATAGACTTTGGTTCTGTTTAGCAGATTCACTTTAAAGTTTCAACACCTATACCTTGTTTTAATTATGTCAGAAATGCAAATGCACATGATTGTAGATATTTTTCAGACTGAACGTTCCTGTCAAATGCCATGTCCAGGGGAATGTATTGTAACAAAATGGTCACCATGGAACCAATGTTATATTGACTGTAAGGACTTCGATAAAATAAGTGAGTATCTTTCTTAGTCATTTCGTTGCTGAGTCAGGTCATCCAGTGCAGTTCTGTTCTATTTTGAGTCTGTGAATAGGAAAAGGTACAAGTTAATTTTTGAGATCAGTATAGATCCAGATCAGCATGTGCATATGCACACTCTGATCAAGATCTATACTGGTCACATATGATTTACTTGTTTGATGATTCTGTCAACTTGTGTACATTCGGATAATACTGAGCAGGTGTACAAGATGATCTGAATATACACTATTCAGAAAAACTTACTTGTTCCTTTGCTCATGCACTGGCTCATTTAACTCTGTTCATCATGCAGATGCATCTAAAGAAGATAATCTTTTGCAAGAATTATATTATGAGAAAAAATGCTCTTAATGAGCGTTTTCTCCTTCTTCCCCTATGTTTCAACTGCGTTCCATAATGATACTTTCACTAAAGAGATTTTCCATCTTTTTGCCAAGATGTGTTCAAACTTCAAAGTCTTTTTCTAAATTTTTGCATAGATATTTTCATAGCTGTCTGCTGCATTTTTGTTTTGTGTGGAAAGAATTAAGTGAAACATGATTCATTTAGATATATTGATAGAAAGTATTTTATCCTTTTCTGATAGCATCAATTCTTTAAGCCTCTGCAGCAGAATTTCTTTTTAAAGAATGGTGAAAACAGGAGAAATTAAATGAAATGGGCAATTTTTTTTTTTAACAATATTCTGAACTTTAAATTAAAGTATGCGTCCATTTTAGAAAATTTTACCAATTCTAAGAATATCATTTTCAGTTATATTTATCAAAGACCCTTTCCCACATGCATGCTCAATTTGAAGCAGACAAGTTTTTGAAAGCAATATGTGAAAAAAATAGAAAATCATATAAATGAGCAGTTGTCCTCTTTTGCCCACTGTTTTCAAATTATGCTTTCAAAAATATAGGTTTTCAATATTTTTAACTCAATTTTTTCAAAGCAGTTAGCTGCAGATTTGTTATATGTGGGAAAGGGTTGAATGGTTAGTGATTAAACACAAAGATTTTCCCACAAAGGTATCAATAAGCAAAGGTATGTTATGAGTATAAGTGTTAAATTATTGCTTTGTCATCTTGTAGAGTACACTAGAGGGGTGCAAAGTCGGTCTCGTGCCATTTTGGCCTTTTCCCAGCTCAACCAGAAGTCATGCCCAGAACAACTGTGGGAGAGCCGGCCGTGTGAAGCCACGCAATGTTACACGTTTCAATGGAAGAAGTCCAACTGGACTGTGAGAAACACCCGAGAAGTTTGGTGCGAAAAGTCTGATGGAACAAGTGTGACAGGTAAGTTGTTGAGTGACCTCAGAAACCTCTGACTAGCCTTTTAAACCCTTTCCTACATATAACAAACTGGCAGCAGATAACTTCTAAAGTTCATATGAAAGAAATTTGGAAAATCACTTTCCCTCATACGACAATTCTGCAGCAGACGACTTTGGACATATTTTGTCAAATAATGGAAAATCTCTATAATTGAATGGATAACCTATGACTAAAAGTGGAAAACATTCTTTTGTCACCATGTTTTCAGAAAGCTGTCTGCTGCAGAGACGTCAGAAAGCGTCTATATGAGGGAAAGGGTTAAATGAAAGTATAATTATTGTATAAATTTGAAAACATTGTTGCAAAAGGAAAAATTGCTCATTATGAGCAACTCCTTATTTTGCTACAATGTTCTCAAAATTTGTCTGTTGTGTGTGGAAAAGCGTTGAAACAAGGAAGTAGGCGCTATCATGGAAGAAGAAATGTGTTCTGACCTACATAGCATGTAGTCTCAATGCTACCAAAAAGTCACATTCATTTTATTGAAAAAATTCTTTCACACATCCCTTGTGTATTTTGCATAATTTCCTGGTCTGCTTTGGTCTCCCTCATTTTTAGCAAGGATTACAAGTATATATGGTAAAACCAGTGATAAATGAGCATCCATCAGTTCCACCAATATCTTGTTACATCTAGGTGGACAGTAAAAGCTGCCTTGAGACAGTATATATGACTCTTTAGACTCAACTGAGTCCCTCTGATTGCATATACAGCAAGACACTTTATCCTCGATGTGGGTCATTTAAATGTGGGTCATTTAAAATTAGGCCTTGTATAATTCTAGTATATAGATCTAGATCAGTTAATATATGAATAAGATTTACTGGGCTGCTGAAGTGACCTATAGTTATGCTTCAATTCACCAATGTGTAAAAAGCCCTTCTATTTCTGCATTTGTTGTAAATG
This sequence comes from Serripes groenlandicus, assembly GCA_031761405.1. NCBI lineage: Eukaryota > Metazoa > Mollusca > Bivalvia > Cardiida > Cardiidae > Serripes > Serripes groenlandicus. The sequence continues at coordinate 131,540,389 of JASEVX010000003.1, read as the reverse complement.
CAAACTGTGTATAGCAAGAAAGACATGAAACAGTGACGCGGGGAATGTATCAACAAGTGCAGTGTTAATTATAAGACAGCTGTTTCTGTATAATTAATGTAAGCTTATGATATACATGAATTCTGTCAACCTGATATGATCAGCTTTCTACAGTTAGTTTGGATATCAGGGAATACCATCTTGATGAGCCACGTCTAGGACCAATCCTTTGCCGGAATATTATGATCTTTGATGCTTCTGTTAGGGATTACTTTCGAAAACATTGTGGGAAAAGGAGAAATTGCTCAAATTGAGCAATTTCCCTTATCTCTCAATGTTTCTATTGTATATAATATAAGTTTAACAGTTCTGAGTGATCTGGCTGAACCAGGTTTCCAATCTTGTATATCTAGGTCCAAAGATAATTGTTCCATCATGTTGCTACCGAGTCCCGGTAACTAAGTCGGTATCGACGCGGGCTGTCAATCCAGGGGTTGTGAGTACGAATCCCGGCTCGGCCAACTTTCTTTCCGACGTTTGACAAAAGTCATTGCGACATGCGTCATTTGTCTTCCACCAATGGGCTAAGTCTATGTGGAAAAGCAGCCAGTTGCTTGGGAAGATTGCTGTGCGGAGTACTGGTGTGAGAAAACCAGGAAACACATGAGTAGGTGAACTGGCCGCCGTGATATGACTGAGAAATTGTTAAAAAACGGCATTAAACCCCAATCAATCAATCAATCCATCATGTTGCTACAAAGAGTTGTGTAGTAGCAAAGGCAGTCTTTAACCCTTTTCCAAATTTAAAAAATCTGCAGCAGACGACTGCCCAAAATCGTTTGGAAATTCCCTTTAAATAATTGAATAGAGTTGAAAACATGGTGACAAAAAGGGGAAATTGCTCAGAGGCGTCAGAAGTATCTACATGAGGGAAAGGGTTATAAGAGTCCCTTTATACATATACCTGGCTTTATTTATACCATAACAACTTGTGAAAATCGTCTGTGTCTTTCTTGAGACTTAGAATGTCCTGAAACATTATAAAAGCTTTTTAATAGTAGGCACTATTCCAAGAGTGAGCTCTCTACCCTGTTTCTACCAATATTTACTTCTTTCTCTACAAATCACTTTGTTTTTATTTTAACTTACCTGAGCACAAAGTGTGATCACCCTGGGCACATTGTCAGGCTTCCGTCGGTGTCCATCCTTGTCAACAATTTCTTTAAACAACACCTCTTAAACCACTGTGTCCAATGCAGCTTAACTTCATTGGAATATTACTTTGGTGGAACTCTTTAGAAACTGTTGTTCAAAGATGTAATTAAATTCATGACTTTGGTTGCTGTGTTATCAAAAAGGTTGAAATTTTAAAATTTCTTCCCCTGAAAGGACTGGTGTGATTTCAAGATAATTTGGCAATATTATTATACCCACCACAAGCAAGTTTTGTGTGTGTGTGGGGGGGGGGGTGTATATAGGAATCACCCTGTCCGTCCATCCGTCTGTCTGTCTGCCCGTCTGTCCATATGTCTTGTAAGCGCAACTCCTCCTTAACGGCTGGACCGATTCTGATGAAACTTTACACAGTTGCAGTACACAATCTGAGGATGTGCATGAAGTAAGATTATCCCGGTCCGAAATATATTTGTCCGTCTGTCTATCCATATGTCTTGTAAGCGCAACGGGGGTATCTTTGTGAGTTCACTCACAGTTCTAGTTTCTTTAGTGACCCTCTACAAAAATGTTCTAGGCATATCAATTGGTTACCGTTACAAAACATGGCCACTGGGTTGCATCAGAAAAAGAGGTAAAATGACAAGCTTTGAAATGTTTCTGTTTTGAAAGTCCTTGTCTGATATCAAGATAATTTTGCAAAATTGTTTTTTAGGTGATTTACCCTCTATAAAATTTGTTCCAGTCATATATTGTTACGTTAAAACATAGCCACTGGATTGCATCAGAGTAAAGGTTAAATGGCAAACTTTAATATTATTCTGCTCTAAAAGTGCTTGACTGATTTCAATATAATGTGACACAACTGATCCTGAGGTAACCCTCTACTGAAAACTATCCAAGGGATTGGTCATAAAACAGTGTGGCCAGGTGGCATCAGAAATTGGGTAAAGTGACAAATTAATTTTTTTAAAGCCATTTGGATTTGTTACAAAGAGTACAGTAGGTTAATTTGATTGGTCCTATACAATGGAATCAGTTGGGACACATTACATAAAGACAACCTTTGAGCATTTCTTAACCCTTTCTCACATACGATATATATCTGCGAACGACTTTGAAAAAAATCTAGAAAGAATTTTGGAAAATCTCTGAAAATGAAGGTATAATTACTGAAAAGAGTTGAAAACCTTTGTGGCAAAAGGAGAAATTGCTTGTTTTGAACGATTTCTGCTTTTGTCGCAATGTTTCCAAAAGGCGTCTGCTATAGAAGTGTCAGAGAGTGTTTGTATGTTGGAAAGGGTTAAGATCCAGATAAGCCTCTGTAACTGCTCTTTCTGATTAGATACTTTCCTGGTCCACATCAGGACCTAGACAAGAGAACTTATATCAGAGCTCTAGATAAGGGGCGTTTTGCATGTTCTGAAATCCTTATTTAACCCTCTAATCCTATGGGGTGGGTACTCAAAAGAATCGTCTCAGTGAGATGATGCTGTTCAGAACCCACAACAATAGGATTTGCCTGGATTATAAGAGAGATATTGTGGGTAAAACAGCTGTTTACTTATCTGTATCTTATCTGAACCTCTATTATATTGAGCAAGCATGCAGCTTTGCTTATCTGTTGTTCCTACTTATTATAAGGCCAAAAGTCTGTGATAAGCAGGTGCAGGTGAAGGCTAAATCACCTGTAATTATATCATGTCAAAGATCTATGTGTGATATGTCCATCTTACTTCATTACATGTTTCTGCTAGCAAGTATAATTAACATTAGCCCTGATACCAACAGTTGAAAGACCTTAGAAATGAACGTCTTGGCTTCATTCTTTGACCCTCAATGTTGAGATGATAACATAATTACTGATGCACTGGTGCCAGATAAAATTACCAACAGTACTCATAATTTACGTGGGAAACACTGATATATTACTGGAATACTGTGGAACTTGGCATGAAACACCATTCAAACAAGCAAGAGTTGCCTTCAGAGCTAAAATAGAAGCTTCATAAAATGACATACCAATAATCCACTAGATTTTCCAAAAATGTTCAAATGGTGGCTGTCAACTAAAATGAATCAAAGCCCTTGACTCCGCTAGACGAGATTGCTGCTATCCATTTAACCAATTCCCGCATACAGACACTTTCTGACACCTCTACAGCAGACCACTTTTGAAAAGAAAATGGCTAATGGTGAAATGTCTTAACCCTTTACCTCATATAGACGCTTTCTGACGCCTCTGCAGCAGACGGCTTTTTGAAAACATAGTGACAAAAGAAGAAATTGCACAAAACGTGCAATTTCTCCTTTTGCCACAATGTTTTCCACTTTTTGTCATAGGTTATCCATTCAATTATGGAGATTTTCTATGTTTTGCCAAAATACGTTCAAAGTCGTCTGCTGCAGAATTGTCATATGAGGGAAAGGGTTAATCATGAGCAATTCCTCTAGTTGCCACAATGTTTTTAACTCTATTCAATAATTATACTTACCTTTATAGAGATGTTTCATATATTTGTGGGAATGTTTTGAAAGTCTTCTTCTGCAGATTTGTTGTATGTGGGAAAGGGTTAATGTTAAAATATTCAGGTGAGTGGTACAGGATTATAATGTGTTCAAAAGATGTCTGCTTTGAAAGCATCAATTGTCTTCTGTATCAGTCAAAGGATTCAGTCACAGATATTGTGATTTTATCCCTTTCCCTCATACAACAATTTCATATTAACATATTTTGTCAAAAAATAGAAAATATCTATAATTGAATGGATTACCTATGACTAAAAGTGGAAAAACATTGTGGCAAAAGGAGAAATTGCTTGTTTTGGGCTATTTCTTCTTTTTTCTCTATGTTTTCAAAAAGCCGTCTGAAGCAGAGGCATCAGAAAGCGTCTATATGAGGGAAAGAGTTATCTGCTTTTTATTTGTTTATTGATAAATGCCATCAAAGAAAGACCAATTGAATTATATCATCAGAGTGTACAAGAGACTTTGATATCATTTACCCTTTTCCACATTCAAGATGCTTTCTGACGCCTCTGCAGTAGACTTTGAAAACATTGTGGCAAAAGATGAAAATGCTCAAATGAGCCATGTTGATTGGTAGAAAAAAATAGTCGCTGAGGGTTGGGGCTATTTTGCCTTATATGGCAAAAGTTAAAACTTAAAAAATCTTCTCCTCCGAAAGCGTCATGCAGATTTTCAAATAATTTTGTAGAAATGTTCTTTGGGTGACCCTCTATGAGATTCCTTCAAGCCATATTGATTGGTCGAAAATCATGGCCGCAAGGGGTGGGGCTATTTTGCATTATATGGCTATGGTGAAAACTTAAAAAAATCTTCTCCTCCGAAAGCATCTGGCCGATTTTCAATTAACTTTGTTGAAATGTTACTTGGTTGACCATCTATCAGATTCCTTCAAGCCATGTTGATTGGTCGAAAAACAAGGCCTCCAGGGGGAGGGGCTATTTTGCATTATATAGCAATAGTGAAAACTTAAAAAATCTTCTCCTCAAGAAGTGTTTGGCCGATTTTCAAATAATTTTGTAAAAAAAATTCTTCGGTGACCCTCTATCAGATTCTTTCGAGCCATATTTATTGGTCGAAAAGGCTATTTTGCCTTATAATGGCTGTAGTGAAAACTTTAAAAATCTTCTTTTAAAAATCGATTTTCAAATAATTTTGCAGAAATGTTCCTTGGTTAACACTCTACGAGATTCCTTCAAGCCATGGTGATTGGTCAAAAAACATGGCCACCAGGGGTGGGGCTGTTTAGAGATTTAATTTTTGCATAATGGCAGTGGAACGATACTGGCCCTCTTGAGCCTCTTGTTTCGTAGTTTTCTCCTCCGAAAGTGTATGTGTATGGTCGATTTTCAAATAATTTTGTAGAAATGTTCCTTGGGTGATCCTCTATTAGATTCCTTCAAGCAATGTTGATGGGTAAAAAAACATGGCCGCCAGGGGCCGGATCTTTTTGCCTTATATATATATCACTTTGCATAATTCAGGTGAGTGATCCAGGGCCATTATGGCCCTCTTGTTTACTTGAAGCATAGCCTAGAAAACATTTCACTTTTGGTGCTAACTTATGCTTGTTTGTTTGAATGAAGTTTCAACAGAATTCAGTCATATCACAGTGTAAAATTAAACTTATATAAGTTACATCAGTTGCAAAAGAGGTGTAAGTTTAAGCAGTACATGACCCTTTTATACGAGAGGCTGAAACTTTACCACAGTCTTCTACATTGCTTTCTAGGTGATTTACAAAAGTGCTGATAAGTTTACCCTGACGGCTTCCCATAAGTAATATTGCTATTCCCAGCAACCCTGAGTGCCAAGGAGGGAAGCCGCACCTAGTAGGCAAACATTTACCAATACAACACTGAGCAGTACACAAAATACGGCGTCATATTTCCTACATGTTGTTGCAGTTTCTTCAGAGGATTTCAAAACAGACAACAAATAACATGTCTGGTTAACTGTTATTGATGCTATAAAATTAAAGATTCCTTTTTCTGTCTTTTTGGCTTGATTTGAGATTTATGCAGGACCAGTGGCTTAGTCTATTTTCTACAGCTTTGACCGTCTCCCACATTCAACAAATCTGCTGCAGATAACTTTGATAACTTCAATGCAAAAATATGGAAAATCTTGAAATGTGAAGGTATGCGATTATTCAAAAGAGTTCCGGCAAATTAGAAATGCTTATAATGTCAATTTATTTGTTTCCCCAAAGTCATCTGCAGTGCTAGACTTCTGTCAGGGCAGCACTCCGCTGCTGGCCGGGAACATGTGCGCCGGCCCCGATACATCTGCATGTCGGAAAGGGTTGTTATGAAGTTAGTAAGAGTTTAAAACTGATGCTGCAATCACAGAGATACTAAGCTCCGGCTCACTCTGTTACCAAGCTCTCTTTCACACCTATCTCTGGCTCACTCTGTTACCAAGCTCTCTTTCACACCTATCTCTCGCTCACTGTGTTACCAAGCTCTCTTCACGCCTATCTCTGGCTCACTGTGTTACCAAGCTCTCTTATCTCTGGCTCACTGTGTTACCATGCTCTCTTTCATGCCTATCTCTGGCTCACTGTGTTACCAAGCTCTCTTTCACTCTTATCTCTGGCTCACTGTGTTACCAAGCTCTCTTTCACACCTATCTCTGGCTCACTGTGTTACCAAGCTCTCTTTCATGCCTATTTCTGGCTCACTGTGTTACCAAGCTCTCCTTCACTCTATCTCTGTCTCACTGTGTTACCAAGCTCTCTTTCATGCCTATCTCTGGCTCACTGTAGATATGTGATATAACCCTTTCCCTCATACAACAATTTTGCAGCAGACGACTTTGAACATATTTTGTCAAACAATGGAAAATCTCTATAATGGAATGGATAACCTATGACTAAAAGTGGAAAACATTGTGTCAAAAGGAGAAATTGCTTGTTTTGAGCAATTTCTTCTTTTGTCGCTATGTTTTCAAAAAGCCATCTGCTGCAGAGGCGTCAGAAAGTGTCTATATGAGGGAAAGGGATAAAGCTCTCTAACTATATCCCTAGCTCTTTTATTTAGTTAA